>JAJQWJ010000023.1:0-1200000 GCA_023637945.1 Phaethornis superciliosus
GTAGAAGAAAGAGAAAGAAGAAAGTAGAAGAAAGAGAAAGAAGAAAGTAGAAGAAAGAGAAAGAAGAAAGTAGAAGAAAGAGAAAGAAGAAAGTAGAAGAAAGAGAAAGAAGAAAGTAGAAGAAAGAGAAAGAAGAAAGTAGAAGAAAGAGAAAGAAGAAAGTAGAAGAAAGAGAAAGAAGAAAGTAGAAGAAAGAGAAAGAAGAAAGTAGAAGAAAGAGAAAGAAGAAAGTAGAAGAAAGAGAAAGAAGGAAGTAGAAGAAAGAGAAAGAAGGAAGTAGAAGAAAGTAGAAGTAGAAGAAAGTAGAAGTAGAAGAAAGTAGAAGTAGAAGAAAGTAGAAGTAGAAGAAAGTAGAAGTAGAAGAAAGTAGAAGTAGAAGAAAGTAGAAGTAGAAGAAAGTAGAAGTAGAAGAAAGTAGAAGTAGAAGAAAGTAGAAGTAGAAGAAAGTAGAAGTAGAAGAAAGTAGAAGTAGAAGAAAGTAGAAGTAGAAGAAAGTAGAAGTAGAAGAAAGTAGAAGTAGAAGAAAGTAGAAGTAGAAGAAAGTAGAAGTAGAAGAAAGTAGAAGTAGAAGAAAGTAGAAGTAGAAGAAAGTAGAAGTAGAAGAAAGTAGAAGTAGAAGAAAGTAGAAGTAGAAGAAAGTAGAAGTAGAAGAAAGTAGAAGTAGAAGAAAGTAGAAGTAGAAGAAAGTAGAAGTAGAAGAAAGTAGAAGTAGAAGAAAGTAGAAGTAGAAGAAAGTAGAAGTAGAAGAAAGTAGAAGTAGAAGAAAGTAGAAGTAGAAGAAAGTAGAAGTAGAAGAAAGTAGAAGTAGAAGAAAGTAGAAGTAGAAGAAAGTAGAAGTAGAAGAAAGTAGAAGTAGAAGAAAGTAGAAGTAGAAGAAAGTAGAAGTAGAAGAAAGTAGAAGTAGAAGAAAGTAGAAGTAGAAGAAAGTAGAAGTAGAAGAAAGTAGAAGTAGAAGAAAGTAGAAGTAGAAGAAAGTAGAAGTAGAAGAAAGTAGAAGTAGAAGAAAGTAGAAGTAGAAGAAAGTAGAAGTAGAAGAAAGTAGAAGTAGAAGAAAGTAGAAGTAGAAGAAAGTAGAAGTAGAAGAAAGTAGAAGTAGAAGAAAGTAGAAGTAGAAGAAAGTAGAAGTAGAAGAAAGTAGAAGTAGAAGAAAGTAGAAGTAGAAGAAAGTAGAAGTAGAAGAAAGTAGAAGTAGAAGAAAGTAGAAGTAGAAGAAAGTAGAAGTAGAAGAAAGTAGAAGAAAGTAGAAGAAAGTAGAAGAAAGTAGAAGAAAGTAGAAGAAAGTAGAAGAAAGTAGAAGAAAGTAGAAGAAAGTAGAAGAAAGTAGAAGAAAGTAGAAGAAAGTAGAAGAAAGTAGAAGAAAGTAGAAGAAAGTAGAAGAAAGTAGAAGAAAGTAGAAGAAAGTAGAAGAAAGTAGAAGAAAGTAGAAGAAAGTAGAAGAAAGTAGAAGAAAGTAGAAGAAAGTAGAAGAAAGTAGAAGAAAGTAGAAGAAAGTAGAAGAAAGTAGAAGAAAGTAGAAGAAAGTAGAAGAAAGTAGAAGAAAGTAGAAGAAAGTAGAAGAAAGTAGAAGAAAGTAGAAGAAAGTAGAAGAAAGTAGAAGAAAGTAGAAGAAAGTAGAAGAAAGTAGAAGAAAGTAGAAGAAAGTAGAAGAAAGTAGAAGAAAGTAGAAGAAAGTAGAAGAAAGTAGAAGAAAGTAGAAGAAAGTAGAAGAAAGTAGAAGAAAGTAGAAGAAAGTAGAAGAAAGTAGAAGAAAGTAGAAGAAAGTAGAAGAAAGTAGAAGAAAGTAGAAGAAAGTAGAAGAAAGTAGAAGAAAGTAGAAGAAAGTAGAAGAAAGTAGAAGAAAGTAGAAGAAAGTAGAAGAAAGTAGAAGAAAGTAGAAGAAAGTAGAAGAAAGTAGAAGAAAGTAGAAGAAAGTAGAAGAAAGTAGAAGAAAGTAGAAGAAAGTAGAAGAAAGTAGAAGAAAGTAGAAGAAAGTAGAAGAAAGTAGAAGAAAGTAGAAGAAAGTAGAAGAAAGTAGAAGAAAGTAGAAGAAAGTAGAAGAAAGTAGAAGAAAGTAGAAAGTAGAAGAAAGTAGAAAGTAGAAGAAAAAGTAGAAGAAAAACAAAGTAGAAGGTAGAAGGGAGAAAGTACAAGAGAAAGACAAAGTAGAAGAGAGAAAGAAACAAAGTGGACAGTAGAGAATGTGAGTTGGCCAACTCTAAGACAAAAGAGAGACAAATAGAATTTGACAAAGACATACACAGACACCGACACAGACATACACAGCCAATCCAGTCACTCCAAGGAGACAACATACAAAACCTACCTTACCCTTATATTTTTTCATGGGTTAAGAAATGACACAGGACACAGAAAGATAAAACACAACTTTATTCAAGTTTTATTGGTCCCTAACTTATTAAATAATGACACGAGACACAGCAAGGCAAAACACAGCTTCCTGCACATTTTATTTGTCCCTAGTTTAGGAAATAGTGACACAAGACACAGCTTTATTCAGGTTTTATTTGTGCCTACTTTAGGAAATGATGACATGGTACACAAAAACAGAAAAAATTACTCTTTATTCAAGTTTCCATTTGTTCCTCACACCTAATACATCTTGACAATCCCTTTCTCTAAACAAGTGACTTACAGATGAAACTAAGGAGCATTCACAACATCTGCCTGGCTTCTTATCTCAGTGCTGCCTTTCCGTTCTCCAAACTACCGCTCCGACGCAACGCCTACGCAGTCCTCTCCCGCTAAAATCCCGATTACATTGGACTGCCGTCGGTACCCGCTTCTGCCGTGATTCCGTGATGCTCCCCGGGAGCTTTGCTCCTGGAGGCCGCCTAAATCGTCCTGCCTGACAAAACCCGGGTCCCAAGCCTTTCTGCATCCAAACATAGGCGATGAACATCGCCTCGCAGACCGACCGGGACCCAGGAAAAAAAAACCCAGCTGGGGGAGCGAAAAAAAAATCCCCCAGCTGGGGTTTTTTTATTCTAAGTATTTTTTAAAAGTACCTGAAAGGGAAAAAAGTGTTATCTCCACCTATACCACATAGACAACAACTACCTCCCACAACTATTCTTACAGCCACTGCCATCTCTCAACTACCAGGTACAATTTCTCTGCTTCTATACACCTACACCCTTCATCCCCAGTGCTCCTCAGGAACATTGCTCCCGAGGGCCTCCTAAACCATCCTGCCTGCCAAAACCCAGGTCCCAGGCCTTTCTGCATCCAAACATAGGCGATGAACATCACCTCGCAGACCGACCGGGACCTAGGAAAAAAAAACCCAGCTGGGGGAGCGAAAAAAAAATCCCCCAGCTGGGGTTTTTTTATTCTAAGTGTTTTTTTTAAGTACCTGAAAGGGAAAAAAGTGTTACCTCAACATACAACGTACAAGCACAGGCTAGACCTAAACCCCTATGATACAAGCAAGCTAGCCCAGAAAAACCAAGCCATCTACCCTGCAAGACCCTGCAGCTACAGCTACAGCATAGTAAATGACTAAGAACTGTATTAAGCAGCAATCAAATCATCACAAGGCAATGCAAGTACAAATACATCATCATCACAGAGCAATACAAGTACATCACAGAGCAATACAAGTACATCACAGAGCAATACAAGTACATCATCATCATCACAGAGCAATACAAGTACATCATCATCATCATCACAGAGCAATACAAGTACATCATCATCATCATCACAGAGCAATACAAGTACATCATAGAGCAATACAAGTACATCAGCAGCAGCATCACAGAGCAATACAAGTACATCATCATCATCATCATCACAGAGCAATACAAGTACATCATCATCATCATCATCACAGGGCAATACAAGTACATCATCATCACAAAGCAATACAAGTACATCATCATCACAGAGCAATACAAGTACATCATCATCATCATCACAGGGCAATACAAGTACATCATCATCACAAAGCAATACAAGTACATCATCATCATCATCACAGAGCAATACAAGTACATCATCATCATCATCACTAGGCAATACAAGTACATCACTAGGCAATACAAGTACATCATCATCACCATCACTAGGCAATACAAGTACATCATCATCACCATCACTAGGCAATACAAGTACATCATCATCACCATCACTAGGCAATACAAGTACATCACCATCACTAGGCAATACAAGTACATCACCATCACTAGGCAATACAAGTACATCACCATCAGCATCACAGAGCAATACAAGTACATCACCGAGCAATACAAGTACATCACCGAGCAATACAAGTACATCATCATCATCATCATCACAAAGCAATACAAGTACATCATCATCAACACAAAGCAATACAAGTACATCATCATCATCGCAGAGCAATACAAGTACATCACAGAGCAATACAAGTACATCACAGAGCAATACAAGTACATCACAGAGCAATACAAGTACATCATCATCAGCACAGGGCAAAACAAGTACATCATCAACACAAAGCAGTACAAGTACATCATCAACACAGAGCAACACAAGAACATCACAACGCAAGTACATCATCATCATCATCACAGAGCAATACAAGTACATCACAGAGCAATACAAGTACATCACAGAGCAATACAAGTACATCACAGAGCAATACAAGTACATCACAGAGCAATACAAGTACATCACAGAGCAATACAAGTACATCATCATCATCACAAAGCAATACAAGTACATCATCATCATCATCACAGAGCAATACAAGTACATCATCATCATCATCACAGGGCAATACAAGTACATCATCATCACAAAGCAATACAAGTACATCATCATCATCATCACAGAGCAATACAAGTACATCATCATCACAAAGCAATACAAGTACATCATCATCATCATCACAGAGCAATACAAGTACATCATCATCATCATCACTAGGCAATACAAGTACATCACTAGGCAATACAAGTACATCATCATCACCATCACTAGGCAATACAAGTACATCATCATCACCATCACTAGGCAATACAAGTACATCACCATCACTAGGCAATACAAGTACATCACCATCACTAGGCAATACAAGTACATCACCATCACTAGGCAATACAAGTACATCACCATCAGCATCACCGAGCAATACAAGTACATCACCGAGCAATACAAGTACATCACCGAGCAATACAAGTACATCATCATCATCATCATCGCAGAGCAATACAAGTACATCACCGAGCAATACAAGTACATCACCGAGCAATACAAGTACATCATCATCATCATCATCGCAGAGCAATACAAGTACATCGCAGAGCAATACAAGTACATCGCAGAGCAATACAAGTACATCGCAGAGCAATACAAGTACATCACAGAGCAATACAAGTACATCATCATCAGCACAGGGCAAAACAAGTACATCATCAACACAAAGCAGTACAAGTACATCATCAACACAGAGCAACACAAGAACATCACAATGCAAGTACATCATCATCATCATCACAGAGCAATACAAGTACATCACAGAGCAATACAAGTACATCACAGAGCAATACAAGTACATCATCATCATCACAAAGCAATACAAGTACATCATCATCATCATCACAGAGCAATACAAGTACATCATCATCATCATCACAGAGCAATACAAGTACATCATAGAGCAATACAAGTACATCAGCAGCAGCATCACCGAGCAATACAAGTACATCATCATCATCATCATCACAGAGCAATACAAGTACATCATCATCATCATCACAGGGCAATACAAGTACATCATCATCACAAAGCAATACAAGTACATCATCATCATCATCACAGAGCAATACAAGTACATCATCATCATCATCACAGGGCAATACAAGTACATCATCATCACAAAGCAATACAAGTACATCATCATCATCATCACAGAGCAATACAAGTACATCATCATCATCATCACAGAGCAATACAAGTACATCATCATCATCATCACAGAGCAATACAAGTACATCATCATCATCATCACTAGGCAATACAAGTACATCACTAGGCAATACAAGTACATCATCATCACCATCACTAGGCAATACAAGTACATCATCATCACCATCACTAGGCAATACAAGTACATCACCATCACTAGGCAATACAAGTACATCACCATCACTAGGCAATACAAGTACATCACCATCAGCATCACAGAGCAATACAAGTACATCACCGAGCAATACAAGTACATCACCGAGCAATACAAGTACATCATCATCATCATCATCACAAAGCAATACAAGTACATCATCATCATCGCAGAGCAATACAAGTACATCACAGAGCAATACAAGTACATCACAGAGCAATACAAGTACATCACAGAGCAATACAAGTACATCACAGAGCAATACAAGTACATCATCATCAGCACAGGGCAAAACAAGTACATCATCAACACAAAGCAGTACAAGTACATCATCAACACAGAGCAACACAAGAACATCACAACGCAAGTACATCATCATCATCATCACAGAGCAATACAAGTACATCATCATCAACACAGCAATACAAGTACATCACAAAGCAATACAAGTACATCACAAAGCAATACAAGTACATCATCATCAACACAAAGCAATACAAGTACATCATCATCATCGCAGAGCAATACAAGTACATCACAGAGCAATACAAGTACATCACAGAGCAATACAAGTACATCACAGAGCAATACAAGTACATCATCATCAGCACAGGGCAAAACAAGTACATCATCAACACAAAGCAGTACAAGTACATCATCAACACAGAGCAACACAAGAACATCACAACGCAAGTACATCATCATCATCATCACAGAGCAATACAAGTACATCATCATCAACACAGCAATACAAGTACATCACAAAGCAATACAAGTACATCACAAAGCAATACAAGTACATCACAAAGCAATACAAGTACATCATCATCAACACAAAGCAATACATCATCTTCATCGCAGAGCAATACAAGTACATCGCAGAGCAATACAAGTACATCGCAGAGCAATACACGTACATCATCATCATCACAGAGCAATACAAGTACATCACAGAGCAATACAAGTACATCATCATCACAGAGCAATACAAGTACATCATCATCATCATCACAGAGCAATACAAGTACATCATAGAGCAATACAAGTACATCAGCAGCAGCATCACAGAGCAATACAAGTACATCATCAAGCAATACAAGTACATCATCATCAACACAAAGCAATACAAGTACATCATCATCATCGCAGAGCAATACAATTACATCACAGAGCAATACAAGTACATCACAGAGCAATACAAGTACATCACAGAGCAATACAAGTACATCACAGAGCAATACAAGTACATCATCATCATCATCACCACAAAGCAATACACGTACATCACAGAGCAATACAAGTACATCAGCAGCAGCATCACAGAGCAATACAAGTACATCAGCAGCAGCATCACAAAGCAATACAGCAGCAGCAGCAGCATCACAAAGCAATACACGTACATCACAGAGCAATACACGTACATCACAGAGCAATACACGTACATCACAGAGCAATACACGTACATCACAGAGCAATACACGTACATCAGCAGCAGCAGCATCACAAAGCAATACAAGTACATCACAAAGCAATACAAGTACATCACAAAGCAATACAAGTACATCATCATCATCACAGAGCAATACAAGTACATCATCATCATCACAAGGAAGTACATGTACATCAGCATCACAGGGCAATTCAAGTACATCGTCATCATCACAGAACAATACAAGTACATCGTCACAGGGCAATACAAGTACATCATCATCGTCACAGGGCAATACAAGTACATCATCATCGTCACAGGGCAATACAAGTACATCATCATCACAGGGCAATTCAAGTACATCGTCATCATCACAGAGCAATACAAGTACATCGTCATCGTCACAGGGCAATACAAGTACATCATCTTACATCAGGTAAGGCTGTATCAAGTCAAACAATGAAATAAGGCAGTACAAATATTCAAATAAAAAGCTATGGAAAATTTTCTTCTACAAGGCAACACTCAGTAAAATGACTCCAGTAAAGAGGAATACAGGCCAGTAAAAACAGATAGTCAAGTACCAATACAAGATTCAAATACAAGGCAGTGCACAAATACAAACCAAAATACAGTGCAGTATCAGGTCAGGCACGGCGCAACACCAGGTCAGGCACGGCGCAACACCAGGTCAGGCACGGCGCAACACCAGGTCAGGCACGGCGCAACACCAGGTCAGGCACGGCGCAACACCAACATGAGCCATACTATACAATGCAGTAAATGTTCTAATGCATAAATACAAGGAGGCACCGAATCCACGCCACCTAGCTCGCCACAAGGCCACGCCAATTCAAAGTCAAAGCATTGCAAGACACAGAGAACTAATCAGACATACAATGTATATCTGGAGACCTACAATACAACATCAGTATACTGCCAAACACAACAGATACAGAGCCCTACAAAACCAAACACCAGAGTAACAGATTTGTTACCTGATGGGCTTCGAGACTGAAACCCTTAAGGAGGCACAGGTGAAATACTACATAGTATTGTCCTGGAAATACAACTTGCAAGATGAAAAGACACAGGTCCAGATGGTCTCCCCAAAGATGGTTCTCCATAAACCGTGCAGAATCCCACGGCGTCCCATCTACCGCCGCTGACCGCTCCGACAGCGCACCCTCCTCAGATGACACGCTCCTTGGAGAGACTGTGCTTCTGTCATCTAGGGGACAGAGAAACAAAATTGCTGTTGTGCTCCTTAAAATGATCCCAATCATTCCTACCGCTCCATCTCACCTCAAATGCTCAGCCAAGTCCAACAATGGCCAGGACAGCATCTGCAAAAACAAAGGAAAAGGCTTTAACAAGTGGTCAAAGACTTTGATCTTACTCACTGAAACAGCTTACTAGCATCTCACCTTCTTAGGCATCTGATGGGTCTACTTCCTGACACCTCAAAGGCTCTACAAGGCACCTGGAAAAAGAAAGGCAATATATAACATGCTGCTGCTTCTAACAAAAGCCTCCCAGACAATTGCCCCATCTCCTTTACCTTAATCCTTCGCCAGATACCCCTCAGGCATTTTAGTCCAAACCGGATGCTGAGGCACCACCTGAAAAAAATACACAGGTAATGTCTTTTACTTCAATACTACTCATAAGATTTAACACAAGGCAATACAAGTACATCATCATCATCACAAGGCAATACAAGTACATCATCATCATCACAAGGCAATACAAGTACATCATCATCATCACAAGGCAATACAAGTACATCATCATCATCACAAGGCAATACAAGTACATCATCATCATCACAAGGCAATACAAGTACATCATCATCATCACAAGGCAATACAAGTACATCATCATCATCACAAGGCAATACAAAAGTACATCATCATCATCACAAGGCAATACAAAAGTACATCATCATCATCACAAGGCAATACAAAAGTACATCATCATCATCACAAGGCAATACAAAAGTACATCACCAGGCAATACAGGTACATCACCAGGCAATACAGGTACATCACCAGGCAATACAGGTACATCACAAAGTACATCACAAGATTTAACACTTCCAGCAGCTAACTACACAGTGCTCACCTTCCAAATGTCGTGTCCCGTTGAGACAAACCGCCCGCTCTACGCAGCTTTGAAACCTAAAAAAAAAAAACCCACACAACATAAACACCATAAAAAACAAATCTATTAATGCTCTTCATAGAGCAAGTACATCTAACTCCCCTATGACAGATTTTTTTTTTTTACCAAGCCTTGCTATGACACTCAGCTACCCACCTGCTTTGCTTTTTGTTCCATGTCCTGGACTTCTGCATCTGAAAGAGATAAATCAAGCTCATCTCAGGGATACTAATCAATATTGAAAGCGCCTCCCCACCAACACCAAACGCTGACTAACCTTCAGATGGCACCCTTCTCTCCTCTTCCAGCCTTGTCATGCTCATCTTTGTCACACGCCATCTGAAAAACAGTATTATGCAAGTCACTGAAATGCTGCTCAACAGCTGGAATATTCCCTTAGGGCTCGTCCAACAAACCCTGACCCTACAACTCCAGGCAGGGCAGCTCCGAACCAAACACACAAACAGACTCAAGACACAGCCCTGAAAACCACGAGACTCTATGTCAAGAGAACACCAAGCAAGAAGCATATCTCTGGCATCCAAGACTGTTTGGCAAGAAGACCTATGGCTATGTGACTGCGAAGCTAGGGAATGAAGCGATGGATGCTAAGAACACGGACTTCAAGACCTGAGGATACAAGGACGATTCTTGCTCTGGAGAATTCTACGAACAGAGATGTTGATATAATTGACAATGATGTTTCAGAAGATGACCATCAAGACACTTCCAAGATCAAAGACCAATCTAAGGTTTAAATTTGTCACGCAAGAAAAAGACGCTGCTGACTAGCACCGTGCTGATCGGGATGATGCCCAAGATGCGTGACTTGCTCTCTGAGGACAGAGAGGACCATCAAGGCCTGAGGAAGGACTAAGACAACAAAGATGGACAACACAAAATACACAACCCCACACACCGAGGCTGGAGCTGCCCTGCCCACACTAGCATCGTGACGAAAAATAACTTGCCCCGTTTTGCCACACAAAGGGGGCTGCTCCCAGACAACCCTCTCCCAGGAAGCAACTTCAAAAGCCCTCCGGCAACTCCCAACCTCAACCCCTCACCAATTCAGTCCCTCAACTTATCTTTCTGAGAGCTGGGGTTCTGAATCTATGTCCAGCAGCAAACACCATACTGTCTGACAGGCATGATCCTTCAGTACCCAAGTTCCTGTTCATCGCCTGCAATAAGAAGAAAAAAAATAAAACGAAAAGAATCAGAATCAATGTCACCAGTAAGGACTACTTCAGCCATCACCAGCCACTTACACTACAAAAAGAGGCCTCAAAAGACTGCCACAGCTTTCCGCTCCCCTTCTTGATCCAGAGTTCAATCCTGTCTTCACCACAGCTTTGGGCACCTAAAAGAACAAGAGAAAGAGTTACTGTTCTGCTGATCAGACATCACAAGCTCCATGCACCCACTCACTACCACCTCAGCTCACCTTCAACGGTCATCCGTTCCAAAAGGTAGGATGCACATCGCCTGCAAAAAGAGGGAAACATTTAACAGAGTGGACAGAAAAAAAGGCTAACGACTCTGCGCAAAGCCATCTCACCTTTTTTGAACCACTCCTCAAGACGTGGCTTTGTCACTGCGGCACCATGTGTGACACCTGCAAAAATCAAAGCAAAAGGCACATGCTGAGATATTGCCTCTAAAAATGACCAGGATACTGTGACATCCGTCTCTTGCTCCTATACCTTTGCCCCTCGCCTGTCTGCCCGTCATCTCCTTGGGGTGCCAAAATGAGGTTAGGAGGGCACCTGAAACAAAAAACCAACAAGGCATGCTCATGACTAACTGACAATACACCACCTGAGAAATTACTGCTCCTCCAGCCCACCAGCCTTTGCTCACCTTGCCACAGCCACCTCCGGTACCCATATCCCGCTTCCCTCGACGCTTCTGCCTTCAAAATGACAACCAACCATAATGCAGGCTGGCAGCCAAGAGAGACACCTTCCCACCGACTCCACACCCCGACCAACCTTTGGATGGTGGCGGCCTCCTCTCCTCCTCCAACCCTTTCTTGCTAGTCATTGACACGGGGGATCTGAAAAACAGGATTACACAAGTCACCGAAATGCTGCTCGGCGCCGAGTCGGTCAATTTATGATGCTTCCCGTGGCCCCTGATCCTACACAGCAGGCAGGGCAGCTCCAAGCCAAACACACCCACAGACCAACTCGAGACACAGCCATGGGAGTCACAAGACTTGACCTCAAGATAAAACTTGCAGCAAGAAGAGAGACTCTGGAATCCAAGACTTTGGGGCAATAAGACCTACAGCGATTCATCTGCAAAGCGAGGGAATGAAGTGATGGATGCCCGAGAAGCCGCCTTCAAGACCTGAGGATGCAAGGACGCGGGGAATGAGTCCCACTCAGGGAAACTGGATGGACAGAGTTCAGATGACAATGCAATTGAGAATGACATTGCAGAAGACAACCATCAAGGACCTTCCAAGTGAAGAGACCCATCTGCAATTTAGATTTTTCATGCAGAAGATGCTGCTGATTAGCACTGTGCTCATTAGGAAAGGCTTTCCAGGGATGATGCCCGAGATGCAGGACTAGCTCTGTGAGGACAGAGAGGATCATCAAGGCCTGAGGAAGCTCTAAGACAACACAGACAGACAAACAAAACACAACCCCACACACCAAGGCTGGAGCTGCCCTGCCCATGCTAGCATCGTGCTGGAAACTAACTTGCTCTATTCAGCCACCCAAAGGGGGCTGCTTGTAGACAGCCCTCTCCCAGATGCCATCTTCAAAACCCCTCCTGCAGCTCCCAGCCTCAGCCCCTCTGCAAGTTCCTGTACTTAACTTTCAGAGGGCTGTGGGTCTGAATTTGCATCCAGAAAAAAAACCACGCTGGGTGACTAGCATGTTCCTGCAGTTCTAAGGTTCCTCTTCACTACCTGCATTTAAAAAAAAAAAAAAAAAAAAAAAAGTGTCACCTATCCACTTCAGCCAATGCTAACTGCTTCCACCACACCCACCTCCTCACTAGAGCCCTGTGATGTATCTTGTATCTCTCCATTTATATCTAGGAGAGGCATGATACTCAGCAAGCAATTGGGAAAGGCAAAGAGGCAACGACTCTAAATAAAATAACCTAATTGAAAAAAAAAAACCAAACAAAAAAACCCCACCAAAATCAAAAAAGCCTTCTAAAACCTTCTAAAGTTCTTACCTTTAAGAGTCTTCTCCAGCAGCCGAGTCGCCTTCTCCTCCAGCAGCCGAGTCGCCGTCTTCTCCAGCAGCCACCCTCAGGAGTAGGAGAGCTCTGATCTCAGAGAAGGCCAGGAGCTCTCTGAAACCCCTAGCCAAAGGCTGTGGCTTATATACCCCAAGCACCGCCCACAGCCTTTCCCACAATCCCCTGGGAAAGGGGAGGTGGCAATTGCCACAAGGTATAAAAAGAGCCAGAGGAGAAGCAGTGAGCTTTCTTTTTAGTCTTCAGTTTACACGACGTTGGGAACCGAATGATAGTCGGCGTCAGAAGAGGTCCTCGTGGAACGAAGAAGGCATAAAATGCGCAACAGAGCCGGAAGGTGGCTGTGGGAGGCGAGGTTGGCTTCTAGTGGCATGGTTGTGGGAGAAGGGTCTCCATATGGAATTCTAGTTCCTGAAATTCAGCTTTCATTTTCCTGTCTCCATGTCCTGTGGACTTATCTAACTCTCAAGGGGGGGTAGGGGCTTGCTGCGATGCTTTTCAACTCTATTAGTCTGTCCTTAGTGTTTCACGTGGCAACGGTTTGACTAGATTTCAATGAGAGCTGAGAGTGTCCTGAGGTGTATATATGTCTGCTACTTATTATGGTATTTTGCCGAATGGTCAGGGTCAGCGCACGATACACGGGCACCCAAATAAAGAAGGTAGTTTCTATTTACTGGTGTATTAAATTATGAGAACAAGTGCAGAAACAAACAACAAAACTGAAGTGCAACAGGAAAGTCAAAGCAAAACACAGCAACTCATCTAATAGTTACTATACACACACAGTGATAGCGAGTAAGATGGGTCGCCGATTGCTGTAATGATTTGACTTTGTCTGGATTTGCGGTTGCTGGGGAGCCCTGGTTGTTATGAGGACCTGGAGAACCCTTCCCGGCAGTTGGGAAATCCTACACGGCACGTCCTCTCGTAGGTGAGGTACGCAAAGATCGCCAGAAACGGTCCAGCTTTTTGAGTATCCCGTTGCTGCTAGTCTGAAGGACTTGCGCTTTTCTTAACGTGGAAATGTCTGGTCTGATGCCCCCTAATGACCGAAACCAGGGCCCGGCTGGGGCCCAAGTCGCAGCTCGTAGGGCTGCCTAAGATATCTCCCTCTTACTGGTAGTTACCTAATATATCTGTCTGGATCACTCAGCATATTGTCTGCTTTTGCTTTCTCTCATGGTTTAAAAAAAAAAATTCTCAGAATGGGGAGAATAAGGTACTGCTTTCACAAGCCTTTGTCCTCCTATATACATAGCTGATCTCTCAGTAAATCAAATGTAAAATCTTTTGTAAAGCCTCTTTTATTCAAAATCATCTACTGCAAAGTCATACTTTTCCCTTCTTTCCCTTACATAACAGGGGGCGGGGCGACGTGGGGGCAGAGCGACGCGGGGGGCGGGGCAGAGCGACTCGGGGGGCGGGGCGGGGTGACAAGGGGGGTGCGGTGGGGTGACGCGGGGGGTGGGGTGACGCAGGGGCGGGGTGACGCAGGGGGATGGAGTGAGGCAGGAGAGCGGGGCGAAAAGGGGGCGGGGCGAAAGGGGGCGGGGTTTGGGTTGGTGAGGGGGTAGGGGTATGGGCAGGGTTAGGGTTGGGGAGGGGCTTGGTGAGGGGGTGGAGTTATGGGCGGGGTTAGGGTTGAGGGAGGGGCTTGGTGAGGGGGTGTCAGATCAGGGGGCTTGCTGAGAGGGTGTCAGTTGTTCCTACGTGTCAGATGTGCTAATAAAAAAACAAACAGCACGATACATGCCAAGAATTGAACACCACAATGCACACTGCCACGCACTGAATACAAGACGATACAAAGCCTTTGACCGGCATTCGGCTTTTTTTTAAGCGAAAAACTACAAATGAGGCGCCGGAAGTCGGCCATTTTGTTAAAGGAAGTAGGCCATCTTTTTAGCAAAAAACTACAAATGAGGCGCCGGAAGACGGCCATTTTAATACAGGAAGTCGGCTATCTTTATAGCAAAAAACTACAAATGAGGCGCCGGAAGTCGGCCATTTTGTTAAAGGAAGTCAGCCATCTTTTTAACAAAAAACTACAAATGAGGCGCCGGAAGTCGGCCATTTTGATACAGGAAGTCGGCCATTTTGATACAGGAAGTCGGCCATCTTTTCAGCAAAAAACTACAAATGAGGCGCCGGAAGTCGGCCATTTTGTTAAAGGAAGTCGGCCATCTTTTTAGCAAAAAACTACAAATGAGGCGCCGGAAGTCGGCCATTTTGTAAAAGGAAGTCAGCCATCTTTTTAACAAAAAACTACAAATGAGGCTCCGGAAGTCGGCCATTTTGTTACAGGAAGTAGGCCATCTTTTTAGCAAAAAACTACAAATGAGTCGCCGGAAAACGGCCATTTTAATACAGGAAGTCGGCCATCCTTATAGCAAAAAACTACAAATGAGGCGCCGGAAGTCGGCCATTTTAATACAGGAAGTCGGCCATCTTTTCAGCAAAAAACTACAAATGAGGCGCCGGAAGTCGGCCATTTTGATACTGGAAGTCGGCCATCTTATTAGCGGAAAACTACAAATGAGGCGCAGGAATACGGCTATTTCGATACAGGAAGTCGGCCATCTTTTTAGCGGAAAACTACAAATGAGGCGCCAGAAGTCGGCCATTTTGATACAGAAAGTCGCCGATTTTTTTTTTGAAAAACTACAAATGAGGCTCCCCGCATTTTGTTACAGGAAGTCCGCCTTTTTTAAGCAAAAAAGTACAAATGAGTCGCAGGAAGTCAAGAGGGGAGAAGACAAGTGGGCATGGTCTCACGTTGTGCCAGGGCAGGTTTAGGTTAGATATTACAAAGAATTTCTTCACGTAGAATAGATAATTAACTAGGTAATATGAGATCTAAAGCATTATGGGGCTGTTACATACTAAACAACGCAGCCTGTACCTTATACAACTGTAAGTTTATTTTTCTTACATTTATGATACAAAAAAATCTGTCGGATAACTGTTTGGATTTCATTTTTGAAGGATGATGGAGAAAAGGGTGGGTAAAACTGCAGGAGTCAAACAAATCAGTGCTGCAGTATATAAGGTTACTAAAAAGGACTCTGATTTGTTAATACATCTGGATGTACCAAAACGTGCAGAGGAATGCATTTTCATCATCTCAACTGCTGCAATTGTCAACCACAAAACCAGAAAAACCATCAACTTCAGAAAGATGTGCTGTGCTTCCATCGTGAGAACAACTTTCTCCTTTTTTTGAAGGAGGAAAAAATCTTCTTGCTGGTGACTTCCACAGACTCTTTAGGGATCTGCTCTGATGGGGAGTTTCCAAAATGCAACATCTTTGAATGAGAGGCATTTCTGTTTTGGACTCTTGTCTTCCCATCCTATGTCACAATTCATGCTGAAGGGCAGCTGTTCCTGGTCTCCCAGCTTCGCTTGCATCAGGCCAGGGATCAGATTCCTTCCTCAAGAAAATGCATATCAGGTAACTGGTATATTTCTGCGATCACCAGGCTTGTCTTCATCTTCCACAAAGCAGAGTGCCAGCAGGAACATCTGGAAGAATCCTATAGGTTGACAAACCTCTTCTGCAATAACCTCCTGAGACCCGAGACCTTCTCCTGAGACCTTCTGACTGCACTCTGCTCCCTCGTTTCTTCTTACGAGCACATACTTGTCCTTTGCATCTGAAAGTAAGTATTACACAAGACACTGGAATGATGAACAATGGACAGACAATTCCAGAATCTCCATCCCAGCTAGGAACCCCATCTAGAGTACTACTACCCTCATGCCATTAATAAATACAGCCCAGCCCCAAAGCTTTAAACCTATAAACATACAACCTTTAATTGCTGAGAGGGTCGGTCTCCTGCACTGCACAGGAAAAACCCTCTCATGAGAGTCCTATCACCTTCAAACATCATCAAAGCAACTGCCCACCCACCCAGACTATGGCTGCTCCACCTAAGATCACTGTACAATTGTGGCCTAAAAACTCAAGGCATACAAACATCACCAGAGACCCTCATGGCTCTTCAATATCGCCGGCTCTACAATCAGGGCAGAGCAGCTCCAGGCCAAACACACAAACACAGACCAACCCAAGACACACCACAGAAAACTACAAAATTAAACATTAAGAGAAAACTCTCAAAAAGAATTACTCTGGGCTCCAAGAAGTTGGCCACGACGACTGAAAGGGATGCAAGGGTAAGGCAAGGAGGCCACATGGTGGCATCAAGTGTCATAGAATGCTATCAGATACAATAATTACTCTTCAAAATAACACATCAGATGGGCAAGATGACTAGCATCAAGAACTAAGGATGCAGAGACAAGATGGCACATGAGGAAACTTCATGACCACAGATGCTCATTCGCTGATAAAGATTATAAAAGATCTAAATCAAGAAATCTGCAAGATACAAGAAAAGAAGGATCCAGATGGTACTATGAAAATAATGACTGTGTTCCACATCGTGGGGACAATGTTCAATACTACTGACTTGGTCTGAGAGACTCTGTAATCCAAGATTTTTGGGCAATAAGACCTACAGCGATGTGTCTGCAAAGCGAGGGAACGAAGTGACGGATGCCTGCGAAGCCGCCTTCAAGACCTGAGGATGCAAGGATGTGGGGACCGAGTCCAGATGCTGATGCAGTTGGCCATGACGTTTCAGAAGATGACCATCAAGAATCTTCCAAGTCAAGAGACCGATCTGCAGTTTGGACTTGTCGTGTGGAATAAGCCGCTGCTGATCAGCACTGCGCTGATCACGAAAGACTTTCCGGGGATGATGCCCGAGACGCGGGACTAGCTCTGTGAGGACACAGAGGACCATCAAGGCCTGAGGAAGCTCTGAGACAACAAAGACGGACAACACAAAACACACAACCCCACACACCAAGGCTGGAGCTGCCCTGCCCACCCTAGCATCGCGCTGGAAACTAAATCACTCTATTCAGCCACCCAAAGGGGGCTGCCCCCAGACAGCTCTCTCCCCTGCGCTAACTTTAAAACATCACCGGCAATTCCCAACCTCGACTCCTCTGCCCAGCCCCTCCCCACCCACCCCTGGGCCCTCAACTTATCTTCAGGAGCTAAAGCAGCACAAAGCCAGGGTCAGTAATGAAAACCGCATTGCTTGCCTGGGATGTCCTTGCAGTCGCACGGTTCCTCTTCATCCCCTATACAGAGAAAAGGAAAAAACACAACCCACGGATCACAAACAGCGCTGGCACGAGTCCCACCTAAGCCAACGCACGCTACTTCCGCTGCACTCACCTCCTCAAGGAAGCCCCGTGGTATACCACGCACCTTCTCGTTCCAGAGTTGAACGCTATTGCCACCCTTGCTTGGGGGACCTGAAACACCAAGAGAAAGAGTTCCTGTTCTGATGAGCAGAAGTCACCAGCCCCGTGAACCCCCTCGCTACCAACTCGGCTCACCTTCAAAGCTCATCCGGTTCCAAAGGTGGCACGCACTGCGCCTGCAAAAACAAAAGGAAACGTTTAAGCGACTCGATGTAAAATACACGGCGGACCCAGACCACCGCCATCTCACCTTCTCCAACCGCTCCTAAATGGGCGTCTTTGTCCCTCCAAGGATAGTTGTGGCACCTACAAAAGTCAAAGCAAAAGGCACACACTGAGGTAGTGCCTCCAACAAAAGGCAGCCCGCTGTGATGTCCCCCTCCTGCTCCTTTACCTCGGCCTCTCACCCATCTTCCTGCCATCCTTGTGGGGTGCCAAAAGTAGGTTCGGAGGACACCTGGAAAACAAAAAAAAAAAAAAAGCAATGCCAATGCCTTCAACAGCAGTAAAACACCTGAGAAATAAATGCTCCTCCAGCACACCAGCCTTTGCTCACCTTGCCACAGCCACCTCCGGAACAGATGTTCTGCTTCCTTGACTGCTCTCACCTTCAAAAGGTGAAACAAACCAGAATATGGTCAGGTAGCCAAGGGAGGCACCATCCCACCAACTCCACACCCTGACCAACCTTCAGGTGGCGGCCTCCTCTCCTCCATCCCTTTCTTGCTAGTCACTGACACGGCGGATCTGAAAAACAGGATTACGCAAGTCACCGGAATGCTGCTCGGCACCGTGTCGGTCAGTTTATGGCGCTTCCTGTGGCCCCTGATCTACACAGCAGGCAGGGCAGCTCCAAGCCAAACACACCCACAGACCAACCCGAGACACAGCCGTGGGAGTCACGAGACTTGACCTCAAGATAAAACTCGCAGCAAGAAGAGGGACTCTGTAATCCAAGACTTTTGGGCAATAAGACCTACAGCGATGTGTCTGCAAAGCGAGGGAACGAAGTGACGGATGCCTGCGAAGCCGCCTTCAAGACCTGAGGATGCAAGGATGTGGGGACCGAGTCCAGATGCTGATGCAGTTGGCCATGACGTTTCAGAAGATGACCATCAAGAATCTTCCAAGTCAAGAGACCGATCTGCAGTTTGGACTTGTCGTGTGGAATAAGCCGCTGCTGATCAGCACTGCGCTGATCACGAAAGACTTTCCGGGGATGATGCCCGAGACGCGGGACTAGCTCTGTGAGGACACAGAGGACCATCAAGGCCTGAGGAAGCTCTGAGACAACAAAGACGGACAACACAAAACACACAACCCCACACACCAAGGCTGGAGCTGCCCTGCCCACCCTAGCATCGCGCTGGAAACTAAATCACTCTATTCAGCCACCCAAAGGGGGCTGCCCCCAGACAGCTCTCTCCCCTGCGCTAACTTTAAAACATCACCGGCAATTCCCAACCTCGACTCCTCTGCCCAGCCCCTCCCCACCCACCCCTGGGCCCTCAACTTATCTTCAGGAGCTAAAGCAGCACAAAGCCAGGGTCAGTAATGAAAACCGCATTGCTTGCCTGGGATGTCCTTGCAGTCGCACGGTTCCTCTTCATCCCCTATACAGAGAAAAGGAAAAAACACAACCCACGGATCACAAACAGCGCTGGCACGAGTCCCACCTAAGCCAACGCACGCTACTTCCGCTGCACTCACCTCCTCAAGGAAGCCCCGTGGTATACCACGCACCTTCTCGTTCCAGAGTTGAACGCTATTGCCACCCTTGCTTGGGGGACCTGAAACACCAAGAGAAAGAGTTCCTGTTCTGATGAGCAGAAGTCACCAGCCCCGTGAACCCCCTCGCTACCAACTCGGCTCACCTTCAAAGCTCATCCGGTTCCAAAGGTGGCACGCACTGCGCCTGCAAAAACAAAAGGAAACGTTTAAGCGACTCGATGTAAAATACACGGCGGACCCAGACCACCGCCATCTCACCTTCTCCAACCGCTCCTAAATGGGCGTCTTTGTCCCTCCAAGGATGGTTGTGGCACCTGCAAAAGTCAAAGCAAAAGGCACACACTGAGGTAGTGCCTCCAACAAAAGGCAGCCCGCTGTGATGTCCCCCTCCTGCTCCTTTACCTCGGCCTCTCACCCATCTTCCTGCCATCCTTGTGGGGTGCCAAAAGTAGGTTCGGAGGACACCTGGAAAACAAAAAAAAAAAAAAGCAATGCCAATGCCTTCAACAGCAGTAAAACACCTGAGAAATAAATGCTCCTCCAGCACACCAGCCTTTGCTCACCTTGCCACAGCCACCTCCGGAACAGATGTTCTGCTTCCTTGACTGCTCTCACCTTCAAAAGGTGAAACAAACCAGAATATGGTCAGGTAGCCAAGGGAGGCACCATCCCACCAACTCCACACCCTGACCAACCTTCAGGTGGCGGCCTCCTCTCCTCCATCCCTTTCTTGCTAGTCACTGACACGGCGGATCTGAAAAACAGGATTACGCAAGTCACCGGAATGCTGCTCGGCACCGTGTCGGTCAGTTTATGGCGCTTCCTGTGGCCCCTGATCTTACACAGCAGGCAGGGCAGCTCCAAGCCAAACACACCCACAGACCAACCCGAGACACAGCCGTGGGAGTCACGAGACTTGACCTCAAGATAAAATTCGCAGCAAGAAGAGGGACTCTGTAATCCAAGACTTTTGAGCAATAAGACCTACAGCGATGTGTCTGCAAAGCGAGGGAACGAAGTGACGGATGCCTGCGAAGCCGCCTTCAAGACCTGAGGATGCAAGGATGTGGGGACCGAGTCCAGATGCTGATGCAGTTGGCCATGACGTTTCAGAAGATGACCATCAAGAATCTTCCAAGTCAAGAGACCGATCTGCAGTTTGGACTTGTCGTGTGGAATAAGCCGCTGCTGATCAGCACTGCGCTGATCACGAAAGACTTTCCGGGGATGATGCCCGAGACGCGGGACTAGCTCTGTGAGGACACAGAGGACCATCAAGGCCTGAGGAAGCTCTGAGACAACAAAGACGGACAACACAAAACACACAACCCCACACACCAAGGCTGGAGCTGCCCTGCCCACCCTAGCATCGCGCTGGAAACTAAATCACTCTATTCAGCCACCCAAAGGGGGCTGCCCCCAGACAGCTCTCTCCCCTGCGCTAACTTTAAAACATCACCGGCAATTCCCAACCTCGACTCCTCTGCCCAGCCCCTCCCCACCCACCCCTGGGCCCTCAACTTATCTTCAGGAGCTAAAGCAGCACAAAGCCAGGGTCAGTAATGAAAACCGCATTGCTTGCCTGGGATGTGCTTGCAGTCGCACGGTTCCTCTTCATCCCCTATACAGAGAAAAGGAAAAAACACAACCCACAGATCACAAACAGCGCTGGCACGAGTCCCACCTAAGCCAACGCACGCTACTTGCTCTGCACTCACCTCCTCAAGGAAGCCCCGTGGTATACCACGCACCTTCTCGTTCCAGAGTTGAACGCTATCGCCACCCTTGCTTGGGGGACCTGAAACACCAAGAGAAAGAGTTCCTGTTCTGATGAGCAGAAGTCACCAGCCCCGTGAACCCCCTCGCTACCAACTCGGCTCAACTTCAAAGCTCATCCGGTTCCAAAGGCGGCACTCACTGCGCCTGCAAAAACAAAAGGAAACGTTTAAGCGACTCGATGTAAAATACATGGCTGACCCAGCCCACCGCCATCTCACCTTCTCCAACCGCTCCTAAATGTGTGTCTTTGTCCCTCCAAGGATGGTTGTGGCACCTGCAAAAGTCAAAGCAAAAGGCACACACTGAGGTAGTGCCTCCAACAAAAGGCAGCCCGCTGTGATGTCCCCCTCCTGCTCCTTTACCTCGGCCTCTCACCCATCTTCCTGCCATCCTTGTGGGGTGCCAAAAGTAGGTTCGGAGGACACCTGGAAAAAAAAAAAAAAAAAAACCAATGCCAATGCCTTCAACAGCAGTAAAACACCTGAGAAATAAATGCTCCTCCAGCACACCAGCCTTTGCTCACCTTGCCACAGCCACCTCCGGAACAGATGTTCTGCTTCCTTGACTGCTCTCACCTTCAAAAGGTGAAACAAACCAGAATATGGTCAGGTAGCCAAGGGAGGCACCATCCCACCAACTCCACACCCTGACCAACCTTCAGGTGGCGGCCTCCTCTCCTCCATCCCTTTCTTGCTAGTCACTGACACGGCGGATCTGAAAAACAGGATTACGCAAGTCACCGGAATGCTGCTCGGCACCGTGTCGGTCAGTTTATGGCGCTTCCTGTGGCCCCTGATCTTACACAGCAGGCAGGGCAGCTCCAAGCCAAACACACCCACAGACCAACCCGAGACACAGCCGTGGGAGTCACGAGACTTGACCTCAAGATAAAATTCGCAGCAAGAAGAGGGACTCTGTAATCCAAGACTTTTGAGCAATAAGACCTACAGCGATGTGTCTGCAAAGAGAGGGAACGAAGTGACGGATGCCTGCGAAGCCGCCTTCAAGACCTGAGGATGCAAGGATGTGGGGACCGAGTCCAGATGCTGATGCAGTTGGCCATGACTTTTCAGAAGATGACCATCAAGAATCTTCCAAGTCAAGAGACCGATCTGCAGTTTGGACTTGTCGTGTGGAATAAGCCGCTGCTGATCAGCACTGCGCTGATCACGAAAGACTTTCCGGGGATGATGCCCGAGACGCGGGACTAGCTCTGTGAGGACACAGAGGACCATCAAGGCCTGAGGAAGCTCTGAGACAACAAAGACAGACAACACAAAACACACAACCCCACACACCAAGGCTGGAGCTGCCCTGCCCACCCTAGCATCGCGCTGGAAACTAAATCACTCTATTCAGCCACCCAAAGGGGGCTGCCCCCAGACAGCTCTCTCCCCTGCGCTAACTTTAAAACATCACCGGCAATTCCCAACCTCGACTCCTCTGCCCAGCCCCTCCCCACCCACCCCTGGGCCCTCAACTTATCTTCAGGAGCTAAAGCAGCACAAAGCCAGGGTCAGTAATGAAAACCGCATTGCTTGCCTGGGATGTCCTTGCAGTCGCACGGTTCCTCTTCATCCCCTATACAGAGAAAAGGAAAAAACACAACCCACGGATCACAAACAGCGCTGGCACGAGTCCCACCTAAGCCAACGCACGCTACTTCCGCTGCACTCACCTCCTCAAGGAAGCCCCGTGGTATACCACGCACCTTCTCGTTCCAGAGTTGAACGCTATTGCCACCCTTGCTTGGGGGACCTGAAACACCAAGAGAAAGAGTTCCTGTTCTGATGAGCAGAAGTCACCAGCCCCGTGAACCCCCTCGCTACCAACTCGGCTCACCTTCAAAGCTCATCCGGTTCCAAAGGTGGCACGCACTGCGCCTGCAAAAACAAAAGGAAACGTTTAAGCGACTCGATGTAAAATACATGGCTGACCCAGACCACCGCCATCTCACCTTCTCCAACCGCTCCTAAATGGGCGTCTTTGTCCCTCCAAGGATGGTTGTGGCACCTGCAAAAGTCAAAGCAAAAGGCACACACTGAGGTAGTGCCTCCAACAAAAGGCAGCCCGCTGTGATGTCCCCCTCCTGCTCCTTTACCTCGGCCTCTCACCCATCTTCCTGCCATCCTTGTGGGGTGCCAAAAGTAGGTTCGGAGGACACCTGGAAAACAAAAAAAAAAAAAAGCAATGCCAATGCCTTCAACAGCAGTAAAACACCTGAGAAATAAATGCTCCTCCAGCACACCAGCCTTTGCTCACCTTGCCACAGCCACCTCTGGAACAGATGTTCTGCTTCCTTGACTGCTCTCACCTTCAAAAGGTGAAACAAACCAGAATATGGTCAGGTAGCCAAGGGAGGCACCATCCCACCAACTCCACACCCTGACCAACCTTCAGGTGGCGGCCTCCTCTCCTCCATCCCTTTCTTGCTAGTCACTGACACGGCGGATCTGAAAAACAGGATTACGCAAGTCACCGGAATGCTGCTCGGCACCGTGTCGGTCAGTTTATGGCGCTTCCTGTGGCCCCTGATCTTACACAGCAGGCAGGGCAGCTCCAAGCCAAACACACCCACAGACCAACCCGAGACACAGCCGTGGGAGTCACGAGACTTGACCTCAAGATAAAATTCGCAGCAAGAAGAGGGACTCTGTAATCCAAGACTTTTGGGCAATAAGACCTACAGCGATGTGTCTGCAAAGCGAGGGAACGAAGTGACGGATGCCTGCGAAGCCGCCTTCAAGACCTGAGGATGCAAGGATGTGGGGACCGAGTCCAGATGCTGATGCAGTTGGCCATGACTTTTCAGAAGATGACCATCAAGAATCTTCCAAGTCAAGAGACCGATCTGCAGTTTGGACTTGTCGTGTGGAATAAGCCGCTGCTGATCAGCACTGCGCTGATCACGAAAGACTTTCCGGGGAGGATGCCCGAGACGCGGGACTAGCTCTGTGAGGACACAGAGGACCATCAAGGCCTGAGGAAGCTCTGAGACAACAAAGACGGACAACACAAAACACACAACCCCACACACCAAGGCTGGAGCTGCCCTGCCCACCCTAGCATCGCGCTGGAAACTAAATCACTCTATTCAGCCACCCAAAGGGGGCTGCCCCCAGACAGCTCTCTCCCCTGCGCTAACTTTAAAACATCACCGGCAATTCCCAACCTCGACTCCTCTGCCCAGCCCCTCCCCACCCACCCCTGGGCCCTCAACTTATCTTCAGGAGCTAAAGCAGCACAAAGCCAGGGTCAGTAATGAAAACCGCATTGCTTGCCTGGGATGTCCTTGCAGTCGCACGGTTCCTCTTCATCCCCTATACAGAGAAAAGGAAAAAACACAACCCACGGATCACAAACAGCGCTGGCACGAGTCCCACCTAAGCCAACGCACGCTACTTCCGCTGCACTCACCTCCTCAAGGAAGCCCCGTGGTATACCACGCACCTTCTCGTTCCAGAGTTGAACGCTATTGCCACCCTTGCTTGGGGGACCTGAAACACCAAGAGAAAGAGTTCCTGTTCTGATGAGCAGAAGTCACCAGCCCCGTGAACCCCCTCGCTACCAACTCGGCTCACCTTCAAAGCTCATCCGGTTCCAAAGGTGGCACGCACTGCGCCTGCAAAAACAAAAGGAAACGTTTAAGCGACTCGATGTAAAATACATGGCTGACCCAGACCACCGCCATCTCACCTTCTCCAACCGCTCCTAAATGGGCGTCTTTGTCCCTCCAGGGATGGTTGTGGCACCTGCAAAAGTCAAAGCAAAAGGCACACACTGAGGTAGTGCCTCCAACAAAAGGCAGCCCGCTGTGATGTCCCCCTCTTGCTCCTTTACCTCGGCCTCTCACCCATCTTCCTGCCATCCTTGTGGGGTGCCAAAAGTAGGTTCGGAGGACACCTGGAAAACAAAAAAAAAAAAAAGCAATGCCAATGCCTTCAACAGCAGTAAAACACCTGAGAAATAAATGCTCCTCCAGCACACCAGCCTTTGCTCACCTTGCCACAGCCACCTCCGGAACAGATGTTCTGCTTCCTTGACTGCTCTCACCTTCAAAAGGTGAAACAAACCAGAATATGGTCAGGTAGCCAAGGGAGGCACCATCCCACCAACTCCACACCCTGACCAACCTTCAGGTGGCGGCCTCCTCTCCTCCATCCCTTTCTTGCTAGTCACTGACACGGCGGATCTGAAAAACAGGATTACGCAAGTCACCGGAATGCTGCTCGGCACCGTGTCGGTCAGTTTATGGCGCTTCCTGTGGCCCCTGATCTTACACAGCAGGCAGGGCAGCTCCAAGCCAAACACACCCACAGACCAACCCGAGACACAGCCGTGGGAGTCACGAGACTTGACCTCAAGATAAAATTCGCAGCAAGAAGAGGGACTCTGTAATCCAAGACTTTTGAGCAATAAGACCTACAGCGATGTGTCTGCAAAGCGAGGGAACGAAGTGACGGATGCCTGCGAAGCCGCCTTCAAGACCTGAGGATGCAAGGATGTGGGGACCGAGTCCAGATGCTGATGCAGTTGGCCATGACTTTTCAGAAGATGACCATCAAGAATCTTCCAAGTCAAGAGACCGATCTGCAGTTTGGACTTGTCGTGTGGAATAAGCCGCTGCTGATCAGCACTGCGCTGATCACGAAAGACTTTCCGGGGATGATGCCCGAGACGCGGGACTAGCTCTGTGAGGACACAGAGGACCATCAAGGCCTGAGGAAGCTCTGAGACAACAAAGACGGACAACACAAAACACACAACCCCACACACCAAGGCTGGAGCTGCCCTGCCCACCCTAGCATCGCGCTGGAAACTAAATCACTCTATTCAGCCACCCAAAGGGGGCTGCCCCCAGACAGCTCTCTCCCCTGCGCTAACTTTAAAACATCACCGGCAATTCCCAACCTCGACTCCTCTGCCCAGCCCCTCCCCACCCACCCCTGGGCCCTCAACTTATCTTCAGGAGCTAAAGCAGCACAAAGCCAGGGTCAGTAATGAAAACCGCATTGCTTGCCTGGGATGTCCTTGCAGTCGCACGGTTCCTCTTCATCCCCTATACAGAGAAAAGGAAAAAACACAACCCACGGATCACAAACAGCGCTGGCACGAGTCCCACCTAAGCCAACGCACGCTACTTCCGCTGCACTCACCTCCTCAAGGAAGCCCCGTGGTATACCACGCACCTTCTCGTTCCAGAGTTGAACGCTATTGCCACCCTTGCTTGGGGGACCTGAAACACCAAGAGAAAGAGTTCCTGTTCTGATGAGCAGAAGTCACCAGCCCCGTGAACCCCCTCGCTACCAACTCGGCTCACCTTCAAAGCTCATCCGGTTCCAAAGGTGGCACGCACTGCGCCTGCAAAAACAAAAGGAAACGTTTAAGCGACTCGATGTAAAATACATGGCTGACCCAGACCACCGCCATCTCACCTTCTCCAACCGCTCCTAAATGGGCGTCTTTGTCCCTCCAAGGATGGTTGTGGCACCTGCAAAAGTCAAAGCAAAAGGCACACACTGAGGTAGTGCCTCCAACAAAAGGCAGCCCGCTGTGATGTCCCCCTCCTGCTCCTTTACCTCGGCCTCTCACCCATCTTCCTGCCATCCTTGTGGGGTGCCAAAAGTAGGTTCGGAGGACACCTGGAAAACAAAAAAAAAAAAAAGCAATGTCAATGCCTTCAACAGCAGTAAAACACCTGAGAAATAAATGCTCCTCCAGCACACCAGCCTTTGCTCACCTTGCCACAGCCACCTCCGGAACAGATGTTCTGCTTCCTTGACTGCTCTCACCTTCAAAAGGTGAAACAAACCAGAATATGGTCAGGTAGCCAAGGGAGGCACCATCCCACCAACTCCACACCCTGACCAACCTTCAGGTGGCGGCCTCCTCTCCTCCATCCCTTTCTTGCTAGTCACTGACACGGCGGATCTGAAAAACAGGATTACGCAAGTCACCGGAATGCTGCTCGGCACCGTGTCGGTCAGTTTATGGCGCTTCCTGTGGCCCCTGATCTACACAGCAGGCAGGGCAGCTCCAAGCCAAACACACCCACAGACCAACCCGAGACACAGCCGTGGGAGTCACGAGACTTGACCTCAAGATAAAATTCGCAGCAAGAAGAGGGACTCTGTAATCCAAGACTTTTGAGCAATAAGACCTACAGCGATGTGTCTGCAAAGCGAGGGAACGAAGTGACGGATGCCTGCGAAGCCGCCTTCAAGACCTGAGGATGCAAGGATGTGGGGACCGAGTCCAGATGCTGATGCAGTTGGCCATGACGTTTCAGAAGATGACCATCAAGAATCTTCCAAGTCAAGAGACCGATCTGCAGTTTGGACTTGTCGTGTGGAATAAGCCGCTGCTGATCAGCACTGCGCTGATCACGAAAGACTTTCCGGGGATGATGCCCGAGACGCGGGGACTAGCTCTGTGAGGACACAGAGGACCATCAAGGCCTGAGGAAGCTCTGAGACAACAAAGACGGACAACACAAAACACACAACCCCACACACCAAGGCTGGAGCTGCCCTGCCCACCCTAGCATCGCGCTGGAAACTAAATCACTCTATTCAGCCACCCAAAGGGGGCTGCCCCCAGACAGCTCTCTCCCCTGCGCTAACTTTAAAACATCACCGGCAATTCCCAACCTCGACTCCTCTGCCCAGCCCCTCCCCACCCACCCCTGGGCCCTCAACTTATCTTCAGGAGCTAAAGCAGCACAAAGCCAGGGTCAGTAATGAAAACCGCATTGCTTGCCTGGGATGTCCTTGCAGTCGCACGGTTCCTCTTCATCCCCTATACAGAGAAAAGGAAAAAACACAACCCACAGATCACAAACAGCGCTGGCACGAGTCGCACCTAAGCCAACGCACGCTACTTGCGCTGCACTCACCTCCTCAAGGAAGCCCCGTGGTATACCACACACCTTCGTGTTCCAGAGTTGAACGCTATTGCCACCGTTGCTTGGGGTACCTGAAACACCAAGAGAAAGAGCTCCTGTTCTGAGGAGCAGAAGTCACCAGCCCCATGAACCTCCTCGCTACCAACTCTGCTCACCTTCAAAGCTCATCCGGTTCCAAAGGTGGCACGCACTGCGCCTGCAAAAACAAAAGGGAAACGTTTAAGCGACTCGATGTAAAATACATGGCTGACCCAGACCACCGCCATCTCACCTTCTCCAACCGCTCCTAAATGGGCGTCTTTGTCCCTCCAGGGATGGTTGTGGCACCTGCAAAAGTCAAAGCAAAAGGCACACACTGAGGTAGTGCCTCCAACAAAAGGCAGCCCGCTGTGATGTCCGCCTCCTGCTCCTTTACCTCGGCCTCTCACCCATCTTCCTGCCATCCTTGTGGGGTGCCAAAAGTAGGTTCGGAGGACACCTGGAAAACAAAAAAAAAAAAAAAGCAATGCCAATGCCTTCAACAGCAGTAAAACACCTGAGAAATAAATGCTCCTCCAGCACACCAGCCTTTGCTCACCTTGCCACAGCCACCTCCGGAACAGATGTTCTGCTTCCTTGACTGCTCTCACCTTCAAAAGGTGAAACAAACCAGAATATGGTCAGGTAGCCAAGGGAGGCACCATCCCACCAACTCCACACCCTGACCAACCTTCAGGTGGCGGCCTCCTCTCCTCCATCCCTTTCTTGCTAGTCACTGACACGGCGGATCTGAAAAACAGGATTACGCAAGCCACCGGAATGCTGCTCGGCACCGTGTCGGTCAGTTTATGGCGCTTCCTGTGGCCCCTGATCCTACACAGCAGGCAGGGCAGCTCCAAGCCAAACACACCCACAGACCAACCCGAGACACAGCCGTGGGAGTCACGAGACTTGACCTCAAGATAAAACTCGCAGCAAGAAGAGGGACTCTGTAATCCAAGACTTTTGAGCAATAAGACCTACAGCGATGTGTCTGCAAAGCGAGGGAACGAAGTGACGGATGCCTGCGAAGCCGCCTTCAAGACCTGAGGATGCAAGGATGTGGGGACCGAGTCCAGATGCTGATGCAGTTGGCCATGACGTTTCAGAAGATGACCATCAAGAATCTTCCAAGTCAAGAGACCGATCTGCAGTTTGGACTTGTCGTGTGGAATAAGCCGCTGCTGATCAGCACTGCGCTGATCACGAAAGACTTTCCGGGGATGATGCCCGAGACGCGGGACTAGCTCTGTGAGGACACAGAGGACCATCAAGGCCTGAGGAAGCTCTGAGACAACAAAGACGGACAACACAAAACACACAACCCCACACACCAAGGCTGGAGCTGCCCTGCCCACCCTAGCATCGCGCTGGAAACTAAATCACTCTATTCAGCCACCCAAAGGGGGCTGCCCCCAGACAGCTCTCTCCCCTGCGCTAACTTTAAAACATCACCGGCAATTCCCAACCTCGACTCCTCTGCCCAGCCCCTCCCCACCCACCCCTGGGCCCTCAACTTATCTTCAGGAGCAATAGCAGCACAAAGCCAGGGTCAGTAATGAAAACCGCATTGCTTGACTGGGATGTGCTTGCAGTCGCACGGTTCCTCTTCATCCCCTATACAGAGAAAAGGAAAAAACACAACCCACGGATCACAAACAGCGCTGGCACGAGTCCCACCTAAGCCAACGCACGCTACTTCCGCTGCACTCACCTCCTCAAGGAAGCCCCGTGGTATACCACGCACCTTCTCGTTCCAGAGTTGAACGCTATTGCCACCCTTGCTTGGGGTACCTGAAACACCAAGAGAAAGAGCTCCTGTTCTGATGAGCAGAAGTCACCAGCCCCGTGAACCCCCTCGCTACCAACTCGGCTCACCTTCAAAGCTCATCCGGTTCCAAAGGTGGCACGCACTGCGCCTGCAAAAACAAAAGGAAACGTTTAAGCGACTCGATGTAAAATACATGGCTGACCCAGACCACCGCCATCTCACCTTCTCCAACCGCTCCTAAATGGGCATCTTTGTCCCTCCAGGGATGGTTGTGGCACCTGCAAAAGTCAAAGCAAAAGGCACACACTGAGGTAGTGCCTCCAACAAAAGGCAGCCCGCTGTGATGTCCGCCTCCTGCTCCTTTACCTCGGCCTCTCACCCATCTTCCTGCCATCCTTGTGGGGTGCCAAAAGTAGGTTCGGAGGACACCTGGAAAACAAAAAAAAAAAAAAAGCAATGCCAATGCCTTCAACAGCAGTAAAACACCTGAGAAATAAATGCTCCTCCAGCACACCAGCCTTTGCTCACCTTGCCACAGCCACCTCCGGAACAGATGTTCTGCTTCCTTGACTGCTCTCACCTTCAAAAGGTGAAACAAACCAGAATATGGTCAGGTAGCCAAGGGAGGCACCATCCCACCAACTCCACACCCTGACCAACCTTCAGGTGGCGGCCTCCTCTCCTCCATCCCTTTCTTGCTAGTCACTGACACGGCGGATCTGAAAAACAGGATTACGCAAGTCACCGGAATGCTGCTCGGCACCGTGTCGGTCAGTTTATGGCGCTTCCTGTGGCCCCTGATCCTACACAGCAGGCAGGGCAGCTCCAAGCCAAACACACCCACAGACCAACCCGAGACACAGCCGTGGGAGTCACGAGACTTGACCTCAAGATAAAATTCGCAGCAAGAAGAGGGACTCTGTAATCCAAGACTTTTGGGCAATAAGACCTACAGCGATGTGTCTGCAAAGCGAGGGAACGAAGTGACGGATGCCTGCGAAGCCGCCTTCAAGACCTGAGGATGCAAGGATGTGGGGACCGAGTCCAGATGCTGATGCAGTTGGCCATGACGTTTCAGAAGATGACCATCAAGAATCTTCCAAGTCAAGAGACCGATCTGCAGTTTGGACTTGTCGTGTGGAATAAGCCGCTGCTGATCAGCACTGCGCTGATCACGAAAGACTTTCCGGGGATGATGCCCGAGACGCGGGACTAGCTCTGTGAGGACACAGAGGACCATCAAGGCCTGAGGAAGCTCTGAGACAACAACGACGGACAACACAAAACACACAACCCCACACACCAAGGCTGGAGCTGCCCTGCCCACCCTAGCATCGCGCTGGAAACTAAATCACTCTATTCAGCCACCCAAAGGGGGCTGCCCCCAGACAGCTCTCTCCCCTGCGCTAACTTTAAAACATCACCGGCAATTCCCAACCTCGACTCCTCTGCCCAGCCCCTCCCCACCCACCCCTGGGCCCTCAACTTATCTTCAGGAGCTAAAGCAGCACAAAGCCAGGGTCAGTAATGAAAACCGCATTGCTTGCCTGGGATGTGCTTGCAGTCGCACGGTTCCTCTTCATCCCCTATACAGAGAAAAGGAAAAAACACAACCCACAGATCACAAACAGCGCTGGCACGAGTCCCACCTAAGCCAACGCACGCTACTTGCTCTGCACTCACCTCCTCAAGGAAGCCCCGTGGTATAGCACGCACCTTCTCGTTTCAGAGTTGAACGCTATCGCCACCGTTGCTTGGGGCACCTGAAACACCAAGAGAAAGAGTTCCAGTTCTGATGAGCAGAAGTCACCAGCCCCGTGAACCCCCTCGCTACCAACTCGGCTCAACTTCAAAGCTCATCCGGTTCCAAAGGCGGCACTCACTGCGCCTGCAAAAACAAAAGGAAACGTTTAAGCGACTCGATGTAAAATACATGGCTGACCCAGACCACCGCCATCTCACCTTCTCCAACCGCTCCTAAATGTGTGTCTTTGTCCCTCCAAGGATGGTTGTGGCACCTGCAAAGTCAAAGCAAAAGGCACACGCTGAGGTAGTGCTCCCAACAACAGGCAGCCCGCTGTGATGTCTACCTCCTGCTCCTTTACCTCAGCGGCCTCTCACCCATCTTCCTGCCATCCTTGTGGGGTGCCAAAAGTAGGTTCGGAGGACACCTGGAAAACAAAAAAAAAAAAAAGCAATGCCAATGCCTTCAACAGCAGTAAAACACCTGAGAAATAAATGTTCCTTCAGCACACCAGCCTTTGCTCACCTTGCCACAGCCACCTCCGGAACAGATGTTCTGCTTCCTTGACTGCTCTCACCTTCAAAAGGTGAAACAAACCAGAATATGGTCAGGTAGCCAAGGGAGGCACCATCCCACCAACTCCACACCCTGACCAACCTTCAGGTGGCGGCCTCCTCTCCTCCTCCATCCCTTTCTTGCTAGTCACTGACACGGCGGATCTGAAAAACAGGATTACGCAAGTCACCGGAATGCTGCTCGGCACCGTGTCGGTCAGTTTATGGCGCTTCCTGTGGCCCCTGATCCTACACAGCAGGCAGGGCAGCTCCAAGCCAAACACACCCACAGACCAACCCGAGACACAGCCGTGGGAGTCACGAGACTTGACCTCAAGATAAAACTCGCAGCAAGAAGAGGGACTCTGTAATCCAAGACTTTTGGGCAATAAGACCTACAGCGATGTGTCTGCAAAGCGAGGGAACGAAGTGACGGATGCCTGCGAAGCCGCCTTCAAGACCTGAGGATGCAAGGATGTGGGGACCGAGTCCAGATGCTGATGCAGTTGGCCATGACGTTTCAGAAGATGACCATCAAGAATCTTCCAAGTCAAGAGACCGATCTGCAGTTTGGACTTGTCGTGTGGAATAAGCCGCTGCTGATCAGCACTGCGCTGATCACGAAAGACTTTCCGGGGATGATGCCCGAGACGCGGGACTAGCTCTGTGAGGACACAGAGGACCATCAAGGCCTGAGGAAGCTCTGAGACAACAAAGACGGACAACACAAAACACACAACCCCACACACCAAGGCTGGAGCTGCCCTGCCCACCCTAGCATCGCGCTGGAAACTAAATCACTCTATTCAGCCACCCAAAGGGGGCTGCCCCCAGACAGCTCTCTCCCCTGCGCTAACTTTAAAACATCACCGGCAATTCCCAACCTCGACTCCTCTGCCCAGCCCCTCCCCACCCACCCCTGGGCCCTCAACTTATCTTCAGGAGCTAAAGCAGCACAAAGCCAGGGTCAGTAATGAAAACCGCATTGCTTGCCTGGGATGTCCTTGCAGTCGCACGGTTCCTCTTCATCCCCTATACAGAGAAAAGGAAAAAACACAACCCACGGATCACAAACAGCGCTGGCACGAGTCCCACCTAAGCCAACGCACGCTACTTCCGCTGCACTCACCTCCTCAAGGAAGCCCTGTGGTATACCACGCACCTTCTCGTTCCAGAGTTGAACGCTATTGCCACCCTTGCTTGGGGTACCTGAAACACCAAGAGAAAGAGTTCCTGTTCTGATGAGCAGAAGTCACCAGCCCCGTGAACCCCCTCGCTACCAACTCGGCTCACCTTCAAAGCTCATCCGGTTCCAAAGGTGGCACGCACTGCGCCTGCAAAAACAAAAGGAAACGTTTAAGCGACTCGATGTAAAATACATGGCTGACCCAGACCACCGCCATCTCACCTTCTCCAACCGCTCCTAAATGGGCGTCTTTGTCCCTCCAAGGATGGTTGTGGCACCTGCAAAAGTCAAAGCAAAAGGCACACACTGAGGTAGTGCCTCCAACAAAAGGCAGCCCGCTGTGATGTCCCCCTCTTGCTCCTTTACCTCGGCCTCTCACCCATCTTCCTGCCATCCTTGTGGGGTGCCAAAAGTAGGTTCGGAGGACACCTGGAAAACAAAAAAAAAAAAAAGCAATGCCAATGCCTTCAACAGCAGTAAAACACCTGAGAAATAAATGCTCCTCCAGCACACCAGCCTTTGCTCACCTTGCCACAGCCACCTCCGGAACAGATGTTCTGCTTCCTTGACTGCTCTCACCTTCAAAAGGTGAAACAAACCAGAATATGGTCAGGTAGCCAAGGGAGGCACCATCCCACCAACTCCACACCCTGACCAACCTTCAGGTGGCGGCCTCCTCTCCTCCTCCATCCCTTTCTTGCTAGTCACTGACACGGCGGATCTGAAAAACAGGATTACGCAAGTCACCGGAATGCTGCTCGGCACCGTGTCGGTCAGTTTATGGCGCTTCCTGTGGCCCCTGATCCTACACAGCAGGCAGGGCAGCTCCAAGCCAAACACACCCACAGACCAACCCGAGACGCAGCCGTGGGAGTCACGAGACTTGACCTCAAGATAAAATTCGCAGCAAGAAGAGGGACTCTGTAATCCAAGACTTTTGAGCAATAAGACCTACAGCGATGTGTCTGCAAAGCGAGGGAACGAAGTGACGGATGCCTGCGAAGCCGCCTTCAAGACCTGAGGATGCAAGGATGTGGGGACCGAGTCCAGATGCTGATGCAGTTGGCCATGACGTTTCAGAAGATGACCATCAAGAATCTTCCAAGTCAAGAGACCGATCTGCAGTTTGGACTTGTCGTGTGGAATAAGCCGCTGCTGATCAGCACTGCGCTGATCACGAAAGACTTTCCGGGGATGATGCCCGAGACGCGGGACTAGCTCTGTGAGGACACAGAGGACCATCAAGGCCTGAGGAAGCTCTGAGACAACAAAGACAGGACAACACAAAACACACAACCCCACACACCAAGGCTGGAGCTGCCCTGCCCACCCTAGCATCGCGCTGGAAACTAAATCACTCTATTCAGCCACCCAAAGGGGGCTGCCCCCAGACAGCTCTCTCCCCTGCGCTAACTTTAAAACATCACCGGCAATTCCCAACCTCGACTCCTCTGCCCAGCCCCTCCCCACCCACCCCTGGGCCCTCAACTTATCTTCAGGAGCTAAAGCAGCACAAAGCCAGGGTCAGTAATGAAAACCGCATTGCTTGCCTGGGATGTCCTTGCAGTCGCACGGTTCCTCTTCATCCCCTATACAGAGAAAAGGAAAAAACACAACCCACGGATCACAAACAGCGCTGGCACGAGTCCCACCTAAGCCAACGCACGCTACTTCCGCTGCACTCACCTCCTCAAGGAAGCCCCGTGGTATACCACGCACCTTCTCGTTCCAGAGTTGAACGCTATTGCCACCCTTGCTTGGGGGACCTGAAACACCAAGAGAAAGAGTTCCTGTTCTGATGAGCAGAAGTCACCAGCCCCGTGAACCCCCTCGCTACCAACTCGGCTCACCTTCAAAGCTCATCCGGTTCCAAAGGCGGCACGCACTGCGCCTGCAAAAACAAAAGGAAACGTTTAAGCGACTCGATGTAAAATACATGGCTGACCCAGACCACCGCCATCTCACCTTCTCCAACCGCTCCTAAATGGGCGTCTTTGTCCCTCCAAGGATGGTTGTGGCACCTGCAAAAGTCAAAGCAAAAGGCACACGCTGAGGTAGTGCCTCCAACAAAAGGCAGCCCGCTGTGATGTCCACCTCCTGCTCCTTTACCTCGGCCTCTCACCCATCTTCCTGCCATCCTTGTGGGGTGCCAAAAGTAGGTTCGGAGGACACCTGGAAAACAAAAAAAAAAAAAAAGCAATGTCAATGCCTTCAACAGCAGTAAAACACCTGAGAAATAAATGCTCCTCCAGCACACCAGCCTTTGCTCACCTTGCCACAGCCACCTCCGGAACAGATGTTCTGCTTCCTTGACTGCTCTCACCTTCAAAAGGTGAAACAAACCAGAATATGGTCAGGTAGCCAAGGGAGGCACCATCCCACCAACTCCACACCCTGACCAACCTTCAGGTGGCGGCCTCCTCCTCTCCTCCATCCCTTTCTTGCTAGTCACTGACACGGCGGATCTGAAAAACAGGATTACGCAAGTCACCGGAATGCTGCTCGGCACCGTGTCGGTCAGTTTATGGCGCTTCCTGTGGCCCCTGATCCTACACAGCAGGCAGGGCAGCTCCAAGCCAAACTCACCCACAGACCAACCCGAGACACAGCCGTGGGAGTCACGAGACTTGACCTCAAGATAAAACTCGCAGCAAGAAGAGGGACTCTGTAATCCAAGACTTTTGAGCAATAAGACCTACAGCGATGTGTCTGCAAAGCGAGGGAACGAAGTGACGGATGCCTGCGAAGCCGCCTTCAAGACCTGAGGATGCAAGGATGTGGGGACCGAGTCCAGATGCTGATGCAGTTGGCCATGACGTTTCAGAAGATGACCATCAAGAATCTTCCAAGTCAAGAGACCGATCTGCAGTTTGGACTTGTCGTGTGGAATAAGCCGCTGCTGATCAGCACTGCGCTGATCACGAAAGACTTTCCGGGGATGATGCCCGAGACGCGGGACTAGCTCTGTGAGGACACAGAGGACCATCAAGGCCTGAGGAAGCTCTGAGACAACAAAGACGGACAACACAAAACACACAACCCCACCCACCAAGGCTGGAGCTGCCCTGCCCACCCTAGCATCGCGCTGGAAACTAAATCACTCTATTCAGCCACCCAAAGGGGGCTGCCCCCAGACAGCTCTCTCCCCTGCGCTAACTTTAAAACATCACCGGCAATTCCCAACCTCGACTCCTCTGCCCAGCCCCTCCCCACCCACCCCTGGGCCCTCAACTTATCTTCAGGAGCTAAAGCAGCACAAAGCCAGGGTCAGTAATGAAAACCGCATTGCTTGCCTGGGATGTCCTTGCAGTCGCACGGTTCCTCTTCATCCCCTATACAGAGAAAAGGAAAAAACACAACCCACGGATCACAAACAGCGCTGGCACGAGTCCCACCTAAGCCAACGCACGCTACTTCCGCTGCACTCACCTCCTCAAGGAAGCCCCGTGGTATACCACGCACCTTCTCGTTCCAGAGTTGAACGCTATTGCCACCCTTGCTTGGGGGACCTGAAACACCAAGAGAAAGAGTTCCTGTTCTGATGAGCAGAAGTCACCAGCCCCGTGAACCCCCTCGCTACCAACTCGGCTCACCTTCAAAGCTCATCCGGTTCCAAAGGTGGCACGCACTGCGCCTGCAAAAAGAAAGGGAAACGTTTAAGCGACTCGATGTAAAATACATGGCTGACCCAGACCACCGCCATCTCACCTTCTCCAACCGCTCCTAAATGGGCGTCTTTGTCCCTCCAAGGATGGTTGTGGCACCTGCAAAAGTCAAAGCAAAAGGCACACACTGAGGTAGTGCCTCCAACAAAAGGCAGCCCGCTGTGATGTCCCCCTCCTGCTCCTTTACCTCGGCCTCTCACCCATCTTCCTGCCATCCTTGTGGGGTGCCAAAAGTAGGTTCGGAGGACACCTGGAAAACAAAAAAAAAAAAAAAGCAATGCCAATGCCTTCAACAGCAGTAAAACACCTGAGAAATAAATGCTCCTCCAGCACACCAGCCTTTGCTCACCTTGCCACAGCCACCTCCGGAACAGATGTTCTGCTTCCTTGACTGCTCTCACCTTCAAAAGGTGAAACAAACCAGAATATGGTCAGGTAGCCAAGGGAGGCACCATCCCACCAACTCCACACCCTGACCAACCTTCAGGTGGCGGCCTCCTCTCCTCCTCCTCCATCCCTTTCTTGCTAGTCACTGACACGGCGGATCTGAAAAACAGGATTACGCAAGTCACCGGAATGCTGCTCGGCACCGTGTCGGTCAGTTTATGGCGCTTCCTGTGGCCCCTGATCCTACACAGCAGGCAGGGCAGCTCCAAGCCAAACACACCCACAGACCAACCCGAGACACAGCCGTGGGAGTCACGAGACTTGACCTCAAGATAAAACTCGCAGCAAGAAGAGGGACTCTGTAATCCAAGACTTTTGGGCAATAAGACCTACAGCGATGTGTCTGCAAAGCGAGGGAACGAAGTGACGGATGCCTGCGAAGCCGCCTTCAAGACCTGAGGATGCAAGGATGTGGGGACCGAGTCCAGATGCTGATGCAGTTGGCCATGACGTTTCAGAAGATGACCATCAAGAATCTTCCAAGTCAAGAGACCGATCTGCAGTTTGGACTTGTCGTGTGGAATAAGCCGCTGCTGATCAGCACTGCGCTGATCACGAAAGACTTTCCGGGGATGATGCCCGAGACGCGGGACTAGCTCTGTGAGGACACAGAGGACCATCAAGGCCTGAGGAAGCTCTGAGACAACAAAGACGGACAACACAAAACACACAACCCCACACACCAAGGCTGGAGCTGCCCTGCCCACCCTAGCATCGCGCTGGAAACTAAATCACTCTATTCAGCCACCCAAAGGGGGCTGCCCCCAGACAGCTCTCTCCCCTGCGCTAACTTTAAAACATCACCGGCAATTCCCAACCTCGACTCCTCTGCCCAGCCCCACCCCCCCCCCCCCCGGGCCCTCAACTTATCTTCAGGAGCTAAAGCAGCACAAAGCCAGGGTCAGTAATGAAAACCGCATTGCTTGCCTGGGATGTCCTTGCAGTCGCACGGTTCCTCTTCATCCCCTATACAGAGAAAAGGAAAAAACACAACCCACAGATCACAAACAGCGCTGGCACGAGTCCCACCTAAGCCAACGCACGCTACTTCCGCTGCACTCACCTCCTCAAGGAAGCCCCGTGGTATACCACGCACCTTCTCGTTCCAGAGTTGAACGCTATTGCCACCCTTGCTTGGGGGACCTGAAACACCAAGAGAAAGAGTTCCTGTTCTGATGAGCAGAAGTCACCAGCCCCGTGAACCCCCTCGCTACCAACTCGGCTCACCTTCAAAGCTCATCCGGTTCCAAAGGTGGCACGCACTGCGCCTGCAAAAACAAAAGGAAATGTTTAAGCGACTCGATGTAAAATACACGGCGGACCCAGACCACCGCCATCTCACCTTCTCCAACCGCTCCTAAATGGGCGTCTTTGTCCCTCCAAGGATGGTTGTGGCACCTGCAAAAGTCAAAGCAAAAGGCACACACTGAGGTAGTGCCTCCAACAAAAGGCAGCCTGCTGTGATGTCCCCCTCCTGCTCCTTTACCTCGGCCTCTCACCCATCTTCCTGCCATCCTTGTGGGGTGCCAAAAGTAGGTTCGGAGGACACCTGGAAAACAAAAAAAAAAAAAAAGCAATGCCAATGCCTTCAACAGCAGTAAAACACCTGAGAAATAAATGCTCCTCCAGCACACCAGCCTTTGCTCACCTTGCCACAGCCACCTCCGGAACAGATGTTCTGCTTCCTTGACTGCTCTCACCTTCAAAAGGTGAAACAAACCAGAATATGGTCAGGTAGCCAAGGGAGGCACCATCCCACCAACTCCACACCCTGACCAACCTTCAGGTGGCGGCCTCCTCTCCTCCTCCTCCATCCCTTTCTTGCTAGTCACTGACACGGCGGATCTGAAAAACAGGATTACGCAAGTCACCGGAATGCTGCTCGGCACCGTGTCGGTCAGTTTATGGCGCTTCCTGTGGCCCCTGATCCTACACAGCAGGCAGGGCAGCTCCAAGCCAAACTCACCCACAGACCAACCCGAGACACAGCCGTGGGAGTCACGAGACTTGACCTCAAGATAAAACTCGCAGCAAGAAGAGGGACTCTGTAATCCAAGACTTTTGGGCAATAAGACCTACAGCGATGTGTCTGCAAAGCGAGGGAACGAAGTGACGGATGCCTGCGAAGCCGCCTTCAAGACCTGAGGATGCAAGGATGTGGGGACCGAGTCCAGATGCTGATGCAGTTGGCCATGACGTTTCAGAAGATGACCATCAAGAATCTTCCAAGTCAAGAGACCGATCTGCAGTTTGGACTTGTCGTGTGGAATAAGCCGCTGCTGATCAGCACTGCGCTGATCACGAAAGACTTTCCGGGGATGATGCCCGAGACGCGGAACTAGCTCTGTGAGGACACAGAGGACCATCAAGGCCTGAGGAAGCTCTGAGACAACAAAGACAGACAACACAAAACACACAACCCCACACACCAAGGCTGGAGCTGCCCTGCCCACCCTAGCATCGCGCTGGAAACTAAATCACTCTATTCAGCCACCCAAAGGGGGCTGCCCCCAGACAGCTCTCTCCCCTGCGCTAACTTTAAAACATCACCGGCAATTCCCAACCTCGACTCCTCTGCCCAGCCCCTCCCCACCCACCCCTGGGCCCTCAACTTATCTTCAGGAGCTAAAGCAGCACAAAGCCAGGGTCAGTAATGAAAACCGCATTGCTTGCCTGGGATGTCCTTGCAGTCGCACGGTTCCTCTTCATCCCCTATACAGAGAAAAGGAAAAAACACAACCCACGGATCACAAACAGCGCTGGCACGAGTCCCACCTAAGCCAACGCACGCTACTTCCGCTGCACTCACCTCCTCAAGGAAGCCCCGTGGTATACCACGCACCTTCTCGTTCCAGAGTTGAACGCTATTGCCACCCTTGCTTGGGGGACCTGAAACACCAAGAGAAAGAGTTCCTGTTCTGATGAGCAGAAGTCACCAGCCCCGTGAACCCCCTCGCTACCAACTCGGCTCACCTTCAAAGCTCATCCGGTTCCAAAGGTGGCACGCACTGCGCCTGCAAAAACAAAAGGAAACGTTTAAGCGACTCGATGTAAAATACATGGCTGACCCAGACCATTGCCATCTCACCTTCTCCAACCGCTCCTAAATGGGCGTCTTTGTCCCTCCAAGGATGGTTGTGGCACCTGCAAAAGTCAAAGCAAAAGGCACACACTGAGGTAGTGCCTCCAACAAAAGGCAGCCCGCTGTGATGTCCCCCTCCTGCTCCTTTACCTCGGCCTCTCACCCATCTTCCTGCCATCCTTGTGGGGTGCCAAAAGTAGGTTCGGAGGACACCTGGAAAACAAAAAAAAAAAAAAAGCAATGTCAATGCCTTCAACAGCAGTAAAACACCTGAGAAATAAATGCTCCTCCAGCACACCAGCCTTTGCTCACCTTGCCACAGCCACCTCCGGAACAGATGTTCTGCTTCCTTGACTGCTCTCACCTTCAAAAGGTGAAACAAACCATTATGCGGTCAGGTAGCCAGGAGAGGGGCCTTTACTCCAACACCAAATGCTGACTAACCTTTGGATGGCACTCTTCTCTCCTCCAGCTCTTTCCTGTACATTCTTGTCACACAGGATCTGAAAAAGTGTTACACAGCAGTTACTAGAATGTTGCCCAAGAGCTGTATTACTCAGTTATGTCTCTTCCAACAAACCCTGATCCTACAACTCTGGGAGGAGCAGCTCCAAGCCAAACACTGAGATGAGTTCAAGACACAGCCCTGCAAATCATGAGACTCAATCTCAAGAGAACACTGAATAAGAAGAATATCTCTGGGATCCAAGACTGTTGGGAAAGAAGACCTACAGCAATAAAGCTCTGAAGTAAGGGGCTGAAGCAACAGATGCCCACCAGCCTGGGCTTCAAGACCTAAGGATGCAGAGAACAAGTGCTACTCTGGAAAAATCCATGACAAGAGATGCTGATGAAATATGGAAATGTGTTTGAGAAGACCACCATCAAAAAACTTCCCGAATGCAAGTATAATCCATGCGTTAAACTTCTCATGAAAGAAGATGCTGCTGACTAGTACTGTGCTGATGAGAGAAGACCTTCCAGGGATGATGCCAAGAAGTGGGACTTGCTCTGCGAGGACAAAAAGGACATCAAGGGATGAGCAAGTATAAAACACTCAAGACAGACAACACAAGGTACACACCACCACACACAAAGGCTGGAGCTGCCCTGCCCACATCAAAACAATGCTTTAAACTCCTCTGCCCCCTGCACCTGACCAAAGCAAGCTGCTCCCAGACAGCCCTCTCCCCGATAGTAACTTCAAAACCACTCCCTGCCATTCCCAGATTTGTCCCTTCTCCATCCCCAGTGCTTCAACTTATCTTTGATGGTAGGGGTCCAAAGCCATGGTCATCAAGGAAAAACAAAACCATCCACAGGGATGTTCCTGCAGCCACAAGGTTCCTGTTCATCATCTGCTGTAAAAGAAAAACAAACCAACCAACCACATCACCACACGTAGTAATTGTCACCAGAAATTCCATCATGAGCCAGCACTAACCTCTTAGAGAAGACCCAGCTTCTCAAGAGTCCTCTGAGGTCTCACCCACTTGCTCATCACAGAATTAGGCACTGCAGGACTCATCAATGAAGGGCACCTAAAATAGACAAAACCACTGTTTAGCTTGAAAGAAGTCACCGCCTTCATGAACCTCCTAAATTACCACCCCAGCTACCTCCAACACTCAGCTCCAAAGGTGGGAGGAGAAAAAAAAAAAGGGCACAAAAAAATCCCACTAAAAGAAAAACAAAATAAACAAACCCTCACACAAACCCACACCAAAAAACCCTGCAAAAACAAAGGGAAACACTTAACTGAATTGACATTAAACACCTGGCTGACCTGGCCCACAACCATCTCGCCTTCTCCAACTGCTCCTCTACAAGGAGGAGCTTTGTATCTCCTAGGCAGTGTATGGCACCTGGTTGTGGCTCCTGCAAAAGTCAAAGCAAAAGGCACACACTGAGGTAGTGCCTCCAACAACAGGCAGCCCACTGTGATGTCCACCTCCTACTCCTTTACCTCGTCCTCAAACCCATCTGCCTGCCATCCTCGTGGGGTGCCAAAAGTAGGTTCAGAGGACTCCTGGAAAACAAAAAACAGGCAATGCCAATGCCTTCAACAGCAGTAAAACACCTGGGAAATAAATGTTCCTTCAACACACCAGCCTTTGCTCACCTTGCCACAGCCACCTCCAGAACAGATATTCTGCTTCCTTGACTGCTCTCACCTTCAAAAGGTGAAACAAACCATTATGCGGTCAGGTAGCCAGGAGAGGGGCCTTTACTCCAACACCAAATGCTGACTAACCTTTGGATGGCACTCTTCTCTCCTCTAGCTCTTTCATGTACATCCTCATCACACGGGATCTGAAAAATAGTATGACAAAAGCAGCTGGAGTACTGCTCAACAGCGCCAGACTTGCCCTTTAGGGCTCTTCCAACAAACCCTGACCCTACAGCTCTGGGAAGAGCAGCTCCAAGCCAAACACTCAGACCAGTTCAAGACACAGCCCGGAAAATCACGAGACTCGATCTCAAGAGAACACTGAGTAAGAAGAACATCTCCGGGATCCAAGACTGTTGGGAAAGAAGTTGGGAAAGAAGACCTACAGCGATAAAGCTCTGAAGTGAGGGGCTGAAGCAACAGATGCCCACCAACCCAAGCTTCAAGACCTAAGGATGCAGAGAACAAGTGCTACTCTGGAAAAATCCATGACCAAAGATGCTGTTGAAGTAGGGAAAAGCGTTTGAGAAGACCACCATCAAAAAGCTTCCTGAATGCAAGTATAATCCATGCGTTAAACTTCTCATGAAAGAAGAAGATGCTCCTGACTAATTCTGTGCTGATGAAAGAAGACCTTCCAAGGATGGTGCCCAAGATGCGGGACTTGCTCTGTGAGGATGAAGAGGACACCAAGGAACGAGGAAGTCATAAAACACTCAAGACAGACAACACAAAGCACACATCACCACACACACAGGCTGGAGCTGCCCTGCCCACATCAAAACAATGCTTTAAACTCATCTGCCCCCTCCACCTGACCAAAGCAAGCTGCTCCCAGACACCCCTCTCCCCGAGACTAACTTCAAAACCACTCCCTGCCATTCCCAGATTTGTCCCTTCTGCCCATCCCCAGTCACTCAACTTATCTTTGACGGTAGGGGTCCAAAGCCATGGTCATCAAGGAAAAACAAAACCATCCACAGGGACGTTCCTGCAGACACAAGGTTCCTGTTCTTCCACACTTTCCAGAGTTGGATGCTGTAGGCGAAATCATTGAGGGCACCTAAGAGGTACAAAACTATTATTGTGCTTCAGAGAAGACACTAAGTGCATGAGCCCTACACTACTACACCTCTTATGCACATCCAGTTCCTGGAACTTGCTGGCAGCATGCCAGGGAGGGACAGGCTCCCATCCACCACCCAAAGGGGACTGCTTCTGGACAGCCCACTCCCCTACAGTAACTTTAAAACCTGACCCTGCAGTTCCTATCCTTGACACATCTACACAGACCCTCCCCAACCATCGTCCCTTTCACTTACCTTTCAAACAGCTGTGGCTCTGAAGCACCAGCCAGAAAAGTAAACCACATTAGCTGACGGGAATCTTCCCAAAACTACGAAGTTCCTCCTGGTCATCTGCAATAACAAACTGCAGTGCCACCAGAAATAGGACGTCAGCTAAATACCAACATCTTCCACAAGCTCCTCATAACCCCCGTCTTGCTCTACTCACCTTCTCCTTCCATACACCTTATGGCCACCATCTCTTCTCGTACCTGAAATACCAGGAGACGCAAAATTACTCTTCTTCTTGCGAGATTAAGCCTCCTCGTTATCATCCCCTCTCACCTCCAGTGCTCTTCTGGTTCCAAATGTGGCACATGCAGCGCCTGCAAAAACGAAGGGAAACACTTAACCGAGTCAACGTAAAGTCTCTGCATAAGCCACCCCGCAACTATCTGACCTTCTCTGAGCGCTCCTGAACACGTGGCTTTCTGTGGCACCTGCAAAAGTCAAGGAAAGGCACGTGCCAAGATACTGCCTCAAACAAGAAGCAGCCCACTGTGACGTCCACCTCCTGCTCGCTCCTTTACTTTGGCCCCTCGCCTATCTGCCTTCCATCCTTGAGGGCTGCCAAAATGAGGTTTGGAGGGCACATGGAAAACACAAAAAACAGGGGAGGCCAGTGCCTTCAACGGCAATACAATACCTGAGAAATAACTGCTCCTGCAGCCCACCAGCCTTTGCTCTATGGAATACTGCTCAGCACATGGACAATTCCATTTAGATTCTTCCAAGGGCCCTTGACCCTACAATGTGGGCAGGGCAGCTCCAATCCAAACTCTCAATGCTGAGGCCAATCCAATACACAACACTGCAAACCACAAGACTCGACCTCAAGAGGAAGCTCTCAGGAAAACAAATGATTCCAGGATCCAAGACAGGTGGGCTAGAAGACATACAGGGATGCAACAGTGATGCACAGAAGCTCCATTGTGGCCCCAGGAGAGTCAAAGGACACCGCCTTTTACGAGAAGCTACTTTCTAAGCTTAGGTGAGGTAAACGAGAAGCCTGGATTTAAGACCTAAGGATACAGGGAACCAATCCCAGCCTAAGAAAAACCACAATTAGAGATGCTGACATAGTTAGGAAGAACACCTTTCAGAAAGCCACAATACACGAGAGTGTTCTATGTTGTGAATCTGTTATGCAAGACAATGCACCACTGAATGTGTTGATAAGGTGTTTCAGAGCCTAGGGATGGTGCCCAAGGTGCAAGAATTGCTCTGTGGGCACAACAAAAACATCAAGGCTGTAGAAAGCTCTAAGACAAGAAAGACAAACAGCAGAAAATACACACTGCCACACCCAAAGGCTGGAGCTGCCCTGTCCATGTTCACATTGTGTTGGAATCTAACCTGGTCCCTTCACCTGGCCAAAGGGGGCTGCTCCTGGACAGCCCTCTCACCTATACTAACTTCCAAACCCCTCCCTGCAATTCTCAGCTTTCCTTCTCCCTATCCAGCCCTTCTCCACACCTGGTTCCACTTACTTTTCAGAGGGCTGAGCACCTGAAGCCATGGTCAACAAAGAAAGCCATATCAGTGGGCTGGGATGGTCCTGTAGCCACAGGGTTCCTCTTCATCATGTGCCATGAAAAAATTCCAACCAACAGTACCACCAGCAAGTCCCATAACACTCACCTGTTTCAGAATGCTGAACTCCTCCAAAGAGCCCCTGAGTGTTCCCCTTACCCTCTCATTCCAGAGTTGAACGCTGCAGGTGTTACCTCTTGGGGAACTGAAAAATACCAAGACAGAGCAAACAACCACTGCACCAGCAAAAAGACCCCAGCCCTCCTCCTCTTACCTGGTAGAGCTCCAAACACAACACAAACCCCAAAGAGACTGAGGCACTCCCTAAAGGTGGAGGCTTATATACCCTGGGCCCCGCCCCACTGCCCTTCCCACAGTCCTTTGGGAAAGCCCCCTCCATCAACCTGACTGGCCACACCTGGGCTACCCCAGCCCCAGCTGGAGCCCATCAGAGAACATCATCCCCTGCTCCAGCCACAGCTGGGAGCTCTGTCCCCAGGGGCTGCCAACCCCACCCCCCAACTCAGGGCATTCTGAAAGCAGGAAAATGTTCATTTAGACTCCTCAGAAATCCCAGCAGAGTTGGGGACAAGGCTCAGAGCTTGAACTGAGCCAGAAAAATGAAGAAAAGGAAAGAGAAAAGGAGAATGATGGAGAGAGAAAGGGGTAGGGGTGGGAAAGAAGGGCAAGGCCACAGCCATCGGGGGAGGAGTAGAAGGACAGGGCCACAATGACAAGAAGGGGGCAGACATAATCAGGTGCTGCCAATGAGCATCACACCAGCCACCGCAAACTTCTTCAGCACCCAGCTCCTCAGATCTCCCATGGTGTTCTACTCATCTGCTCATTCTAGAGTTCGATGCTGTGGGTGTGATTTCTTGAGGTACATAAGATACCAGCAAGACACAAAATTCCTGTTGTGTTTGTGAGAGGTCACCTGACCCTCTTGGCTACCATCCCAGCTCGTCCCAAATGCCCATCCAATCCCAACAGGTCCTGCGCAGCACCTACAAACACAACTGGAAAGTGCCGCATTGAGTTGCCACAAGTCACTTTCCCTTGGCACCGGCCAAGCCCAATGTGCACAGCCTGCTTGTGGTCACGGAGCTTCACCGCCCTGGAGCAGAGCCCTGCTCAGAGGGGTGGGACCACACATGGGAGGGGCCACCCACCAAGGGTAAGGCTAAAAACAAGGGGTAGGGCCCAGAGGAGGCAGAGCTGTGCACAAAGGTGCACAGCCCAGAGAGAGGGTGGGTCCAAGACAGGTTGGGATGCAACCACCAGCCCTGCACAGCACATCTCCCCGGAGAGACGGGGACCTCCCAGCCCACCTCCCAGCCCACCTCCCAGCCCAGCACCGCCACCCACCCCTGCAATCAGGAAGCAGGAGCGGGGCCACTCTGGGTAGGCCTCTTCCCCCCTAACTCATGACTCCCAGCAGCATGAACTGAGGTGCCACTGCCCATCCCTTCTTGTCCCCCTGTCACCTCCCCCTCCCCCATGGAGAGGCCAAGCACGGTTAGGACAGAGCCAAACCTGAAGGGCAGGGAAACAAAGGGAGGAGGGTGCAGCCCCAAATGGGAGGGCAGGGCAAAGCACGGAGGGGGCGGAGTCACAGATGGGGTGGGGCAAAGACACGGGGTGGACACACGTGTGGGAGGGTGGGGCCACATTCAGGGGGCTGTGATAAGCATGAGGTGGGCGGAGAGATGATGGGGGCGTGGTCAGGCTCAGAGGGACCGCCTCCACACAGAGGGGTGTGGTCAAGTTCAGAGGCAGAGCCACACAGAGGGCAGGCAGAGCCACCCACAGGAGTGCGGCCCAGATCAGCGCGGCAGAGCCACTCGAGCAGTCCCTGAGATAGGAAGTGAGAGGGTATGGGAGGGGGGTATGGAGTACAGGGGGATCTATAGAATCTGGGGGGTTTTATAGGGTCTGTGGGTCCCTCAGTGTGTGTTTGTGTCCCTCCTTTGTCCCCTATACGTGCCCGCTCCTCCTCCCCTGTGGAGCCCATGGTGTTTGGAGCAGTGCACGGGGTGGCTCCTGGTGGTGACTTAACTGCTGACGTCACAGGGGCTCCCTCCGGCGCTAATGACGCCACCAGGGTTTGCCACGGGGTTCCCACAGGGGTGGGGAGAGGGGCAGCCTGGGGACAGCTCCTGTGTCTGTGTAACCCATTTACAGATATGTTTGAGACCTCTTCTACTTATTTGTGAGGATCGTAAAACCAAAACCTTTTATAAAGCCTCTTCTATTAATTTCAAATCATCTACTGCAAACTCATACTTTTCCCTTATTACCTTAAATAATAGGGTTAAGATTGGTCGTAGGTGTCAGATGTGCTGCTCAAAAAACCAAACGATCCGATGCGTGCCAAGAATGGAAAACCCCAGTACACACTGCCACGCACAGAATATAAGCCGATACAAAGCCATTGACCGGCATGCGGCCGCTTTTTTAGCGAAAAACTACAAATGAGGCGCCGGAAGTCAGCCATTTTGTTACCAGAAGTCGGCCATTTTTTAAGCAAAAAACTACAAATGAGTCTCCGGAAGTCGGCCATTTTGTTACTGGAAGTCGGCCATTTTTAGGCAAAAAACTACAAATGAGTCGCCGGAAGTCGGCCATTTTGTTACAGGAAGTCGGCCATTTTTAAGCAAAAAACTACAAATGAGTCTCCGGAAGTCGGCCATTTTGTTACCGGAAGTCGGCCATTTTTAAAGCAAAAAACTACAAATGAGTCTCCGGAAGTCGGCCATTTTGTTACAGGAAGTCGGCCATTTTTTAAGCAAAAAACTACAAATGAGTCGCCGGAAGTCGGCCATTTTGTCACAGGAAGTCGGCCATTTTTTAAGCAAAAAACTACAAATGAGTCTCCGGAAGTCGGCCATTTTGTTACAGGAAGTCGGCCATTTTTTAGCAAAAAACTACAAATGAGTCTCCGGAAGTCGGCCATTTTGTTACAGGAAGTCGGCCATTTTTTAAGCAAAAAACTACAAATGAGTCGCCGGAAGTCGGCCATTTTGTCACAGGAAGTCGGCCATTTTTTAGCAAAAAACTACAAATGAGTCTCCGGAAGTCGGCCATTTTGTTACAGGAAGTCGGCCATTTTTTAGGCAAAAAACTACAAATGAGTCTCCGGAAGTCGGCCATTTTGTTACAGGAAGTCGGCCATTTTTAAGCAAAAAAACTACAAATGAGTCTCCGGAAGTCGGCCATTTTTATGCAAAAAACTACAAATGAGTCGCCGGAAGTCGGCCATTTTGTCACAGGAAGTCGGCCATTTTTAAGCAAGAAAACTACAAATGAGTCTCCGGAAGTCGGCCATTTTGTTACAGGAAGTCGGCCATTTTTAAAGCAAAAAACTACAAATGAGTCCCCGGAAGTCGGCCATTTTGTTACAGGAAGTCGGCCATTTTTATGCAAAAAACTACAAAGTAGTCCCCGGAAGTCGGCCATTTTTTAAGCAAAAAACTACAAATGAGTCTCCGGAAGTCGGCCATTTTGTCAGCGGAAGTCGGCCATTTTTTAGGCAAAAAACTACAAATGAGTCTCCGGAAGTCGGCCATTTTGTTACAGGAAGTCGGCCATTTTTTAAGCAAAAAACTACAAATGAGTCTCCGGAAGTCGGCCATTTTGTTACAGGAAGTCGGCCATTTTTTAAGTAAAAAACTACAAATGAGGCTCCGGAAGTCGGCCATTTTGTTACCGGAAATCGGCCATTTTTATGCAAAAAACTACAAATGAGTCTCCGGAAGTCGGCCATTTTGTTACAGGAAGTCGGCCATTTTTATGCAAAAAACTACAAATGATTCTCCGGAAGTCGGCCATTTTGTCAGCGGAAGTCGGCCATTTTTTAGCAAAAAACTACAAATGAGTCTCCGGAAGTCAGCCATTTTGTTACAGGAAGTCGGCCATTTTTTTAAAAAAACTACAAATGAGTCCCCGGAAGTCAGCCATTTTTTTACCGGAAGTCGGCCATTTTTAGTCAAAAAAACTACAAGCGAGGCGCCGGAAGTCGGCCATTTTTATGCAAAAAACTACAAATGAGGCTCCGGAAGTCGGCCATTTTGTTACCGGCAGTCGGCCATTTTTTAGGCAAAAAAACTACAAATGAGTCTCCGGAAGTCGGCCCTTTTTTGCGAAAAACTACAAATGAGTCTCCGGAAGTCGGCCATTTTGTTACAGGAAGTCACCATTTTTTAGCAAAAACTACAAATGAGTCTCCGGCAATCGGACACGCTAAAAGTTAAAAATTTAGAATCCGCCTCGCCCCCAGTAACCCCCGATGGCCCCTGAGCATAAAAACACACTACCTGTGAGATCTTCTGATCTTTGTCAAAACCTCTCAATTTTCTCTCTTCATAGATTTAATCAGTCGTGGAAGGGGCCCTCTAAGAGCAGCTGGTCCAGCCCTCTAGGTAATACTATGGATTCTGTCTTACCACTTTCTACAACGAGGGGAATCTACCACTTCCCTTGGGAGACTATGCCAATATTTTACTGTCCACATGGAGAAAAACGTACTTCTTCTGTCCAATCAGAATTTCTCCATTATGGGTCATTATGGGTTAGAATTTCTCCACATGGGTCACTTCTACCCAACTGCCCTTTACCCCTCCGCACTGTGACTCCAGTGCTTAAAACACATGGATGAAGACTATTAGGCAGGATTTAATCATTACATTCGTAACATCAAAGCAACACTCTTGCTGGGGGCAGAAAAAGCTTCCATCCTTCCTCACTCCACTGCTGGGCTAGAGGGCCGCCTCCACTTATATCAGAAGAGACACCTACACACACACACTGCAGCAGTAGTGCCCCTGCATCCTGCTTAGACAGGAAAGCTGAAAAGAAAAATTCACTCGTGAAAATAAAATAAATTCACCATCTGCTCATGAGGTGGTCCACATGTTTATACATTTCCTATTTAAACACTTCTATAGACAAGTATTTCACTTCCTTTCTGCAGTCATATAATTTGAACAACTGTTAACTGATACCATTACATTTTCTGTCTCAAACACAGGGATAATTTGACAAGGAATTTTGTGTTGTGGGATAGCTGCCCAAAGGGTAGCTTTGTCTCCCAAAGGAGATGCTACCAAACCACCAGGGAAATACCCCATTTAGAGTGAGACAAACATAGAAAAAATACCTGCAGCATCCACTGCCTCACTGTTCAAAGATTTAGAGTAGATAATTAACTAAACTATGAGATCTAAAGCATTATGGGGATATTATAGTCTAAACAACGCAGTTTGTACTTTATACAACTGTAAGGTTTTATTACATTTATGATACAAAAAAGTCTGAGAGATAACAGTTTGGCTTTATTTTTTGAGGGATGATGGAGAGAAGGGAGCGTAAAACTGCAGGAGTCAAACAAATCCCCAGTGCTGCAGTATCTAAGGTTACCAAAAAAGGAATGATTTATTAATGTACTCTAATTTGTTAATGTACCAAAACATGCAGAGGAATGCATTTTCATCATCTCAACTGCTGCAATTGTGAACCACAAAACCAGAAACACCATTAACTTGAGAAAGATGTGCAGTGCTTCCATCTTGAGAACGACTTTCTTTTTTTTGAAGGAGGAAAGTCTTGTTGCTGGTGACTTCCACAGACTCTTTTGGGATCTGCTCTGATGGGGAGTTTCCAAAATGCGACATCTTTGAATGAGAGGCATTTCTGTTTTGGACTCTCTCTTCCCATCCTATGTCAATATTCATGCTGAAGGGCAGCTGTTCCTGGTCTCCCAGCTTAGCTTGCAGCAGGCCAGGGATCAGATTCCTTCCTCAAGAAAAGGCACATCAGGTAACTGGTATATTTCTGCAATCACCAGGCTCGTCTTCATCTTCCACAAAGCAGATTGCCAGCAGGAAGCATCCAGAAGAATCCTATGGGTTGACAAACCTCTTCTGCAACAACCTCCTTCACCATCCCTTGAAATACCCATCATCCCTAAAGACACCCCCCCAAGTCATATAGAAATAGCACTTAGGGATATGACTTAAGTTCTTGTCAGTGTGAGGTTAATGGTCAGACTTGGACTACTTACTATAGCGAGCAGCTTTGTCGCAGTGAGCCTGCTTACAATATTTGCAAAAAAAAAAAAAAAAGAAAAAATGGAAAATACCAAGATGCTGTCTCAAAGAGCACCCTGCCTGCAACAATTCCCATCTCTTACTCCTTTACCTTGGCAATTTGCATATCCAGCCTCTGCAGTTTTCTTATTGTCACATGGTGGCTACAATAGAACCTATAAACATCAACTGATGCCTCTAACTTCAACAACACACATCTGAAAAATAACTGCCCTTTGGGCCCACTAGTCATCACTCACTTCACCCCAGTCACCTTCAGTGACTATCCTGCTTTGCTTACTGCTTCTACCTTCAAAATGAGTTAAACACAGAATGTAATTGGGTAGCTACCAAAAGCACGATCCCTTCAAGACTACACACTGACTGACCTTCTGACTGCACTCTGCTCCCTTGTTTCTTCTTACAAGAGCATATTTGTCCTTTGCATCTGAAAGAAATTATTACACAAGTCACTGGAATGATGAACAATGGACAATTCCAGAATCTCCATCCCATTTAGGAACCCTATCTAGGGTACTGCTACCTCCATGCCTTTAATAGACACAGCCCCAATACTTTAAACCCATACACATACAACCTTTAACTACTGAGAGAGTCAATCTCCTGCACTGCACAGGAAAAACCCTCTCATGAGGGTCCCATCACCTTCAAACACCATCAAAGCAACTGCCCACCCAGCCTGACTATGGCTGCTCCACCTAAGATCACTGTACAATTGTGACCTAAAAACTCAAGGCACACAAACATCACCAGAGACCCTTACGGCTCTTCAGTATCCCCAGCTCTACACTCTGGGCAGAGCAGCTCCAGGCCAAACACACAAACACAGACCAACCCAAGATACACCACTGCAAACTACAAGATTCAACAGTAAGAGAAAATTCTCAACAAAAATTACTCTGGGCTCCAAGAAATTGGCCAAAAAGACCTATAGGGAAGCAAGGGTGAGGCAAGGAGGCCCCATGGTGGCATCAGGTGTCATAGAACACTGCCTGCTACAATAATTACTCTTCAAAATAACATATCAAATGTGCAAGAACGCTAGCATCAATACCTAAAGGATGCAGAGAAAAGGTTGCAGATATGGAAAATTTATGACCAGAGATGCCTGGTCATAAAGATGATGAATACAGGCAGAGATGCCTGTATTCATAAAGAATACAATAGATGTCCATCAAGAAATCTGCAAGATGTAAGAAAAGAACAAACCAGATGACACTATGATGATGACTAAATGTGTTCAACACCATGGGGTCGATGTTCAATACTACTGACTTGGTCTGAGGGACTCTGGAATCCAATACTTTGGGGCAATAAGACCTACAGTGATGAGTCCGCAAAGCGAGGGAATGAAGCGACGGGTGCCCGAGAAGCCGCCTTCAAAACCTGAGGACGCAAGGATGCGGGGACCAAGTCCAGATGCTGATGCAGTTGGCAATGATGTTTCAGAAGATGACCATCAAGCAACTTCCAAGTCAAGAGACGGATCTGCAATTTAGACTTGTCATACAAAATAACACACTGCTGATCAGCACTGTGCTGATCAGGAAAGGCTTTCCAGGGATGATGCCCGAGATGCGGGACATGCTCTGTGAGGACACAGAGCACCATCAAGGCCTGAGGAAGCTCTAAGACAACAAAGATGGACAACACAAAACACACAACCCCACACACCAAGGCTGTAGCTGTCCTGCCCATGCTGGAATCATATTGGAAAGTAACCTGTTCCCTTCACCCACCCAAAGGGGGCTGCTCCCAGACACATCTCTCCCCTACACTTAACTGCAAAACACCACTTGCAATTCCCAACCTCAACTCTTCTGCTCAGCCCCGCCCCTCCCCACCCACACCTGGGCCCTCAATTTATCTTCAGGAGCTAAAGCAGCACAAAGCCAGGGTCAGTAATGAAAACCACATTGCTTGCCTGGGATGTGCTTGCAGTCGCACGGTTCCTCTTCATCCCCTATACAGAGAAAAGGAAAAAACACAACCCACAGATCACAAACAGCGCTGGCACGAGTCTCACCTAAGCCAACGCACGCTACTTCCGCTGCACTCACCTCCTCAAGGAAGCCCTGTGGTATACCACGCACCTTCTCGTTCCAGAGTTGAACGCTATCGCCACCATTGCTTGGGGTACCTGGAACACCAAGAGAAAGAGTTCCTGTTCTGATGAGCAGGAGTCACCAGCCCCGTGAACCCCCTCGCTACCAACTCTGCTCACCTTCAAAGCTCATCCGGTTCCAACGGTGGCACGGACAGCGTCTGCAAAAACAAAAGGAAACGTTTAAGTGACTTGATGTAAAATACACGGCGGACCCAGACCACCGCCATCTCACCTTCTCCAACCGCTCCTAAATGGGTGTCTTTGTCCCTCCAAGGATGGTTGTGGCACCTGCAAAAGTCAAAGCAAAAGGCACACACTGAGGTAGTGCCTCCAACAAAAGGCAGCCCGCTGTAATGTCCACCTCCTGCTCCTTTACCTTGGCCTCTCACCCATCTTCCTGCCATCCTTGTGGGGTGCCAAAAGTAGGTTCGGAGGACACCTGGAAAACAAACAAAAAAAAAAAAGCAATGCCAATGCCTTCAACAGCAGTAAAACACCTGAGAAATAAATGTTCCTTCAGCACGCCAGCCTTTGCTCACCTTGCCAGAGCCACCTCCGGAACAGATATTCTGCTTCGTTGACTGCTCTCACCTTCAAAAGGACAAACAAACCATTATGCAGTCAGGTAGCCAGGAGAGGGACCTTCACTCCAACACTAAATGCTGACTAACCTTCAGATGGCACTCTTCTCTCCTCTTTTTCCTGTACATCCTTGTCACACGGGATCTTAAAAATGGTATTACCCAACTCACTGGAATGCTGCCCAACACCTGAACTATACAGTTATGGCTCTTTCAACAAACCCTGACCCTACAACTCTGGGAAGAGCAGCTCCAAGCCAAACACTCAGACCAGTTCAAGACACAGCCGTGCAAATCATGAGATGCGATCTCAAGAGAACACTGAGTAAGAAGAATCTCTCTGGGATCCAAGACTGTTGGGCAAGAAGACCTACAGCGATGCAGCTGCAAAACAGGGGGCTCAATCAAGGAATGCCAAAGTACCCGGGCTTCAAGACCTGAGAATGCAAGGTTGCAGGGAACAAAGTCCCACTCTGGGAAAAATCCACAGAGATAATGCTGATGCAAGTGGCGATTATGTTTCAGAAGATGACCATCAAGAAACTTCACAGATGAAAGACCTGTCTGTGCTTCAAATTTGTCATGAAAGAAAAAGATGCTGCTGACTGATTCTGTGCTGATGAGTAAAGTACTGCCAGGGATGATGCCCGAGGTGCAGGACTTGCTCTGAGAGGACATCAAGGCTTGAGGAAGCTCTAAGACAAAGACATACAAGATAAACTACACACCGCCACACACCAAGGATGGAGCTGCCCTGCTCATGTTCACATCGTGTTGGAATCTAACCTGGTCCCTTGACCTGACCAAAGGTGGCTGCTCCTGGACAGTCCTCTCACCTACACTAACTTCCAAACCCCTCCCTGCAATTCTCAACTTTTTCCCCTTCCTGCCCAGCCCTTCCCCACACCTGGTTCCACTTACTTTTCAGAGGGCTGAGCACCTGAAGCCATGGTCAACAAAGAAAGCCATATCAGTGGGCTGGGATGGTCCTGTAGCCACAGGGTTCCTCTTCATCATATGCCATGAAAAAATTCCAACCAACAGTATCCCCAGCAAGTCCCATAGCAACGAACACTAACCTCTTTCAGAATGCTGAACTCCTCCAAAGAGCCCCTGGGTGTTCCACTTACCCTCTCATTCCAGAGTTGAACACTGCATCCGTTACCACTTGGGAAGCCAAAAAAGACTAAGACAGAGCAAACAACCACTGCACCAGCAAAAAGACCCCAGCCCTACTCCTCTTACCTAGTAGAGCTCCAAGCACAACACAAACCCCAAAGAGACTGAGCCACTCACTAGGGGTGGAGGCTTATATACCTGGGCCCCGCCCCACTGCCCTTCCCACAAGTCCTTTGGGAAAGCCCCCTCATCAACCTGACTGGCCACACCTGGTCTACACCAGCCCCAGCTGAAGCCCTTCAGAGAACATCATCCCCTGTTCCAGCCACTGCTGGGAGCTCTGTCCCCAGGGGCTGCCAAGCCCTCCCCCCAACCTGGGGCACTCTGAAAGCAGGAAAATGTTTATTTAGACTCCTCAGAAATCCCAGCAGAGTTGGGGACAAGGCTTGGCACCTGAACTGAGCCAGAAAAATGAAGAAAAGGAAAGAGAAAAGGAGAATGAGGGAGACAGAAAGGGGGAGGGGTGGGAAAGAAGGGCAAGGCCACAGCCATCGGGGGAGGAGTAGAAGGACAGGGCCACAACGACAAGAAGGGGGCAGGGAACCAAGACATATTCAGTGCTGCCAACGAGCATCACACTAGCCACTGCAAACGTCTTCATCACCCAACTCCTCAGATCCCCCATGGGGTTCTGCTCATCTACTCATTGCAGAATCCGATGCTGTAGCTGTGGTTTCTTGAGGTACATAAGATACAAGCAAGACACAAAATTCCTGTTGTGTTTGTGAGAGTCACCTGCCCCCTGACCATCCTGGCTACCATCCCAGCTCACCCCAAATGCCCATCCAATCCAAACGATTGTGATGCAGTCCCCACCCTCTTTGGCTATAGTCCCACCCTCCTGAGAGTGGAAACACCTTCTGTGTACCGCCAACCCCATCCCCCTGGGTGTGGGCACAGCCCTTTTGTGTTAATTCCCACCATCCTTGGAACAAATGCACCCTGTGTGATAAAAACCCCTCCGAATTTGAGTGTGGACAGGCCCTCTTTGTTTAAATTCAAACCCTCCTCAGTGGAAATACCACCATATAATGGCAACCCAGTTCTATTTGGTGCTGGACACACCCCCTTTGCATTAAGCACCTCCCATCTCAGAATAAACACTCTCCCCGCGTAACAGCGACCCACCCAGTTTCATTGTGGATATGCCGCTTTAGTAAAAAGCAAGACACTTTTAACTGTGGACACAGGGCCTGTGTGCTCTAAATGCACCCACTGTTGCTGCCCAAAGGAGATGCTACCCAGCCTCCAGGGAAATCCCCCATTTACAGGCAGACAAACATAATACTTCAGAGCACTCCACCAAAACATCAGCAAAAGATACCTGCAGCATCCAGCTGTCTGTGTTCAAAGATTTAGAATAACTAATTAACTAAATTAGGTAATATATGAGATCTAAAGCATTATGGGGCTGTTATAGTCTAAAAAATGAAGTTTGTACTTTATACAACTGTAAGTTTGTTTTTGTTACATTTATGATACAAAAAAAACTTGTGAGATAAGTGTTTGGCTTTAATTTTTGAAGGATGATGGAGAGAAGGGAGGGTAGAACTGCAGGAGTCAAACAAATCCCCAGTGCTGCAGTATATAAGGTTACAAAAAAGGACTTTGATTTATTAATACATCTGGATGTACCAAAACATGCAGAGGAATGCATTTTCATCATCTCAACTGCTGCAATTGTGAACCACAAAACCAGAAACACCACCTTGAGAAAGCTGTGCTGTGCTTCTATCCTGAGAACGACTTTCTCCTTTTTTTGAAGGAGAAAAGAGTCTTGTTGCTGGTTACCTCCACAGACTCTTTTGGGATCTGCTCTGATGGGGAGTTTCCAAAATGCAACATCTATGAATGAGAGGCATTTCTGTTTTGGACTCTCTCTTCCCATTAATATCACCTTATATCACCTCAAATGCTCATCCAGTCCCAAAGGTCTACAAAGTTCATGAAAAAAGTGACTGGTTTTTAATAATATATAATAACCACATTCTCTGCTCTTTGGACACCTTACCTTGGAGTACTTGCTATAGTGAGCAGCATTGTCCCAGTCAGCCTGCCTACAATATTTGCAAAAAACAAAAGGAACATACCAAGATGCTGCCTCAAATTTCAGGAAATTACAGGAAATCGGTGCCCTCCTGGAAATGCCTTTTTTTTTTTTTTTATGAAATTTGTTTCATTTAAAATGGAAAAATCACCACTGACAACCCCTGCCCCCCTCCCTGCACCGAGATGGGAAAAATGTTCGTGGGTAAAGGGGGGGACACAGAAAGATCCAGGGGGGATTTGTCTTCTCCAGGCAGAAGGAATCGGGATCCTCATTGGGAAAGTCCAATAAATCCCTTCCCCCATCGCAGCATCTGAGGGTTTTTTTTCGGGGGAGGGGGGGGGGGGGGGGGGGGGGAAATGGAGGGGACTTTTGGAAGTCTCCAGGGCCCCCCCCAGAGATGGAACCCCCACGCCAGTTCTGGATCTCCTGCCCAGACCTTGAGGATTCCCAGGTTCTGTCCTGAGCCTGGTTCTGGTGACGCCGGTTCCGGGCTGGTGCTGATCCGGATCATCTGAGGACTTCGGTATCGACGTTGTTGAAGAGGAAAAGCTCCGGGTGGGCAGCGAGTCCCAGGGGGGGCTGGAAGAAGAGAAGGAAGAAAATCGGTACCAGAGAAAACCCCGAGATCCAGAGGAGAGGGGTTCGGTACCCCCAAGACAGGACCTGCTAATAAGGAAGGAACTGATCAGGGATTAACGAGGCCCAGCTGGTTACCAAAACTGAGATCACTTGAGTTTAACAGCGCCCAAGTTAATGAGACCTCAATTAATCAGGGATTAATGACGCCCCGGTTGATGAGGAGTTAATGAAACCCAAAGCTGACCGGGAGTTAATGAAGGGAGGAAGGTTCGGCTGTGCTTGTGTTCAGGTAAAGCCTCAGTTAAGGATGGTTAACGAGTTAAGAAGGTTTAATGAGTTGATGACGATTAATGAGTTGATGATGGTCTAATGACCCCAATTAACAGCACGTAAAGGCAAAGGCCCCGCCGGGCTCAGATGAAGTCGAAAGGGTCTGAGTCTCGGTTCGTGCTGTCCCCTCCTCCACTGGGGTCATGACGGAACCAGAATCGCTACTGGGTCAGTACCAGATCCATCGGGCAGCGAACGGACCCCCGGGGAGGCTCCGAAGTGACCCTTCCCCCCCCCCCCTCCCCATCGCAATTAATTTGGGGGTTCGGAGGAGCTGTAATTAGCACCGAGGGATCCCCAGGGGCTAAGGGATGAAAGGGAAGAAATTGGGGAGGGGGGGGTCGCTCACCTCCTCCCGGAGGAACGAGACCGGAGAAGATCCCAGGAGGGTTTAAAGTGCTGAACTCCTCCCAAAATGGCCCAAAACCTGAGCCCAAAGGGCTCCCAGAGCATCGCAGAGAGCCGGAGATTGATCAAAGTGAAATAAACCACCCCAAAAGACACAGAAGGCAGGTGGGGGGGGGGGGGGGGGGCAGGGGTGGCTCTGAGGGTGTCACTCATGTCTGGGATACGGGCCTGGGTTATCCCTGGGGTTAGACTGGATTATCTCAGGGTTAGTCTGGGTTATCCCTGTTCTAAATAAACTGCTCTGGATTTACACTCAGGCTCAGCTCGGGTAAGTACCAAACCCGGGAAAATATAGAATTTTTTTCTTTTTTTCTTTTTTCTTTTCTTTTTTTTTTTTTTTTTTTTTTTTTTCCAGGGAAGCTGCTGGGGAGCAGGAGAGGGAGGAACAGCTCCGGAAATGCAGGGGAAGGTTGGAGGGGGGTTCTGGGTCCTGGACCCCCCCAGGGAAAAGCTGAGGGAGAGGCTCTGGGAGGCTCCATCCCATGATCCCACCAGGGAAGGGGGGGCAGAGGATGGGTTGGGGTCTCCTGTCCAGCCAGGGAGCAGGAGATTCCCAGAAAATACACACACACACACCCCACTCAAAAAACAAACAAACAAACAACAACAAAAAAAAAACACACCAAAAACCCCCCCAAAAAAACAACAAAAAAAACAATCCAAAAAACACCACCCAGGAAGCCAAAGTGGAAAAGTCTCAGTTTTATTGAACTCCTGAGTTTTAATGAAGGGAGAGCTCATTGGTACAAATAGGTTTGGGAGGGGGGGAATAAAATCAGTGTCAGCAGAACCAAGAACTGCGTCGGGGGGGTTCGGATGCAGAGCTCCAGTCTGACAGTTTTTATTGCAGCCAGAAAAACCACCCCAAATTCAGTAAAAATTACAGGGGGTTGACACAAGGGGACACGCAGCTCATCACAAATCCGCCCCTCCCCCCCCCCCTCCCCGAGCTGAACCCAACTATTGGACTGCAGGGGGGTTTCGTACCAGAAATCCCAATTATTCCCAATTTATCCCAAATTATCCCCCTCCCCCTCCCCTCCAAATGTGTATCCACATCGCCCCAAGGGATTCCAGAGCAACCCCCAAAAACTTCGGGGTGGGAAGTGGGGGCAGGGGGGGGGGACAGACAGATTCCATCAGAAAACCCCGTGGAGGAGGAGGAACACAAATTGGTACCCAGAAAAATCACCAAAGTCCACCAAATCACCAAAAGCATAACTGAAGGAATTCGGGGCTGCAGTTCCAATTCTGCTGTAACAGAGCACTTTGAGACAGGTGCTGACAAAAAATGTCCCATTGCTGAGGCCTTCCCCTCAGCTGGCAATCCTGTGTAAACTGCAGCTAGTCCCGAATATCAGGTTGCCTTATGCCATGAAAGACTAGAACTCTTGATCTGGAAAGAATTGGAACTGCCCATGGAACGCTGTCAAGACACACCATCAGATAGCAATTTGCTGAGGAGAGGATGACCGGGCCTCAGTGTTACCCGAGATCAGTATTGAGAAAACAGTTTGCAGCCATGGCAGCAACTGCTGTTTCTTAAATGTTACCCTTCACAGGGCTTGGCACCCCGAAGTATAACGGATTGCTAGTCCTTGCAGTGATCAAACTGAGCCAAAGGAGATGAAAGACCTTACAAAAATCAGGGAGTGGCTGCTCCTTCTGCAGATGTATGGGATTGCATAGATATCTGTAGACATGCCTTGCACGTGTGCTGTTACTTTTTGTCACTGTCATTTCAGCCTTGTGATAAGTTGTGGTGCCAAGCAAAGATGACAGAAAATTTCCCTGCTTGCTGGAATTGGGAATGGTCTCCCTGTTTCTCCCCCACTGTCTTGCAGGTTGCTGCTTAAACTGTGGTAGCCTGAAACCTGTCAGAGAAATGGAAAAGAGGCAATGCTGGCTGGCAAAATTTCACGTCCTTACAGCTGGACATGTATCCTTGTGGTCAGTCATAGTCATCAAGATTCCAAGCCTAAACCTGCGGAAGTGCCAAGAGCTAATGGGTTAAGCTGATGGTTAGGATGGCACGCTGCCTTATGAATGGTGCCAGCATTACAAGAACTTCTTTTACAGCAGTACTTAGAGCTCCCAGTTATGCCCGACACTGCTTGGTAATTCACAGGGCAAAAAATAGTCTGTGACTAAAATAGTTGGTCACCATAAAGAGCAAGATAGTCAACAGAAGGTGCTTTAACTGAGGGGATGTTATTAGCTGTATTCTGCAGATAGGGGCACTGAGGCAAAGGAGGGGAGATGAGTGGTGCAGGAAGGATGTGTCTGACAGTGTGGCTGGCAATATTAAATGGGTAAATATTACATACAAATACATATAGACATGTTCACAGAGGAGCCTAATTTTGTACATACAAACATTATCAAACAAAAAAACCTTTAAATTACAGTGTACATCTTTGTTCTGTTTCACTCCTGGAGGTTCTAACACAAACCTGCAGAGACTGGTTTGGGTTGGAAGGGATCTTACAGGTCAACTAGTTCAACTGTCTGTGGTATTCTGCAAATATCTAGCATGTCTAGGCATGCTCATAAATGTGTGTGTAAGTGAATTTATTTTGCATGTGAATGCAGCATTCCTGGGAGAAAGATGCAAATGGTTCAGTAATATGGTAGTTCTTATGTGGTAGAAAAAAGTTGTAGCTACCTGACATGAAGTGCTGAACATATACAAGCTAACTCTGATGGTGTAAATTTGCTCAAAATAGCTCCCACATTTCCTTTTCCTGTGAGGCTTTATGCATGAGGTGTTGTCTTGTGCTGCAGTAGGCAATAAAGAATTAACCAGAGAGTACTCTTCATGGTGGCTCTGGCTGGTTTGAGAGAAATGCGCAATCTCACCTCTGCATCCCATGCACACACATGGGATCTGCTGGGTGATTTGGCAGCCTGACACTAATGAATCACAGCCCACAGTGGGAAACCGAGTGAGGGTGTGCACGGCGGGTGTGCACACGTTGTGTATGCAGGGGAATAACTGCCTTCATCAGGCGTGTCTGACGGCGCACGCCTGTGCCTTTCTGCCGTGCATTCTCTCCGTTTGCCCCAGTGCTCCCCCGGAAGAAATAAGATGCGCTTGCTTTATCATCACCAACCAAGCACCCCCACACTGTGTCTCTCCCCTGTCCCTTCCCTCTTTCCTTCGGGCCGCCTGGCTCCCGCGGCCCTGCTCGCAGCCCACCCTGCCCGGCCTTCTACGGCCTGCACGGCTCCGCGCAGCTGTGAACTACGCCGTGCCCCGGCCGCTTCTCCTGCCGTCGCCCCTAAACTTACCTCTCCTCCCGTGAGGCCGCACGGGCTGAGGGCAGTGCCCCCACCGCCCCGTCCCCGCTGCCGCCGCCTTGCCCCTGTGCCCTGCAGCGTCCCCCATCGGGCACCAGGCGGGCTGCAGGGGCTCTCGCCGCATGCGAGCGGGCCGCAGCCCGGCGGCTGGGGGGCGGACAGCGGGGGGCCGGGCTTAGGGGAGGCGGGGGGCACCCCAGAAGGGGCAGAGGCTCGGCGGGAGGCAGGGCAGGCGGCCGGACGGCTGCGGCCAGCGGCTGCCGATCACCAGCCTACCGGCCGCGCCGCGCAACCTACGTCCCGCAGTCGCCATGGCCGGCGAGATCGAGGATATGAGCGGGAGGGAGGCGCAGAGCGTCTGCGAGGCCCTCGGGCGCTACGAGGATACGCTGCGCGGCGCCGTCCGAGAGATTCATGTGGACATCCAGGCGTTCAAGGAGGGGGTCGGGCGGCAGGTGGAGGAGGTGTTGCGCCTCGCTAGCCCCCTGGCACACACCGTCTCGGAGCTGCAGCAGGAGAACCGGCGCCTGCGGGCGCAACTCGAGCGCCTGTTCCGGCAGGTGGAGGCCCTGGGCCGGTCGGCGGGCCTGCCGCAGGAGTGGGTGGATGAGGCGGCGGGGAGCGCCTCGGCCGCAGGGACCGGCTCTCCGAGGCAGAGTTCGGCCGGCGGCAGGTTCGCCAGCAATGCCAAGTTAGCCGTCGCTGGCCGGAGCCAAGTAAGTGCTGGCGGCGGTAGGGGAAGGTCGAGAGGGTGCTTGAGTGGATGCTTGACGGATGTTGCCAGGTCTGCGCTGGTACGGGACAGAGTTTAGGGACACGGGGTTCCTCTTTTGCAGTGCAGGGTTAATGGGCTTTCAGGAGGTGCTCTGAGACATGGTCTTGTCCCTCATGCCACCTGGGAACGTTCCTGATTATGGCACTTTGTGAAACTTTGATCTTGGTTAGAGTGGTAGCAACCTGTCAGTTCAGTGTGGTTAGGAGTAAGATGAGAAGCCGGGGCAGCCTCAGCTATCAGTATACATTTGCTATGTGAATATCTGTGTATCCTTTCTGGACCTAGATTCATCTTTGTGGCCTCTTTGTGGCAGCAATCCTGTGATTTGCCAGTTGGCAGGCTCTCAAAGGAGAACAGGTCAGAATATAGCAGGTGGTAACAAGTTTTCCCAAGATAGTGACTTAGCATCCCCATGAGGCAGTTGCAGATTGTCCCTGAGAGGTGAGTCTCATGAAAGCTGTTGTGGTCTCCATGACCTAGACTAACACAACACACATATTTCTCCCAGTGACAAAACTTTCTGCAGGATAGTGGAGCCTTGGAACTCCTTGCATGGAAACCCCATTTAGAGGGAAACTCATCTGGCACTGAAATGTTTTGTGTAATACTTTTTCTATGTGTCCAGCTCTATGGAAAGAATAGAGAGCTCCTGTACAATCCTTGACATGAGGAGGTGGCAACCAAACAGTACACCATGAACCAGTCACATAAAACTGCTCTACATGAGACTTGGCTTTTACAGAGGGCAGCCTATTTTATGTAATCTGGATTTAAGTCATGTCTGGAAAGACTGTTGGAGCATGAAAAGCTGGCCTGTGGTCTGCCTGGGCTTTGGGAATGGAAAATAAAAGCTTGGAAATGAAACTCACTGTAAGTTGGTGGGACTGAGCAGAGAGTCTGTATTGCATTCCAGCCCTTTTCATTTATACTCCAATTGAGAATGGGGGCATACGTATCCCCATAGCCGGACAAGGGAAAAAGTAAAGTTGCTACCTCACATGTTTTTCCAACCTAGTCATGGCAACTGCTGCATTTTACCCCACATGTCACAAGTCAGCAGCATACACACCACTTTCAGATCTATTCCTTTGTTTCATGGAGCCATCCACATTTGTTTGTATTGCAAAGAACAGAAATAATCTGAGTGACATGGAAGAGATAAGGAAGGGGGCTGGTCCCTCACACCATCTCAGTACCTGCCTCATCACCACTGCCTACACTGTTGTGTCTACTGTGAAAATCTTGCATTGACATTATGACAGTATCTAACTTAAGGTATCAGTCTCTGTTAAAGCACAGAACGAGCTTTTGTTTTGATCAGAACCTTCCCAATTTGCTTTGAGGGTACAGTGAGGATCACTTAAGTACTGACAGTTCATCAGTGCCCTCTCAACCATTTTCCCTGGAAGGTTGGACAACTTCCCGAGTTAGCATAGCTGACCGAGAAGGAATTTCAGTACTAAGAACCATGGGAGATGGAGCTAGAGCTACACACATCAAATGCATGCAGTGAAAACATGATTTTGTGGGTAAGACTCTGAGGTGACTGCTCAAATGGCTAAAGAGCAAGCGTGGGTTGCTGTGCCAGTCACTCACATTCTCTGTAATGAAGGAACTGGTCCCTCAGTTGCTTGCAGTTTCTGGTTATATGACCAAAGCACTTGACACAGAGTACCATAAATGACACTGTGTATGTGTTTTCCGATAAAGAAACACTTGTGATAAAACTGGTGACATTTCTAGCCTCAGTAGAGACTTCTATGAGATATGAAGAGCAAATAATACTGACCGGGAAATAGCAGCAAATCAAGATGTGGAATTTTTTACTACAGAAAAGATTTGTTGTTTGAGTTCCTTTTTACTCTGTGGTTGATGCCGCATTTATCTGCGCAAAAAGCTGGGTTCCGTTGCTGTCAATATTTCTAGCAAAATACCTGGGATAACAGTTAAAATTATCTTTTGCAAGTTACAGATTTGGTATTGGAGATTCTGAGTATCTTCAGTGTCTGAACTATTATTTTCTAATATTGGTAGATTATTTTCCGAGTTAATTTAATTTTAAAAAGCCACGGAGTTCCAAGCATAGTTCAGAAGTAAGGACAAAAATCTGCTTTTAATTTTAGTCTTCAGGCAATCTCTGCAATGCTGTCCTTGAAATATAGCATACATCAGTCTAAGTGCTGATTTAGGTAGCATTTTAAATGTCCATTTAATACTCTGATTTGGAGGTAAGTCTTTGTAGCGTTTTTATGCAAAAATTTAATGTGGCTCTCTAAACAGGACAAATTCTGAGAGCTGCTTTTGCAAAGGTAGAAAATAGGGTATGTTTGAATAATTAATTTGGAAGTGGGATCCTGCATCCATAGCTGCTCAACTGAGGATTTATCCCCCCTGAGCACTTTGTTTCTGTTTGTCATCCCTTGCAGTCACTGAGGTCTCTCTACTACCTGCTTGACAATGTTTGAAAGGACAAATTCTGACCTTTTCCATTTTGTCAAGGACTTTATCAGTTATGATCTTTCCGTAGTGTTTGTAGGTAAGCATGATGTTCTTGTGAACAGGGAGGACTAAAAATACTGTAAGGGTGTTCTGGTTTTATACTTTCAGAAGAGTTTCTGTACAATGTGGACAGAATGCTGGACAGATCACTGCAGAGAATCTGCCTGCAGTGGTCAAAGCAGTAGAGACGAATAGTTGGCTACGACCATGTGAGGAGAGCTGAAGTAACATTACCCATTGGTACATCTCTGTAGTAACACGATGCCCCCCAGCAGTTACTGAGCCTGAAAGTAACTGCATGAGATGTAATAACCAGGAGTACAAAGGCAGGAAAATCAAGTGATCCAACAGTCACCTGGCATTACATAATATGATTCTAAACCATTTCAACTCCTATACTTGCTAAAGGAAGTCTGGTAGATACATTTCTTTGTTATTCTTTTATACCCCCTGGAAGTGTCTTTTGGCATGGTAGCTTTCCAAGGTTGCCTTGATCCTTACCTGGATTTTTTTTGTTGTTGTTTAATTGCTTGGTTTGATTTTTTTAATTCATAGTGATGTAGCTGTGGGCACCTGATGAAGATGCCAAGATAGAATTGTTCCCTGCTGCCCATTTTCATCCATCCTTGCTTCAAAAAAGATTCTGTGAAAAGTGCTTCTAATGCTCTTCAGTGATTACTCCATGTGCAAAAGCTTTCCTAATATGCTCATGGTGTTCAAGGCTTTTTCTTGAAGCTGTAGGGTCAGTCACAGTTACAGGCTACTTGTTTTATCTGACACACAATGGCTTAGCAGAATTAAGGGGTAAAAATTATAATGGATTATAAGGATCATACTTTATGTAATACTTTTACAACACATGATCAGAATGTCTTTTTTTTCTGCATTAAACAGAAAAAAACCCCCAAACTGCAGAGCATTAAGAGTCATTTATGCAATCTCAATCAACCTCTCCACTGTTGTGCAGAATATTCTGTTTATCACCTTCAAGGTGGATGGTGATACCTGTATCTAACAAAAGTGGAACACCCCTCTTAGGTGCATAGGGTTTGTGAGAACAAGTATGTAGAGATCAATCCAAGTTCTATGTTGCCAGGGCTCTGTTTGCAGGTTTGCCTCTTAGGGTTAGATAACTGTTCCCTTCTTGTATTGGGGTCACTAGCACAAAGAAGATCTGTTCTTGGCAAGTGTTTCTAGGTATTCTTCTAACTGCTGCTGCTATTTGAAATTTAGCTGTCCTGTCTGTTGTCTGTTCTGACAGAGTGTAGACCTGGATGACCACCACAAACCTGAGTTTAGAAGATTTTTTAGTTCTTCCATCATTGAAAATGGGCATCAGTCTTCATCAGGTAGGAACAGGGCATGAAATGAAGCAGCGCTACTTGTAAAAAAATACCTGATCCTGGCAGTCATAGAGCATAACATTTATAAAACCGTATCACAATCTATACTCTATTAGTGTCACCATCTCTCAATGCACTAGTGATAATAAGGCCTGCTGTTCCAGGTGCCATTGTAGCCTTGCATCCCAGAACATTTTGCAAATTACCTATCCGCTTCCAACATCCTGCAGTGGAGGAAGGCCTAACTATATCTATTTTAGAGAAAAATTAGGCATAGAGCATTTCATAAAGCTGTCAAAGGAACCACCTCCTAGTACATGGCAGGAGACCGGGGTCAGGGGCTGCGCAGAGAAAGAGGAGCTTGCCAAATTAAGATACTTGTGAATTAATTCTCTGAAGTTGGTCTTGCCAAAATTCAAGTAGGATGGGTATGATCACTGCAGGTGTCACTTACTAGGGTTTCTGCAGTGTACTGTAACTGGTACAGTGTCCCACAGGGAGGACTAGGTGGAGTAATTCCACTTGTAAAATAAAGTTGTTGCATGGAAATTAGTTTGTAACTTTGTTACAAATCTGCAAATAAATTTACGTCATCTCTCCCTTTCTTTTAATTCACTAGATCAGGCAAAAGTGTCCCATGAGCTAACCTCGTTTCACACGTCAGACTCTTCCCCTGAAGCTCATGCCCCTGCAGTCACCTTACAGATGCCCCACCTTCCCGTTACTGCGGTAACAAGGATTTCAGAGAAGTATTCAGGAGAGACCATCTATTCAACAGGAACAAGTAATGCACCTGCTGGCCTGCTGGGACAGAGCAAGAGTAAAAATGTGATGGTAGTGAAACCTTCTGACCAGTCAGGTAAAAAAGACAAAAAGAATTTATTTGCTGAATTATTACCTATCTTTACTTCCCAGAAACTGGTACTGCAGGGATTGCCCTGTGACTGACTGGAAATTATGAAACCTTGCTTCTATGGCTATACTTCTATGGGACAATAATTTAGAATACTGTAGATCCTAAAGGAGCTTTAGGCTATAATGTCACATTTCCTGAGAATTTTTGCTGCCTAATGTAGTTGAGTTCATAGTGCAGCCTATCTTCTAGCACAGTTACTGAATAAGATCTCTTACTTTGATTAATATCTTTTAATGAAATTGCATAAAATACAGAGAGAGACCAGATGGAATTGGCAGCAAGAGACAATGATTATTTGCAAATTATGACAGAATGGTGTGGATTGAAGGGACCTTAAAATGTTGTGTAGTCCCAATCCCCTGCTATGGGCCGGTGTACATTCCACTAGACTGGCTTGCTCCAAGCCCCATCCAACCAGGCCTTGAAGAGTGCAGCATCCACAGTTTCTCTGTGCAGCATGGGCCAGTGTATCACTACCTTCACGCTGAAGAATTTCTTATTAGTTATCTCATCCAAATATCTTCTCTTTCATTTTGAAACTGTTAGCCCTTGTCCTATCACTACCTGTCCTTATTCTTTCAATTTCTATCTTATTAAAGCTAAGAATGTAGCAAAGCTTTCCTTTGTCTTTTTTTTTTTTTTTTTTTTCCTGGTGTTTCAGTGAGGGCCTGGAATTCAAGTATGGTGAGAACAACAGGTTCATCTGCCACTAGAGGTGAGCATTCCCATCAGTGTGTCCTTACACAACACAAATTGAGAGGGAATCCATGATCCATGTCTGGGGAATTCAGATCTGAGCATGTAGCTCCAATTAGCAGGCACATGGTTATATTAAAAATGCATGCAGGTTAAAACCTCTGAGATCTGCACAAGTATCTAGCAATTGTTTGTGGTCCCAAATTTGTCACATCTGGCATTTACCAGAGTGTTTTACATGATAAGTCTAATTCATCTGGATCCCTTCTATAAGCACTGGGCTCCTCCATTCAGCATTTTCAGAGAGTGATTTAGACAGTACTTAGGTTGGATTGCTTCTATAGATGCTAGTCTTTGTGTATAGAAGGAACCTTCAATAAATGAGTGCTGGCTCATGCAACAAGTTTAGCTTTTTCATGTTAAAATCAGGCAAGCCACTCTGTTGTTCTGCATTCACAGAGAATAGCTGGGCTTCAGAGCTGATCTCTAATAGCAGAAGCATGAAAGGTAGAACATCAGGGAAGAGAGGGAGAAAGATACCAAGTTTTAAGCCATCTTTGCAACCTCTGGAGTCTGTTCTACTTTAGAAACTAAAAAGTTTCCTGGTGGAAATTAGGTAATTTAAATTATGCTCTCAATCATGGCAGACTTCCCAGGACTCCTCATGTCTGCCAGAATGACTGTTGCAAGCTGAGCTGTGGCACCATTTCTTCTTTTCACTAAAATGTCCATGGCAGTGTGCCCTTCTCTGAGGTCTGCACAAGGGCCTGAAAAGATCCAACTTTCCCACTGCAGTTTTATCAAAGTCATCCTCTCACAGCCTTTTCTGGTATGTTTACACTATCCTCTCCTCAGTACCACAATTTTGCTTAGGGACTGAATCCCTGGGGAAAATCCCTACCCTGCTTGTTAGTTTATACTGGAAATTAGAGGCCTGCAGCTTTTCACTGTGGTAAGTAAAATTCAGTGCGTGGCTATCTATCAGGAAATGGTTTGAAAATCTCTGAGGAAAGGAGATAAAAGAAGTTTCTGCCCTGATGCATTTCGTTTTCCTGCATTTATATAGAGAATACCACTTCCGTCACCAAGTCTGTCTCAACTGAGAGCTATGGGGCAAGTTGTGGAACAAAAACTGCTGAAAGGTATGCATTTTTCCTGACATTTTGTTGGGCCATTGTGGTCAGTATAGTCTCAAGGGGCAGGTGTTCTGCTGGCTCAGAGAGCAGGTGAATACCAGATGCTGTATGTTAAGTCCATTAGAGGTGGCAAGCTTTCCTGAGGGATAGATCGAACAGAGACAGGAAGGGATAAAAGTATTTTGTAGAGCAGTTAAAAGAAGACTCAGTTGTAGATTTCAGCAGTGAGTGTTAGCCAGTAGAACTCTCAATGCCAGTGGTGAATTTTTGTTAGGAGGAGCAAGTTGTCAGGCCTTCTGAAAACACTTTTTAAAATGTTCATCTGTGTTGAAATTTGTACTTTGGGCTTATTTTTGGAAACCAGCATAATTACTGCCATCAAATATCCTTAGTTTGGCTAGTCTAGAGTTTAGTTTGTAGATAAATGCCTTGCTGAGGACTACTGCACATTCTTGATTTAACTTGGGAATTGCAGTTGCTTAGTATAGAATTACATGGTATCACAATTACTACTGGCATATCCAGGCATCCCTAGCATGCAAACAACCCAGCAAGAAAAATGGGAGTACAGACAATTAAAATATCTTCATTTGAGCTTGCATTTGCCTTTTGAATTATCTCAAATTTGGCATTACTTTTCCTCTGAGTTAGTTCCAACATAGCACTTTGATATTTGAGTCACGATAGACTGAACACCCTAAAGAACCTGTTGTGAGATCTGAGCTCCATCTGTACCATAAGTAATGTCTAAAACATGCCATTGGTCTTGCCTCAGTTTCCCCATCTCTGTCATAGGGAACATTTCCAAATGTATTAGTGTGTGCCGTACTTCATTGATGCTGAAGAAGTGATTTATGTCTTAAATAAACACAAATTAAATTATAATCCTGTATGTCTTGATCGAATTACCATCTTGTGGTCAGTGATGCAACATTGACCTGAGGACAGGATTCTGTGTACTATAATTAAAAATTTCAAAAGTAATTACTGAATTACTGGTCAGGTTCCCTTTTTAAAATTTGACTCACCCTCCAGGAACCCCAGTTTAAAAATTAAAGGGGTTTAGGGCTCCTGTGAGACCACATTTTTTTCAAATAAATTTTTTAAGGTGTTAATTATTCTACCTAGTGCTATAAAGCATTTGTGACTCGTCCATCTATGTCTCATTTACAAAATAACTTACACTATTCTATACTTAAGAGCTGTTGTCAATAAAACTTTGACTCTTACTTAAATTGCTCTTCAGATGTTCAGGTCCTCTTGAAATGTCTGTTTTGGGAGGTCTAGAGTAAGCAACAGTTGGACCTTTATGCTGACTCCTAGCACTGCAGAGAGTCACTTTTTTGTTTAACCACATGCTTTTCTTGTTACTTTTCTCCAGTGCCACTGACAGCTCCTGTGACATGACCCCCAGCTCTCACTCCTCTCCTCCCGCTGTACATCGCCAAGTGGAAAAAAGACGAGAACTGGTGCGGTCCCAGACTCTGCCACGGATTATGGGAACACAAGCCAGAACAGCACTTTTGGGGAAATTTGAACACGATGGTGGAAAGTACGTCACACCCCTTGTGTCCAGAATGGGTTTGTTAATGGGAAACTAATTTGTCAATTATTACCAGTAGAGGAGAGGTGGGTGGGAGTATTTTGAGCTAAGAGACAATGGGAGGTCATGTATAGTTTTACAGACTTCACAGACTGAGCCTTGGAAATTCACAGCTACAGCTACTCCTCTGGCTTTGGAGTTGTTCAGCTGAGAAGCAGGTGCCTTTTTACAGGAAAGAGTGCTGTGAAAGCTGCCTTCTCCATCATTATAACAGACTGTGAATACAGTGACTTTCTGTCGCCATTCATTAAGGACCACAAGTGTGGAATGTTCCTTATAAACCATGATGGGGGTATGATTTAAAAAGAACAATGCTTGGAATACTGGATTCATGAGGATGAACTCATGAAAATTAGTCTTTCTTGCAGGACCAAACAGTTAAGTTTCATCAATGTGTTTCTCAAATGTCACCTGGACAGGGGCTGACCTGGGCAAGGTTGCATACATGTTGCAGACAAGTAGGTTTGAGTTTTTGTAGAATGTAATTTAATCTGGTCTCTGTTAATTTTCCAGAGGAAAAGGAGAATCCAGAGCAAAGCTGAAGAGGTCGCAGAGTTTTGGGGTTGCCAGCGCTAGCAGCATTAAACAAATTCTGTTAGACTGGTGTCGCTCAAAAACCATAGGATACAAGGTGAAGAAATGCTAGTACTTTCAGCTCTCTTTTTTCAGGAGAAATGCCAAAAAAAGAGCGTGTAATGAAAAAGCAAATATAATACCTGCTAAACAAGGAGTTAAATTCCTCGAGGTCATCAAGTTTTGTGCTGATAACAAACATCATGGTTTGCATGGATAGTTCTTCAAGACAGTCAGTGACTGCAAGAATGAGAGTCTGTACATCTGTCTAAGCAATGTATTCATGTTTGTCTGAGAGCCTACTTTTTCTGCTTATGGAAGTGCTGAGGTATTAGCAGGCTGACTCCTGTTCTCACCTCTGCTGTCAGAGTGGGTCCAAAGAGTGTTTATCAATATGATGACAAGTGCTTTGTATCTATAAATGCAAACATATATATAATGCAAACGTGTATAAAATAGATATATATAACCAATGTCTTTTGATTATAGAATTCAGTGTACACACACATTTTTTTCTCATTTGCAGACTGTGATTTTTGCATTCTAAATATATATGGCAATATCTGAATTACATTTTGCCAGTACATGGATACTATGACCCTTTTGCTACACAGCAGACCAAAGTACTCTCTACTAGTACTGGACAAGTAAATTTGTACTAAACGGCTGAAGTTAAATCACACTGTGCTAGTAAGCTGATTTCTATGAGGTAGCATCGGTATATCTATAAGAATTCAGCAGTCAATATTTTAGTATTTTACCTGGCCTTAAACTGCTATCACCAATGCTATTTCCAAGAGAAATAAATATTTTCAAGGCGCTTTTTTATGTAATTTTTTCCAGTGCTTTTTAAAACATGTATTTTTATTGCTGAGCTCTAAATTATAGTATACATATGTATAACTAGTGAAAATTACTATTACTTGACTACCAGAAAAGCTGGGGATTGAATTTTATATGATGGGATAGCAGCACTAGACACGATCCCAAGTATATTTCTTTTCACTGTGGCAGCTGAGAGTAACAATTTGTTCTGTGAATCAGGTTTCAGTTAGGTGTAATGCCTAATAATTGTAAACAGCCATTGATTTGGGCCTTACTGAAAAACAAAGAGAGCAATCATAGTCTTTATCTAGCCTTATTCACAGCCACAAGATGAACTATTCTTCAATTATAAACACTTCACAGTGTCCTTCGTTTCTGCAGATACTAAGTTGGTACGTTGGACCTGCTTCAGAATTCACTGATGCTGACAAGATTCTTCCCAGTATTTTCAGTGGGCTTTGGGTCAGGGGACCCTGACTGTGTGTCTGCTCTGTATCTGACTACTTCAGGCAAAAGGCTTTCATTGCTGAGCATTTTTTTTCTCAGAATACAAGTAATGTAATGGATAAACAAAGAGGAGAAGAAAACAAAGCCTGTGTTCTCTTGCCTTGCTTAATATGAGAGAAAGACAGAAGACTGCAGTGGACAAAACCAGCTGCTCTTCCTTGTTACCCTGCACTGCATTAACATGCATGGTTTTTTTCATTATGACAGCACATTGATCTCCAGAACTTCTCCTCAAGCTGGAATGATGGAATGGCATTCTGTGCTCTTGTGCACTCTTTCTTTCCTGAAGCTTTTGATTATAATAAGCTTGACCCAGCTAATTGCAAGCAGAACTTTGAGCTGGCTTTCACCATGGCTGAGTGAGTATCCCATTACATGTCTGTGAACATGAAATGTTGGCTGATAAACCTCTGGATTTCCTAAATGCTTCAATAATGCTCAAATCAGAGCAGCAAGTGAATCTTTGAAGTAATTACAGGCCTTAGATTTAACTCTTTATATGCTGCATCTGTTCTGTTATTACTACAGGAAAATGGCTCACTGCGATCGTTTGATAGAAGTGGATGACATGATGATGATGGGTCACAAGCCAGATCCCATGTGTGTTTTCACCTATGTTCAGTCTCTATACAATCACCTACGACACTTTGAATAAAACCACTGACACCTCTCCAGCCAGAAGAACCAAGTACAGTATGCTAACAGGAAGAATGACATTTTGCAAGTGGAATGCAGTTTACTTCTTGCTTTTGACTGTCAGTTTGCTTATATTCAACTGCATGGCTGGCTGACTGAAGTGTTGCTGAGCAGCGCCCTAAAGCATTGGTAACACCAGCATATCATTAAAATATAAATATGTTTTAAGAAGACAAAAAGGATAGGGAAGAGAAAATGCAGTCATTCTGGTGCTAGTAGTAGGTTGGATTTCTAGTATTCATGTGTTTAAAGATCACAAGAAGCTAATTTGCTACTCTGTCTTTGTAAGGCTAAGCACACAGTTTTGTACACTGGCAGGTGCACTGGACTTGTAATTTCACTTCTCTGTAGAGCATAGCACAAAAGAGATAGCAAATGGTCAAGGAAAATTCTATTTAGCAAGTAATAACCTACAATACTCAACCACTAAGGCTATATTGCCTCTTTGCCAAACCTACCTCCCCACTCCGGCATACATACACCACACATACACATCAAACAGATATTGTTCTGTTCCGTTAAATCAGACAGAGAACATAACCTCTGACCTGCTGACTGGGGTGACAGATAACCACCATGTTACACAACAGCATTTGTCTGTAATGGCCAAATCTAAAGTGATTTGCTTAGAAGCATGCTAAAGCCTCTACTGGATTCACTTCTTGATCATGAAGAACAGCAACAGCTGGGCTTTTCTGTGTATGAGCTTGTATGTTTTCATGATTTAGAACTACAGGCAAGGGAAGAGCTATAAAGTTACAAAATCCTCTCAACAGTTGTAGTAAAAGCAAGACTGAAGCGTGCTTTGACCTGAACGCTGGGGGACAGCAACTCTCCAGTGTGGACATGAAGGAAATCTTCACTTGCTCAGTCCTCATCCTGACTGAAGTGGACAGCAAATATGCCCAAGAGTACGAAAGATGTGGGAGTTTTGAAATGCTTTGCACTAGCTTCCATTTTTAGTTAAATTAGCGTTAAAACCACAATACAGTGGGATTATTCCAGATTTAATTGACAAAAAAGTCATATGTCACCCTTTCTGGTTTTCGCTCTGATAAATCAAGAGAGCTTTGTTTTTAGAGCAAATGGTAAAAACAAAACCACTAAGGCATACATTAAAAAAAGAAGCTTTTTGAAGTTACTTCTTCCTTTATTACAGGCTCACAGGAAAGTAATACCTGAAAGCCTCAAGCCCTCTGCTCATGCTAGAGAATGTTTTTTAACCTGCGTTTTTGCTTTTTGAAGATATTTATAAAAATTACTTTGGTTCTGTATTAATGACCATTTATAATAAAAGATGTCAAATGCTCTTCAGATTTACTGCTTCTCTATAGAGTGAAGTGACAGATAACACAGTAAAATCAATGCAAATAACCCAGAACTTCTGTTTGGAAGATTTTTGTTCTAGTCATGATGTTGTGTGCTCTGACTTTCAGTGTTAAAAAAGTATGTATGTTCAGCGGCTTTTGGAATAGGATTTTAGTTCAGCCTCCCTTTCTATTGAAATTTACTTAAGAAACCACAAGTGAAACAACTACTTTGTTACCAGTCTCAGAAAAAGAAAAAAAGCCCCAAACCCACAAACACCAAAAGCGTACAAATTTCTAAATTAACTGCTGAAATCTGGATGTCTCAAGTGTTGCTAGGCTGTTGCTATGACACTATGGGAACCATTGGAAAGACTTCTAAATGTATCTTTACCATAAGTACCTACTAGCTACTTGGTCAACTGGCAGAATCCTTGGTATTGTTCATCACACAGTTTTAATACAAGTGGTATAAGCTTTGTGGGCTGTTTGTATTTGTCACATGACGGCCACTGTCTTCGGTTTTTACTTCGACTTGAAAGACTATAATTCAAGTGTGCACCTGTTGCTCCACCAAATGCACTGTAAGGATAAACACACTGTACTTCTGTTTTGGAGATGTGACTAGACTAACCATGATGGGAAATCTGTCTGCAGCTGGCACATGTGATACACGTATTTACATTCTCACAGCAGAATACTTTTCAATGACTATCAGTGACAAGTTCCATCATAGCTACAAGAGGGGCAATACTGGCTTTAGACATCACGTTCCTTCACACTCCCACGTGATTATCCTGTCTGATGTGAGTGCTGGAGACACAGGTAAGTGCTTGGCCAATTTAGGCATAGTAGCAAATAATTCAATGTAGGAAGTTTTAGACAGTGAGATTATTGCCAATCCACCAGGAGGAGTTTACATCCTTGCTGTATTTTAACTTTTTTACACTGCTACCCAGAGGCTAGGTTTGTACAGGTTTTCTAAAGTTCCCACCTTAAAGAGGTGATCAAAAAGGTACCTGGTACTTGCCAGCACACTGATTGCAGCACAGTGGGAGACTGTAAGCTGATTTTAACTGATGGTGGTTCAGGATGAGGGAGATGGTGCTATGACATAATTTTAGAAAACCTACAGCTTTATGCATTAAGAGAAATCTCATCTATATGCATAACTTTGACTACTAGATTATGTATATAAATTAACGTATACAGTGTATTTTTAGCTAAAAAAACCCAGAGTGTGTACATATGGTAGTAAACGTGTCTAGCAGGAGTGATACAGAGAACATTATATTACATTAGCACAGAGTATGTTTTACACAGGTGTTTGCTGGCTTTTCTAATGTTTCTGCGCTGTACCTAAAACTCAATACTAAAGTAGTTTACTGACAATTCTACTTTTAAAGACTAAATAAATTTGTCCTGTGCAAGATTCTCAAAATATTCTCAGCAGAGAATGACTGACTTTTTAAATTTATGTTTGCACAGGGAAAGCAGGGAAGTCCTCCTCTTTGAACGTACAGTAACTGAATGGATGCCTTTCATCACTTCTCCCTTTGTGTGACATTTCCCATAAAGTGTTCAGTCTAAACATATGCTCAGACCAATGCCAACTCTTGATTACATGTAATTATGTACAAAACTGGCCCATATTTTTCAACCTGTGTTATTAATTTAAACCTGTCTTTGATTACAGAGATAAAGTGTCCAAAATAATCACTGGTATTGCTTTCTGTAATGTGCATTTAAAAGCCACTTCTGGTTATGCTTAAATAGGTCTAATGTCTAGATAAAGTCTCAGTGGGGTTAAAATAGAAGCATAGAATAGTTTGGGTTGGAAGGGACCTTTAAATGTAATCTAGTTCAACCCCCCTGCATTGAGCAGGGACATCCCCAAATAGATCAGGTTGCTCAGAGCCCTGTCCAACCTGACCTTGAATATTTCCAGGCATGGGGGATCTACCACCTCTATGGGCAACCTGTGCCAGTGTTTCACCACCCTCATCATAAAAAATTTCTTCCATCTACCCTCTTTTAGCTTAAAACCATTACCTATTGTTCAATGTCAATGGCCTGCTGATAAATTTATCCTCATCTTTCATATAAGCCCCCTTTTAAGTATCGAAAGGCCTCAGTAAGGTCTCCTAAGAAATTCCTCCAAGTTGAACAACTCCAACTCTTTCATAGCCTTCCTTCATGGCAGATTACTCCAGACACTAGTAACACCAGAACACCAGAATTCAGGCCTGCCATGTTAGTCTGCTTTGCAACTTCAGCAACATTAAAAGCAATCAGTTAATGACAGTGCAGTATCAGCTCAACCTAGAAAATGAAAGACATGAAAGAGCAGTTATCATCTAAAGTTGTGAAAACTGCTCTGGCCATTGTTTCTAAAATTCTCTTTCTTAAACATTTTCATCACTGTTCCTCTTTCCTCTGAACTCAGTAACTTGGTACTAAAAGATATAATTGATTAAAACAGTCAGAATAATGAATACAAGCCTTTTGCCATGTATTTCAAATAGGACTCACTACTGTGTTGAATGGTTTTGTAGTCACATAATTGTTTGTAGAAAGTGTCAGTCTTTGCTAGATCAGGCAGAACTCCCTGGAACATGGTTCCACTTCGACGCACTATTAAACAGCAGTTGGGGCGGTTTAAGCCTCTGAAGAATTACACTATCTTTAGTATTTTTAATGCACCTAATAAGGAACATGGCAACATATTTACTTTATATGTAGCGTCTTTAATGCTGCTTAGTTAAGACTCCTCCACAAGGGAGGGGAGCGGCGGGATGGCTTATTTCTGCAATAAAGCGATCAAAAATTACTGTCCCAAGTAACGGGAACTATCTCCATTAAGGTATAAAGAATGTGTTTTATTCCCAGACAGATCTTAGCTGGGAATGAGTGAAAGGAAGCACCACAGGCTTGTGGGCGCCGTGCCCCGGTGCAACAGCCGCAGCGTTGCTGTTCCTATAGCAACTGGTTTGTTTACCTTCTGCGCAGTTCCGAGGCACCTCTGAGATACTTACTGGCACCTTCAAAAAGAAACTATGTGCTATTGCTGTGAAGACTGAGGCTGCAAGGCAGTTGCGGGTAACCAACTGCCGCAGTGAAGGGGAACCGAGGACGTGGCACTCAGCCAGGATCCGACCCTGGGAGCAGCCCAGGCTAGGAGCAGAATCGGCCAAGAGTTGTGTGAAGGGCACCTTGTGCTGGAGGACAAGCAAAAGCTCGAGTGTTGCTGAGGAGCAGCTCTGTGCATTGGGGGTGAGAAACTGTCTCAGGAACACTGACTGAGCGTAGTATAGAAAAAAGAAAATTTTTTAACTGCTGTGACTTTGGATATATTTTTGTCATTGGTTCCCCCTACATTAAACCAGCATCTGCTTTAGCCCTTCCTAGGCTTTTCCATTTTCTCATTTATCTGCTGTATTTCCTGCTCGAGCTTTTCAGGTCCTGTTTTCTCTCTCTCTCTCTCTTTTTTTTTTTTTTTTTTTTTTTTTTTCCTTATTCCCTTATTACTATTAAATTTGTTTTTTACAACCTAGAGTTTATCTACCTCTCCAGCCATATTCTTAAAAGGTGTTTACTTCTGCAAACTGTGGGAGACTGTTTTATCTTTTACATTTGTTCACTATTTCTCATTTCTCTGTGATTGTCCATTTAGTAATTCCGCCCTTCCTCACAGGTCTCCTTTTTCCCTTCTCCCTCCTATTGCAGACAGCCCATCTTTTCCTCTTAGTTCCACTTTCAAGCCTCTTACTCTCCTCCTAGCTTCCATTTGCAAATTCTTTTGTTTCTTTATTCTCTCTCACCAAACTTCCTCCTCCACCTTAGCAATGTGTCATTTTCCAAGTAAAAGGGGCAAGAATTTCTCTCATCCCTATGGGCCTGTTTTTCTCCCCTTGTTGCTTCTGCAGCCAAATATTCCCAGGTTCCACATTCCAAGAACTGACCTGCATTATACCCAGAAACTTCCCAAAAAACAATGGCCAGACTGTTGGAAGCTCCACCCAAGTTTCATCCCTCAGAATGGGACATTGCAAACAAGATGCAGTATGCCAGTACAGAGTCTCAGAAATCCAGGTCAGAGCGCATGACAGCTGAGAGTCAGAGGCTGCTGGACGAAATAGAAACGACAACTAAGAGAACTCAAAGTGATGTCAACAAGAAAATAGGTAAGCCTATGTGTTCTGCCTGTGTCCAGATGTGTTATTTGAACATTATCTTTAGGATGGACTTAGAAAATTAGTTGATAATGAATAGTATGTCAAGTCAATGCTCTCTGATCCCACGGAAAAATTTTAAAAATTAAAAAAATATTTTCCGACAGATTCTTCATTTTATAATAAATAAATTACTTCTTCAAAACACATGGAAAGCTAGTTCACCCAAACCTCCTGACACAGGGCTGCAAAGCTGTTTCCACATTTCAGCCTACAGCACTCCATGCCCTCTGCTATGGAATAATCCTATTTTTAGCCATATCTGAAATCTGATCCACAATGCTCTGGCGTATATGATCAACTTCTATTAATACCCATTTGCAATTTCCTTCTGCAGAACAGAGACAGGAAGAAATAAAATTCTGGAAGCAAGAATTAGATAACAAACTTGAACAAATTGTTGATGAGACAGAGGTGCTCTTGACTTTCAAGACTAGGCTGGAGAAATCTTTGGAGAGCTGCAAAGAGCCACTCATCATTGCCCAAAAGTGTCTCCTGAACAGGTGAGATGATTAAGAAAAGCATTCAAGGAGAGGAAAAAAAAAGCTAGGTAATGAACCTCTAACAAATAATAAAAGGAGATGCACAGTAATGGCACTCTTTGCAGTGGAATCACACTCGAATTAACACTGAGGAAACCAAACACATTGGCAAACCAAAGACTTCCCATGTGGCAAGGAAAGGCCTTCCATTTGGAAACCTGGGCTTCCTCATTTTCTCTTAGCTGCAAGCATCTGAACAATATAGCTGATGGCTTTTGCTCTTTTTGTTTAGGCAGGGGCGTGTTGGAATTGACTTGGTGCATGATGAAGTGGAACAGGAATTGGTGAAGGAAGTTGAAGTCCTCCAGGGTGTTATTGCTTTGCTTGAACGTACACTGGAACAAACCAACGAACAAATCAGGTGCAGAGGCAACGAGTGCAACTGAATGCTGATTAGATGAAAAGTAGGACAACAATAATCCTGAGAAGTTGTAGGGTCAGGCTGAGCACAGGTCCAAAGTTACCTTTAGTGCTAAACAGTTACAACAGTTCAGTCCTAAGTCACACCATTCAATCAGTAATGGTGAGAAGTTCTGTTTGTTAGAACTCAATGTACTTCCACATAACCCCTAATCTTCTCATGATCTAATCCTGTGCCTTTAATTCCAATGGGAACTGTACCATCAATTTATATGGAGGCAGCTTCATGCACTAGATTTTGGGATTTTGCAAAGAACTCTACAACAGTGTGCACGTTACATGTATGCATGCATGCATGCTAGGGACACCCATGACTGCTTACACTGTGGCCTAGAGTCCAGTTGTTTTTGTTCCTAGACTAAACCGTTCAGCAAAATACAACCTGGAAATGGATCTGAAGGACAAATTCACAGCTTTGACAATTGATGATTACTGTGCTAGCTTGACAAACAACACTCCTGATATCAGATACGCTGACAATGCAATGACAGTCGAAGGAAAGTAAGTGGTTATTTAGCTAAGTGAGCACCTGATAATTATACAGCTAGTAAGAGCTGCTCCAGTAACAGATTAAAGTAATTTTATGTGAAACAGACTATATCTATCCATCACCTGTGTGCTGCAGTTTGGTTTTTATGCTTTTGCCCATTACTTCAGTATTTGTATAATACATCTATAAAACAACCCGCAATAGCAATGTTCCTAGTGAACTGCAGCATAAAAAAATTTTTGAATCTCACAATTAACTAGGGAAAAATTTTACATGTTGCTTAAACTCAGAATACATTTGTCAATGTAAATTTGTCTCCCAGAGTGTCCTAGGGGGGAGAATGCTAGACTGAGACACACGAGGAGTGGAGTCAATTCCTGACCTAGTCATTAACCTGTTAAGTGCACAGAGGGCCTGATGCTGCCAGCTGATGACCTTTTATTTTGAATCTCTCTTCAGTTTCATTAGCCCTGAAGACTGGAAAGATTTCTCAAACATAAATGTTGAAAAAGCTGACAAGCAGAGAAATAATTCTTTGGCTCTGAGGGCATTGATTGATGGCATCCTCTCACAGACAGCAAATGACATGCGCAAGCAATATGAGACAGTGAATGCTGCGTTTAGAAACCGGGTGAAGGAAGTCAAGGATGCCAAGCACAAGCTGGAGACACTCCTTGCAACGGTAAGTAGTAAGGGACAGCCTGCAAAGAAGTGGAAACAATGGGCTTTGGTTATCTACCAGTTTTCTCAATCCAGTGGCTTGAGCAAGAATGCTGCCTTTGCAGCATCAACAACCACATTCCCACTTCATCTCCCATGAAAGTTCATCTTAGATGTTATTTTCTTAGCTCTTTGTGCACCACTACATTTCTGGAACCATTCACTCAATATAAGCGTTGCTGTAAACATCACTAGAGCCATGGCTTCCCTTGTGATTACATGGGGCTACTACAGAATTTTTGTGATTGTCATATATGAGTCTAATAGTTTATAAAATCCAAGTCAATGTGCTCAAAATTTGATACAGGAAAACTGATTAAATATTAATTGCTGAGGGTAAACTTTCAGTTTCACTCAGAACAGTGTCACCTGCTTTCCAAAGAAGAAATCATAATCCTGACTGATCTTTGTAAAATATCCTTTGGTGAAATAACATCTGAACATAGTAAGTGCCACTGTGATTGTTATTACAATAACTATTAATGAAGATGTTGATGATTTGACTCATTATAAGAGTGTGCAGCACCTTCTTCTCTTGAACTTGGTAAGGTGATGGATGAGACTGCCTCACAGGAAAAGAACATTGCAGCCTTAAAGAAAGCAATTGCTGATAAAGAAGGACCTGCTAAAGTGGCTGAAACCCGTCTGGAAGCAAGAAGCCATCGGCCCAATGTGGAATTGTGTTATGACAAAGTGCAATACAGGCTGATCAGTGAAGTTCAAGAGATTGCACAAAATATTCAAAGGCAAGTGGACATTAGGAAAGAGGGGAAAACATGTAGTATAAATTCCTGGGTTAATTTAATGAGTCAAAATAAGACTGCGTCCCAGCTATTCTCCCTGAAAGATGGAAATTGCTTTTTCCTTAAAAGCAGGACACTTTAAGGGACACTGCAAGGATATGTCTCTTTGAAGCCCCTTCCATTGTTGGTTCTTTTTTTCCACACTCATAACTCTTATCCCATATGGAAAAAAACCTATCCATGTGTTTTCAACTAATTTGATAATGTCTGTATTTTCCTTACTAGATTAAAAGACACACTGGCACAGGCTGAAACAGAGCTGAAAGGTCTGAGACGCCGACAGCTCTCCTTGGAGGAAGAGATCCAGGTCAAGGAGAATACATTGTACATTGATGAAGTGCTCTGCATGCAAATGAGAGAGTCTGTTCACATTCGCAGCTTCTGAAGCCATTATCATGGGAGACAGGGTGTGCTCCAAAGAGTCAGCTCCTGCTGAAATTTTGTAGAAAAACCTCCAGTTTTATTAGTTTGGCTCAATGCTGTCCTGGTTCCAGTTGTGCAAGGTAATTAAAACAGACCTAGTACTTACAGATATCTGTTTGATAGCTATCTATGCTCTAGAACACATGATAAAATCTCCCAATTTGCAATACAATTCCAGAATAAGAATATGTATTCCTTCTTCCATGTTATTTATCATGTGTGCAGCCAGTGATATCTCTTGCCATTGACAGGACTAAAAGCTGTGGACGCTTGAGCAGGAGTCTCCTCATAAGTTGCTTGTTGGAAAGCTGAACAAGTGGGAGGGGTGACTCTCAGAACTAGCTATGGTACATTTTGTTCTTAGCAGCTGCTGTTAAGAATGAGGCACGGTGTGTCTATTAAACTAAACAAAAGGTAGGGACTGGTGGTACATTGAGAGTGTGTCATATTTGGGTGACCATATCCGAGTCAAGATCAATCCAAGGTTGACCTTAGGTTAATCACTTCCTCACTCTGTGTCTCAGTTTCCCTATTATTTGTAAAATGGAAACAAGATGGGCTTCATTGGTAAGGTCTCTGAAGTGCTACAAGTGAGAAAGGCTGGAAAAAAAAAAATAAAGGAATGTCTAGTATTTACTAGAAAAGCCTGTGAAGGTGGAAAAAAGCTCTCTGCTTCCTTTGGCTCTGCCAAGGAAAAATAAAGCAAAGCAAGAATAAATGATACTGAAGACACAGGAGTCCAATTCCCAAGTCCAACATTTTAATGCATGGAGTGTAAAAGTGTCCCTTGCCTCTCTCTTGCTGTATTGGTATCTCCCTTTCAGAAGCACTGCTGTCAAGATTCAAATCCCTCCAAAGGATCTGCTCATTTCTTGCAGATGTCACTGGGTGCTCTTCTCTCTCTGTTGTTTACACCATTGGGTAGATGGTGACAAAATAATTAAGCTCTGAGTCAATCAGGTATCTGAACTTCCTGTGAATATCACCCAACAGCTGATTCTCCTCATTGGTCTCTTGGTGGCGTGTATAAATCCTGACCTGTATGCATGAATGACAGTCATGTCTCTCAGCTATATGGAGCAGGCTCAGCCCTTTAATGGTCATGACAACAGGAAGCCTCTGTGACTAATGAGGAATCTAGAGAAGCCAAATTCTTTGTGTTTGAGTAAAATCTTGATGTTTCACTCTTTTTTGACACCAAAGTGATTGAAAACATAATCTCCTGCCAAAGAATTTTTGGAAAGAGTGAAGTTCCTCCTACCCACAGAACTGATGCTTCCCTGTGATCTACACAGCTCTGGGAAGATCTACTGAATTTATATCTTGTGGAATTGTTGGGGCTTGTTATTTAACTTCTATAGCAGTCTCTGCATGGCTAAGCAGGCTGGAAAGCTCCATTTCTGTGAGTGGTTCTCAAGCTACTTATAATGCTAAAACATACGACAGGGAAGGTAGTTGTGCTAACATTTCCATGTGACCTTTCTATGGTCATGGGAACCTCACCTTTCTCTTAATACTGGAGAGGAAAGAATAGGAGTTTTGAAGGATAAAGTTTTACCTTTATGGTAGTCAAAATGCATTTCCCTTCTGCACGGTTTTGTAGCAGCATCTCCATAAAGGTAACCCTTAGATACGCCCAGACTTTCAGAAATAACAACCTCTTGCATGATAAGATGAGCTGCAGAAGCTCATCATCCAGCAGCTCATGGACATTGTTTAGTTCAAGTGTTAATTCCTTGAAAAAGAATGAAGACTGTTAGAAATACTGAACTGAGCTTATGAATACAGTAACTAAAATTCAATACACAAGTTTTCCAATTCACCAACAGAAGAGACTGTCAGCAGATCTGTTTTGTACCTTGACATTCACACATTTCTGTATTATGACAACAGGACAGTCTACAGCAATCTCCACTCACCCATTAAGATGGGGAGGTTCCCTTGTACATTATACACAATCCTGAGACAGACAACTTCTCTTATCATTACAATGTGCTAAACCCACAGCTCATGCCATGATCTTATTTGACATATTGGAAATTATCCCGGATATAAGAACAGATCCAAAGACTAGATGTCTAGAAAACTTTACAGATCTCTGTTGTTCACTGGAAGCTCTGCAGTGCAACAAAACTTAAAGAAAGCTGTTGGCAACTGTAAAGTATAAGGCCATATGCTTCTCTCAGGCAATGTAAGGCCCTGATACTCATTTAGATGGGTGAGCTGTTGCATGCCTTTGGTGTCACATTCCTGATGACACCAAAGTGCTCTGAAGTTGGAACCAGTTAATTTATATGTGCTGTAAGATATTTGTGCATTGCCAAAATGGGGCAGAGCCATCTGTGTAGGTTGATGCAGGCTTCAGCTCTGTAAGCAAACAAGGCACACAAACTATTTTCCTTGTATGTAATTTTCTCTGCAAAAGGGTGAGAGGTTCAGAAAATCTGAAAAGATACGTAAGTTACCAATTTCTAAACATGAAGGTGTTTAACCAGGATAAGTCTAAAGCTTTCTTACAAAAACTAGGTTTTCCTGCCAGGAACATTCTTTTTGCTCACAGCTGACATTACAACCACCACTATTTTGAGTGTTTTAGCTTTTTATGAGGGCAACCTGACATCAGCCTAACAGAGAAGATTAGCGTAATAGGGACTATCTGGATAAGAGTAATTACCTGAATTAGACTATAGCTGAAAAAATGTCACTTGTGAAAATTACCCTCTGAACATAAAATTGAAGTGGTCAGGAATTCCTGTGCTGTTATGCAGAAGGCCTGTATGATTAATTTGTTTAGCTTCATGATATTGCAGTTAGAAGTCACTACTGCTTCCCTTACCTGCAGAACATGGCAGTAGGCTGGGAGGAGGTTGGTGAGGGTTGGTCTCATTATCCAGTCTGGGTGACTGAAATAGCAGCTCCGTAGACTGATGCTCCTGACTGGGATCTCTGCTAGCAGGATCCTGTATAGTTCATCATGCTTCATTACTCTTTCAAATAAGAAGTTCACATCCAGTCTAGGGGCTCTTCTGGCCAAGTTTGCCCATGACATTCCCCAGACGTGTTGCCTATGAGGGTCATGGACATGGCATTTGATATTCAAGGTGCACAGGGAATGAGCACTGTGCTCCTGCAGGATGTCCAGCACTTCATCAGAGATACAGCTGTAATTCAAAGTCAGCGTGACCAGGCTGTGGAACTTGGACATAGTTTGGTGGAACAAGGTGCTCCTGTAGACAGGAAGGTTGATGCGGAAGAAATCCTCAATACTGATTTCAGATATGAAGCTTTTATTTGTCAAGCAGCTCAGAGAATTCAGAAGTTCACAGCCTTCTTCCAAGGTTACCCTTGCTCCTTTTAAGTTGAGATAATCAAGCTGTTTACTCATTCTTTTCAGGAAGGTACCCAAGTTCTTGATAAACCGAGCTCTCACCACATTTTTCCAGATCCAGCGGTCAAATTCCAAGCACATGATACTTAGGGATAGCAGGCGACAGTTACACTTAGCCAGGTGTGAAAGAAGATCTCTCACAGTCACTTGAAATTTTTGGGTAAAGGTAGTATTGGGAGGATTTGATAACTTGATCTCAAGATGCTCCAAATACTTGCCAAATTTTTTTACATACCACAATGCACTCTTAGTCTCTAGGTTGTATGCCCTTGATGGTCGGCCATAGAATGTGATAGCTCTGCTTCTCCAAAGGGTTCCTGAGTGCATGGCCCAGTTCCATTTTTTACAGACCAAGGCAGCCTGAGATCTGTCCCTGTTGTCTAACCAATGGAAGATATGTCTCAGACAGACGTCAGGTAGATAAGCCCAGGAGCTCTCATCAGGTTCACCATAGTCTTCCATTGAACAATTTTTCACATCTGGGTGCTGAGCCAATCTAGATGAAGAAAGCCAGGGTTTGATTTCTTGCCATTCCCAAAAGAATAGGCTTCCAAGCCAATGGAGGAAAGTTTGCTTCTTCACATTCAAAAGAATACCACCTTTCTTCCCTTCTGTACTCAAGCTGTCAGAGTCACAAAAGTTCTTGGGTCTAAGCTATAGTGTAACCTAAATCAAAAGAAAACAAAACAAAACAAAAAACAAGTGAAGAACAATCACAGGATACAACTTTTAACCTTTCGGCCTTGAGTCATGCTAAGTAGTGAAACAGTATCAACAGCTGCTAGACCAGTCACTGCATCTAGAAACCTTTGGTTAGCATCAGCTGTAATGGATAATGGCCCGTGGCCTGATGCCTAGTGTCTAAAAGTACCCAGTGCCTTGGGCTGTACATATTTGAACAGTACTTTTGCATAAAGCTAGCTCAAATTACTTTTTTTATCCCTCTGGTGGTAATGTTTCATGACTATCATCTGAGATAGTACCCTGACATAGATTAAGGTATAATCCCTGTTGAGACCAAGAGGCAATATATGGTATTCAGTCATTTGGTTCAAGCAGGATTTTCCGTGCTTCAATGGACAGGGACAAAGCTGGTGAGTTGGAAGACCAAGAGTAGTGGTAAAACATGTAAGTAAACAACGACAATGCCAGAAGTTACCAGCTCCACAGCTTTCTGCATGCTTTTCCACCTCTCCCTCCAGAATTAAAGGCTTGTTTTCTCTACCTTGGACCTTTCCATCAGCAAAGTTCCACCACTGCCAGGGAGAAAAGAGGTAATGTTTGTGATGTCACGACAACTGAATTTATGCAAGAGCAAACAGTGAACAAAACCCACGTGAGCAAAGTCATTTGGTCTAAGGTGAAGACAGTGAAAAAGAAAAGCAGACTTGCTTCATAGTCCCCTAGGAAGTGAGAAATAAGTCACAAATCTACAAACCAGGTCTTGTCTTGTCACTTTTCAATGGATTAAGAGGCTGAGCAATAAACAACCAAGAAGGGAAGTGATGCATCCTCTATGCTTTCAGCTATGAAATTCGAACTACAGGTGTTTGATTTCATGAGGTCTTACAGATCAGGCTACTAGTTGGCTCTGTGAACATCCAAAGGGCATGGAAAACTAGCGTTTTGACAGTACCTTTGCAAAGAGGCACAAATTCAGAATGTATTTATTTCCCTCCTTTACAGTGCACGTCTCATCATGTCCACTTGGTAAACACTCCTTAGGCTCTTGGGGATAAAATTGGAAAAATACATAATAATACTTTTTTAGGGCTACATCAAAATTGAGGCTTACTGGCTGACAGGAGTACAAGATGCAACTCAAAACTACATGATGCCCACCTACCTTTTCTCCTTAGCATGTGCTTGTCTGTTGAGTAACAAAGTTGAAATGGATGTAAACAATAGGCCATAAGACAAAGAAAACATGGAAATCCCTGATAGTCTGTTTACAATTACAAAGGCTGAGATATTTCTTTTGCAATGTTATAAACAAGCACAAAAGGACAGGCTGACTGCCCAGTTCAGCTTCATCTTGCTGCTCCCCTTTTTGGATTACAGTTCTTCTCTTACACATTATCTTTGCCTATCTGATCATTTAGAACCATGACTATCCTTATGGATGGATCCCTCCCATCCAAAATACCAATCTAAATCCCCAGAGATCAAGATAACCCTTAGAAACAGAGCATGTAGATCTGATTACCATGTGACTTTACCTCTTGTATTCAGCACTCCCATGTCTGCCTGCCCCACCTCTCCCAAAGCACTCTGTTTTGCAGAACCTTAAACATTCCCTACAGAGATGGAAGAGAGGCAAACTCTAAGGAATAGGAATAACACATCTGCATCTAGAAGCCATAAAGCCAATGGGCAGAGGAAAGGAGAGCAGTAAATAGGGTTGTAACACATAGAAACACATATCTATAGAGCTATCCTTGCCCATATTATAGTGAATGAAAAAAACACGGAACAAACACCATCATGAGGAACTTTTTTTAAACCATAGCTCTTAAGAACTTATAGCAAGTATGTTTATAGGTCAGTGGTGGGACTACAGAGTGCTACTGTGTTGGCTTTCCCAGAAACCAAACCAAAACTTAGTAAAATAATAAAAATACCAGAAGCTGCTACAGCTGCTTCCACAGCAATTTTTCCAGAAGAAATGTTTTAAAGATGAAGGCCTTGCATGTCTTGTTTCCCTCTAGGGTAGAATAAAAATAAATTAAAACAAACCAACAAACCCACAACACCAAACCACATTCTCTGTAGTTGTCCTTTTCTTTCCTGCCTCATTTGCTACGACCGTCTCAAATGGGTTTCCACAACAGCACTGTGCAGTTACACCAGCTGTCGCCTCTAGCAGGAGGTGCAGGTGCTAGCAGAGAAAAAGCAATCAAACAAAAAGCGTCAAAGACGTTGCTCATAATTACCACAAGTAACGGGAGCCATGGCTTGGACACCCAAGTCGGCAAGCCAGCCGACTGGCTGAATTCTTTTGCTGCTCCCGCTGAGGTGGATCCCTAGGCCACAGGCCCATGAGGGCAATGAAGGCACGGGGGGAGCCGCAGCGGTACCGTGCTCGGGCACAGTCGCCATTATCCTCTCTACAGCATCTAGAGCTGTGACGGATGGGGACACCGACAGACCGACAGACCGACAGACAGACTGACTGACAGACTGACAGACTGACAGACTGACTGACTGACTGACTGACTGACTGACTGACTGACTGACTGACTGACTGACTGCAACGGTCGGGGCGCGCGGGGAGCAGCCAATGGGCGCTGGCGGTGGCAGCGGGGCCAATCCGGGAACCCGTCGGGGGCGGTGCCTCCTTTAAACGCTGCGGCGGCGGCAATCCAAGGAAGCTCCTGCGGGGCGGCGGCACCGGCACCGGCACCGGCACCGGCACCGGCACCGGCACCGGCACCGGCACCGGCACCGGCACCGGCACCGGCACCGGCACCGATCTCCGTGAGTACATCCCCGAGTGTTCTGGTCGTGCGAGAGGCCCGGGCCGGTGTCTTCCAGCCTTGGCGTCTCCTTGTTTCAGACCTCTCTGGCGGGCGAAATAATGTCGCGGGCAGAGCGTGTCCTGTGTGGCCTCCCGCCGTACAGCCCCGGCGGCGGCTGTGCTTTCGGTTGTCAGCAGCGAGCACAGGGAATGGCGGCGGCGAGGGCCGAGTCCTGCCCGAGCAGCGCGAACTGCTGGAGGAGCTCCAGGCCGCAGCCGTGGGCCCAGCAGCCACGCCTGGCGCTGAATCTGCCGGTAGCCATCAGGCCCGGCACATCGTATCGTGCACTGCCACGTTAAAAACACCAGTGTAACCCTAGGATAGCAGGCATTTCCTTCAGGGCGTTTTATTTGAGTAATACCTTTTAGTATAAATTCATTCATCAACACTAGTTGATGGAAAAGGAAACTGGGTAAGCTGTGAGCTAGTAAGAGCTGCCTGGTTACTAGTTTTCCCTTGTTGCCATGAGCAGGAATGCATTAAAAGATGTTAATATCTCAAACATCTTTAGATTAAAAGATTTCAATAAGCCTTCTTGCTTTCTAACACAAATAAGGACACTTTTAAGAGATTAAGAGAATTTAAGTGATGTTACCATCATATCAATAGACTTTCCTAATATGTGGCATAATGATGGTAGACCTCCCAGCTTTTTTAAATAACAGTAATTTGCAATGAAGTATTGGTAACATTAATTAACTTAAAAATGCTAAAGTACACTTGCATTTTAATGGATTTTTAGAAGTGATTTGCTAGGAGTAGCTTAGCTTGATCGTTAGTGAAAATGAAAAATTTAAACTATATGTGGATGTTAAAAATTGTATCATATAGATAAAATTTTTTAGCCCACCACCACCATCTGCCAGTAACAATCCTGTCTGAAATCATAAATGACTTAAGTGTGAGCCTCCAGCTAGTAACTGAGGCAGAACACAATAGCAGATGGGTAAATTGGCAGCGAAAGGCTGTTTTCATTAACAAAGGCAAAAATCTGTGATATGAGGCCATCTCAGACATCAACAAAGAATGGCTGCAGTTACAGAGCATTCTGCCTTACAAGCTTCCATCTTGCAGCTTACCCGGGCTGATGTCCAGTACAGGAAATTCAGTATAAGAATTCATTGTGGACATGTACAGACCTAAAGAGATGCAGAAATTAATGTTCTCCTTCAAGCCTCCAAGTAAAAGTCTAGTTAGTTCTGATTTTGTTGTTTCAGGCAAATGTAAATGAATTGTATAAACATATCAATCTCTCCTCTTTCATTCTGTTCTGTTCCCTACTCTGTCTAATTCTTGTTCTCATTCTGATTGTTTTAGAAATAAGGCTCACCAAGAACTGCAACAAGATGGTATCTGTGCTTCAAAATGTCAAGGCAACAATGGCCTGGAGGAAACACCAGCTCCTGGCTGACTTTGATGACAATGAGAATCCTGTACCCAACAAATTCAAGAGAAGGGCTGCTTTGAATTCTCTCAATACCATGCATATGTCTCTAAGGAATCGAGTGCCATTAAAGCATGTAGACCAGAATTTTCATAAGACTCCAACTTGGGAAAATCTGGAAGCAAAACAGAATGGTCAAACTCTTCAGCGTATCAAAAGAAAAGCAAAAAATGCTTTTGGAACAGTATCCCAGGTACTTTGCCTTTTTAGTGGAGTCTGGACAGAGTTTAGTTTTTGCTTCAACTTCAGTATTAAGATTTCTGTACTCTACAGACTGTTGTATTTCAGAGTCTATGCCACGCATCTGCACACAGTAATGGTCATGTCATACCTATTAACTAGTATCATTTTTTATACTCTTGCTAAAGTATAGACAGGTAAATTCTGGATATGGCAGAAGAGGGAGGAAGGTAAAAAGAAGAAATACGAATGTAGTTTTATCAAAAGTTTTATTACTAACTAAATGCTTTTCCCCTACTGTATTTCATCATGTATGACGTAGCAGCTTTCACAAGAAGCAGGCTAGAGACTGCCATTGCTTGCAAACATCTTTTTTTCCAAGATGTATGCAGTGCTTCAGATTTTTTTTTTATGCCTTTTCCTGTATCCACACATATTCTTCCTTGTAGACACTCTAAATCTGGACTGACTGCTAGATGGAAGCAGGGTGCAAATGTGAGCTTGCATTTATCTTTGGTGGAGAATATCTGATTTCAACTGTATCAGATATGTGTTAAGGAGACTGGCCTTTTAACTGCATAAGAGCAGAGGGAGCTCTGTTCCAAGGCCTGCTGAAGCCCTTGACCAAGTTCTAAGGATTAGGGGAGGAAATGACTCCTCCCATGCAAATGGAGTACAGAGGGTTGGGAAGCAATCATGCTAAAAAGTAAACCCGATATAAGAATGCAAACTAGGGATTCAGCTTGAATGTTCATTGTATTTCAGCTTCCAGACTCTAGGCTTATGAAGTTAATTTAGCATAACATGTCTGTCTAATGCTTCTTCCAGAAAATACAGAAGTCTTGCCAAAACCAAGTACATTCAATAGTGACACTTCCACCTGAATCAATCAGCACAAGCTGTGCAACCAGTTCTACCAAGAAAAGAAGCACAACTCCTCAAACTCCTTGCCATAAAAAGAGTGTTACTCCAGCAACCAGTTCTAAAGGCACCCCAACATCCAGCAAAAGAGCCTTGCTTGGGCCAACAAGGGTGTCACAACATAGAGAATGGAGAGGTTTCTCATCCTGCCTTCATAAAGATGCTGTCCCTCTTTGGAGATCAAGAAGAGCAGCAGCAATGAAGAGCCCTTATTCATCCCCTGCTCCTGCCAACAGAAAGATGTAAGCCACATTCTTTTCTAAGCCACATTCTGTTATTATTAATGTTGTTATTACTATGATTATCTTGTAAGGTAAAAAGCAAGATATGAAGGTTGCTGTCCTATTTACCTGTAGTTACAGGTCCTTGTATAGACAGACTGAGCATAGCATAGAGCTGAAACACGAAACTTAATTTTGTGCTGTGACAAGAAGTTTTTAGAAATCACCCTCCCACTGGGTTAGTTTACACCATATTTCTCAGCTTCAGTCCCCATCAGACACTACAGACATACGTGAGTTCTTTGCTGATGCCTTTTTGATGAAAAAAAATGCTTTCACTGCACCTCACATTATCCTAAAGTTGCTATTTGTATTGCAAGAGAGACCACTGCTAATACCAAGCTCTTTATAGTGTAGAGATATTCTTGCCTCAAAGATTTAACACAAAGGGTTGTGAGCTAGAGAAATACTTAATGATGGACACATGTTTTTGTTTTGGTCAAAGTCACTTGTGAAACGTCAAAACTAGAAGCTGAATCCTGAATCTGAATGCAGTATTTGAATTGGAAGATAGCTGTCCTGGGGGTGGAGATGTCAAGTAGTTCGTCAGTCAAATTACAAGCACGACTGTTACAGCTCTCAGCTTCTCTGGGTAAATTCTGGAGTTAACTAGAATTGTTACTGCAGGGATGAAGACTTGGGTAGCATCACCTAGTCAAGTTTGTCCTGTTTGATCTTTACTAACGACCGTTCTGTTTGCAGAGAGTTTGATTCTGAGTTGGAGCTATTCTCCTCAGGGATTTTCCAATAGAAGCATTTGATGAAGCCATTGTGCAAGAGGTAAATACCACCAATTATTCCTCAACTTCCACCATCAGGTTACCTTCCACTCGGACACTGCCCATTGCAGGCTAGGTGATCCCTGTAACTTAGGATGAGGAATAAGTTGCAGAACTTTATCAGCTACAACACAGCGGAGCTTCTCTTTCTTTAAGATACCTGTGCAGATTAAAACTGCAGTTGGACTTGCAGCTTCTAAAACCTGCCAACCATCCTCCTTGTCTTCAGAATTCTTGCCGTGGAAGACTTTTCCCAGCACGAGATTACCTTTTTTGTGTGAAAACAGTACCTCTCTGCCTCTGTCTCAAACAGGTGCTAGTCCAGGATGGGGTACAGTGGAAATCCCCTTGTTCTGATACTGTCATTGGTTCACAGATATTTATGGGAAAATCCTTCTGTTAGGTAGCATTATGTTAACAAATAGTCTGTAACTCAAAAATTAAGAGGATGCAGAAGCCTCTTATACAACAGTTTGGTTAATCCATGAGTTGGTAGGCTACAGTTATACTGTAAATTTTATGCTATTCTGAATTAGACATACTAAGACAGTAAAAACTAAAGGACAGAAGTCTTGTCACAGACCACTTACCTAAACTTCTCCTCTCTTAGAACACTTGCTGTCAGACATTCAATAATGAAATGTTAAGTACCTAAAATTATCAGAAGGCAAGCAAAGAAACTCCATTGAGCACTTGGTACCTAGGCAGAGATAGTTGTAACTGTTATTTTATGAGCATATATAAAGGAGAGCTCTGTGTAGCACCTGAGAGTGCACTCTATACATAATATATATATTATGTGTATGTATACATGCCATTACATTTTATAATCTTGACAAAGTACCTCAGGCTTTCCTTCCCTTCTCTTAACAACAGAATCAAAATTGCACTACAGTGCATAATCTCCCACTGAGATAAGAGACCATCGTGAATGACTTTCATGAGGCAGTAAGTACTTTGAAACCTATGTTGAACTGACAAGTAGGAATGGCCAGAGCAAGGGCCACGAATATATGAAGGGCGGTCATAAGTCATAGTAGTATTTAGACTAGTATCCAGCTTACATGAGTTTTAGTATGACTATTTTGCATAGTAAGAATACTAGTCCGTTATTTTGAAAGCCTATCATTTTTTTTTCTCTGTATACAAAGCAAAAGTTTAGCATCATGGTTAACTGGAGGTTAATGAAACGGTAGTGGTTTGTTTGAATTCTCACCAAAACTGCTATTCCAAGAACACAAGTTGCTTACACCTCAAAAGCTGTCATGTTAGGACTCAAATTTACAGCCTTGAGGATTGTAATTGGATTAGCCTAACTAATACTGTGTTAAATAGTTGGGTTCCAAACAAATCAGAGCAACTTTGTCATTTCTTGCTGCTCCTTTAAACAGCATCTTGGCAGTCAAGTTAAGCCTTGCTTTTGTAGTAGAACATATCTTATACACAGAAATAGTTTACAACAATTAATTTAACCTCTAACAACTACTTTACAATACTGTACTACAATACCACAGTGCAGCTATTTTATGAGTTATACTAAGCATGTGACACCTATATTTTGCTATTGGTATTTTTAAAAAGTAACATTAATTTGACAAGCCTTTGTTGGTAGGTGATTCAGTTTAACAAAGTTTAGTCTTTTAAAGTAAAGCAAGATTGCTCAAGCTTCTAGAATTCAATACCAGGGCGTCTTTCCAGGGTCATGGCTTTGTGAAAGCTGCTTAGATTATATCCACTCTAAGATGAAGCTTAAAACAAAAGACTGATTTGGAAAACTTTGTTCTACTTGGTAATTTTTAAGAGGGACATGTAATTTAGTAAAACTGGAACTACAACAAATTTAATGGTATTAAGTATAAATATGGGAAGCAAGCATGTTTAATTCTGATTTATGTATTGATTTTAACCTTACTCCTCATTTTTCTTGTTTCTTGTCAGACTGTTTTAAAATATTGAAACAGGTAATGAAGCCTGGAAACATGAAAGGAACCTTAATGGTCAAGGTTTAATGTTGGGCTTCCATGCTTTCAGATAAATGAAAGCTTTAGCCTGTGTTATTTCTTGATGCAGTTTTTGTGTGATTTTGTGATTTTTTTTTATTTTTTTTTATTTTTTTTTATTTTTTTATTTTTTTTATTTTTTTTATTTTTTTTATTTTTTTTATTTTTTTTATTTTTTTTATTTTTTTTTTATTTTTTTTTTTAAACATCTTTTTGTATGGAACAGTATCTTGGACTTAATTCTTTGCATGTATTGAAATGTATTGTGTGTGTATTTCTATAAAGTTTTCAGAAAGCATCTCGTTACTGAAGTGTTTAATTGTATGACTTCTCAAAAGGAAGGAGGGTTGGAGTTTTGTGGAAAGTCAACAGGCCATCTAAGTATCATTTCATATAGTCAAATGTATTAAACAGCCTCTATTTATACTGTTTCCACTGGCTACTAGGACATGTACAACGATGATCTAATACTTACCACATCACTGGTAAGAATAATCAGTGACACTCTTTGCTTAAAGGCAAGGAAGATTTTATTTAAGTGACTTAATATGTTAAGATTTTAAAAACCAGCTCACATCAAAATCTATACCAGTTGTAGAAATCTTACTCCTTATTTCATATTAAGAAATTTGTTATCGTACATTTTTTAATCTTTACAAGGCAGCCATAAGAAATATAAACATTTGTCACCAGACAGAACCTTCTCACTAACAAACAATATTTAAAAGTATGCACGTAATAAAACTACCAACTGAAAGAACATGTACAATTTCAAGTTTCCTTATATTAATTCAGTTGTCAGTGGACAGCTCCTTTCCCTCTCCCACAAATAGAAAAATAAGCTGTGCAGAAGGCTTGTGGTTCTGTGAGAGGACTGCTATTCTGGGCCCTACACCAGTGCTCCCAGAATAAATTTATCTTTAAAGCTTGCAATCTCTCAATTAAGTTTCAGTGTTGTAATCTCTGGTATACTGTCTCCCAGCACATCACAGTAAACCTGCCCCCCTCTCTTTTGCCCTGTAAGTTCTATAAATCCTTATAAATGACAAACAGTCATTTGTTTCATGTTCTCCTGTCCCCCACAGTTATATTCAGTTTCACATGTAGCTTATTGAGAGAAATACAAAGAGGGTAAACTGTAATCCCCTTACCTTGGGCTTGAACTAAAATGAGGGAAAGAGGAAATACCAACACCTGACTTCAATTCCAGAATCCATGGCACAGGATTCTAGCTGCTCCAGGCCATTTCTTATTTCTGAAAAAAAAAAGAGTTCTTTTCATCCAGAAAAATATATTACTACCCTCCATTTTGTGTGGGACTGAATTTAGGATAATCTGTAGAAACCTATACTTACACTGGAGTGATTAAACATGGAATTCAAATTACCTTGTTACACCCACACTTTCTGATGAAGCTATGAACACAGACCATGAAGAAACACTGCTGTTATAGAAGTTGAGGTAAGTTGGAAAGCTTTGTGTTTATGAGAATTCTATCCTGTATCAGCTCCAGATGAGGATGGAAAGTGCCACTTTGTTCCCCTGCATGCCTAAAATAATTCAACTCAAATTTTGAGTTCAGATCCCACATTTTAAGCTCTAATCAGAAAAATTATGAAATTGCATTGTACAGTCTCTTCTATCCATTGTTGAGCCAATGAGCTTATTAAAAAAGTGCCCATACTGTAATAACCTAGTACTCTTATGATGTACTCACCTTTCTGTGCTTAGATGCAAGGGGAGCGGGAAACTGGGGTTTGTTCAGTATTTGTTCAGTAATAATTATTAAACTTGTGAATTAAAAAAAACCACCTAATGATTTCAGCTATTATTAAAAATGCCTATAAACAAAGTTTTTTTCAAGTTTAAGACAGGAAACAATATAGAAAGAAAGACCAATTTCATTTTTTCCCTTCTAAATTTAGACTGTGAAGCATATGGTACTATAGATCTCAGTATTAGGGATTTGCTAAATTACAGACATTGGTAGTACCCCAGCCTAAAGACTGCAATATATAAATAGGATGACTTGTTCACTAATAATGGCAAACAAATTCTATTTTGCAGAATGGTAGAGCTTCCAGATAAGGTGTCACTGTACTGCTTATTTTAATAGTTGATTGAAGTATATGTGTTGTTCCTTTAGTTTGCTGCTAGTTCCACTTCTGCATAACCATGAAAGTTTTAACTGTTTAGAAATTACTTTCATTGGTACTAGAGGAACAGGTGGAGTAATCTGTAAGAATTAAGAATATTTTTGTATAAACACATCAAAATGGCAGCTCTCAGGAACCCCACTGAACAAGAATTATCGATGTCATGTCATTTTTACACCTAACAAAATTTTATGCTGAGTAAGTATAAACCACACCTCAGAACTAAGTAGGAGTACTTTGGTCAAGCAGGAATCTGATCCAAGAATACCTGGATCAGTCCAAGGACTTCTCCCTTTCTCTTCTGTGTATGCTGTAACACTTCCCTAGCCTATAAAGTTTTAAGGACTGTAGGACAAAGCCTACCCTTAGTGAATGGCCTGCTTAGGAGTATTGATAATTCTTCCATGAAAGCACAAGTAAATCTGAAATCCAGTGGCAAACAGAATGCCTATGGACCACTACATGAAGTTTCATGTGGACAAAATATATAACAAATCTATGCTAGAAAGTTATGCTAGAAAATAGTAGTGATTCATCAGGCAATCTTCAGGGAACACCCCAAGCTGAGGAAAAAACCAAAACAAAACAAAACACACAACTCTAGTGGTTCAACATGCCTAAGGTCCCCAGCCATTGCCACAGATTATGTGCTGAAATGCCAGTCTATTTGCAAGATGTCTAAACATTCTCTCAGTTACAACAGAAGTTGTTTTACTATTTAGTGGCAACTGGCTACTGCTTTCAAGACAAATGCATTTGGCATCTAATGTTTCAGATCAACTCCTAACTAACATGAAGCTTCAACCTCCAATCTAGTGCCTGTATCACTGTTTGCCAAAGTGCTCAGCTGGAGGCATGTCATTAGGATATAAACCATTACATCCCTGAGCAATAGGTAGTGTTGGTATGATGCAAAGGCCACATGATCTCTCATAGATCATAAGAAATTATATTAGGGAAAATAGTTTTAGCTTGATTTCAATATCATGTGTAGAAACTTTGAAATTGTTACCAGTCTAAATCATGCACACACACACACACACACACTAGCATTTGTTTTACTAATATTAGCTCATAGTATTCTTAAAAGAAGCCAGGACAGTGACTACTGTAAGGGTGACCCAGTTATTAACAGAAATACACAGAATCAGTTTTCATTACATGGTACCCTGCAAAATGACATTGTGTCTGCAAGAGTAAAAGACAGACCTTAACCTAAGAGATTTCTCTAACTTGTGCCCAGACACTACTTTAATCGTCACAGTCTTACACAAAGATTCCTCTCTTGAAAGGAAGCAAGCCTTTCTACTGCAGCAGGTTAAAACAAAACAGATTTTGGAGTCTCTTGGATGGTAGAGGTAGACAGTTAAAGCAACATTAGCTTTGAATTTTGCAGCAGGAACAGTGCTTACTGTCAGGAGACAAGCTAATCAGCACCCAGTGCTTAAAAAGAACTTTGCAATCAATCAGTGTTGCTTTTAGGTTCCCTCATCAAATTTAAAATTTGCCTAATGAGTTTGTCCTTCACAAGCCTTGGATTTCCATGCCTACTTTAAAATAACAAGGAGGAGCATGCTAACAGTGAACTTACTGAAGAGAGATGCAGGCCAGTGTACCTATGCAATCTTCTCCTAGCTGCAAAGGACAGGGGAAGAAATGGACTATGTAATTAGAATTAGTGCACACAGCGGACCAAGACAGAACACAGAATAGTTTGTGGATTAAAAATTATGTGATACTACTGGAAAGTAAACCTGAAGGCTGCTTCTATGTAGTTTGTGGCTATCTTTTCACTTTTGTAGCTGGCTGACATGACAACAGAGCATAAAAACCCAGACCCCTGTAGTTACCTGCTCCCAGTTAGTGTGAGCTAACCAACTTTTAGTAACTTTCTTAAATCTTTAGCAACAATTACTGTTTCCCTTAAAGCAAGCATTAAAAACAAAATTCTGATGTGCCAGAGATCTTTCAGGACATTTGAAACTGGTAAATGAAAATCTTGCCAAGTAATGTCTAAAAAAATAAAGATCTCATTTATAAGCTACGTTGCTGCCTCTTAAGGCAAAAACCACATTACTAAGCCCTTAAAACACTTGCTTAAACTTTTGGGTGAGTACAGAGTGTAGTTTTAGGTTTACTTCTGCACTGTCTTAAGTTTTACGTAGCATTTCTTGTTTTCTTTATGTGTTTTAAAATCATTAACTAATACACTTGTTGAGAGACTGTTTCTGGTCTAGCTACAGACAAGGAAAGCCTGAACTCAAGGGGGAGGGAGAGCAGAAGAGACATGAAACCCTCTCCACCCCAACTCCTTGAAATTAAAAACAAACACACACGTCTGAATCAGAAATAAATCAACTTCAAGCCTTCTCATTGCCAATGGCCTGGTTTTAACTTTTAAAGAAAAGGGGTGTTATGTGCACTGGTAACTTCATTGAAGGTTTTAAAGCATGTTTCAGTTCAGTCATCAAAACTCGGCAAATTTAGTGCAGTGGGAGATATATCTTCATGAAGAATATGCAAACTGCTATTACATTAAACAATCTAGAACACTTTAAAAATATTACCAGTTAGGGAAAATTTCACACATTTGACTTAGTAACTTCACTGAGAGATCCGAGAGAAATTCAAATTGTTAGGAAAAACAATTTGACACCTGTAATTTGGCACATCCATTTGAAGCTCAAATGCTTCTGAATACTACGGATTATCTTACCACAGCAGTTGCTACAAAATATTAGAAGGTAAACAATTTACCCATAAGACTTACATTGCTTTTTTTTCTCCTCCAGTCCTCTAGTTAGAATAAAATGATTGTTCTGAAGTTTGCAGATCCCTTAGTAAAGGGGTCCCCCTTTATCTTACTATCTGAGGTTCTGTCTCTCAGACTGAGATGGTTAGAGCTATCTCCTTACTCAGAGTAGTCCACACATTTTGTACAGTCACCAAGTTCCACAAAACAACGTAATCTTTGTACACTGGCACATTATTCTGTATACAGCAACATTGACTGCTTCAAACTGTGGCAGACACATTTATTTCTAACATGAAGATTTTATGATTTGGTTCAGAAGTAGAGTTCTCCCATTCACTTGACATTGAGCAACTCACACAAAACACGAGTGCCCATGTTGAGGTGGGCTGACCAATACTGTAAGCTGAAAGGAAATCTTGGGTTTAAGGCACCCAAAAAGCATCTTGGTGTACAAATCCTGACCTCCACTATTGTGGTTCCCACCTCAACTATTGTGGTTCCCACCTCTACTTCCCTTGCAAGTGTATCGCTTTGTCAAAAGGGAAGTGGAAACAGATATAACTATTTAGTGTTTAAAATGTAAACCTCTGTAACCTTTGAGACCTACCACTTATGCTTTGCGTGCATCTGGTTAGCTGGTACCACAATCTTTCTGAGTAAAATCAGCCTGTTACAGCTTTTTCTCTTATTGCACATTTGATTAAAATCTGCTGTAAAAAATAACCAGAGATATTTCCTGTTGCTTTGATGTTATAAGCACTTGTGATGGTTTTAGATTGTTTTAAAATTTCCCAATAAATGTGTCAAGAGGAACGGATGTGAAGTTCCCCAGTTGGTGTAAGAAGGCAGATTCCAGAGTAGGGAAGACTTCAAGGTACAGGTTCCCTTCTATATCTCCTAGTTTGCAGCTGCCTACATAATGTCTTTGAGGCATGCCTATAACTTTAACCAGGTGCACCCAAGATCTATATTCCCAAGCTTTCTAGGGGACAGATTCAAATTTGTGAACTCCACCTCGGACCCAAGCAATGGAGGGCAAATGCCTGTCATGGTCTTTGTCTGATTCAGGCTGGCTCTGGGCACGCTCTGGCTTGGGGTTTGAAGAAGGTGGGTCAGGTTGCTGTACAGACATAGTTCTACGGAGATGGTTTCTTTTGCGCAAAAACTCAGGTTGGGAGTGGAGGCCAAAGCTGCCTTTTCTCAGTATCATCCGAGAGTTGTTCTTCTTGGGTCGTGAATGGAGACTGAACTCCAGTGAGGCCAAGTGAGCTGCGTAACCTTCACTGAGGAACTGAAATAAGAAGAAAGGGAATGACTAATTACTGATGCCCTGACCTATGAGCTCCATGATAAATAAACTTTCTACCTTTGGCATCCAAGTTAAGATACGTAAAGAGTACAAAAACTCCACTCATTTTTTTTTTCAGTGACCTATTCTGTTTTGTCATTCAGCAATATGTGATGAATGCACTTGCAGATACAACCCAAGACCACTAAATTCTCTATTCACTCACCAGAAAAAGCCTCATCTGAAACCAGAACTGCCCTTCTTTCTCTGAAACATTGTCTCTGCTCTTAATCTTTTTTAAGTGTGTGTGTAGTTTGCCCACGCATGCGTTTCCTTGTTACCCCCTAGGACTTCCTGACTGAGTACCAAGAGTTACTTACTTGACACTGTGCCTGGTATTTCTTTGTTGATCGTCCAACTATGTAGATCTGGGATGGTGACAGAGCCAAGACATTGTACACAGAAATATCCTTCATGGAACCATATGCAGCACAGATTTTGATGTGGCACTGAAACAAATATTACTTCCAAAGTGAATGCTCTATTGAATACCATGCATTACAAGGATGGCACTTGTTTTGCAATGAAGCAGCAGATGAATCAATTGTTAACGACCTCATTCTGTAAAACTCAGAAAGCTAAATCTGTCTGCTTGCATGCCAGCAAGAACTACAGATACACGCAAAGGAAAGAACTAGCAGTTCATTTATTTATTTGTCATGCCAGCAGGCCCCTTCAGGTGTTTTTATCAGCTTTCCCTGCTCTTTAAAAAGTGAGAAAAGAAATGAGGTGAGATTTACTTTTCAAAATGAAGGGAGATCTCTAACTTCACTGAATGACATTCTCTGGAAAAAAGGTTTTAAGGCTACAAACAGGATTCTAGTACCTCTTGCATGAGGTTCCGGAGAAAAATGGTCTTTTGACGCAGTGGGTCATGAACAAGTCCATCTGAGAAGAAGATCATCCCTTGTGGAAAGTTATGTTGAGACAACCATGAAACCACACGCTGTTTTTGCATGTCTGGACGACCAGTAATATAGATAATCAGATATCCTAGGTCTTGCCAATGCCTGTGAAAAACAGCAGGTAAATTATGCAGGTGCATAAAGAGAAACAGTTATCCCAGGGCGGGACAGCACTTCTTTGTTCAGCTCAGACCCCGTTAGAAGTTGGATGTTATCCTTCAACAAGTGGAAAGCAGTCTGTGCTCCTATCAAAAAAATTAAGTAATTGTGTCTACATCTTGAGAGAGATGGAGAGACACAAGAGAAATTACAATCACAGAATCAGCCAGGTTGGAATGGACCTCTAAGATCATCAAGTCCAGCCCTTAATCCACTACCACCATGGTTACTAGATCATGGCACTGAGTACCACATCAGTCTCTTTTTAAAAGCTCCAGAGATGGAGAATCCACCACCTCCCTGGGCAGCCCAATCCAATGCCTGATTAATCTCTCTGTAAAAAATTTTTTCCTAATATCTAACCTAAATCTCCCCTAGCAGAGCTTAAGACCATGTCTTACCAGTAGCTACTTGGGAGAAGAGACCGACCGCCCCCTGGCTCCAACCTCCTTTCAGGGAGTTGTAGAGAGCGATGAGGTCTCCCCTGAGCCTCCTCTTCTCCAGGCTGAACACCCCCACCTCCCTCAGCCCTTCCTCACAGAACTTGTGCTAGATCCCTTCTATTCACATCTTCCTATTGTGTTTAAACTGGAAAGTCAGAGATTTAAAAAATGAGGTGTGCAAATCTGACTTACCTGACAACATCAACAGCCCCAGCTCGGACTTTGGGGTCACTTCCCATAATTGAAACACTTGCTGCAAATGAGCCATCAATGCTGAACACAACACATTCCATTCCTCGGGGAAGAACAGTCAAGTAACTTGCAGCACTGCTTTGGTCCCCTCTGGAGAGGCAAAGCAATAAATAAATTGAAAAAGCAAAATGCCAGAATGCTATACCCCTCACCAGTCTTTTCCCCAGTAAACAGGCTGCAAAATATCCCAAGGCATAGATGATTGCCACAAAGAAGACTGATTACAGTCCAGTTCACATTTTTTGACTAAGTGCTCCTAAATTGAATTGCACTGGGGATTTGTGTTGCAGTAGGGATAAAATTCATCGACTTGGGCACCTCTAAACTAGCCAGTGAAAAGATGATCACTGCTTCAAATCTAAGCTGACAAGACAGTGACAAGACTGAGAAAAGACAACTATACAACCAAAAATCTCCTTTCACACCCCTTTCAATCTTACACACTTTGGTGTCTTCCTGATCACAACCACCCATCACAGCTGTAGTTCCAGCTTGGAGCTATTACCTGACAACCATTCTGATGGGATACACACCCACTCTCAGTCTCTTCTGTTTGGGTATGCTGTAGGATATCCGGCCACTGCTGTTGGATATCTCCGTGTCAAAATACACCCACCTACCCGAAGATGGCTCAGTCATTATGAAGATATCAACCTGCAAAAAAATGGTCATGTAGAGTGACAGCAGGAAACACACTCCCTATTTAAAGGGCTGGTCAAACCTAGATTATGTAAGTATGCCCTACTATGACTTTTACTAAAAGCTTAAAAGGAAGTTTCAAGGGACTTCAAAACTCAGTAAAAACTTCACAGAGGGTCCTCTCAATTAGAAAATGCTTCTGAACACACAATGCAAGATTTTACTGCCTTCATAATTTAAAGCACTCAGATTAGCACTAAAGGCATCGAACAAGGGTACAGAGCTCAGAAATTTGGCAGAAACCCTACATTAGAAATAATTTCAGCTTGCATGTATTTGCTACCTACTTTCCTTTTCTGCAAGACTTCCTCAGGTACTATACATGTGTGCTACATTCAACAACTGTGTCCAGTAAAAGCTGGTTCAGAAAAATAAGGAAAATTATTACCCAGACTTCACCTTTTCACCTGTTAAAGCCACCATGTCAAGAGGTCCATACATAAAGCGCCCAACTAGAACCTGAGGACCATCTTCTGCTGCAATGACATCATTAGCTCGGTGATTAGCAGTGACATTCTGAAACAAGTACAGAAAGTGGGAAGGGTAATGTTTGCTTTTGTGATGAGGCTACTGTCTCTATTATGTTGTTACAAATAGTGACACAGAAACAGAGTCCTGGACAGCGTCTCTGAAGTATGTCACAGTGCACCTTAGAGCACCTAGCAAAACTACATTCCTATTTCAGATGGAGCCAGGTTTCCAGGAATGGTGGGTTCCTGAACAGATTTTATTTAATTTTATCTTAATTGACATTTCCAACTGAAGCAGCATCTGAAAAAAATATTTTTTTCTTGAGTTACAGATTCATCTAGCACAGAAGAAATACAAGAACAATCTCTTTTAACCCCTCTGTTATTTAAAGGAAGAAATATGCTTTCTCTCAACATATAGTGATAAACCAAGAATAAATTGTTCCTGTTCCCTAACTGCTAATTTGTCTGCTTCTGGATTACACCATCAGTTTTCAGATCTGTAGTAATATTCAATTATATAAATACATGCTTTGGGAGACGTCACCTAAATTGCTGCCAAACCCAAGTTATATAGCTGCCATATATATATAGATTTATACTTACTCTCAATTTGACATGTGTCCTTTTGCGTAGCCATTTTTCTCGTGGATTGGATGGACTTAGGGCTGCTGGATCCAGGTTGTAATTTTCCTTGAAATTTACATTTTCATACCTCATCACCTGAAATTATATTAATATTTTAATAAACAGTGTGTAGCCTGGGGGGTCCTGGTACTTGGCAAAGACAGGGAAAGTACATTGCTGCCCCAGCTGAATGACACTGCAGAGCCAAAAGCACAATGAAAGCAGATAGAAGTAGAGGACTGTCCTGGTTTGGGCCAGGATAAAGGTGATTTTCTGGTTTGTACTTTTGCTTTCAGCTAATATGTTATTAACTGTACAGACAAATAAACTGATTTTACTCTGTTGGCCAGCACTGATCTCAAGTATTTATTGAACAGTTTTTCCTTTTACAACAGAGCTTGCACTTCCTTACAGAGACAAAGGTGAAAATGTTGTCTGCTCATGCTCTGCAAAGTCAGTAAAGCAGCTGAAGACCAGAGAAGTATTTCTTTGTGTCCTCTATGGACATTTATCCTTAAGTCACTGTGAGCTGCTGTCTTATTACTGAGACAGTAGAACAAGAGACTCATTACATGGCTCACAAATAAAGTAGGAAGAGACAGTGCACAGAAAAAGCCTTGAAATAAGCTATTCTAGTTACAGAAGAGACAATACTTTCAAACTGCTGGTTTATTATCAAATAGTATGCTAGTAATTTGATTTTTAGTTAGGAAATACACAATTAAGTAAGGCTGGAAATGGCCTACTCTTTCAAAAACAGGAGGAAACTAATACATAATATAGGGTTATACTGATTTGGAGCCCAGGAGGGGTGATTGCTCCCAGTCATACAGTCTGCATTAAGAACACCAGCCAGCAGTGCTAAAGCAGGGCACCTTCACCTCTCCAGTAAATCCACATCTGTCATTCCTACATCTAGTTGTATGTGATGCAAACACAGTTAGCCATCTGACTGAAAAAAAGATCAAAAGATCCATCACCCTTGGAAGATGCAATTAACAATCACAAAGTTATATGTTGCAGAGAGGAAAAAAGAAAAAAAAAACAAAGCAATGACCTGTCTTAAAATAAAGGCCACAACATCTGTTGATTCCCAGTAGCTGGCATGGAAGAGATGCGGAAGGGACACAGTTGGAAAGGCTGTCAGCACATCTGGACAATACAAGGCATAATCTATTCGTTTTGTTCCCCACCACTTTGCTGTAACTACAAAAAACCCAAAGAAAATAGCATCACATTTCTATAAGATATCTTCTTAATAAGTCTCTTGCTGTTTTTATCCTTAAGCTAGATAATTGAACAAGGTCTTTTGCTTTTTTAATCTTGACATTCGGAGCTTGTTAAAGGCATCTATCAAACACAAAATCACTGTTTTCACTGACTGCATCATCACTTAAATGCCTGAAATCTAACATATTTTATTTGGTTCAAGTTTTGGAAAGCAGAAATCATCTCAGCATGATTTCTACTGTTTCTTGGTTCATAGAAAATACACAGTGAAAGACATTGCTTTTTATGATCATTTTATAGAGTAAGAATTACAAATACTTCCACAAGAGTGAATGGAATAAAAGGACTTATCAAACTTTTATTATGACTAACGAATCTTATGTAACTATACTTCTTTTTTGCCTGGAATATGCTATTAAGTCCCTGTTAGTATGGAACTCTTAATGAATGTTCATGAATCGAACCTTGATATAAAACTTTGACTTCACTTCTATTATTTTATGTACGTAATTACAAACAGAAGAGGAAGCTAAATTGTGTAATTTTAAATTTCAGCAACTTAGGCTGTTCTTATTCTCCAAAAATTTCCAAGCAGGTAATTTTCATTTTCATAAAAAACACCTTCACAGAAAGGATATGGAGTGAAGGGTTGCTGCCATATCAGACAGCATGTGGCACCAGGTTTCACTCACTGTTATTGAAGTATGCTGATGGCAAACTTTCTGTTGACCCTGAGTTTTCACTGTTTGTGCTGGCCAAGCTTAACTTTCTTGTTTTTCCTTGTAGTTGATGAGATGCATTTGGAGATCCAGGAGTCTCTTGAGGGAAAGGTATGTTCAAAGAGCAGTTCTCAAGGAACAGAGTGCTGTGGTTGTTAATAGCATCACCTGCAGGTTATGGAAATGTAAATAGTAATAAAAAATTACCTATGGGATTAACAACATGGCTTTGGAACTAGTGTGTGTGTAGTTAAGTTATTTGGTTTAAATACAGAGCTGATGAGCATTAAATAGTAGCATAACTCCCTATATCTTCTCCCTTCCAAAAGTAGACATGGCCTGAAAGATTCTGGTTTGTTTTAGAATAAGCCTGAATGTCTGAATTGCAACAGACAACACAAGGAGCTGCCCTGCAACTGAATCCTCTTGAGCTGTGTAAGGAGAGAATGCTGAGGAGGACAACACCTAAGGAGAGATATGAAAATCGCCACTATACCTAACTGGTGAGATCTTCCATCCCCTAGTGGGTATCTCTGGTACCGAGGGACACTGAATGGGGGCAGGAGATAGAATCTTTTCTCCAGCAGTGGTTCAAGTCTGCAGGCAGAGGGGTCAGCAGAGTGAAAGAAACTGTACACTTGGCTGCAGGCTGGACGGACCTGGCATACTTGGATGAGAAAGAGACAGAGAAAGAGAGTTCAGTATTGCCCTTTTACAATTTTGAAGGAGTCTATACAGAAACACAGTTACTATGGTCTTCTGCAAACTCCAGATTGCCTCAAGACATGTTTGACATGGCATTGTTCCCAGGCACAAGACAAACACATGCTTACCTGGAAGCCATGAAGGAAGATGAGTTTTAATAGAAGGTGTCATGGAATATTAGATCTAACAGAGTCTATCTTAAGTGACATCTCTCACTACAGCACCCATCATGAAATTTAAAAAAAAAAAAAAAAATTAAAACCAGACTATTTGGTGGGGTTTTTTTCTTATTTTCAAGAGCAACAGCCAAGGTATTTATACATCAGCAAAACTACAATGAGCAAACCAGACGCTGTACATCTTCCTCTGCTGCAGTCACAGAAAATCACCAAGAGCCACATCAGAAAACACTACATCCTTACTAGTTTTCCCAAGTGCTTTCCATGTTGCTGAGAGGGGTCTAAACATTCATGTTCTGGTTCCTGCTGCTATTAGTGGTATACAGAGACAAAATTTGATACAGGCTATATGGATGTTGTCAAGTTCTAAGCTTAAAAATTGATACTGAGTTGTAACGGCAGCCTTGCCACAAGCAGGTCAGAACACTAGTGTTTTGTTCTGTTCTATATACATGCACTATAAAGGCTACAGCAGAGGCACACAGTGTTTTTTCTCAAACTAGTAAGACTATTAACCTTTTACTGATCATTGTAAAAACCTTCTCAAGATACTTCGAGTACAATGATGAATCACATCCATGGGGACTGCTTTATTGAATGTGTTCTGTGCTAAACTGTCTAGGACACTTGAGTTCATGTCATGAAGATGTCAATACTCAGCCTCTCAAGAAATGCTCTGAGACAAACTTTTCAATAAGAATATACCTATATAAGACCCAGCTCTTAAAAATAATTAACATTTTTTTCTTCTTTGGACATGCAGTGTGTACTGTATTTTGCAGTCACTGACTCAGTCTGAGGATGGTGCAACATCTCTAATTCTGTGGGATTTTTGTCACATAAGGTGAATGGTGTGGATGTCTTTGGGGGCGCTATGATTTGTGGGTAACTTTCCCCTCCCATGCTCTCTTTCTAAAACCTTCTAAGATTGTTATCAGTGACAACTACCAGGTTTCCAGCGTCGGGATAACAAAAATCTACTTTTGACAGGATGACTGTGCATCAATCAGCACATGAAAAGAAAGCGGGAGGTAGTAAGACTGTTTGTTGAGGACTCTAGAATCTTACCCCTTTCAAATTATCAAATAAATAGGAGCTTCATGAAACCTTCAGCCCTTTCCTACCTTAAGCCACCTATCTGCAAAAAAATATAGCCCATGAGACACTTCTGTAAAGTAACTTTCTACAGTTCTCTGTGAACCACTATCAAGTTCCCTTTTTTCTTAACAGATTCTCCAAGTAGGATACAAAGTGCACCCATCAGTTAATAGCACTCTGAAAACTTAGTAAATTCTTCCATGTATTCCAGTTAATTGCATCACAAACAGAAGGAAAACACCAGCAAAACCACAAAGATCCAAGACTAGTTATAACAGCTTCTTTGAAGTTCTATTTTGTTCTTACTGTTTGCTGCCAGAAAAAAGTGGTCACCTGTGTGAGAATATTTAAGCACAGAAGTTAATTCTTTGCAAGGAAACTATAATTCTCTTGCAGAGCCCTAATGAAGCACTGTGAAGTACATTCTGTAAGGTAAAGCACTGCACTGCACTGTAAGTGCATTGAAAAGTGTATCTCTGCAAGCCTTTAATTTTGGCATAAGCCTGTAACTTTTGGCATAATACTTCTTGTATGGGTACTTCTGTGTATGTCTGCCTTCTGTACATGCAGAAAAGGCAGAGAGACAGAAAGCCAGGAAAGCAAACAGCAGGGTTACAAAAGTCATGAGCACAGGGCAAATTATGATATTTAGTGGCAACATGAGAGCATGCCCTCTCAGTTATTAGCTGTTTTCATGCCCCTGTTTCAAGCTGACACAGGAATATAGCACATAGTGTTCTACAGAAGATTACTGTGGCATTTAGCAGTATTAGTTCCTAACCTGATCCCCGACAACAAGTGCAGAATACCCTACCACTGCAGCTATCCTAAGGTAGGAGAGTGCCACTTCGTGGATGTAACTAAATGCTTGCAGTATATTCAGAATTCTAAGAAAACACCGACATTTTAATGTCAGTGGGCACTTCTGGGCATGTCATGTCAAAGAGCACTTGATTCTTCTCACCTAACTTCCAATTGGTTGCATGATAGGTTTCAATTTGCCTGTTTTCTTCTCAGCTGTGCCACATTTGTCACTATAAAAATGGGATTCTCTCATCATATGTTCCTCTAAAGACAAATTATGCTTCAAATAGACTCTGCTCATCTTGGAATGTGTTTAACATGCAAGGCAGTTGAGCTACTTTCAAAGCATGCTCCATGCTGGGTAGCAGAGGGAGAATGAAAATGAGAGATAATTTGAAATAAATAGTTTAAAATACTGGCAATTAATGTGAAAATTTCCAGTGAAAGTACCTGGAGGTTACTAGAGCTGAGACTAGAGAAAGAAGGACTATTTGCTAAACAGTTTAGAAACATACAGTCTCAGTTCAGTTAAAGCATTATACTGTCAACATTTGCCATATATCTCCACCTAATCTCAATTCCTTATAGTTATCTCATTCATGCACTATAAATTTAAATACGAGAAGGGAATTTTGACCTATGCACGGAGCTGACATCAAAATATTACAGAAGGACTCAGAAGCTGTGTTTGTCCCAATCTTGCCACCACATCTCAGACATCTTGCTAAATGAAGCTCTCGGAACTCAAAATATGCCGTTTTCTCTTTACTGATACATTCTCATGAATAAATGGCAAGCACATACAGTTATCAAGAGTCCTGGTAGCCTTCAGAAATTTTTCTTTACCAGTCAAGACAAGGCTGTCGTCTTTTTCCTTCTCTTGCCTTGCAGCCTTCCCCAGTAACACAGGATGAGTCACATGTTCATAACAGCATTAAGGCCTCATACAAAACAGCAAAAATATTGTAACTCACTTTGCTTTTAAAATTAACACCCAAGGCAAATCCCAGCAGCCTCATTTTTACCTTGTTCATGCTTTGCCTGAATTTCAGACAGGAAAAGGTTATGATTGACTTGCAGAGCTTCCTCTGTTCCAGTGATCCTACTTCACAATGTAAGGTTTCAGAAAGGCAGCTCCCAACTCTGTGAATCCAACCTTACTTCAAAAGAGCATGTTTATATGGCCAACAATGACTTTTAAACGTAATTGTCACACTTTTGCACACACACAAATGCTTTCACATGCAGTAGAGTATTCAAGGGAAGATTTTCAGCTTGCACTGAGAATTACACACAAAAACCTGTATCACTTCAGAGCAACCTCTCTTGCAAAAATCCACAATTCCATAAAGTTTGCACACATTTTCAACATGTGTACATTCCCTAGGAGTTAAATATGAATTTCATTTCTGCTCATCAGGACGGATTGGTGGGAGGACTTACTACACACAGTCAACTGCTGATAGGCACCACAGGCTATATGAAAAGATGTGCTAATGTCTACCGCTGACAGTATTTCCTACCTACTGTGCAGTAACTAGCATCTGCTAATCAGCACTTGTCCTCAAACACTCTAAGAAGTTATTTAATGAAACAGATGCACGCTCTGTTTCATATGTGATTCCAGAGTAAATGGGCCCATTCTGATTTATTAAAACATGCCATCTTGCAAAAAAATATGAATTTTGTGCTATCCAAACCTCACACAATGAAAAGAGGCAAAACGCCCACTGCATTTTGGAAAGTAAAGTCTTGCTTTAACTGAAAAAATTCCAGATGTAGTTAGAAAAAATCCTGTATATGTCTGATCACCAGCCTCTGCTACCAGTGAGAAAAAAACAGCTCACAACCAATGCACACAGGGGCCAAGATTGTCCATAAAGCCAGATGTGAACTAGGTGCAATGCTCAATCAAGCACAGATGTTATTTTTGGTATCTTTTTTAAGGACTGATCCTTGGTGAGGTGTAAGCTTCATGTTGTATGACATAGAATACAGCAGGGTAAAAGACACATTAGTGTAAATGGTTAAGCAGTGAAATCCCTGGGACAACCCTCACCAGTTCAGTACCTATCTACACTAACACTCTCATCTTTTAGAGGAAGAAACTTACCTCATGCCCCAATCTTTAACTAGGCTCCTTTATTTACCTCCTTTCATATGAGCATCTTTGTTTACAAAGGTCATAAAGCAGCCTGTATTCTGACCCCAGAAAGAGCTTACCATCCAGGCCAGGCAGAACAGTACTCCTCATGGCCAGCACCAAACCAAGCGGTGATCCAAAGAGGAAGAAATCAGACACCTCAAATTCGAATCGGCCCAGGTTTACTTCTGAGAAACTGGAATTCACAGGAGGAAAGTTTGCACCATCTTTCAACACGCTTGAGTGGATGCTGGGCAAAGAAAATGCATTGATTCAACAGTAATGAAGAGGACATCAAGACAAAAAAATCCATCCCCAAAACAGACTGCTTAGAAAGCTCTAGCATTTATGTATAGATCCAAGCAACATGCCTCAAACTATAGATAAACATTGCAGTAGAGCAGCCACTTATGATTTCCAGTGCGGCTATTCAGTAAATTTACTACCTTCAACATGCAAGAGTTTTCTACAGAATGCTTACTGGCAATTTACACAAGGAGTCTGAGACTGAACTTCTCATGCCCTCCTCCCTCTTAGCAGTACAGATGTATGTAAGCTTATTCTGAAACTTCTGCTACAAATTCTAACCTACTCAAGCTGTATAAAGACAATAGTATTAAAAGGTTACAGTCAAGGTATGTTACATGGGTACATAATAAGTATTGTTCTAATCTGTTCCCTGAGATAGAAATTAGAATTTCACACTACTTTTCAACTATTTATTACAAGTTAAACTTAGCAATGCTTATAGACAGCTTTTAATCTTTTAAGTGATTTAAATACTTTAATTTACTTTGTATGCCATATATGCATGAGGTGAATACCAATCACCTATTCTCACTGACAAAGACTCACCCCTCATTTAGTTGTATTGGAAATAAACAACTACATTCAGAAACAGAAAAGTAGCATATACACCTGCTTCCCAGACATGACACAGAGCAGAACAGAGTGTGTAGAGCTTGACTGAGAGATGCTGACATCAACCAAAGCTATAACTGAAGCCCTCATGAGTTATCTGCACACTACACTCTGCATCACTGACCAAGAATGGATCAGAATCCAGAAATCCTGAAGACTGGTCCCAAATCAGGACAAAAATCCAAGTCTCTCTTTCAATCTGAGAATGAAGTGACACTCTCAGTTTATACCCTGATGTTATTAACTGAAACCCTGGGGACTGAAGTTAGGCCCCCTGTGAGGAAGGAATGAAGAAAGCCAAGAATCAAATCTACTATCGGCACAGCAGCTAAGAGTTACTTCTCCATGCCAAAAGCACTCACACAAAAAGCACAAGCTGACACACTGAAACACAACCAGAGTACATAGGACAAGGACATTTTTGAGTAAAAGAGCAATCTTTGTAACCTCATTACTCACACTGGCACAGGACTGCTAAACTGTAGCAAATGATATCATGGGGAAAAAAAGTCTTAACGATCTCGCACAAGTCTCACAGGCAGGTAACCAAAGACTTAGAATGTCTCTATGAACAGGGTGGGTCAGAGGATGACATCATCTGGTTTGATTTGGGAGTTTTTGCTCCTTCTTCACCTTACCAAGGAATTTTTTCTGCCACCTTTAGCATGCGTTTGTGTAGCTATTCCTCAATAATTTAGCAACGACCTAAAGTTTGAGAAGTCAAAAACAGGAATGGAAGATAATACTTTTCTATCTGCTTGCTTAAGCACAGTTGCATGTAAGCTTCCAGTTTAAAATCATAGATACACAGGGAATAAAAAACAGCTTGGGAGAAAACTGTTAGCTTTGCCTTTTAATTGCACTGTTGTCCACCAAGTCTGAAGTGCTTCATATGAGCCAATACCATGCTTTAAATCCAACATAGTACTTCTTCTACAGAAGAACCTACAAATGATTGACCAAAAAAATCTTCCGGATTTCAGTCATAGACAAGGAAAAAACAACCATGCTGCCTCAGAGGGAAGACATTTTCCAACACATAAACATCAAAAAACCACAATGGTTTGAAAATAAAAGCAGAATTGTCAACAAAAGCAAAGCAATGCACATTCAGTCAAAGCAAGAAAATAAAATGACCTTAAACTGCTACTAACAAAACTGCCCAACTTGAAGCAAAGCACACATTAAGTCTGCACTATACTCAACTGTAGCAGAACTGAAACTTCAACACACAATAAGACTTCTCCCTCTGCATCACTCCCAATGAAATAATGGAAATAAGATGATGGATAGAAGGGGAAAAAAGCACAAATAATTCACATAAGTAAAAAATCAAATAGGTTAGAACAGGTAGACACAATGAGACAAAGAGAATGGTTATCTTCCCATCAATTCTGTGTTCAAAAGTTTTATTAGGATCCAGGAAAGCTAACTAACTCTCCTCCCCCAGTCTCCTCCTCATTTAAGCCAAATGCTTATGCAAGTGTTTTGGGTTTTGTTTTAAAGCTGATCTGAATAGCTCATAGACCAATGGGAGCACCTAAAACAAATATCTCCCTCTTCAAAGAGTAACAGAAATTCTATCAGTGAGGTCAGAGGCATCTTAAGAAAGAAAAATGTAACAAATGTAGAATCATAAAACATTCACCCATGATTTGTGTGGGCTGCACGGAAGAAACGGAACTACTTGCATTCAGATTTGCATACTGAAAACTCTCACAACCAAATAAAGTTTAAAAAAACCTCTCCACATGTAAGTTCATACTAGATCCCCTATATCTTTGATGAATAGCCAGGGACTTGAAGCAAACCACCAGAAACACACCACAAACAATAAAAGTGATTCTGTTGCTCTGGTGCTGACAGGCTCTGTTCAATGGCAAGCCTATTTCTTTTACTCAGTCATCAAATGCTAGTTACCTAGACAGGAAAGCATGATGCTGGGTTATAGTATCACAGTCATAGGTGGATGAGTCACTCTGTTTCCTAGGCAACGGCTGCCTTGGCTTCTCATCCTCCATGATTCCAGAGATGTCAATATTGCTTTTGCTCAGGCGTTTGCTGCCACCCAGCCTTGAGTCCTCTGCTAAGAGGGTATTAGCCTTCAGAGAATGAACAGAGCAAAAGGAAGATTTAGACAGTGACCAAAATATGACAGATCTTATATGAAGTGGCTGCATTTATACATTTTATCTCACTTTTTCCAAGAAAGGGTGGAAGGGGTTAGACTTTCTCTCTGCAGTAGAAGACAAGGAAAGAGATGAAGACTAAATTTCCCTGTAAGATGTATAGCCTAAAAGCAGGAAGGCAAACCAGAAATTTTACAGCAGGTGGGAAGGAGTAGTAGAAAAGCTTTATTCCTCATTACAAAAAAGCTTTATTCCTCATTACTTCATCATTCTCACAGAACTATCCATATCAATAAGGTAATCAGAAGGGGTCTTACCCGAGCGCACAAAATGACCATTTACATCATTTATGGTCTTGCTCATCATGTTCCATGGATGCAGGACCTGATTTTTTAAGAATGTGAATGTCTGTGGGATGCAAGAGGAGACCAGTGGTACCATATCTTTAAGATACCCGTTGAAATAGGAATTAGATCTATTTGTTGTTCATTTCCTCCAGCACTTCTGCAGCTTCTGCACCAGCTTCCTCCCTGACACAGCCTTATTATGCCTAGACCTTTATTCCTGCATCCATCTCAGCAGCCAATACAAACACTACTTTTCAAAAAATATGCCACTGAACTGAATGCCCCCCATTCACATGTGAGATCTGGGTGCATGAGGCACACAAAATCTGCTTTTTTCCAACAACCGTGTAATTCAGTTCTCTGGAAATCTCCTATTCAGATCAACAAAATACAACAGTGTGAAAATGCCTGACATTTATTTTTACAAAACTTGAAAGTTATGAACATCATCAAGGCAAACTGGGATGACAGATACAGTCAACCCCCTTTCAATTGCTTGATTACTGGCTTACACCCATATTCTACTAACTCTTACAATGCAGTACTAGAATTCACAGGATGATACGATATAACCAGCATTAGCATCCTACTAACTTGCGGAAGCATCATACCACCAGTGACTTATGAAAACCACTTGAGCTGTCAAGGCTCAGAGTTTCAGCGATTCCCCAGTAACATTTTAAGGCTATCTTCATTAAAATCACATGGCAGATGATGTCAGCATTACAGCTCCTATTGCTTTTTTATAAGGATTAAGAAAAATGGGCACCCGTCATGGTGCCAGAGCAAGAAAGCAGATGTGAGGGACTCAGCATGGTTAAATATTTTTGTTAAGGTCTCTTGATTTCCTAGTGGTGTCAGGAAGAAAGCTGGCTGTTGGAAAGACAGAGTTGATAGCTACATTAACACCAAATGCTTTTCTTCTAGCCACACATATCTTACTCCATACTACTTAAGAACTAGCTTATGTCACCACACAACTGGCTAAGAACTCTTTTTAGTTACAGTATAGATGCTAATAACTTCATCCCTGAAAGCTGGCAACAATTTATGTTTGTCCTCTAAGCTTCAATAACAGATTCTCCCTGCACAAGGTGTGTTCTCTTGTGTCATAAAACAATCTCAGGTCAAATTCTCCAGGAGTTTGACAGTCTCAGACCAATATTGTGTGGGAAAAGCATCAAGCTCCCTCTTCTGCACTACTACCATTAAAGTTAAGATTAACGTTATTGTTAAGGTTAACCTAGCACACCTGGAATTTCAGGGGGTTTTGTGCATGGTGATTTACTGGGCCTGACATTTCGGTCAGACACGATAAAACACTAGCTGCCTTCTTTCCTCTTCTTTTTCTTTTTCTTTTTTTGTTAAACTGCAGATTACTAGCCGTCACCTAGATCTAGTTATCAGGATTTGGCAAGATATTACAGCACTGCAGAAGAAAGCCTTCATTTTCTTTGGTCAAAATGAACACATTTTAAAGCTTTATTTTCTATGGGTAAAACTCAGGTCTTCCAAAGCATATATGCCACAGACAGTTCATAAGGGAAGAAAAAAGTAGTTTTAGAAGGCCAAGGGACTGGATCTCTGCAAGACAACACTAGGAAAGTTCATTGGTAAATTGCCTAGCTCATAACAGGAAATGTCCCAAGTGAAAATAGACTTTATCATGCTCAGTACTTTTAAACAACTTGCAAACCGTGCAAAATCCAACTAGGCAAAACAGAGGATGTTGGAAAGAGTGCAAGGTTTACAGATGAGGACTGAGGCATGAGGGAATCAAGAGACTTGGCCAAAGTCACTAAGACACACTGGAAAATATGCTGCTGATTGTTGAATCTATTTCCCTGAAGCTACAGAAGGAACACACTCATAGGACAGGTATTCCCTATAACCTCCCTTAGTACTAGAGCATATCAGCAACCCTGTACAAGTTGGGTAAAATTTCATGTCAAGAAAGGATGTTGACGAATGTAATCTGATCATCAAAACTATGCAGATGAGTTGCAGAAAAATGAAACCAATATAGAAGCAGTATATGATCGAGGAGACACTTTGCCATACTATTCATTGCATTTTGAACAGTTAAAAAGGTTTTTTTCCATTGCTACAACCTCTTTAAACTCTCCTACATGACACAATTTAAATCTCATCTGCAGTAAAATGGTACCAATATTAGGATTTTGATTAGTTACCCACAGATGATTTTTATTTATCCCTGATCAATGTGAAGCAAATTGTCTCCATTAATCCTAATGAAGAGTTGTTCAGAACTGAAAAACGTATCTTCCTCTTCTAAGAGACAATGTTCCCTACCAAGTACAGTGATGGCTAATGTAAGACTTTGGGTTCCTGCTTCTGATGATGGTCCAAGTTCATTTCATCCTTCCATCCTTTAATAACCCAAGGACTGGTTTGATGGTGATGATGATGATGACAATGACAATGCTGGCTTTCTTTGTTAAGTATTTTGACACTTAAAACTGTTACTGTTTTTTAAAGAGCTGGGACTAGTCTGATATGAGCAGAGTGAAATTTGCTCTACTACATACTATTTTGTTGAACACGCAGGTAAATATCCAAATACTCCTCTGGACAAGCATGTACAGGCAACAATTATCATGATCTCAGTAATCATTCACATTTCTGCCTATAATGAAGAAGTCACTATGTATTATGGATAATCCTGACTCAATTATTCAGTGTAAATTGGAAACTATAATACAGAAAACAGAGTGCAACACAGAAACAGGGGTAGTAGAAGAATGTACCATTCTAATTCTCTATTTACAGTCCCTCATTAAATTTTCAGGCCTTCTCTCTCCAAAAGGAAGTTTTAGTGCCTAAAACTGAACTATTCAGAGAATGTAATAGTTACAGCATCACTAATCTAAGTGTATAATTATGGATACCTTTGAAATAGAGTAAGAAGGTAATGATATAAACCTAATTTACTTGTTTTCATAGTTGATAAGCAGAGCATAAATTCAAATGGCTGAAAGTACCTCAGTCTCATCTTTATTTCCACCTAGTTGTGTTTCACGAGTGCCCCTGACACTGTGAAGGTAACAAACTCTCTTACAGTTCTGCATCTCAAATTCTTCCAAAGAGATCCATTTTTACCAGAGACAACAAAGTGCCAAAAAACCCAAACCAGTAAAAAACAAAAAACAAACAACAAACGAACAAACAAAAAACCCCACCCACAAACCAGTCACTCTGACCGTTTTTCACAGGAGCAACCTGAGAACAATGGACAGAAAGACTAGGTAAGGAAGGAAAAGAATACTTAATTCTTCTGAACTAAGACCTGGGATCCAGGAGGACCATCTCTCCCTTTACCTTGTTTGCAATGTACTGTCCTCAGTACTGGCACTATCAAAGCCTGGCTGCTGAGAATCCAGAGCCATGTTATTAACAGTGAGTAATTCTCCTTCCTGAAAATACTTAGAGGATGTGTCTCCATGCTCAAGAACACTTCCATTTCACAAAGCTCTCAACTGAATCAAGCCAGTTGGTACCACTGAGCCCATTTTATAGGAGAGAGGTAACTAAAGAGTCAAGAGATGGAACAATATGGCCAGGGTCACAAAACCATCAAATACTGGAATGTGGGCACCTTACTCTGTGTCAACTCTAATACACCACACCCCTTCTCCATAATCACTAGAGTCTGAAGAACATAAGATAAATTGAATTTCATTTTTCTTTCTTAAGTGAAAGGAAGCATTCTGTCATTTAAACTTATTCATGAACACATCTTAATGCTACACTACACCCAGGCAAAAGAACCAGACAGTAGAATAAGGAATCCAGATCCAATGTGAACAAACAAACAAAAAAATTATAAGAAGAGAAAAGATTTTGGTAAAAACAAGAGACTACCAGAGATTACTGAGAAAGGACAAGTTTGCACCGTGGTTAGGCATGTAATAAAGGGCACTTGGTAACTGTGTTTTAAAGATTTGCAGATAAACCCTTCACTAGTGATTTCTGTATATCACAAAATTGAACACGCAGACTTAATTTTCAGATAGCATTATATATATGTGTATACGTGTGTGTGTGTGTGTATATATACATATGAGCAACATATCATTCTATGATCGTAATTTACAAAATTCTTAATTTTTTTCTGGTTTAAACTGTGCTGGTTTCTTCCAGGGAATGAATCTATAGGTTTCAGCTATGTGAATTCTTTCTCTTCACCTGGATGCTGCTGATGCTTCCTCTCCTGCTACTATTCCGACTCTCGTCAGCTGTGTTAGAACTATAGCAGATGGCATCAAAGCCCAAAATTCCTCCAATGCAGTCACCAATGAGACACACCTAAGGAAATAAGATGATTTTTTGAGGAGATGGAGCAAGTGTACTAAAAGAAACAAAAAGCATTACAGCACTGCAGAGGAACTGCTGTCTTACTTTACACCCATGTTCCTGGGGATTTTTAAAACCTTCATTGCAGCAGAAAATGTGTAGCCACTTTCTCCCACTTCCTTTTACCTCCAGACATACGCCCTATGCCAAGAACATCTGTCCCAGGGACTATTTTGATCAGCTGTGAGTTCTGCCAAATGGGCAGAATTCTTCCAGCTGCTTGTAGCCAAATTCTAGTTCAAAAAGTCTAAATCACCAGACAACAAGCCTCACAAAGATTTCAAGCCACCACAGCTGGGTTGTTCGCATGCTTCAAACAATAAAATATTAAAACTACCTTCAAACCAAATTTTAATCTAAAAATACTGATGTGTCACAGCATATTCCTACTACTGCTACAGATAAGAACTTTCTTGCTTAATAAGACATATTTTCCTTCGAAGATTACACTGTACTCTATATTAGGTGTCTTTTTTTTTTTTTAATGAAGCCTGGATGCTTCACTGTACATTAAGGAAGCACATGTTTCTGGCCATATAGAAGGCAACACCACAAAATAATTTCAGTAACTCACAGAGGGTAGCAGTATCATATTAATTCTATGTGAATCAGGAAAGCACTGATTTCTGTAAAGATGGAAAAGGAAAAGAAACTGACACATCAGCTGGAAGAAGTCTGTAGGTGACTTCAGTGGGGAGTGGGTTACACCAGAAAAATCACATGACTTTCCCAAAGTTACACAGGAAATAGGCAACACTGCTGGCAATTGAGTATTTGTCTTCTAAGTTTCTTTACTGTAATTTGTTTTATTACTATTGTGATGGAGGCAAAAAAGAAATAGCAATAGTTAAATGTTGACCCTTAGTCACAGATGTCCCAACTCTTCTACCAGCTATAGCAGGCAAGTGAGGAACTCCATAAAACAGACTATTGTCTGACTCTGGTTGGCAAACTTGTTCACCACTTAGATTATGGCAAAATTAGGGCTCTTCACATTATCAAAGAATGCAGCAATACTTAAGTAAAAGCTTAGGGAACAAAATGCTTGTTAGAGAAGATGTAGTATATTCTACCAACTGAGTAAATCCAGGTTAGTTATTGCACAAGATTCCAGAGGTGTTTTTCTCATTCTGAGCACTGAAAAGGCATTTTGCATAGGTAATGCCATGCTAACATTCATTCATCATACTTGCAGTATTGGCCCACACTCATAATCCAAAGCCCTTAACATGGTGGCTTAAAAAGAAACAGCCTTGCTCCAAATGAATTTTACTTTGATGTAAGAGAAAATAGTCCTACCTGTCCATTAAAACCAGCCCCATCTGTAGATTTCAGAAATTCATTGTAAACTTGATTGGCTCTACTGATCACCAAGGCAACTGCATCCTGGTACTGAGGGGATGAAACAGCCAACAAGGGCAAGGCAGCCAGTGGGATGTGGTCTTCACTGCTGCTGAGAAAGCTCTCATCATAGCTGTAGGGATTTAGGCTAGAAAAGGATATGCTATTATCAGGAGAAATGCAAGAAGCAGCAACACAGCATCAGAGAATGAACTGTTGCTTATCAACAGAAATGGTCTGGGCTATTTTAGTTCACAGTGAGAGAATATAGAATGGTTCATTTTCTCACAGAATTCAACTGCTTTAAAAAAATCAGGTTGTTACTGCTTTATGCGAATGAGATCATGTTAGAAAGTATTTCTGTAGTTAAACATACTTGATGCAATTTTTCCATATACCAGTAGATGTAATTTAAAACAACAAAGAGATTATTCAGTTTCAGCTTCTTTTTCTCCACAGAGCAACTAACTACATCAAAGAACAGGATCCAGTCATCACAATGGAATATTGTTTCCTAGAACAAGTATGACAGATGTATTGTTCAAAAGCATATAAAAATATTTTTCCCTAACGTCCCATTCTTTCAAAAAGATGGAACAAATACGTAAATGTTTGCACGGTAATATTTTGCAAAAAGGTGACGTGACTGAAAATGCAAGCTTACATTTGATAGGATGCCAGATTTATTTTAGCTTGGATGTGCACTCTGCAAGTTTCTCAGTAAATCTGCCAATCCCTTCTTGACTGATTTTTATTGATGAATGGAAAAAACAATTCACAGAGAGCCAGAGATCCAAGGCACATTAATATGTGCCAGATTTTCTTACCATAAGTTGACTGTCCTTCAGTATTGTGGATAACTCAGCTACTTCAAAGTTCATCTAAAACTGCAGGCAGGCAATCTGAACACAGTTTTGTATTCCCTTTCTTTAGGAACTTGGTGGACTATCACAATATTAAAAAGCAAGCTTCCTGAAATGGAATCAATCTATGTCTTTGCTAAAACCTGCTTCCTTGAAACTATTCCAGGTAATAGAAGAAGGGAAGAGTTAATGCTCAAGAATGGAAGTTGTTCTGTGCCCATGTCCTGAGCCTCACCTGACATTGCTACACTTGCTGCTTGCTGAAGCACTCCAATAACTGGGTTACTTTCATCCAAGGTAGTAATAACAGTTTCTATATCATGGAGCTCAGCTGGTCTGCCACATTGTTTCAATATACCAATTATAATCAGTGGGCAAAAGGAAGCTGGTGTATCATTCAAGGGCATAGCAGATACACAGTTATGAATACTAATTTTCAAAGTGAAAAATGAACCTCAAAACCTGTATAAAAAGGCCTCATTTACTATAAAAAATGGCTGGCAACTCCTCAGAAAGGGAAAGGGAGAAAAACAGTTCAGAAGTGAACATTGGTGTCATTTTGACCAGCCAGGTCCCGTTCTTTAAGCTGCTATTTGCAAGGCAGGGTTGAGAACTGCATAGGTGCTTTCAGATAAAACTCCCAGTGTAATCCCTCTGAACCCAGGCAGTCAGCACACAGACCAAGCGTAATGCAAGGCCTACACCAAGGTAAACATAGGGCTGTACTACCTTGGCACACATTCTGAAACATTCTGAAAATGGAAGATACATTCAAACCAAGTAAGAAATCTTGTGGCGCTTCTTAGCCAGTTATCTGGCTCACCCTTGATGAAACATTACATTAACTACAACACTCTTCCTCCCCTCTAGTTTGCTGAATGGAATGTTTACCACAAGTTTATGTTCCACAACTGCATTCTGGAGTTCTGGCTGTGAGGGCTGCTGGCTGGCATGAAGCTGCAGAAATACAAGAGCAGGAAATCATCTCTCCTTTTGTCAGCCCCGAATGGGCATATCACCATCAGCTCCATGCAAGACATATCAAGGCACTACCAATCTTATGTCAGCACAGGGAATGATTCTATAGGCTATTCAAACATCCAGCCTGGTTATTTTCAGTCTGGCTGCATACTGTGTACTGCAACAAGAAGGAATCAAAAAGCAAAGAAAGGAAATGGAAGCCTCTCTTCATTTGGGCTGCCTGCATGCACTCTCCACTCCATCAGTTCTTTCAGATACTTGGGACCTGCAGGCACTGCATTATGGGATACCTGAGAGACACTTCTGAGCCCTGTGCTAATCAATGGCCCAACGGGCAAGGATGCTTTACTTTGATGCTTTACTTCCTCTCCCATCAGTCCTCATTCTACAGAGCAGTGACTTACACCTACACACATTCTTCCTCTCCTGTTTTTTTCAGGACCCCTCCTTGATCGGGTCAGGCACAGCTTCTTCCAGGCTGGTCTGCACCCTACCACCTCTTCTTACTGCACTGTACTGCAACAAAAAGACTACAAAAATCTTTTTTTTCTCAAAATGCAATAGCTGCTATGGGGAATGAACAGATAATAAAGTTTTGTCATCTGAAAATGTAAAAACCATGGTTTTCTCTCATATTCTCTCTCATAAAGATGATGTATTAAAAGTTTCTTTTCTGCCTAGATTTCATCTGAGTATGTTTTCTTCTTTTGGATGCCTGTGGATGATAGGCTGTAGTCCACCATGTTTTGGCTTTTTTTTATTTTGGTGTCTTTTTGTGGGTTGGCTTGTTCACAGATTTTTGTTTGTTTAAATAAATACATCCACTTAGAAAAGGATGAAAGATCATTCCAAGTCTTGAAGTAAGCAAAAGATTAAGAAGTATTCACACCATTTCATTATGAAAAATTCTGGTCCCAGAAAGCCATTTAAAATCACACTGCGAAGCCAAACATTAGAAAATGTGACTCAACTTACTTGGAAACAAGAGAGAAAGCTGCTGAACAGATTGCTGGGCAAGGAACAAGTCTGATTAAGATGTGGCCCAAAGCTGCAGGAAAATGCGCTTGGGTCACTTTCTCGAACACAGAACTGAAGGTGTTGACGTCTGCCAGCTTGCTGCTGTGGTCCCCACCTCCAGTATCTAGGATGTTCCCCCCATGTAGGATCAAAATTAGCACATGAGTTTTGCAGTTCTGGTGTTGAACTCCTTCCTGTGAGAAAAACAGGGAATAAGAAGGAGGAAACATGTTTAGGGACAGTGTTGGTATGCTCGGTGTCAATATCCACAAGCAGTTAGCAGTGGGTTTTTTTTTCTCCCACCCCCACTGTGATCTTTTTGTGGTATTTTCCTTCACTGGGGTGTGCATGTGAGTGGGTTCCATTTAATTAAACTATGTCTGAACCAGGCAGAGCACACTACATTCTGCCAGAAAACCCTTGCAGCACAAATGTAGCTTTCAGATCAAGAAGGCTTAACAGCTTTGTGTACATCAATCAGAATTTTAAATACATTGAGACTGAAGAAGAATTACAACATCCACAGACAGCCTAAGCAAATGTCTGTCTAGGTATCTTGAATGACACTGCTGCATTTACTGGAAAGGTTCTAACTCAGATCATCGCAGTTTCTAAAAAAAACATATTTCTCTGCCAATGAAAACAGCTAACAAAAGCAGATGACATAGTTATCTCAGTCTTTTGAGATTGTCAACCTCTAATTAAAATTAAAAATGGGGCCACTTACCCAGATTTTCACTGAAAGAGTAAGAAATATATCATTGCTGATATCCATAAACCCAACAAATATATTTATGAATATGTGAATACGTGCGTAGACTAACAATCGGTGTGCTCCACAGAAAAAACCAGGATGTTTTCAGCACATCATCTTTTGGGAAACAATCTCACCTCATTGTCCTCATGAATTTCAATACTGCCTTGTGCCGGAAACCTTTGTTTCCTCAAAGAGCCTCTATATAATTCACCTGGAAGAAAAGAAGACATAGCCAATCATTTGGCTGGCTCTTCTTTGAGAAACATCTGTGGAGATAAGGCAAATCTCTAGTTTCAAGATAGCAAGATCTATTCACAGGAAATTCTGTGGACAACCACAACAATAGACAAGGTTTCTTACAACCCTTAAATAGACATAAATAGAGAAATTAAATGTTGAGACATCTCACTGAAGGGGAATTATTTCAGCTGAAGTCATGGGGGTCAGTTCTTTGGGGAAGAACTGTTTTTTCCCTTCTACAGACAGTGATGAAATTACAGACAAGATGTGAGTCCTCCCACCTCTGTAACACCTCCCCCCTCTCATGGGGGGAAGAAGAGGCTTTGAAATCCTCCTGAAAGAGAAATTTGTAATTTAAAAAAATCAGCTGACAGCAGTGTTGCAGGCTTAAAATTCTACTCATCTCACAAGGGTTAGCCGATCTAAGAAAAACTGGGTAGCCTTCCACTCCCCATGACAGATAGAATAAATCCAAGAGAACTTGCTTTAGGTACAAAGTACAAGGTGGTGATAGTCCCCCCAAAAACCTGTTATTTTCATTGTCGCACTCCCATGAGAAATTACGCCATTTCTTGCCATCTGCTGTGCTATTACTACCCATTTATAATGACAAATCCATCATGAGAAATATTTTCACATGAAGGCTGTTAACATATGCTTTCTATTAACAAATGATAAAGAATATTTTAATACACTGCAGATGCAGTTTCACAAACTGCACTGTTTAGAGGAAAATAATGGCACGCATTGCTGAGAAGCCACAACATGAGATTGTGCCTGTGTTAACTCTCACACTGTTTCTTCACACATGCTAGCACATCTTGTACATCACTAGTGTGGAACACTGGAGTAGAAGCAACACACAGAGTTTTGCTGAAGATCTAGACTCCAAAGGGCTCATCAGCATTTTCTTGGTACATTTTCATAATCCACATTAGAAAAAAAATACAAAACTTGAAAGAATCATCGTCTATCTGTGCTGGTTAACATTTCTATTTTATTATTACCTCTGGTTGTTGAACAGCCTTGGTACAAAGAAAAATGCAAAGAACTTCAACTCACGTTTTTCCTTCAGAAAGTCAGATGAGCAAAATGCAGACTCTTCACCTGAAAAAAAAAAAGCAGGATTGTTTTACATGAACATCAAGCTCTTTACCTTTTCTACTATCTGGAAACAGATACTTTGCAGTTGACCACTATCCTGATTTCTAAAACAACCATTGGCTTCAGTGGGAATAGCTCAGTATATGACACACTTGAAAACTGCTCATCAGAACAGTTAGTTTAGAAGCCAGATTTTTCTCTTCATTTCAAGAAAGACATAGTAACCAATGAAATTGTACCTAGGAATCTACTTGATTACCTGTAGCATTAGCCACTGAATCTCTAAATAACTAAGAATTAGCATAACTACACAATTATAACCACACTTACCAAAGCAGATTTACTTCCATAAACAAGATGGTAGTATAGACTCCACAGACCCTGAAGTCCATCAGCTCCTTGCTCGAACATCCAGCTAAGAGCTAGTCAAGTGTCAAAAAGCATTAATTATGGATAAGGACTGGCGGTCTGCAGGGGGAAGGGAAGTGTAAAAGTTGGCAATAAATGTTTCTCCACTTGCTTCTTAGAGGTCACAAATGTTCTAGATGCTCAGGTCTCTGTATCACTTGGCCAGACCTCAGATCTTGCTAAATCCCTTAAAGAAGTATTAAAGTAATTTTCATCAGAGCCCGCAGAAAATGTGCATAAGCAAGCAGACACTTCCACACATCTCCAGCAAATTCTGTATGAACCAGAAGAGCAATAAAACTTGACAGCTTTCCAAGCGAGCTCTTAATCATCATCCATCCAGTCAGATCTACTAAAGCTAAACACCAACACAACCTTTTTCCTCTTTGCAGTTCAGTATAAAGCTCTTCATAGATATGGGCTGCAAAGCCTAGGTACAGTGGCACTGAACTGCACTGCCTATTCCTTGGCAGCTGCATGTTTCTTCTACTCTTGAGATATATAAGGTGGATTGAAGGAAGGGGGTGCGAAGGAGGGGACAAAATGAAAAGCGAAGAGCACCCCTACTGTCTGTATAAGGAGACTGAATCATAGTAGGACTGCTAACCTCCAAGTGCAACTATCTCCTGATGGAGATCTGTGGTTCTTCATCTGCTTCAAATGTTTCCAGATTCCCTCATATTTTGAGTATGTGAGAGGAAAGAAACAAGAAATGGTATAATAAACTCGTCATACTTTCCAGTTCTCAAGTCCCCCTTTTGTAAAAAGGCCACACACAACAAAAGACAGGTAATTGATGGTGAGAGGATAGCCCTACTTTTCATGTGACTTCATTTTAAGTCTTATGCAGGTCTGGTCTCATAAATATGTATTGATCTCACTGGTACTATCTACACCAGCTATTGCACTTTTTCCCTTTGAACTGCTGACACAGGTTTAAGTTCACATGTCAATTACTAGCTTGGTCTGAATGACAATTTTTTCTGTAACACATATTTGCCTGGTTTGCCACTCAAAGTGTGTAGTAACCTCATTTCCTGCTATAAAGAAAAACAAGTAATGAAACACAAAGCATATATTGAATTCAAAGTACACAAACAGTTTTTGACTGTATTTGCAGACTTCTTCACTTCACCTTCACTGCACTGTGTCAAGAGTTCAAAAAGAAACCAATTGCTTCAACCATACAAACTTTAATAATATATACCTACCATAAGGATATGAACTCAAGATAGCTGGAGGAAATGCAAAGCAGTGAAATCCAACAGACTGAATTTGTTCCTGGTGCTCAGTACGTGCAATTTGCCTTACCATATCAGACAGACGCTTTGCACCAGGAGTGAATTTAAATGCATGAAAATTTTTTTGTTCCACAACAGGGAAGGCATCTGCATCAATATAATTGATGCAGCTGTATGAATTTTTAATTCACATTGATTGCTGTTTGTGTTATTTTCTATAATGAATACTTAATAAATTTAAATGCTGCTGACAGTTTTCCCCCAAAGACTTATTTCTACCTCTGATGAGAAAGGTTGTGCTGGTCAAATGCTCTCAGTCATATTTAATGAGACTCACTGATAAAATTAATATAGTTGCCATTTCTAAAGTTCCTGAGGTCCTTGTCCATCTCACATTGAAACTGTAGCATTAATTAAGCTGGTTGCGTCCACTGGGTCTTCAGCTCTGCTCAGAGCATACTGAATTTTCTCATACATTTTTAGTTGTTGAAAGAGCGCACAATTATGTGCTTTATTAAACACTTTATTAAGCCATGAAAAAGAATGAAAGCACAGGCACATTGTAAAACCACTGGCCCTAGAGACTGACTTGTAACTTTGCTCTCTGCAACCAAAGCCAATGAACTCATCATTCTATGAGACATAATCCATCTTAGGCTGGTGGTAGGAAAAAGGTTCGCTGAATCAGTAAACCATACTCCTCATATCTTTACCCTGAAAGAGTCAAGCACCCTGGGAAAGAAGCCATACAGGTCATCTTTCTCTTCTCCACATAACATTTTTAAGGAGAGAATGCAGTTTTAGCTTAACTTTTAATGTTTTACTATAAACAACTGGGGTAAGCTGAAATATTTGTCAACTCTGGTACAGAATACAACATAGTCTTCCTTCAGACAATCTTCTCCTTCTGTTTTTGCTTTTATCATTTGCATCCAATGGTTGCTAATCATAGAATTTTCTAAAGATGCTGAATCAGGAACATTAACCAGTATTGATAACCTATAATAAAAGCACTGTACAATTATCTGCACTAACAACACTGCAATATGATCTATCAGTATTTAGCACACAATTCCATGCAGATAAAATTATGCAGATCAGAATACATAATATAAACAACATAAAAGAATAACTTTAAAAAAAAATCAACATGTAGCTAAAATCGACAGGAGAGAATCTAAGTGTATAAGGTGGCAGGAAAGAAGGAAATTAACATCTCACATTCTTTTTGCTACAGCTATTCAATCCTATAAGGCAAACAATAATCCTTTTACCAGCTTTTATTCCAAACAGCAGAAACCCCTACAAACAGTCTCTTACAACACTTTCCTTAGTTCCCAACACAACAGGAACCATGGAACAAAAAGAACATCCCCAAATAACTGGCCTACAATGAAAATAAGCATTCTAAATCTTTGACAGCCCTAGAAAAAAGAAGTATGTGCAAGAATGCAAGGATAGCTGGTCCTTCTCAAGTCATTTGGAAGACTAACTCATACTTGATGCAATACTTTTGTATACCTCTATACTTAAATAGATCTGTTCACAGCTACATTCAGGATGTACTACATGTAGCAAATACATAAGGAAAAGCTTCTTGAAAAGGCTCTTAAAATGGACAAATCCATCAAATCCTTGAAAAAGCCTAGATTAATTAAAAAGCACCATTATACATAAGCCCCATACCTATCACCAATGGATAAGGAAGCTAAGTCCTTCTCTCCCCCTAAAGTCAATGAGCTAATTTTAATATCCAAACAAGTAGGAAAATTAGCTGCCAAAGTAACAATTAAATGAAGACCACTTATGCTTTTGTCTTGGGTCACAGATTCTTACTGGTGTATCAGTGCCCATTTCCCGCTAATTTCAGTAGCACGTAGTAAGCAAAATGTTTACCTAAAACTAGCCTCAAATACTACTGGAAGTATGTAGCATCTTGAAAATTCCACATGATGATTTGCTGACTTTAAGGAGCAAAATAACCCAGTGACAATGATAACGAATCTCTCACATATACTGATTACAGGAAACATTGCAATTCATTTCTCAAAATTAAAATACTACTACATGTCCATGTAAATCTTTTAACTAGAGGATGTTGTAAATTATATTTCTGTTGAGTGTTTACATAATATTTGAAAACTAATTGCTTCAGTAGTCAGATTTTCTTGCTAAATTTAATATGCAAGGCAAGCATAACATTACCTTGATTTTCTTTCAGCTTCCCAATTGTTCCTATGTGCTCAACAAGGTCATTTGAGTTCCACTGGCTCATGCCTATGAGAATGGCACTTTTTCCTTCCACCATCTCTTCTGGGGGAGGAAAACAGAGAACTGAATAAATTGCAGTTATGAACAAGAGAGAAAAAAGAGAACTAGTAATTGAGAGCAAAACAAATACTCATCATTGTCCCTAGTGGGAATGTATACCAGTTTAGCATATGCAGGACTCGCCATGAAAGCTTCTTGCTTGCTGATGGGCCCTATAGTGTACTTACATGCTTCATGTATTGTGTGCAGGAAAACCATGGAAAAGAGAGGACTGCCTAAATTTTTGCTCCTATCTTGATCAGTCACTTAAAAACAAAGTTGATAATAAATTACTTTGAGTGTTTAATAGAATTTGTCAGACTCCTCCCCCTCTTGGAAATTTTTTTTTTTTTTTTTTTTTTTTTTTACTTCATAACATTCAAAAGGCAGAGCAGAGGGAAGAATAGACACACAGACCCACTTTCAAGCATTGTTTCTCCCCTTTTGTCAAAGCCACCTGCACTACACAAAGAAAAAAGCTGTAAATTTTTGTCCAGGGACACAGACACATAATGGAATGGTGGAATGGCAGCAAGCCCATGGCACAGAGAATTGTGTTTTATTGGGATACCATCCAGGGAAGGGGGGTGGAAAATGCTAAAAGTACAACACATGCTGTAGATACCCTCTTAAAAAATATTCAAAAAACAAACAGAGCCAAAAGATGTAAGAAAAAAATTTCCTTCCATTTAATAGCTGCTTGGCAAGAAGGGTGTATTTGTCCTTCCTGAATAAATTTACCAGAAGCATTTCAGCCTGGCTATATAAAGCCCAAAATGGTCATTGTACCTTTTAATGCAGTGACTGCACTAAAAAAAACTATGTAAAAAAAAAAAAAAAGGATAATCGCAGTTCTTATTTGTTAAGGCAAATTCAGAGAATGAATTTAAATTATTCAATTATGAAGAGGTCAAATTATGACCTCTTACTGTTTTTTGTAGAGAGATGGACTCTGTTATGGTAGTAAACAGAAAAGAATTTGGACAGAACAGTTCTAGCTAAAATGATTCACATATTCAAACAAAAAAAGAAGTGTGAATTTATTGGAAACCAAGCCTTGCAGTAGGCTTCAAAGTGATGTAAAAATTTCTGTTCCTTCATGCTCTTTCATGTACCTCTCTTACTTAGTGAGACCCTGCTACCAGAGAAGAGGAAAGTGGATTTGTCTAAAGGCTTCTACATCACTTCATAGTCACATCTCTCTGTAAGTCCTGTATTTTAGAAACAAATACTCACAAAGGTCATTTGTCAGGTTTATCAGAGAAGCTGGATCCAACAAAGCTCTTGCTTGACTTGATGCAGCCCCAACTGCTCCCTCAGGCAAATCAAATCAACCACTTAAAATAGCATTTTACACAGGTTTTTGTCACGTCTCACAAAGGCTGAATTATTTGAAGTTCTGTGCAGAGGGAGGGAAGGAGGCATGGGGTAACTCTGGAGCACTCTGAGGGCAGCTTGGTGGCACCGTGCCACAACCACCACAAATGGACTGAACCACCCCAAGGACATCCTGCAGCTCCTGTGACCAGTTAGCAACAAAAACCTTTGCCTAAAGATCAAAGGCATCTGGGGGACCAGCTCCTCCTGCATTAGTTGTTACCATGAAGTGAAATGAGGGAAAACAAGACCGGGCCTTCATGCTATTTGATGTCAAGGCAGAAGAGGCAGCTCTTCTGCCCTTCTCTGTGCAGCATGTGTCCTGAGAGACCTGCCTCATGCAGCAGGAATTGGCTAGACAGATTTTCAGTGGCGCTTAAGACAGCTGGCTTTGGGGTACTAAATTGCTGTCTCTTGCAGAGCAACAGGGCTCAAAATTTGTAGTAGCATTTAGTTCTAGTATTTTCTTATCACTCTTGCTGCTATGTCATTTACCAAACCAGGGACTCCAGATGGCCTTATTGAGGTAAAAGATAACAGCAAAATATTACTTCTCCCTTTGTGGATTTTGCTAGATTAAGTAGCTAGCCAGGGTAGATGAATCAAGAGTCAAAACATGTACAGTTGCTCCATCTCAAACACAAGTGCCTGGTTCCCTGTTTACAAGGTTGTCAGCCAGATATTTCTTTGTTTGAGGAAGGAGGGTTGTCCCCAGCTGTTTTTCAAAATGCAAAGCAGTTCACTAATGTTATGTTTTAATTGTGCCCACTGCCTCCAACTTCAGGCTGCCTCTGAAGTGCAAATTACACATGGTAAATGTAGAATCTGGGATAGGTTCCAAATTTTCCCATAAGGAAACATAGCACTCAACTCCAGATTGACTGTGCAGAAAGTACTTTCAGCTGCAAAAATACCAGGCACTGATGAGCACTCTGTACAAGTAACAGATAATGGGCAAGAAATAAAGGTAAGAAGCATTACAGGAAATGTAATGCTGGAGGCAGAATAAGGATACGTATTTCTAGGAGGTGAAAGCTGCAGTCTCGTTCTTCGATAGGATCTCCTCACTCCGGCACGAACTCCTGCAGTTTCTCTAGTGCTGGTTAATCCACAAATGCCAACTACATTAGCCCACACCTAAAGTATGCTTTCCTCTACCAAAGATAAAAGCTCCCTCATCACCTAGAAAGCTTGAGCATAGAAACACCTTCTATCTCCTTTGCTAGTATGTATGCTTTTCTTTTTCAGCCTTTTCTTAAAACCCATGTACTTTGGTGAACGAGGGTTAGCATCATCATACCTTGAGAGGCTTTTTGCAAAGCACAGTAGACTTTCACATCTCACTGCTGCCGTAGAGTATGAACACACTGAGGGTGTTTAGATATCCCAAGCTTCCACTTTAGTTCATCAGCAGAATTCCCAAATAATACTCAAGTTGCTCATCAGAGCATTTTAAAATTAAATAAATGAGACTGGTGGATCTATTTTCAGGAGAGGCAGGTGCAGCAAATTAAAAGCAGCTCTTAATTAGCAGAAAGCTACCATAGTCTCTTTTCATGAACGAGAATCTTGAGAAAGCACACAGTCTCATCTGAAATATATCCCACATAACAATTGGCTTCTGCTTTATATCAACATAGCAATACCGAAGACAGTGCCATAAGGCTTATTTTAAGAAGGCAAAACTAATGATAAAAGTTTTTACTCAACTAAATAAGCTCAGCTGGAGAAAGTGAGGCACCTGTATCCTACACCACCTCTTCAATCTTTAGCAAAGGTGTCAGCAGGATTTTGAATGTAACATCTGACACAATTATACACCCAGGCTCAGGAAGCAAGAAAAAAAATGTTCACACAGTCTAAATAGAAAGTCTAAGACACAGAGAAAGAAATTATGAAGAATATATGTTTCAGATACACTTGCTGGAGTAGTTTAAACCTAGAATAACTGTTGAATTTTAAGTAGGTCAGAAAGTGATTACAGGATCCCCTGCGAACACCAATACTACCATTTCCATCTTACCACAAACATGGTATAAACTGTTAAATCTGCTTCTTCTGAGAGAGTCCACAAAAAGCCTGAAATCACCTCCCAGGTACTTTAATAATAACCTTCATCAACAGCTTCCTTTTAAATATGACTAATTTAAACCACCATACTAAGAAAATACTAATCAAGGTAAGAGGGCCACAATGAGAAGAGAAACCTTAAATTTGTCTTCACACTAGTGGTTAGAGTCTAGGTTATTAAAAAAAAAAAAAAAAGTTATTCGAATTGTTCATTTAAGAGCATGAATGGAATATAGGTTTGCAGCACATGGATTCAATTAAAAGAGTTACATGGCAACCATTAAAATAAATGTTTATAGCCTATTTAGAAAGCAGCACTGATGGAAGGAGGGAAGAGACATGCAGACTAAAAAACCAGTATCCCCTGCTTCAGCACCACCACATGAAAACAGAACCAAAATGCTTACCAACAATGCTCCAAGACAGCCTGCCATGTACACACACACCAAAACAAGTAGTGCCAAACAGATTCACCTCACTTTGAGCATCTGCCACGCAGAACAGTATCTTCCACACTGATTTTCATGTGTGTCACAGGCTTTTTCCACATCAGACTTCAGCTACTTAGCAGAAGCATGCATATCTGCTATAGCTAAAGCCCTACCCAAAAAACCAGACTTAATTCTGTCTGGCAGAGCCAAACAAAGCTTGGAGACCTAAACAACGAGAAAGTAGAAAGCCGCTCTGTGCTGGTGAATTAAATTTCTTGTTTATTAATTCTCTCAGTTCAAGGAAACTTCCACAGGCAGAGATGGATTTCAAGGGCATGGATTTTCATGAGACAAGACACAAACACCTTGAGAACCACCTTGGACTAGCTGCCATTCTTATGGTTAAAAAAACAAGTAACATATTTATCTACACATATATGCCCCACACAGCTTTTTCCCCCCAAAATCTGTTACATATCCACATCAGCTTTGTACCGTTCACTATTTACAGCACTTATTATCTGATGTTGAATTCCCAAAGTAACTAAGCATTTATCTAGGGAATAAATAAATAATGACTGCAATGATCATATGAGTACCAGCTGGGATGTCTGTTTGCCTACCCACTGACAACAAAGATTACAAGGGACAAATCAGCTTATCCGTATTTCTCTCCTTTCTCTGTGCAGACAGCTGGAACATCCCTGTGCTAAAAGTCTCTTTCAGATAAGACAGTCGTTTAGTTCAGAACAAGGAGAGAATAATCAGTGCTCAGCAATGTATTTTCCGAAACACGCACTCATGTGCATGCACACACACAGAGCTCACAAATCCCTTTTTACATAAAGATGGGTTGCTAAACCCCAGCACAGAAGTGCAGATCTGAGATGATTTCAAGCTAGGCATGAGATGGCACAGTGACATCAGAACACAGGGCTGGGCTTTGTCCCTCAGCCTACCTATAATTGTTTTTTAAAAAAACCTATAATTTATTTACCTTTCTGGGTCACATATTTCTTTACTCGTCTGTGGACTGGTTCTTGAATTTGACCTACAAAAGCCTCTGTCCCAGCCATGACCCTATGAAACTCCGTAGTGTTCTAGTCCTGATGCTTCTGCTGCCAGATCCAGCTCATGGTAGCTCACTCATCCACCCCAGCTCCATACCCATCCCCTCTAAATTTAGGCCACTTCAGAAAATGTTGAGAGAAGATCTGATGATGTTTTTTTCATTTCTTAACTATGATGAGGACAATAGTGTCATCTCATCCCCAGAGGAGCTTGGTTACTTGCTGCAAGGCTGCAGAAAGAATGAGGAGGGGAGAACAAAAAGGTGTACTGACCTCGCGCATCGAAGAATTCATCATCGGAGCTCTCCACGGAGTCTTTGAGGATGTTCTGCATGTGCCACTGAGCACCACTTAATCGGCGTGGGCCAGCTGGAAATACAGAGACTCCCATTAACGGAAAAGAATGCTCACCTCTGCTCCAGGTCTAGAGAAAGAAAAGTCACATTAATAATCACTTTGTGTAGATGACTCAGGACGATCACTTTGGCCAGTGCATGCACTTTAATCTCCACTGACGGTCAGCCAGAGTTCTCAGGATGGCGCAAAAATTACACCTTTCATTTCTCCCTAAAAAACGCGATTAAAACAAGTTCTTTTTAAAGATAAGCCTGCATCACTTTCAGCTAATGGAGTGACTTGAAAAGATAAATTCTTCTTTGTTGAATTCACCAGGCTGCTCAATTCCAACACTCAAACAGTACATTGTTTCTAAGGCAAGGGGCAGCATGTCCCCAGGACATGGCAGCAGCTCCCATTTAAATGCAATTTCACTTCCAAAAGAAGTACCATCCTATTTGGCTCACAGATTTACAGATGAACTACTAAATTCTAAGTCAGTGCTTATTATTATAAGTCAGTGCTGCTATTTTTATCAGACAGCTCTGTTTTGCTGGAGCCTGGGGTTTTTGTTTGAAGCTTGTCATTTGAAGACAGAAAGGCAAAACCATGTTAGAATAGGTACAGCAACAGATATAACTCATGACAGCTTAGATGGTCCCAATGAATTTTTATACTCAAACTAATTTATAATTAGTAAACCAGACCCATCTAACAATATCAGTTAGTTTCAAGGATAACACTTGGCACTGTACTTTTGTTTTCCGTCAAGCATCCATTTGAAAATCTCCAATTATGCATTCACCTGATACAGTCAGTATGATTCATTGAAGGCTCCTTCTTCATTATGATTATCATTCATTTGCTGTGATTCATCGATACAATAGAGTGCCTGTTTAAAGATTCCATAACAGCCATTATTTTTACTCATCTCCCAGTTCCCTTAAAAATACAGATAAACTGTACTCATTTTAAGAATAAGAAAAAAAGAAGATTCTCAATTAGAAAGACAGCTTTTTTTCAGCAATCTTATGGATAATATTTTAAAGCTAACACTTCGTTCTACTTTTCAATGAGAAAATTCTTCCTCCTTAAGTCCATGTTCCATACATAATGCCTAAGAATTATTCTATTAAAGACTTCAGTCTCTAGCCAAACACACTACTACTTAGCAACAGTTTTAGTACATAATAAGCATTGGACATTATTTAAAAGCTCTTAAAAACTTAAAGAGCAGCAAGACCAGTTTTAAAAAGATATACTCTCCTGTTTGGACTTTCTCCTTTATTTCTGACCCATGGAAATTCACAATTAGGCTAATAGCTGGTACGTTGCAAATCAAGCTATATAGACCCTATGCCCTTTGCATAGGAGTTAAGAGTTGAAATGCAGCCATGTTATATAAAATTAAAAAAAAAAAAAAAGCAAACAAACAAAAAAACCCCAACAGATAGAAAACTAAATGATGATCAAACAGTTCTGAATATCACACAAAGAATCAGTCAAAAGCCCTACTGCTGCTGTTAACAGACCCCAACCTAGGTCACTCGCATCTTATGCCCAACACAACCCTATGGCTTTCGAAGGAGGAAAAAAAATCATTCCAGGCTTCAGTCCCTGGCAGAATTAGTCTTCACAATCAAAATCCTGACAGAAGTCTCATCTTTAAACAGTAAACTGAACACATGTGTAGACTTACACCTTGCAAATGTAGTGGGAAACAACTGCAACTCCTCTCCATTCCATCTATTTACTACCCACATAAGACTAAAGCATTAAAAGAGGCTAATAGGACTATATCTGTCTTCTGGCATAACTTCACTGAGGTCAATAGTTATCTCAGCAGTGATCCATCTGCACAGATGGATCAGCATATCAAATGAGTTTAAATGTCTGGCTCCAAGCTTAGCAGCCATAATGAAGCCATAGTTTTGTGTCAGCCTCCAATAAATTAACTCTAGTCATTCATACAGGTGTTTAAACATTGATTCAGAAAACTGGCTACAGCATCATTTCACAGGAAAATCCCTAGAGCCAACTCAAATTAAAGGAAATGTGTAGATAGCCTCAGAGTATATGCAGTGAATCCATATAATTCCACTTCATATAATGTTAGCAAGCAACACAACTATTTTGCTTTCCTGTTCATTTCACAGACCAGTAACGGAAATCTGGAAATCCAGATTTGGATTTCCAGTAAATGGAAATCCAGCTTTCCTTCAAGTCTGCACATATTATCAGGCATACATTCTGGCTACAAGAAAATCCTTTGGGAGCATCAGTTTTATTAGACTGCAGTAGGAATACTTCAGATTTAGAAGCAGCTTAAACATATCCACAGTCAGCAGCACAAGTCTGTGTAAGCTCACTGCAGTAGTTCTTCACATCTACATTTATGTGCAGTCTGGACTGCATTGCATTGCCCTCATATATTAGTCTTACTGAGTCTGCTTTCTTCTGTGCCAACAGATTAGCATTAACCACCTTAATACAACTCTATTAACACTGCTTGATTACATTAGACTTTGGCATTGCCTGAACTCATTGATTTGATTTACAGTGTGAACTGATGCATATTTGCTTTTATTATTTTGATTCAGAGAACCTGCCCTACTTCAAAATACCATAACTCCTTGTAATGACACTTGATGCTTCTGTGTCAATTAACTTCATCAGGTTTGTTGACTGCTGCTTAGGAGCCAAATTTCAGCAATTTTTGCTAACAAGACAGCAATTTAAATGTTGTTTCAGTTGTTGGGTACCACACTTTCTGAGAACAGAAAGGGAAACCATGTAGAAATTAAATACCTTTAAGAGAAATCCACTACATCAATAATTTGCCAGTCACGATAGTTGAACCAGAAGCACACATAGTTCTCACATGCTGTCGAGGCAGCATGACAGACTGACAGTAGGATACAAAAGCAACATTTCCAAGTGGCAGAAGGAGAATCCACAGAAATGCACAGGTGCTTTTCTTCTAGGAGAAGCAGAAGTAAAGTCTCCTACCTAAACCTTTTTCTTTCACATAGTACTGCAAATTGCTACACCGAGCTGTGACAGGGGGAGGTGACTGTAGGCTTGCCCTGAGCACACTGCCACAGTTAACAGCAGCTGAGAAGACAAAAGCAGAGACATTTTGCAGCACCACGCACAGAAGCTAAATTCTAGTACTAATTGCAACTAATTGCATAAGATTAATTATAATTATGATTACAATCAGTTATTTTCTTCTGTTAAAAAGTCTTGCTTTTTTTCTTAAACAAAGAACAGCTGGAATTCCATTGGTAGTTTGCAGCATCTGTGATGTGGTCACAGGAGATTAATTGATGTGATGCATGAATAAAATGCAACTTTGAAAAGCACTGTCTATTTTTGCATCAGAATATTACTTCATATTTTATTTTTTTTGTAGTTGATGCTATCACATGTTATTTGCACCAAGACAACTCTTGCAGGACCTATAGAAAACAATTTTCCACATCATGGATATAACAGACTCACTATGCTTTACCATACACTCCAGCCTCACAGTATAAACTGCTGACTAAAAGCAGAATCGCTTCTGAATGTTGTTGAAAAAGAATCACTTAAAGATTTTTAGATTTACAATATGCTCACTGCCCCGTTTACCCATGATAGATACTGACTGGTTTTAGAACTGGATTTTGATTTCAGGGAAACCATTTTGATTTCAGGGAAGGTTTCCCTAAGAAAATTAAATAAGCACAAGTCATTTTTCCACTTGGAAAGAGATGCTGGGTAGAAGGAATGACCTTCCTGTTGCCACTGACTGCTGTTGCATAATACCTCTTTCTGTTCTGATGGTTTCAGATGCTTCCTGCCTACCCATTAAGTGATTTAACTGAGCTACCCACACAGTGTTACCTAGTGACTATATAATTAAGACTTACTGGAGGCCAAAATTACCAACCATTATTTTCTAGTTTTGTTTTATTTCTTCTTTGGCATAAAAAGGCTACAAAGGGGAATGGGTCAAGAGCGCTCTGTATTCGCATTGTGGCTGCATCAGTCCCTAAATAAAAATCAAAAGGAAAGCAAGGAGCACACTTAACAAAGTCAGAGCCATAATTAAAGGCAGAAGAAAGTCCACACAAACTGCAGGGTCCCTTTTCAAGCAGTCAAGTGAAAGAGAGAAATAAAGGAACAGCCCGGACACCACTGTGATCAGATGCATCCAAGATAACCAACCACTCTCTCCCATTCCTTACTCAGTGCCTTTTATCTCATAGCAATTCAGCAATGACAATCCCCTGGCTACCTACTCTGTACATCCTTCCACTGGCGGTTCTGCAGCAGACAGCAAGGACAGACATACATTTGCTTACTGAGTACAGGAAAAACAAAAAAGAGAAACTAAGTCACACAGGACTTAAAGCTCCTATTTTAAGGCACCAGTAACATTTCCAGTCTTGCACCTTACAGGACTACTGGTGAGATGGATGAAGAGAGAGGTTACGTTTAGCATGGCTGTTCAGGCTTCAAATCCTAAATCAAGCTTTCCTGTAAATGCTGTACACATCTCAGAGCTGTTTCTTGATGCTTCAAATGCCAGCTTCCTAAAAGCAAAATTAACTTCACCCTCCCTCTCAGCGGTATCAACACATCCTCCAAACTCACTCCCCAAAACCAGAGAAGATAGAAATAGTCTCTAACCTTTTCCTTCAACAATTGTAGGTGGACTGCCTGCATCACATCTGACTCTACTTCCACAGTGCAGAGATTCTGGCTTTCTTGGGAAGATCTGGCATTTTTGATCTTCTGCTGATCCTGATTTTTTTTTTGATCCTGATTTTTGATCACTGATGCCTATAAAAAAATGAAGTAGGAGATGCAGAGGAGATACCACACCACCCCTATGGGGACATGTCAGGTAGTGATCTGCAGCTGCTGTTCTGTGGCTCTGCAACCTGCAGTCCTGCAAAAGCCCAAGCATTTCTGCCCAGGGACTTTTCCACGTGCTTAAGATCTGGAATCCACTGGGCAGGATTTGGCTACTCAAACAAGTCAACCACCTCCAAAAGCCTTTCACAAGCACATATGTCATTCAACGGTGATCAAGTAGATTTCATTGCTCAGGCTGCAAGGCAAGGTATATACAATCAAAATACTCAAAGTATTTCTTCATTTGTTCATATTACAGATCATGCTGATAAAATCAAAAGTTTTAATCTATAAAACATTTTCTCTGCTCCTAATACAGTTCTGTTCTGCCAGAGCACCTTTGCAAATGATCAGTTCTTGCTTTCCTCTACTATAAGCAGTGACATCATAAGACCAGCACCAAAATTGCTGTTTTGTCTACTGAAATGAGTAGAATCAAGTCCAAGAGAAGTGCCATCCCTTTAAATTCCTGTGTAAAGCTGGGCTTGAACAAGTAAGCTATGTATGCAGGTTACATTAATCAAGTACCACAGAAAGATGGAGAGACTTTTTAGACAGGCATGTAGTGATAGGAGAAGGAGCAATGGCTTTAAACTAGAAGAGGAGAGATTCAGGTTAGACATTAGGAGGAAATTCTTTACTGCAAGGGTAGTGAGACCCTGGAACAGGCTGCCCAGGGTGGCTGTGGCTGCCCCCTCCCTGAAAGAGTTCTAGGCCAGGTTGGATGGGGCTTTGAGCTACTTGGTGTAGTGGGAGGTTAGAAGTGGATGGTCCTTACAGTCCCTTCAAACCCAAGCTATGTGTATTTTGAGGGAATAATAATAAATTATGCATCGCTGAGCAAAAACTTTGGGTTTAGCTTTAAAACTACCATGCTGATGTAAAGCTGTGCCAAGAGCTGGCCCCAAACATCAGGCAAGTTTCACATACAGGCATTCAGTCACAGCAGTTAGGCCTTCACCTTCAGAAGCCATCGGCACTGTGTTCTCACAACCTAGAACAAAACCATTTTTGCTACAGCAAGAGGGCAAGAGGTTTCTCTCCTGCTCTGCTAGCTGACTGATCATTCATGCATAGAGTACATGCCACCTGCTGCAGGGCTACCACTGCCACCAGGCAGGGGGGCATCTAGGTTGTGCTGCTGAGCACCCCGCGGCCTATCAACCCATCTTCAAATCGCTTGGACTCTGTAGGAAGCATGAATTAAAATATGTGGACCTGCAAGGCGTAGGGCAGGCCTCATCTGCCTTTTCCGTTCTGCCAGTCCGACCCAACAGGCCCAACCCAACAAGCACAACCACATTCTTGTCAGGGGAACCCGCGGCTCCACCTTTCAGGCTGTTTCCCCCGAGCAGGCAGCAGCCACAAGACTTCTGTGGAGCCGGGAGAGCCCTTCCCGGACCGCCACCGGGAAGGAGTCTGGAGGAGGCCAGACAGCGGCCACTGGGAAGGACGCCCCACACGGCGCTCCCGTGAACACTGCCCGACACGGGCGCCGACGGTAAAGTGGATTCCACTCGGAAAGGACGGCAAGGAGGGCAAATACGCCTGCCTCTCGTTCACAGAAGTTCGGGGTTATCGTTCCGAGAGCGGGAGGCGGGGTCCGCCTGGCGAGGCGGGCATGGAGCCGGGACGGCCCGCGCGGCGGCCGGTGGGCGGGAAGCGCGAGAGCCTCACCAGGGCCCGCGCTCCCCCCAGGTCTGCCCCATCCCGCCTTGCTGCTTCATCACTCACCTGGCTGCGGAGCTTTCGCCATTTCAGGGCTACCCGTTCGCAGCCAAGCCGTTGCCGGCCGCATCAGGTGCTCGCCCGGGGGGCCCTTCCGGCGCGCCGGCACCCCACGCTCCGCCACCCCATCTGCTCCCGGCGGAGGCCCCGCACCGCCCACTCGGCTGCGGCACCGAAAGATGCGGCCGGGAGCCGCCGCCGCACTGCTCGATCCCGCCGCGCAACCCGCCCGCTGCGACGCAGCCGCCGTCGTTAAAGACGCAGCGAGCAGCTCAGCGGAGAGTGGGGGCCGGGCCGGGCCAGCGTGGGGCCGTGGCTGCTCACAAACGGCCTGGAGAGAGCAGCCGGCGAGGTCCAGCAGCCCTCCGGTACGGCGAGGGGCGCAGCAGCGGTTCTGCCCGAGCCCGCCCGCACGGTTCGCCTCGTATCGACCGGCCCCACTGCTGCTGGCGGGGATCCGCTCCGGTGCGCGGCCCAGCCTGAGCCCACCCGCTCCTGCGGGCGGCGGCGCCCGGACCGGATCCCTTCCAGGGCTGTGGCCGGCTCGCCCTGCCTGGTAGCCCGCTCAGCACGCCCACCGGGAAGGCTTCGGGGCTTCTTTGCCTTCCTGGTGCTCCTCAGAGCAGTGGGCGTGGGATGGTCAGGGGAGGGGAGGTGTCTGCTACCTCCCTTCTGCCCTGCACTGTGCCCCCTGACTCCCGCAGGGCGGTCCCGCTCTGGCCCCGGGTGCCAAAGGAGACAGCGAGGGGCAGAGCGTTTAGTGGCCGCGGCAGCACTACCCCTCCAAACCACTCCTACAAGAGGTTGCTCTGGGTTTTAGCAGCAAAAATCCTTTCCCGTTGCCAAGTCCTGTGTCAGTGCAGAGCTGAACTGCTGCAACGCACTGCCTTTTAAGTAAGCAGTGGGCAAACAGCTTGCACTGACAGAGCTGAAACACAGAATGTTCAGGGCAAGACTTCCTTTCTTCCTCTTCAAGAGCCTCACTAGTGGTATTTCTCTAACACCAAGAAAAAAATTGAGTTGCCAGCTTGTCCGAGCTTCCAGAATAGAGAGAAACTCACTTTATGAAATGTCTTAAGTGGCAGTCCATCTTGTAGGAACAATGGGAGAGAGCCTATTTTCTGGTGCTGCCTAACCATAGAAGTCAAAACCTGTACAAAACATGGTTTGCATGCCAATTCATGCAGAAAGAGATCAATACAATAGCAAGTGCCATGTGTTGGAGGCAATACCAAGCCACCTGAGGCTAGGAGCCCAGAGATGAACGATACCAACTGACACTATTGCCCCCTGAAAACATCTGCCCACCTACTGAACCAAACCTGCTCAAACTGAGCAGTGAAAGTTACACTAGCTCTACACTTACAGTCTGAGGCAGCAAAGCTGAAGGTTGAGTGGTTGGTTAGTACCTCCGGGACTGAATTCAAGCCTGTCTGCTATAGGGTTGTGCCTGCTGACACTAGGTTTGACCTGTTTTAAGCAGCCTTTGGCCCCAAACCAGGAGATTCCTGATGAAGTAAGGTAAAGTGGGAGATCAGTCCTATAGAGTCAATCTTGTTTCTTCTAAGTCAGAGAAGAACTGCCTTTTCTCAAGAAGGGGTGATCCTGAGGTCAGTGCCATCAGCAGTTCTGGGACTTCAGCGATAGAGCTTTTAGGGACTCAAGGAAAGCAGCTGTTGAGGAGAATGTGAAGGTCAGGAGAAACCTTTAAGCTCAGTTCCTCTATACTCCTTGAAGTCACCAGAGAATTTAAGAGTCAGACCTAAGGAGCAGTCACCACATTGAGTCAGAAAAAACAGCAGTTGGAAGAGCAGTTCACAGCCAAATGTTGCACGTCAGCCACCCACTAGCAATGGGTTCCACTATGCTGTTTTACTCAGTGGGACTAGAAATCATCTGGCAACAGACACACCTGCTTTGTGGCTCCTCATGCCAGAAAAAACACTGAAGAAGCTGTCCAGGATCCAAGAACAAGCCTTGAGATGGCAACTCTTGGCAACATAACTTTTTGAGAGGCCTCTGTTTATATGTCACCAACAGCCAAAATAAAAAATGAGACAAGATATTTCAGAGCCCAGCACTTTGGAGGAAAGCAGTATTCTGCCAAACACCAAAGTGAACAAAATTATAATACACAGAGGCATAACACAAGACAGCAGTGGATGGGTAACTGGTCCTCACAAAGACTTTATGGTACTCCCAGGTACAGGCTGTTGTCTCTCAGGAAGGTATGTGGCTTGCTGAGGAGGCTCTTGCTAATCCCAGACACCAGGAGCCCTCATGCAGCACTTACTACTTAGATTGCACTGACTGACACCAGGATTACTCAGCTTTACACCTGAAGGTGAGTGTGTGCCTGTACAAAGTCCACAACAGCTACAAGGCAGCCACTGGGCCTAGCAGTGAAAATTTTCCTACCAATATCAGAGGTTTTGCTCTGCAGATCATCAGTGTCCAACTAATGGCCAAGTCAGCTGCAGAAGCAAGAGTTGAGGGAGGCTCAGTCCTGAACCAGTCAGGCCCTCATCTGTTACCTCTTTGTTGACTCTGAACTGAAAGATGCTCCTTCCTCCTGCCTCAGTTCTTCTCAGTAGCCAGACACTATCTAGTTAAAGGTCCAAAGGTGCAGACCAGCACCAATCAATAAAGTCAGGGCTGAGGCCTTCTTAGATGCAGGCAAGGGAAAATGGTACTTGCTGTCTTAACTCTAGTGCTCTCCAGTATTGGTATCTGCACAGGAAAAGGCACAAGGCATAAAAACAGATGGAATTACAGTTGATGAAAATTAAAGTCACAGGATTTAAGCAGGATTTTGTAATTGATTTATATCCAGTATTTGTTACCACACTGCAGAATCACTACTTTAAACAAGATTGTAATTTTTTGCTGTTTAAGGGGGAGATTTGCTGAGCACAAGGGAAACAGCTTCCAATTCCAGATGGGAGACAGAAATACAGCTCACAAAAACTACTTGGGTAATGAGAGCACTTGGAAGATGTGCTCTGGGCCCTACAGGAAAGCTCTCACATTCAAGTATGCCCATATAGTCATGTCTTTTCATACCTGCTAGTGCTACAGAAGGCATTACTTCGAAGAAACAGTCCTCCCTGTCCATTCTAAAATGCACGCCAAGGACAGTGATCTTAGCAATTTCCAGAAGACCAGTTCCACAGTTTAAAAATAACCCAAGTATTCAGAAATTCATTAATCAAAACTTAAAGGGATAGTATGAAATTGTAGCAGCTATAAATCTTTATGCTGTTACTTTTGGGAGCTTTTTTTGTCAAGTTTTGACCTGAGAAGGGGAGTAAGCTGGGAAAGGAGGGCAATGTCTTAATTTTCAAAATGCTAGAAATACAGGTCATGTTTTACAAGCTTTCCACTCTCAAAAATCAGGACAAGACAGTGACAAAACATCACATTAAGAGGGAAAGGAGGAATAAGCAAGCAAAGCTAACAGTTTAATTTTTATTTAGATTGCTGCAGACACACAGGAAAAAGCCTGGGTTAATCAGCACCTACCAATTAAAAGCTAAAACCTGCCATACCTACAGACTGGTTTGATCATACTAGTCTTTCTGGTTAGTTATTCTGTTCTTCCAATATGGAATATCTCAGGTTTTTTTCCTCTCTTGCCTCCACAATCTAACCCACTGTTAAAGAATAACACAGACACTCCAGTCTCCAATATTACTGATGTTTGCTCTGCTTTACTAAACCCTTTCTGATTTTTCCATGAAAAAAAAAGAGGAAGACAGTGATAAAATTGTGGGGTCTCTCCATTTCAGTGGGTAAGCACAAGGCATCTATTCTATCTTCTTTCATGGAAGTGTCTACTGATTTCCCAGTTCATAAAGGCAGCCTGTTTTTCGAAAACGTTGTAATAATGCTTTGTTATGTTGTTATACGCTTTTTTCCCAGATCAGCAGAAGGAAGAACTGATGATTATCAGCTTGATCCTAAATCCAAAATGAGGGACTGGGTATTTGGGGAAAAAAAAAAAAAAAAAAACGATGCAGTCAGGAGAGCAAAAATTAAATGCTAAGTGAGTAATCAGACAGCATGGCTCTCTGGGTGCCTTAGACAGCAGGCTATTTTTAGTCATCTGTTTCCTAACAGAAATGCTGAGGCACGAGAGAGAGACCATGATACCAGGATTTTTAGAAGCAGCTATGGAGCATTCTCTGTTCTGCAGTGCAGCAGCTTTTTGCACAGACATACCCAACCTCAATTTCTACTGGCTTTCTCAGTCACATATCAATCTCATCCTGGGCAAATAGCTCATCCTGCTTCTGGGAGCGACACTGCAAAATGTCCATAGTCTGCCTGAGGTCCACAGCCCTTAGCACCCAGCCAGGCTTGTGGATGGGTGGCTGCACAACAGACAAACCTGCATTAACCATGCTCACACTCCAATCACACCATGAGCAAGGTAAGGCAGAGGAGCCCAAGGACTCAAGGAAAGAAGGGCAGCTGTAGTTGTAAAAGACAGCTTATTTGGGCTTAGATTCAGAGAAAAAATGTGCCATCAACAGCTTTGTCCCAGAGCAGGAAAGCAAAGTCAAAAGCATGTATTTTAGACCAGTACAGTCCCACCCACTACCTAATAAGGACTGCTGGAGGAGCAAAGGGTCATGTTTCAGAAATGGAACAAATGTGCTATTTGCTAACTTTTCTTTGATGATCTGTATTAGTCTCTAAGCAGCCTTAATCTTATACAGTTGGTTCTGTTTTAGATAGACTGCAGGACACTAGAAGAGCCAGTTTAAGGAGCTGTCTATATTGAACAGTCCAGATTGACCTCTCTTGAGCATCTCGGTCTGGGTCCATTTGAACCATGCTATTTATGCTTCATTAACACTGTGAACTTCTTGTTCTGTGATAGTTCAAAAAGTGACAGAAATTGCTATAATGAGCTTAAAAAAGGATGAGGAGAAGAGGAAGAAAGAAAAAGGGAAAGAGTCAGCACATGCAAACAATGACAGGGGGTGAAACCTTTCTTCTGAATTTCAGCCACTTTTACAAACCTCAGAGATAAATCAAAGTTCCAGTGAAAACATGTTGACAGTGAACGAGCTTTCATTCACCTGCCTGCACTGGTGTAGACTGCAGAAGTTACAATATGAAGACCAGGTTCTTTGTATATTGCCCCAAACTAAAGATGAAATCACAAAAATTGCTGAGATTTGAACCCCAAATTTAATTGCAGAGACTTGTCCATACCAAGAATTCACTGTAACCAAAGACCAACTCCCCAGACATGAACTTCCATAGCATTGCTATTGTCATGTTTGTCTCATGAAAGGAAAAGAATAGGCAAACACATTAAAACAGTGCATAAATAACTGAGAGTCAGATTCCAAAGAGAGATTAAAGCCTGTTGAAATTTGGGATTGCTTAATTTCTACCAGGCAGATGCAAGTAAAATGTTTCAAGCTTTTGCTCTGCTCACTAGAAGGCTGAGCAAAACTTGCCTGAAGACAAAGGGAGTGGTAGCAGAGAAATTATTGCATTGTAATTTAAAAAAAGTCAGCATTTTCTGTCAATTACTTCAACAATAATGATTGTTCTCTTGCTCTGCATTTGATCAAGATAACTTCACTGACTACCACTTGCTCAGAGACAAGTGCATTACAGAGTAAGCATTAAGACTGCTGTAACCAAGCAATAACTGATTAGCATTGCTTTCATTTCAATGAGGGAGTAAACTTCAAAGGCATCTTGAGTAGCTTGAGGTAAGTCTTTTCTTCAAATATAAATAAAGATCTAATGAACAACAATTAAAAAAATAAATCACCATAACAAAAAGTTAGGACATGTTACCAGAAACTAGTTTTCCTTTCAGCCATCAGCAGGTAGGACAGACTAATGAGATACTGGTTTTCATTGTGAAGCTCACTACAATTTCCAACCTCTTCCCTTTTTGCATTGCACTTTGTCTATTTTGCATTAATCTGCACACACAGAGAAACACTACATGGGTTCTTTTGGATCAAGGCTACATCCACTACCAACAATGTAGAGTCTGGCTCAAGATCAGGTTTATGTAATGGGATTCAGAGAAACAACATTGAAACAGATCCTTAAGGGAACGAGACTGAGACACCAGTGACATTATGTCCCTACTGATTCTAGTGGGAGTCCAAAAGACTAGGAAGCAGATTCAAAAATCAACACAGTGAGACAGATTCTGACTCCACAGGGCTTTCTGGTACCAAACACAGGATAGAGGGTGAGTGGTCCATGCATAAGGTAAGGCTACAATTCTCTGTATATACAAAGTACCATTAAAAAAAAAAAAATCTGTATGACCTAGGTCCTGAAAAAGCATTCCTCACAAAATCAAACATTTGAGTGTGACTTGAGAGCCACTAAGACCTAATTAATCCTCTTTATTTGCATCCCTCACTTCTCACACTAATCTAGCAGTCTGGTGCACCATGTATTCCACATAGAAAGTCTACCTCCAGAGAGAGCTGACCTGCTCCAGAAAAGTGAGCTCCAAGCAGGGACCAGTCTCACTCCTCCAGCTGGCACTCAGGCAGCTGTCCCAGCCCCAGAAAGTAACAAAGGATTTCAGCAACACCTTCTGCAGAGCAAGGTGGAAGCAGCAAGCATAGCTCCACAGGATCCTGAGACGTAGCATTTTTGCAGTGGTTGTGATGGGGCAAAAGAAAAGCACTGACTAAATCTTAGAAATAGAAAGATAGCTTTTTAAATTACAGAAATCACATATCAAAGTCACACATCAGCAGTAACATTTACATCTTTACATTTACATCTTTAGATCTTTACGTTCGGTGTAAATTTCAAGACCAACAAAACAGTAAACCAGGCTTTAATACAAACAAAATTATATTAAAAATGTATGGTCTGATTAGAGGAAATAAAAATAATCTTAGAAGGTTAAAAATTATTCTGTTGTAGGTTGAATATTATTGTAGAAACTAAATTTGTCGAAGAAAACAGACTATCTTACTGTGTTTTAGGACACCTCAGGGGTTGAATTCCCATTTCTATGTAATTATTACTCAATGCTCTCTCCAGATATAACCCAAACTAGTAAATTGATAACTTGAAATTAGCCAGTTAATTCAATATTGCATAAGTGCCAACCATTCATTTACTGTGTTTTTCATTATTTTAATGGGTTTCTTAAGAGTAAGGAATGTGGGGGTAGATCAGTAAATGCTGATAAAATTATAATATTTTAGACTATTTTAAGAAAAAAAGGAAGAAAATCTCTATCACATGCTTCTAATTAAAAATCTCATTTGTCAGTGCATAAGGCACTTTTTTACATGACACTGAAAGCCCTAAACAGCAAACCAAACAGCTTTTACTCTGGACCATTCCATTTTGGCTTTAGGAACATCAATAACCCTTCATTCTTCCAACACAACTATCAAATATATTCAATGCATTTTATGAGGAAGAATTAGCTAAGACCCATAGCTCTCTCTGAGATAGGTATATCAAATTCTCTCCACTTTAAAGGAGAAAACTGAGGCATAGTACAGGTAAGTACGACATTACTTGAACCCACTCCTCCTCCCAGTGTTTCACACTAGTAAAATCACATGAGTGAAGTAACACAGGAATGCCAATTCATTTGTATAGCTATCAAAATATATAAACTTTACCTGTAACAGTTCAGTCTATTGAAACACTGATTAACCTAAGTCCTGATAAATGCAGTATAATAGTCTGAAAAGGAAAGCATTAGGAGAATGGATGTATAAAAACCTGAGATGAATCCTTGATGAACTTCATTCATTTGGTGAACAGAATCTCTCAGACTTTTAAAAAATCATAAAAAACGAGATCATGTGGTAAGACTGTCAGTCTGAGGCTGATGTTGCGCTTAACAAAGGGGCAGATTTGACACTAGTTACTGCACTGGCTGCAAAAACTCTGATGTGAACACTGCTTCTGCATAATCCTCACAAACATCCTGCAGCTCTGCTGCTACATCACCTAGGGCTTCTTCTGTTAGTTGTTCTGCAAGACTGAGGGTGGGGAAGGAAAATAAAGAAAAGGTTCAGAAAATCAGATTTCAAAATATATTAATGTATTCCATTGATATCAATTTTATGACTTAAAAAGGCAAATACTCATGTTTTGTCATTCTTTCTACTGATTAGCCCAAGAAATGGGCTGATGTGTTCTGGTATGTGTTGTACAAGATTGAGAAATTACTTCATCAGACTGTACATAGCAAAGGACAGACTTCAGGCTTAAAAGCATTAAGAGATCTTAGTTGCTGCCTTTTTTCAGCTTCTCAGATACTGATACTAATACTCAGTATATACTCAGATACTAATCTTGCTTTGGGAATAAAAATTAACTATGCTACGGTGTTCATTGAAAAGCCATTTAAGCAAATGGGAACCATCTTACTGATTTTAGCTGCCACTGATTCAGGCCTTACTGATTGCCATAAAGTTTAATGAAAAGTGAGGTGAGAAATGTCAATTTTCAGTGGTGTCTGGACCACAACAGATGTTAGAGAAGGGTAAAACTACTTTAGTGTAAGAACACAGTTGTTTACTGGCCCTTGAAAAGGTCTCTTCAGTTTTGCATATATTCTAAAATATCATACAGTTAGTCAGTTAGCCTTTCTAAGACCTTTTGAGCACGACATGATAGTGTTTCTTTCACACATTGCGAGAAACTGTTATACACTACGATTTGTAATGCCCTCTGGTGGTAAGCATAAGTCAATGACAATGAAGCATGCTGGGTATCAATGCATTTGTGTTTTCATTTCAAATAACAATATGTATCAACAAATGGCAGCACTGTAATTCAGCTGTCAGAAGGAAAATATAAAAAGGGGTATGGTTCAGAATGACAGTACTGAGAACAGTACTGAGGCATATTTTGGTGGTTTAGTTCAGTAGATTCAAATACAGTGGTTTAACCACTGTTATTAAAACATTTGCCTACTTATCCACATACACCAAGGACCAGTAGAGAAACAGTCCAATAGCCAACTGCTGCTGCCTTTCAATTTGGAATTTAAATGGCTCCCTCCCCGTGCCTTTCTTGAATGAGGACAGAAAAAACTGCTTATAAGCTGATATATTTAATTCAAAAAAACATAGACAGTTGATATACCTCTCAGCAATCTGCCATGGATTGAAAGTGCCTACTGCCTCATGGGAAATAAGCTTTAAGTGATGCTTGTATCTGCTTCTATAATTGAAGATATTCTGAAGCATATACTCTGGCACAGAAAAAGACACAAGGCATGTTTTCCGTAGACAAGTCTGAGTCAGGGGCTGCAGAATATAATTTCCAATATGCAATTTCTCCTCTGCTTCTTTGTTTTCATCAATATCACTATCACTGGAAATATAAAAACATTGTTAATGACAGAACTAGATTATTAAGTATCTTCTTGGAGTATCAGAAAATCCCTAAATAGCAACCATAATTTTCTGTAATGAAAACACTATAATGAAGAGAGACAGCTCATATGCACCACAGTTTAGCATATGGACAAACACTATACTCACTTGCCATCAACAACTTTTCCCAATAAAATGTTCGTATCTTGCTCTGTGCGTCCAGTTAAGTTGGTTATCTGAATTGGATGAGGATACGTACGTCTGTCAGTTATTCGTGAAATTTCTTGCTCTACAAAGAAAACAACTTTTAAAATTGTTTCTTTGGAAGAAAAACTACATTTCCTGCAGGTAACTCCTCACAAAGATTTGTTGTTTCTTTCAAGTGGAAGTCCTTCAGATAAGTGAAGAATGGAAGGGGACAAGCACCTAAAATATAAATCCATTATAGGATCTCCAAGAGCTCAGTGTATTAAAGCTGTGCATTTTAGAAATCCTGTGTAGTCTACTAAGACTGTCAGTAAATCCAAGGTATCTAAAAAAAATTCCAGAAGATTTAAATTAAGTCTTCACTAGTCTTATTGTGAGATTTTTCCAACTGGTGCACCAAAATGTTTCCATTGAAGTTACTGGAAAAGTTAAAGTTATTGGTGTAGTTCCACTGTTGTACTCAAACAGTAGGATAAAAAACAGAGCATTGGAAAAACAAGCATTAGTCTTCCTTACTGCTTTTAGCACTATATTTTAGAAACAGCCCTCTGAAAGGAGCAACTGTAGTAAAAAAATATGTCTCGTTGGTGCTATTTTATCACACATAATTTAGTGACTTTGAATTCAATATATCTAAATTTAAAGACAAAGATTACAGAAAAAAACAACTTGCATTAGATAGACACTCACCCATTTTGGTTTTCTGGGCCCAAAACTCTGAATCACTGTACACAATCTGGGTGAATCTCCTGCGTACAGTCTCCTGGTATCTCTGGTTTTGAACATACAAAATTAACCAATTAACACATACTTAGAAGTTCAGCTTCACTAGTTATCACCCAACAGGAAAGCAGGTCATGATCCTCCTTGGTCCAAGTAGGTTTATTTTGCAGAGAGGTGAAATCACAGATAATTTCATTCAAAACACCACACTTGAAAAGTCAACTAGTGGACATTGCCATGGCAACTTTTCCCATTTCAGATCAACAACTCAACTGAAGGGCCTCCACGATGTTCCTGCCTCACAGACAGCAAATTCAAATGCATGCTTAAGTGCCTTGTATGAATAAAGACATACATACTCCTGGCCCAATGTCCAGGAGTAAATGGTACTAAACTCAGTAACTCTAAGTTTTGATAAATTTCACTTAACAAGAAGGTTGTAAGCAGACTTGAACAAAAAACAATTAAAAAAGCAATGTACAAGAAAGTTCAAGTTTCTTATATAGTTAAACTATAACCTCATGAATATCTACACAGAGAGATAAATAAATAAGGGCACAGATAAACAGGTATTTGTCCCATGTTGCCCGGTTAAATACTTTGGACTGCCAGAGCAAATGTCCTTGAGACACTCATGCTACTACTAATGATCTAGAATGCTATGATCCTGAACACCCAAATCCCACAGCCCTCCAACAAAAAAATCATAAATATTCAAATACTTTCCAATCTGAGATAATCAACATCATCACTATACTCATCCTCCCATTCACATGCTGGTGTAAGCCATAAAGTCTTGAGGTGGGAAGCAAACTCAGGACTACCAACTCTAAAGCTAGCAATAAAACCATTGAGGCAAACATTCTTCTTACAATACATTGTGCTGAAGCACAAACTCCTTCCAAGTCTTCGGATCATTGTATGAAATCAGTCAGACCTTGCTTCATTTACCAATGTAGATACTTACAGATACTACAATTTATGGATAGTAAACAAGAAATTCGAATTACTTAGACCAGCCAAGGGATAAAAACTTACTTCAATTTCTTCCATTCTTTGCAACATTGACTCCAGACTATGAGTGCCAGCCTTAGCCAGAGCCTGGGACTGAAGCCTCTCATGTTGCTCTATACCCCACAGCTCCTGAGCGGTATCTTCCAAAATATCATCCAATAGCTTTTCACTCAGAATATCTGCATTTGCTGCAACCTGCAATTAAAAAGGAGCAACAACAAATAAAAAATCCCCCACAGCCAATGCAAGAAAGAAAAAAAACACAAGAACAACAGAGGGGAAAGAATGCTTACAAATCAAACCTCCTTCCTTCTTGCAGCAGCTCATGTAAATAATCCAACTGTCATTTCAACTTTCCCCTTCAATGCAAATCCAAGTAAATTCCTGTTTTCCTTCCACCCATGAAATAAGCCAAACGAATAAAAACACCTCAGTATGTTCCTACCACTAAAATCAATACAGAAAAAGCTTACTATGCAAATACATTCCCAAATTGAAGAAGAAAATGTCACAAGTTCTGTGACTCTGTGAAGAAACTGTGTATTGACCCTTTATAAAATGTTTTATATACATTTACAAAGCTGTAATGGCATCCTTCAAACAATGGTATGAGTTTGACTCTACTACCTGTGTCCTGTCTAGGAGAGGTTCTAAGTGCTCCCGTACTGCCTTCTGAATTTTGTCTTCATATTGGACTGGAGAAGCACTTTGTGACCTACACAAAAAAGAACAGATGACAATGTCATTCTAAAACGTGATATGACAGCAATAATTTAAAAAAAAACAACTGCATAAATGCACTTTTTGGGGGAACTGGTGGGAGTCGCTAGGAGACCATGTAAGATCTAGCAGCATTTACAGGTTCTTCAGTGTAAAGCCTTATCTTAACTTCTGTATTTTTTTCATTCTTTGCTGCTAAGGTCAGTTAGAATCTTTACTCCTCTTGAAGCTCCTTCTTCAAGGGATGCTAGTCTTCAAAATAAAACAGTAATGTACAGTGTTACAAAATGTACATTCTAACAACTGAAGAAAGGTATCATGGAATTCTGAGTCTTAGTTTAGAAAACTTGCAAAAAACTTTAGAGGGAAAATTAATATTGACTTTAAGACCATGTAAACCAGGAAATTCAGTTGAGAACCATGGCTTTTCAATTATGGTTCTGCTACCAGCAAACAGGCAAATTTGTGGCTGTGCGCTAATAGTGCTTAGAGAGACAAGCTCCTAATCTTACCCTGCACACTGCCTACTAAAGATCCAGCAGCTGGATCAGCAGTTGGATCTCCTGCTTCAACTGCCACAAATAGAAGTCCCAAAGCAAAGAAAATGTGGGTAGCCCTGGTCTTCGGGGTGCTGGACATGATTAAAAATAAACAAAACTGCGCTCTGTCACCAGCTAGGAAAAGATCTGTATTTTGTCATTCTAGAACAGAGAGATAATATATACCCCCTAAATGCAGTGTGAGTGTCCGTTCTGCATTCTCTGTGTTTCAGTGCTTTGCCTAGAAGAGTTTGGCCCGTGACTCCCAGAAAATAGTTGGACCTGGATACAGAAAAAAGCATAAAGCAATGGCTCTACCAGGCTGGAGGAATGAAGCCATCCTGTTCACTAGTACAGACACAGCAGCATTTCCATGGAATAGCAGGGCAAAGACATGTTCTGCCAGACTGCAAACATACCTTTTTGGTGAAACAGGTGGAGATGCTGAGTTAAGAGGTACACAGGGTTTTCTGCTCTTCTTAACAAGCCGTTTATTCTCTTTTAGCTGGAAAGCTATTGTTGTCTCTTGAAATCGGGCATGCTTTCCTTTAGGCTGTATTTGTCTTGATTTCAGAGATTTTGGCATTCCCTTAAAATAAACACAAGCACAGTAAAACATATATTCCAGTTGTTGAATTTTTAAGTATTTTGCATCTTGTTCCAGAATTTGTCTTGGCTTTGTTGCACAGTTGACACACATGGAGGTTTTTACAATTGATTTAAAGGAAACTACAACTGTGCCTGAACAGAACATAGGCAATTATTTTTGCAAAATCTTTTAATTTTTCCAAGTTTTTCCCTTCATGGGGAAAAACTTCTGGCATTTTCAGGATTAGACTCCAGCTCAGAATTAAAAAAAAAACAAAACAACCCTGACAGAGTCTTACATTGCTTAACAAATCCCAGATGGCAAGTAAAAGAGAGCATAAATTCTTGTATCAGTTTCTTACCTGTGATTTTGTAGGTAATAACATGCCTTTCTTCTTCAAAGGGCCACTTTCAAGTATGAGATCTTTTTTTACAGCTCTAACTGGCACCAATGTATCTATGCTTCCTTGTAAAGTGGCATTTTTCTCTGGAGTAGGTTTGTCATATTCTTCTTGGAACTTACTGTGCAATACATGAGCACAACTGTCTGCCTTCTGAACTGCTGAAATATTTGCAATATGTCAATGTTTATCTGTATCTAAAGTAATAAACTTTCAACAGTAAGTTAAAAGGGGCAAGAATCATCTTTACATTTGATCCTTCTGTTACGTTAGGTATACCGTTTCATGAACTTTTAACCTCTATCGTAAGGTAAAAAAATCAAATAAGGGAAAATAACACTCTTGTACTTCCTGATAAGCATTAGATAATTTGTCTTTCTTACACTGTCCCAATGAAGAGGAGATTTTGGGTTTTTACAGAATCATAGAATGGTTTGGGTTGGAAGGGACATAGGAATACCTAATGTTGTAGAAAAAAAAACCAAAAATAGTATTAGGTATGAGAAATACACATCAAAGAAGAAAAATGTTAGATAGAGGTTTATATAATTATATAGGTTATATATAATGTAATAATCTACAATGGTTTTCATGAGGTGTAAAAATACTTCAGATGGTAAGTTTATCTCACAACACCTTGAAAAAGAATAAAGTCTGTTTCCTTTCTTATACGAAGTAAAGGAATAATAAAGTAAATCAGTAGTGGAAAAAAAAAAGTCTTAAGCTTAACCATCAGTTAACATGTCTACAGGTACTGGAACTGTTATTACTGTGCAGAAAAAAGTAACATTAATGAATTGGCAAGATTAAAATACAACCACCCCTCTCAAAAGCAGAGGAACTGCACAAACCAAGGAAACTCTGAGCCCAGGCTACAGCCTATCTTTTCTGTAAACTGTAAACATTTAAATGACAATAGCTTCATTGGAGATTTGCTAACATTCAGCAGCTTCTCATTTCAAACAATACGTTTATACAACATTATCTAGGTATATATTTGGAAATATTTTGTATGCACCATTAATGTCAACTTAAAATTGCGATTTTTCCACTGGAGAAAAACAATCCATGTGTAGCCCACTGGAAAAAGAAGTCGACAAAAATAGTGAGAACACCATAATAATAATAATATGAAGAGGGATACATAAACCTGCAGGTCTATTATCTCAGGGGAACAGCTGAAAAAAATGCTTAACAAGGCTACATGAATCTCCTAAGTACAAAGGCTTTACACACTTATGACCAACAATACACACAACAAAATCAAACTGCAGATGATAAGGTAACTCGTAACAATTTTTTTGATAATTCAAAATACAAACCAGTCAGCAGACTCCTGGTAGCTAGAGATTCTCTAGGCTCTTGGCCCTGCTGTCTCTTTAAGATGAGAGGTTTGCCTTCTCCTCTTGGAGATGTCAGCTGCTTTCTGACTACAGATGTCTCAGTGTTCCTTGGAGATTTACCATGAAATGCTGAAATGCTTTTCTTCACTTTTTGAGGTGTTTTTTTCTTTTCTAGCAGTGAATTCAAATCCTGCACCAAATATTTAGAGTTTTTATTACTTTCTCAGAAATTCTGGCATTTCATGAACACACAATACAGTCTCATATTTCGCTACATCTTTTCTGCTTTGCTAAAACAAAATGTTTTTTCCTACCTCAACTTGCAGCAAAATATCTATGATAATGTCAGAAATTGAAGAATCCACTTCTAGTTTGGCAGAACACAGAGACAGTTGTCGAATGAGACTGCCCAGTTCCTTGTAGTGGGTAGGAATATGCTGCTCTGTTTGATCTGTAAACTGACTGGCAAATGCCTGCAAGGCTCGTACAGCTCCTCTCTGTGCTGCTGCCAATCTGGACACTGCTCGAGACTAGAAAAAATGAAACATAAATGCTCTAGTATCTATAGGTTCTATTAATACCGATACCATCTGAAGAACTTTTGCCAAAATGTCATGGAGAAACACACAGGGCTGGAATAATTCAGATGGATACAAGGCCATTTGTGAGGCAAAACAAAATGTGTTTAAGTATAAAGGTACTACACAACAGTATTTCGATGTTTCTACTACCTGTGCCAACAGAGTGCTGTAGTTGTGGGCTTGACCCTAATGTGCAATGATTTCACAGACTTAGAGCATCCTCCATTCTCCAGCTTTTGTTACAGCAAAAGATAGAAGTGATGGAAAAGTATAAGAGAACAATGAAAGAAAGGTGCAAGATCTAAAGAAAATCTCCCTTCTGGAGAGAACTCAGATGTACCCTAGACAATCAAACTCAATTAGCTAGAGAACTTTGTCAATAACTTACAGCCTGAGGATAATTTCAGCTTACCTTTTTAGTATGTTTGATTTTATGAGGACTCAGTTTCTCTAAATCCTCCTCTATTTCTTTTACCTGTTTGTAAAGAAAAGGAGAAGAAGAGGGGAAAGTCTGTCAGAATTAGCTCCGTGTCTATAAATAAGTAATCTTCACTGTAACAACTGAAAGTTCAAATTTTCCAGTGGTAATGCTCACCTGTTTAGTAATGAGAGAAACCACCACACAATTCAGATCTAAACTAGAATGCCATGAAGTTCAGAGATAACCCTATCCAATTTGTCCTGTTTCAGTTAATTTCTGTCAAATTCATTGTAACAAATTAGATACTATACACCCCAAATTAAAATGCTGGTTCCAACCTGTTGCTGGAGTACATAGAGCATCCGAGCTGACCGTGCAGCTTGTTTCTGTCTCCTAGCACAGAGTCGCTGCTCTTCATCAGGATCTAAAATTTCTCTCTCTTTCCCTAAAAAGCATGAAATGTCAAGTTTTACACCTTAATTGAACCTGTGGAAATCCTGATTAAGACATCAGAACAAACACAATTTAGCGATAAGCCTCTTTCTTGCAGAACCAATACATGATGTATTGTACATTTTGCAGGACTCTGTGGAACAGTAATGCAAGGTAGTTATTTTAACTCTAAATTGAATTTCTACTTAAAATTTGACTAAACATTATTATTATAGAACGTAGCTTATTAGTTACAGCTTACAGAATCATGTGACCCTTTATTTTTATGATAAAGTTGCAAGGAAAGCAACTAGCTTTTATCTGCTTCTTGAAAAAGTAGAGTTCTCACAAATCCAGAATTAAATACAGATCTTAAGCCAAGAAAAACAAATCAACAAAATACTGTATATTTGTGTAAGATAATTATTGTTCAGTCTTAGACCTTTTTTAGTCACTTCTTCAATTTTCTGAACACAGTTCCTCAATTCCTTTTGCAGCCGCCGGACTTCCTGCATATTTTTATCTTCTTTTCTGTTTACACTTTGCTTGGGGTCTGCTCCTCTGTTATGTGTCAGCGAAGAGTCCAAAACAGACGGTATTAGCTTTCCCTCATTTGTTGTGTAGAGATAAATTTTAGCACCAGAGGCAGTAGTCTCCACTTTGGAAGGATGCCCAAGTTTCTGCTGATATTTCAAGGCAGTTTGAGAATCCAGTGCACTTTTACTTTCTGGACTTTCAAATACCTCAGTCTTCTGCTGTTGGGACTTCTGGGACAACAACATTTTTCTGATACCATCTCCAAACACTTGCTGTTTCACTTGGTCTTCAAAATGTCTTCGTTTTAAATCCCTTTTGGCTAGCTGAGTAGCCAGTTTTAGCCTCTCTTCTGATATCACTGAAAACATGCCAGAGCTTCTTATGCTGGGGTCCTCACTTCCATCTAGATTTCTTTGATCACTGGATACCTTCAGTTTTTGTATAATAATTGGATGGGGGTTAGAGAATCTGAGAGCCAACGTCTCTGGAACTGCAGGAGCATTTTTATTAAACTGGAGCTGTTTCAAAATGTAAAAAAAAACAAAACAACCTGATGTTACACAGAAGACGATGCAGCTGCAGAAATGTCTTAACATCCACCTGCTGATGGGATGTAGTGAATTAATTTATTTTGCTTTGCTTGAGCATGCAGCTTGCACTTTACCTATTAAACTGCCTTCATCTCAAGCTACAAGTTTTCACACTTTTACCTTCTCACTGAAGGAGAATAAGTGAACAGCTGTGTGCCTAGCTGCCTACTGTGATTAAACCACAACAGACAGCTAAGTAATATTTACAGATGTAGTTTCTGATCTATACCTTTATACAAGGATAGTTGTAAGATTATGTATGACAGCATCATGAAAACAAGTATGAAGATTTGACAGTCATTAGTGGGCTATTGCAGGAAGTGGGTCACAATCATCTTTTTTGTAACGATAACAAATGAAACCAATACAGCACCACTGCAGAAGTCAAGTAATACCTGTGTTTGTAAAGCCTTTGCTTCACTCCTGTGTAGCTGGGTAGGGAGTGCAAATGTAGCAACAGACATAGTTGGCTTGCTTGGTCCCATCACATCAGCTGGATGCTGAAAATCCAGTTATTTGTGCTTGCTTACAATCACAACTATGAACAAAAGAAGAATAATTTATTATTTCTGCCTCTCAAAAGCAATCCCAGGTCTGATGTGACTACCAGAAAACAAACTTAAGGAGGCATAAAGAAGTGGAAATCATGTGTACTTGTTCACATGTACACAAAATGGAGGACACAACCCCAATGTTTAAGGCAAAATTTACAATTTATATCCTTCTTTTACACATCCCCACAGAGACCTGAGGGGCACCATTACAGAACCGTAGAAAACTGCCACAGAACTTTGATAGCTCATACCTAAAAGGAAAATAGCATATTGCAACTCTAAGACAGGAAAGCAGACTGGGACGATAGCCCAAGGCAGTGGCTCTGAAGACAAACGTTAGTGTGAAAACAGATCAAGAGCATGGTCATACCTAAACTTCTTCAAAAAAAAAAGGACTTAAAATCAAAGCAATGTGTGATGATTGGCAGAAACTTACGTCTCTCTAGCTGGCTCTCAGAATTAAACAACGTGCAGGATTCACCACACAACGCTGTTAAAACTTCGTATCGCGATTGCACAACAGGCTTTGTCTCTCTGCTCATGCCTTCTCTTCTCGTCTCACACTGGGAGGCCGGACGCAGGTTTTGGTCTTCCCCGAATTCTTGCCCCCCTCCAGCCGCCCCCAGTCAGAGTCCCGCGGTCGGCCCGCCCCTCTCCCCGCCCTGTCGCCGACAGAGCCCCGCCCGCCCCTCACGCTCTGCCGCGAGGACCAGTTCGGCATCCGGGCGCCGCCTTCCCCACTGCCGCTGAGGAAGAGCCGAGCGGACCGGACCGGTTCGGGCCAGGACTTACAGGGACGCTGCTCAAACCCAATCCTGGCAACTGCCGTCGCAGAGGCTGCCGGGAAGCGGCGCGGAACTGCGGTGCCTGAGGCGTGGCGGGAGCGGATCCCGCCCCTTCAACCGCCGGCTCCTGCGGCCGCCATGGGCTGGGAGGAGAAGCAGGTCCGCGGGTACCTGGAGTTCGTGCAGACGGCGCAGCGCTACCATGGCCGCCCCATCTTCGCGCTCTTCTGCGGCGACAAGGATGCCGAGGGCAAGAGCTGGTGCCCCGACTGCGTGACGGGTGAGGTCCGCGGAGCGGTCGGGCCTCGGCGGGCGCAGGGACAGAGGCAGTGGGAGCGCCCCTCGCTCTCAGTGGTCCCACCCGTGGTGACCGCACCGGCACCGGGGGTCGGGGTCACGACGCTGCCGTTCGTGAACGCGTCAGGCGGGACAGCGGCAGTCCGCCTCCATCACCCGGGGCCCTGCGCGCACTGGGCGCGGTTCAGGTTGCAGCTGCCCCGCTGGTGAATCTGTCACCAGGAGCTGGCTGAGGCTGCTGCCTCGCTTACGAGCTGCCCGTGCTGCTCTCGTCTTTGCTAACCGCATTCCACTGAAGGGCATGTAATAAAACATGTTGTTCATCAGAAACTGGTACAAAGGCCAGCAAACAGTTAAGATGTTAATCTTGTGATCATTTAATGCGCTTCTGGTTTATATGCCAAGAAGCAGAAGTGGCCTACCAGCGCCTGGCAGTAAAATATAAAGGCAGTTCCTCGGTAAACATTGCTCTTAACTTTCTGGATCATGTATGGCAACTCTTAGAGCTGTTCTGAGGGGCTGACACAGACGGGTGACAATTATTATTTTTCTTACTTATTAAAGCAGAAATTGGCCTATACTCAAAGACCAGTCCCTTCAACGCTGAGCATGTAAATTCTGCAAAGCTTGCTGATAACCAGATGAAACAAAATTGCAGACCTCTACCTGAAGAAGACAAAACGTTAATTAGCAGCTTTGCTGGTCAAAGCATTAACTACTAAGTTACAAAGTATTAACTTCTAAAACCTGTGATTACTAACAGATTTTAAAAATTACTCTCTAGCTGAACCAGTTGTGAGGAAGGAACTTCATAACGTGCCTGATGACTCTGTATTCATCTACTGCCTAGTAGGAGACAGAGCCTAGTAAGTAGCTGTTCTGGTGCCAACAACTGATAAGACTTTGCTATTTGTGGACTGGAGGTTAACTAACCTGTTGGGATGACTGACTGAACCATCCTTTTCTGAAAGGAATAAAGCAAAAAATAAAGGAAAAAGGTCCACAACATCCCTAATGTGAACTATCTGCATGCTTGTAGTGACAAGTGGGTTGGGGAGGTTCAAGACAAAGACCTCTGAATCATCCTTTTGAAGGAATTCTAATTGCATCTCTACAAGCTGTGCTTAACCTCTTCTTCCTGAACAGCTGGAAAGATCCCAACAATGAATTCAGGAAGAATCTGAAACTAACAGCAGTGCCTACACTACTTAAATATGGAACAGTAAGTGATTTTTGTATATTCTGGATCTGCAGGCATTTAGAGGGGAAATTAGTCATGAGTGTTTTCTGACACCTTCTCATGTTCAAAAAGAGAAAACTGGGAAAAGGTCTTCTGTTCCTACCCATGCACTCTTTCTGGTTCAAGCATTTCCTTCAAGAGAACCTTGAGAGCATTTCCTCTGCTTTCTGCAGAGTGCTGTCTATAAAAAACATAGTGAAGCATGTACATGGAGTATGTAGTGGTACTGAGGGGTAAAGAAAATTCTAGCAACTTATTATTATCTTCCTAACTTGTAGCTACTCAATTTTTTTTTGTTAAATCCAAATGATGAATTATGGGAGTGAAACAAGGCTATTGTGCAGTATAATCTTGAGTGACTATAGTTCAAGTTTTAACTTGCGCATATTATCTAAATTAACAGTTCTTGGAAGTGCTTCTAAGGCCAGAAAACCCTCAGGCATTTTTCAGTTATTCTTCTACTCTATAACTTAATCCATCGCCCCCCATCCTCTCTGGATTTAATTTGTACAAATGGCTCTGGCCTAGATGTTTCTTAACTGTCTCTAAAACATCTTAACTTCTCTTTCAGCCTCAGAAACTGGTTGAAGAAGAATGTTTTAAAGCAGACCTTGTGCGTATGTTGTTTACTGAAGACTAAATCCTCCAGTTATCAATCATTTATAAAGATTATTTGCAGTGTCCTTCTTTAGCCTCTTTTTAAACTTTGATGGTTAATTACTTTTGACTGAGTTAAATGTCCTTAAATTCTAGGTCCAAACCTTCCACTAAAATTCTGCAACCAAAATATGTATCTTTCCTTTCATTTTCAAATAAACTTGAGTTTGCAAAGAGTTTCTCTGCAAAGGAGCTGAGCTCGTGTTATATCCCAAGAAAGCAGCCTATAATTACCAAAGAGTAAGACTAAACTGCAAAGCCACACCTTTAATAGTGAGAAAGGGAATAGAAAAAACAGAAAAAGCTTCTTGTTCTTCCTAAATCTGACTTTACATAACTACTGAAGCTGTTAAAGATAAATTTTCAGTGCCAGAGATATTTAACAGCTTATGTGTTAAGGCTGACAATCCTGGTGTCACTGCTCTGGTGTTAAGGGTTAACAGTTTTAGTACCTACTCCTACAAGGTTATGAAATACAGCATTAATGCAGCACAATACAGTCTAAAATACAAAAATTAAATTCCTTAAGGCTGACAAGATCTGTGTTCTTACAATAAAATCTGTACAGGAATAAATGCTTCTCCAGTTCAGCGTTTACACCTTTTTTATACCTATAGAGAAGCCCAAAAGCAGCCTGCAGTTGTAAAAAGTTGTAGATGAGGTGAGGGAGTTCAGTTCCCTCTGGTGAGGGAGTTCTTCACCAGACCAAGACTTAAAACGTTAAAGCCTGCAAAACTATGCTTTGTTTTCAAAATGAAGAGTAATCAACAACAATAAGTAATGCTCTTACAAAATCATCCACACTATAAAACAAAATGCAGAAGTAGGTGTTGATCAGTCTTTTATCTTTAAAAAAGGCAATGAAATAAAAAAACACAACACTTGATAAATAAATATTAAATGTACACACATGGAGCCAAACCCACAGATGGGTTCATTCCTCTTTTGTAAATACTTCAGCTGACATGAAGTACACATTATTATCACTCTTCCAAACATTTTTCATTTTACAGAGGTGTTGTTTTGTTGCTGCTGTTCTGCAAGTGCTTGCTGGAGGCGCATTCTTTTCCGTGAATAGTGCTGCCAGTGAAGAATCTGTTGCTCATCAATAAATTTAGCACACTGAGCATTTACCAGTTCTTTACGGAAGTGTTCATATTGCAGCAGCTCTAACATATGCAAACACTGAGGATACCTGGGTTAAAAATAAACATACTTTAATACAAAATTTTACAAGGTACACTAAAGCTGGAGTCTCCAATAAATGCTGCAGTTCATTCTAGTTTTATAATGCATGAGCTTTACTCAAAGTATCAAACCACTTGAGACCATACATACTCCACACTGTAACTTAGTAACTTCAGTATCAGAGTAGAAAACAAGGAGTTCAGTAACTGTTCTTAAACAGCTATACATACTTGCTTTGGTTAGGATGGCTAGATTTTTTCAGTGGATAGTTTATATTAAAGCAAATGCATAACAACCACACTGTCCATTTCCAGAGCTTATTTATATAACAACCAAGAAAAGATTTCCAAAAATTGAGGGGAGTTTGCACACTCACAAGAATACAAACTCATCCTCTGTTTCGTGTAAGCTCCAACACTTCAAAATCACTCTTAAAATGTTCTCTAAAACATTTTTATTTTAAACAAATGGTAAAGTACAGATACAAGGCTGCAAAAGGAAGATTCCACACACAACTCATGAAAGACAAGTTTTACATCTTGTCTGTTCTCGCTACATCGGGACTACTGGAAACAGAAAAAATTATGTGCCACATAAGCACAGTGGGGAAGACAAAGGTAAGGTTACAAGCAGAAATCAAATACTGATATGCTGTAGAGTACAGAAGGTAAACATTGTCTCATGAAAATTCAGAAACCTAGATGATTTTAACACTTACTTCAGGTATTTTGCGTATTCAGGTTCTTTCCAATAAAGTAAGTACTTAAGATAATTTACAAAAGCTTTGTCTTTGAAGTAGCCTCTTTGTGCAAGAACTGAAATAAAATTACAAATTGTCAGCTACAGATGTGCAAAAAAAAAAACCCTGCCAAACTTAAAGGATACACATTCACAAACTATAAAAAAAGGCACTTCAGTAAAAGCATTATAATTAAAATAAAATTTTGATAATTCAAATTTAAGAGGAAAAAAACCAGGAAAAGTGTATTTTATTACAACATCCTAGGCATCATATCCCTTGCAGTATGCATCTTTCATATAACCAGCAAGGAAGAGAACATCTTTTTGCTACAGGAAATTTTGACTGTAGCATCAAATTGCTAGGGAATTAAGTATAGTACCTGAAAATATTAACACTAGAAAAATTCTGTTTTCATATAAAGGAATACTGTTAACATTACATTACTTTTTAAATATTGATTTTATCTTATTTTTTTCTCCAACAGATAGATGCATTTTTTATTTAATTTCGACTGATAAAACATTTTGCATTTAAAAAACCCCACCTGTTAGAAATCTAAACAAATTATTTAGACTACCTTTACGCTGTGAAAGACCCATTCCTTTTCTTTATCTAGCCCCCTCCCCCCATTTTATACTACCAGCTATATTAAAACACCATTAAACTATATTCATTCCTCAGGAGCCTGATCTTTAATTTCAAGTACTCACAGTTGAGGTAATTAGGATTTGCCAGACATTGAACAAACTCTAACTCCAGCTGGAACCGAAGTCGATTTCCTGCATCATCTGATACAAGAGACAAACAGTCAGAATTTGACCCGCGTAATAGATTTGAGTCATTTTCTCAGTTTGAGCCGTGCAATTTGAGGGCACGGGTAAGTCAGGAGAACGCATAGGTCTTCGCCATCCTTCTGAACAGCTTCCCAGGCATGGCAAGTAGCCCAGGGCTCGTGAAGGACTGCAAAAGCCAACACTTTCCACAGGAAAAAAAAGAACAGACGGGGACTAACGGACGCCCTTGTGTCTCCAGATTGGCAGCCGATTCGTGAATTAAGGGCAAACGTGCCACCCGTGGCAAAAGCTATTTAAGAATTTGGGGAAAGCAGAATTTCCCCGAGAGGCCGCGGCTGCCCTCCGCCACCTCCTCTCCCACGGCCTCCGGAAGGGAGAGGCCCACGAGGACTTCCAGGGTTGCTGCGGCAAAGGAACAAGCGGGACGGCGGAGCCGGCTTGACCAGGGCAGAAACGGGAAGGCCCGCGCGGCCACGCTTCCCGTGCAGCCGGACCACGGGCGGCCTCTCCCCGGGCCGCAAGCGCTCGGCCTGCCCGCCCCTCGCCGCGCTGCCCCGCCGGACCCAGCGCTCCGAGCACCCGGGGGCAGCGGCGACCTCCGCCCCTCACCTGTCTCCATGGCTGCCCGCCGCGCTGTGCCACTCGCCCCACACAAGATGGCGGCGACAGGGATCCTGCCGAAGCAGCGCCGGGGCACGCTGGGAAGGCGGTGTCGGCTGCTGCCCGGCCCCAGCTTAGGCCCAGGCTCCTCGCTCGGCGCCGGAGGAAGGGCGGGCCGGCGGAAAGGCGGACCGGAGAGCGGCGGCCAGTCCCCGGGCGACGGGGGTGGCACCGGCAGGGGCGGTGGCGGGAGGCAGAGCGCCCACTGCTGGCCCCGTGCCGTAATGGCAGCCCGGCGGGCCCCGGGAGCGGAGGCAGTGCAGTATCTGGAAAGGATATGCGGATACTTCGATGTCCAAATAAAACCCAGACTGAAAAAATACTCTGTTTTTCAAGTTGCTCTGCTGTCCTGCAGTCTCTTGCAGCTCACTTCAAACTTTAAAGTGTCAGAAATCAAAAAGTACTCCGAAATCAAAGCACAAACTCTAGTGTATTTTTAGAATTGAAGTTCAGTTTCACATCAATCACTTCACTCTGAAATCTCTGCAAACAAAACAAATGGACTTCTGAAAGCTTTACTTAAAACCTGTATGCAGCAGTCTCCAAAAATCTACAAATTAACATTGGAATAATGCTGTATTGTGTCATATATGGAGATTATACCATATAGGCAATTAAATTCTAATTCCATTAGAAGGTATTTTGGGGTTCTATGATTTTGTCATATTTTTTCCTCCATATAGATAAATGCTTAAGCTGGGAAGGAAAAAAAATTATTACCTTGTTTGTATTTTCAGAACATTCGTTCTAACTTTGTAGTAGACAAGCCATTGTTGATCACTTCTGGAGGGGAAGGAAATAAAAGAAATTCAACTCTAAAATACGAAACCATGTTCTGAGGGTTTTTTTTTTCTTTCTGCATACTGAGCAGAAATTTGAGCTTGGGTTTTGTTTTGTTTTTCACAGCAACTTTAAAATAAGCCAAGTAGACTTCAGTCAACCTTGGCATTTAATTCTTCATTTAAAAAAAAATAAATATCAGAGTGAAACTAGTTAACAAACAACTGCTCCAAGAGTACAGAGTAGAACTGCAGTGTTGCATCATCACCCTGGAGAGGAGCCCAGATTAATAGGCGGTAAATTTATTCAAGAAGCTACAACTCTGCCTGGTGTTACATACTAACTTTTCAAAACTTGGCTGAAACAAATGCCCCAATGGCTTAGCACTAAATTATTGTATTATTAGTCACTTGTGCAACAACGTACTAGATACAGACTTACCTGAAACCTGAGCAACTTTAGATTTTCCTTTTTCTTTTAAAGTGATTTTCTATTTTAATTTGTTGAACTATTTTCAGAGTCTTAGCAATTTCTGTAATAGTATCTATTTCTATGCAGTGTGATTTTTTTTTTCTTGGGATTTGGGATACAAAGACATCTAAAAAGGATTTATGCATGGTTTGTCTTAATAAGGTTGCCTGTTTTAGGTGAGGTTTTAGTGGTTGTGGAATACTACCATTACTATATCAAAACATAACAAGTCACTCCCCAGTAAACACAGACTTTGGGCTAAAAGCAGAGATCAAACAGATTCCACGTGTCTGCATTGCTATTCTGGAATGTGACTTCTCTCCCAAGACTGACTTCAGAGGAGAGTATCCATAAAAAGGATTGGTCACAGGAGTAAATTGCTATGTAGGTTTGCCAGTTAAGTCAAACATCTCAATTCTTGGCCATGAAAAAGAGGAACAAAATTGAAAGTCAGGATCATAGTATAATGACTAAGAACATTCTCTAGGAAAAGTTGGATTTCTTTTTGTCTTTTAAATATCAGTTTAGTCAGGCTTTCAGGGTGTTAACAAATATGACTCCAAGCCAATAATTTTCCACATTGTTGTGAAAGCAAAACAGCATTGATGCCTCTTTGCTTTTTTGTAGGGACTAAGTTGCCATCACAGTTGTTCTTTGTCTAAAAACTTGCCAGAACATGCTTAAATTGCAGTGGATTTATATGTGAAGCACAGATATATTATCTAATAAACAGAAATAGATGATATAATGTTTTCTACCTTAAGGAAATTAAGGTGTTGAAAATTATGAACTGCATCCAGTAAATGACACATGGCTGCAGTAATAATTATAGACAGTAGGTAAGTGAAAATAAAAGCAAGTTTGTGATGTCTCTATTAATGCTATATTTAGGAAAACCACAGACACGAGGAGACCAAAAGGTCTTTCCAGGTACACAAAGTAACATAATGTTTCTACTATTACCAATTGTTCCATATAAATGCCTGGATTTCCAGATGCCACACAGAACCTAAGACTTTTGTTTTTTAATATTAAATGAATTATCATCCAAATTGACAAAAAAAAGTCTCTCTTTTAGTATTTGAGATATTATACAGGCACTTGAATCTTTGGACAACTCAGGGAATCCAGTTCAGATTGGTAACAAAACACTTGTTGTAGATAAAGATCCTGCATGTTCATGTCTAGGACTTAATTTAGATTTGCTTCTGAGGGCTTAAGAGTGGAAACCATTATGTTTTAATTAAGTTTGGCTATCCCAGTCACTTGTCATGTTTTCCACTCTGGATACCTGTAACTGACAAAAATTTAAATTTTCTGCTAGATATGCCTTCCACTTATTAAGATTAAATTTTATACTCACAAACTGCAGAGAATATTAGAGACTATTAGACATAGGAGAAGATAAAGTCTTGTTAAAGTGCTATTAGATCTGAGGAAGTGCAGTGTTGCAAAGGGCTTATCTATAACATCATAGTATAGTCCATTTTATCAGGAAGAAAAGAAGATCCAGTATGGCTTCATGATTGAAAACTGATTATCATATATTGAAATATATGTTGTTCATATATTGACTCATCTGCTTTAGAATAGAGAGCAAACTTGTAGTGACATGAATAATGACATCGTAAAGGATTTTATCCATAGACTACAGGACAGAATTCTGCAGACTGGAGAGTATCCTGCTTCAAATATGGTTAAATAACAGAGAACACAGTATGCATTATGTTATATTTATAACAAGCCAGTACAAAGTCTGCAATTTTTTTACTCCAATATTATAATTGTAATTCAATGGAAACAAGATCATAGTTATCAGAGACAGAAACAGTTGTCAGAACATATTTAATTAAAGGCTTAGCTGTTCACCGAGTTCTATTTTTTTAGGTCAAGAAACTGGCAGGTGACATGCATTTCAAAATCCAGCCTGTGACAGTCACAGTGGAACAATCTTCATCTGAGGATTGCTAAACATCAATCAATGAAGCTGTAAATTTGGTGAAATTGTATAAAAGATGTAAAAGACTGTGTCTTATTGCAGATGATGGAATATGTACTTATGTGACCACGGTACTCCGCTGGTTTCAGACAACCATTCCACTAGAAAGCAAAGATAAATTCAAGATTAAATGTCAAGTATCAGAAAGCGTTTTACATTTTTCTTTAGTACCTGTCTTAGAAATATGTCAGTCTTCTACTCTCAGGACGTCTGGATGGCAGATGAATTTGAGGTCAGTTATTTACCAGGAACAATATCCATTGAACCTGAAAATGACGGCCTACAAGGAACATTTTCAAAAAGGTATTGCTTTCAGATTGGAGCTCTTCCTAAGATGCTCTAAGGAAGTAATTCTGCAGTCAGTCGGGACATATAGGTCCTGCTCTGATTGAACTCCTGTTCTGTCGAATGCTAAACAGGCCAGAAACAAACTCATTTCCCCATAATGAAGGAATGAAAAACTTTCTGAGATCCATAGGCATGGTTACAGAAAAATAAACTGAATATTGCCTACTTTATAATTGTTGCAAATACTAATTATTTAATTTATTTTCCATTATATTTTGGATTATCATGACAGTAATTTGATTTTTTCAATAATAGTCCAATAATGCTGTAGCTTGATCCACTTTCTCTGCCAGTTTAGTTTTAGGCTCTTCTACTGGATGGTATAGGGCAAAACACCTGGAAGAATTATGTATAAAACTAAGGAAATTGTTGGCATGAATCTATAATTAATTAAAAATTCATCCCCTTTATTTTATAACATGTTTTGCCTGTGTTTAAGAAACAAATAGTTAATTTGGTGCTGACACTAACAGGTATGCTCACATAGACTACGTTTAAAGGCATTTTTCTTAGTATGAACAAACAGCTCTGCCAGCTGGCATGGCAACATACTCCTTACAAGAAAATTTACTTCTTTATTCTAAAAAGTAGGGAAGTTTCCTGGCACTACAGCTGAGAACAGAGGTTTGAGAATACCAATGTAGCCTGAAAGCTCAAGAGCCAGATGAGCCACACAGAGGTACTGTGAGTAAATGTAAATTTCAAATGTCTAGGACTAGTTTGTTTGGATTTGACTATGCCAGACTAACAAGTAGGGTTTTTGTGTAAATTTTGAAACTGGCACAAATGCTGCCTTTTATTTCTAATTTTGTAGTGAATAAGGTAAAAACCTCAGGTCTTTCTGAATGTTTTGAAAGGTGGGGCCGGCATAATGGTCTAGAGAAAGCTAAAGATGAACAAGCAAAAACACTGAACTTGCTCATCCTTAAAATACTGAATGAGCCATACTGCTGGAATTGAGCTGCAAGCTCAAATACAAAGGAGTTTTAGGCTTACCTGGTGCCTTGGCAAAACAGTTCTCAAAACCAAATACTACTAATTATGTGGAGAGCCAGACTTTAAAACACTGGGCTTGTAGATGCTACTTTGATGCTAGTGACAACAGAGCATGAAAATACTCTGAAAATACATACTGATGTATGATACCGATTCAGACTCAAGACTGATTTTCCCCTGCATAAACTAGATGAGCAGTTGAAGTTTATAGTAACCTGCCAGTTCATGTTAGCTAAGGATCAAAGGTATGAAATTCCATCAATTAAAATTCTGATAAAAATGAGCAATGCAATGAAGCATTTCAGAACAGAAAAAATCAACAATTTATTTCTAGGTTTTTTTAGTGGCATCTCAACTGCCTCATTTTAGAGAATCAGAAAAAAAAATCACATTCTCCATTTCTTCCACAGGATTATCTAACTATACTATAAATAGCACTGTAGCTACTTTTATAGATAAATGGTGCTGGAAATGCACAGTTTCCAATAATTAAAATATGATTAGTGAGATTGCTTCCTACTGGCAAGTAAAACTCTAAATACTCTCTACACTCCTGCACAAACTCACCCACTCACCATGAAAATAACTTTCATTCTTGGCCATTGTAAAGGTGGTGCACAGTTACAGTTTCAGGTATGCCTACAAAAATATTTGGCAAGAATATAACCTTCTCTTTAGCTGCATGCTAACCAACATGTCAGTGCTTATAGTCAAGATTATACAGCATCCAGGAAAAGAAAAATGTTGAATTCCTTAGGGAGAAAATCTAAATATACTTGTAGGCAAGGCCCATACCATTTGAATACTAGGACTACAGTAGAGTATGTCTGAATTATGTCTAACATGTAACTGAAGTAACATGAAGTGCCCTGGAGCTTATGAATAATTACAGAACACTATGAAGTACACCTTGACCTTGCATTACAATTTTTTATGTATTGCAAAGATAAAATTGTAATTATAATTAAAGTATTTTGAAATTGCCATAAGACCACAGTTTCTCTGGGATGGTTTCTTCAAGCACTCTTGGTTCTTTGTTCATATCTTACAATTAATATCTCTCTTTTTCCTAGTTCAGTCAACTAAACAGGTTATTTTTTCAATCCATTCCTTTTCATAGGCCACTTTCTGTGTTAAAAAAACAACTACCCTCAAACAAAAAAAACCCTCAACAAAATACCCATTTTTATATAGAACACTACAACTAAGAAAAATGTGAAACTAAAACTCTCACTATAATTATAATTTCTGAGGTGCCTGATCTTTAAGTCCTCTAGTTTAACCACAGCAAAAAGGGGGAAAAAACCATCTTGAGATGTGATCCTAAGTTATTTTTGTTTTCTCATGAGCATATTAAAACAATATCACAGCTTACATTTTCTTAACTGGGCTTTGGGTCAATCATCACCTCAACTGTAAGATTTGCTTTAGAGATTCATGAGACAAAAGCTGACAATTTTAGTGCACTCCCTGCTCCCCTCCACTTTTTTTTCCACAGAAATTTTTTTTCCCCAATTAAAGAATAACTTTTCTAGTGGCATTTCCTGGGTTTCTGATTTTTGATTGTATAGCCAAGACAAAATATTGAAGTAAAATAGATACTTGCTTCACAAGTAATCATTCTTTAATTGAAAGATTTTGTTAACTTTGTTTCTGGTGGAGAATTTGATATTTAACTGGCTTGCTTAAATATCTCCTAAGGCCCAAACCATGTTATTGTTCACAAAGAATAGTTCAAAAATGAAACCACAACAAACTAGTTTTAGTATCTGGAACATTCTGTTCTTTCAAGAATATGGTTTGTCTATAAAAATGTTTTATGAACACTGTAATGAGGCTCACATTCTGACCTGGAGCAGTTTATGAAAACTCATTGAAGAGATGTGTGCCAAACAAGGATAGTGAGTAAATTCATGTGGGCAAAGTACTGAAATAAACTCAGGAAGGGTAATACCTTTTTTCTTACAGAAGAAATAGCCTCTTTCTTACGACCAGAACCTACAGTCCACATTGACACCATAATGAATGGACAACTATTGACTTACTGCTCCAGAAAAATCTAAATGGGCAAAAAATAGCTTCAGTATATTCAGATCTATTTTTGAAGAACTACCAAATGTCTTGTTAAGCAGTCCTTAATCACCTCAGAACAGTATGGTCTGCCTTTCTTTTACTCTGCAGCTCTCAATGATGAGGGCTGTGCTTACCTCTATTGCATATAGGACATGGAAATTCCTTAGAATTTGCCTCTCGAAGAAGCAGGTTGTCCTTCACCATGAAAAGCTACAGGTATTAACTAGCAATGCCAAAGCACAGGATAAGTAAGCATATTATTTTCAGCATAATGAGCTCAGTTATTACAATAGAATGCTAAACCATAGATGAAATAACAAAGCATTTGAAAGAAATCTACTACAAGAAGAAAATGTTTGTTGATAAATATAGTTCTTTTTAGGCCTATATTCATGTACAAGTACAACAAATGGCATAGGCATTTAACAACAAGGAGAAATGCGGGGAACAATAGACATAAAAGACAAGAAATGCAACATTCTATTGGCATGTCTCGTGCCACATTGCATGATCAGTCTATGGACTCAGTATTGCTTCACACTGCAAGTTGCTGTACAAATTCACAAGCCAAGCCCTCAAAATTGCAAGTCTGCGTTTAAAACTGAGTAATTCGAAACCAAAACAGTGAGTTCCTATTATCTTGTGGGTTTTGAGGCTTTAGTTTTTATATTCAAAGCCTTTCCTCCCATGCTGTCACAGATTTAGGCTTACTTATTGCTTCCAAGAAAAGTTGGGATTCCTACATGACTCAAAGAGGTAAAACTTCAAGAATCATAGCAAATTTTATACAATTTGATTGAACTCACAGACTCTAGCAACATAGATTATTCACTAGTTAGACAAATAATTTAATCTTTGTCTTCACGTTTGAATTAGCAGGATATATTTCTAACTAGTTTTATAGGTAGGTAAGTATAAAATGCAACATTTCAGATTGAACAGAAAAGTTGAGCAACTTGCTTAAAGTTGAAGTAGACCCAAAAGAAGCATTAATAAACCAGTTTCTAGCTTCTTGCTTTCTGCTCACATTGTCTCTCTTGAACTGACTGAGACTTGGCCAAATCTGCACACAAATACATGAACTAGCATGAACAAACTCTGTGTAACTCCCCATATGATTCTCCAAGTTTGAGACATGCAGCATTTGCAGAAACAGGATTAGCAACTTGGTATTCTGACAGAAGAAAGGAACAGTTAGGCACACACTATAAGAAGTGGAAAGAAAATGGGAGAGCATTAATTCAGCTCCTTAGAGGCAGCACTCCCTGCTGTATACTGACATACTCATTAAACCACTTGGAATCACCTTCTGCCCACAAGATAAAACAGGAACTGTTTGCTACTTCAGTGTGGCTGAGTAACCCATTCTAACAAAGACCATGCTGAAGACATGCTTCCATGTTCACTGTTGGCTCTAGTGGTACATGTTTAGAAGTGGAGGTTAAAGGGATTCCTTTATGGCACTACCTTAGCATCATCAAAACTTACGCACCTAAAAAAAAGCCCTTCAATGAAGAGAAATAAATACCATGCAAGAAAAATAGCTATTATGATAGATGCAGTGCTGGAAGGGGATGTAACCTAGCTCCACTAACAAAGCAATTGTCCTGGCATTACCCATTGTAAATAACACATAATTTACTTAGGGTGCTGCCACAGGACGACATGCATGCTTGATGCTGAAGAAAAACCTATTTTTGCTTGTTATACTTGAGATACTCTTGTTTGTACAAGATTAATTCTTAAAACCTAGTTATTTCTTAGATTCTCAGAATCTTTTACTCTGAAATGAATGAGACACATTGTAGGGTATGCCCACCTGAGTGTTTTGAAAGATAGAAGCTGGAGTTAACACTTAGCTCAGAAAAGAGAAGGAACCATTTATACGCAAGTCCATAGGCACTATCTCAAAGTGGTATCCAAATCTCTGCACTAATTCTCTATGGTGTGTACCCTCCTGGATCGTACTGTAGTAATACCGTGATGCAGTGGAAGCTAACATAAAAACAACTGGTCCACTGTGTTATAGAGGAAATGATCCATGCCAAAGAAGAGACAGGTCTTGCAATTTTTTATTTGCCAGGTTCTTAATTCTGCAACTCACCTGTTTAAATTAAACAGAAATCAATTATAAGATGCCATAAATGTGTCTCAGAAAGAAATAATTTGCTATTAACAGGACAGAGAAGTGACACACCAAATATACCACAGTTATAATAAAACCAGTGCTCCTGATTACCCTGTATGGACATTCCGCCTGCCCCAGCAGTCCTGACAATATATCATGCCATGTGACTGATGGTGAAAATAACATTTATTTTCCTCTTGTGCAGCAGCAGAGGGAAGCTCTTTCCTAGTGGAGATGAGGGTATTTTTTCAGAATGTCCCTTTCTTCAAATGCACAGAAGTGTCTGTCCTACAGCTTTTAGCTGCACCTGTTTTAGATGAGATTTGATCTGCATGAATCAAGACAGGTAAGCTCAGTGTTACCCACTCATGCAAGCTCCACGGTGTGTTGATTGCAACATCGAAGAGTAAGCACCATGAAATAGTTGGCAGTGGTGAGATGTCCTCATCCTGTGGAGACCATTGGAAGGCATAAAGGATCCATTTCTCAAATGCATTTAGATACATATGCAAATCAGCACTGGTGACTGCCAAAGCACAGAAGGTTCTGTTCCTAGTTTCTGTTTCTTCAAGCAAATACTGATAAGCTTCAGGTGACTGTAACAAATGTATGTGACCAAGCAACTTTTAGGCACTAGAACTGGCTTCCTCCTTAAGTACACTTTGGAAGTGAAACTGTTTATACACATGTTCCACTATGTCATGGAAAAGGGATGAGGCTGCACAACATGCAGCAAGCTGGGCAGACAGAGTTGGGTGCCATTGGAGGGGCCTGGGAACAACAGTGGGTGGTGAGTTTATGGTGCCCAGAACCTTGAAAGAGCACAGAAGATAAAGACACAAAAATCAAATAATTCTTGAAGTAGTTTTCTGCTTAGAAAAGCACCTGGTCATTTCATGTGTAATACTTTCCTCACTTTTAAAGGCAAAAATGCAGAATTTCTGTAAGAAACATTCATGTTAATAACAAAACTATTAAACATCCTAAATGCACTGCTATGCTAGAGGACAGATTCTTCTGGAATTCTGATGCTGTAACTTCTTCTACCTTGTACCCCCCATCATGAGGTGGAGAATCAATATGGGCACAGAATCTGACCTTTGTGTCCTCACGTCCTTGTGAGGCAGGTTAAGTACCATGCCATCTTCTTCAAGACAGGAAACTGAGACAAAAAGAGATGAACTGACATGCATGAGGCTGCACAAAAAGTGCAGGAGCAGAACTCAGGTCATGCTCACAGACCTCTCTACTGTAACACACCGCCTTACTTCCCACTCAACTTCATCTCCAGAGCTGAATGAAAAGCATCCATGTACCACCGACAAAACATACCAATCTTTCTGTAAACTACTTCTGCTTCATAAATTAGATAAAACAGGTGCTACAAAACACTTTTCTCACAAGACCTGAATTACAAAGTAGAGAAGACAACTGCCAAGACTGTAAGCCAGCACAAGACCAAATATCCAGGCCCCTAAATTTTTACAAGGACTTCAATTAGAGCCTTGTCTGCGTTCCAAAATTCCAGAGTTAATTAGTAAAGCAAATCAGGGGCTAATCTAGAAATGTTCATAATGAGTGTGAAGTCCTATAGTCCACTGGTCATTTCCAGGCTTCCACTAACAAAACACTGGCTGGCATGTGAAACCACATCCTGTGGCTGACAGAGGGGAAGGCTCCTTGCCCTACCAGTGCCTCAGTGAAAGAAACACAAAGCCAGCCTTAACTCATCATTGCCAAAGACTTCAACTGAACCATGATGACCATGGAATCATGTTATCTCAATCCTCAGTAAAGATGTTGTAAGTGCATTGAGACTTGGGAGTGAAAACAAAGCAACTGAAAATGTGTTGGATTGGAAGGATTCCACCGTGTGGCTGACAACACATTAAAACATAACATAACATAACATAGCATAGCATAGCATAACGTAACATAAAGTAATGTAACGTAACATAATGTAACATGCCCCTTCTTTCACTAGACAAGTGGCAAGAGGGATTTCTCTGTACAGATGCTGACTTCTGGATATAAGTAAGTTAATGAAATTTCAGCCCTTGCTTGATGCAGTGTTCAATAATAATGATTTACAAGTGCACATCAGTAACGCAATAGTTCAAACCATCTGATACAACAGTCTGCCCTGTCTTTATTTAAAGTTTGATAAATTCTGAATCTCGATCCTGATTGGAGGTATAATGGATCACCTGATCATACTAATGATCTGGGCACATGATCCTTAGGGTTGTGTAATTAAACAGCAATTCTGTCTCCAGTATGACCAGGATAAATTTGAGTTGGTTCTTGCCTGAACAACTCATGTGACTCCCACATGGTAGTGAACACCTGACACTTGACATGAAGTGGTGATGAGACTCTATATAGGGCTCCAGGCAACCTATAGGGAGTAATTTTAAGGGTCCTCTCCTTGTTTAATACATGAATTCTTGACTTCTCACTGGTTCGTTGTGCTGTTTGCCCAGGTTGGGAATGTGTCCAGTTCAAACATAGGTCTTCCCCATGTGTTGATGGCCAGTGTGACACAGAAGACTCCAATGATGTTCATCACTATTCCAGATCTAACCTGTGAGGACAAAAGTCCAAACCAACAACAGTAACCAAACACCAGCACACCAAATTGCAGCAAGGCCTATATGTACATACACAAGAAAGGCAACTAGTCAAATAAATCAAGAAATAGACATTGTATCCACTGTCCTACATTCCTGCTTGGGTGGAAATACCAGGGAACGCACTGTGCAAAGCTTTTGAAAACTTTGCTATATAACAAGTGTAGGAGCTTCAAGGCACGTACACATTGTTTTTATTAAAAAACAGCTTCTCCCCCCTCAAGTTTCCATGTAGAAAACTGAAAATATTAGGATGTTCAGCACAAAACCTGTCAGTGTGTGATCTGGCAGGCAATCAGAGGACTAGAGCCTAGGACTACTGACTGTTACCTTCTGCTTTCAGCTCCAGTAGAAGCAAGGGTTCAGCTACCTTCACCAAAGCTCCAGAAGAATGGAAAGCACTAACTATAGTGCTTTTAAAATCTTCATTGTTTAAGAGACTTACGACTTGTCACTTTTAATTTCAATTCAAATAGAGAGCTTCAGATAAGAGACCAGGCAATTATCATCTTACCATATCCAAAACATGGATGTGGCCATAGGAAAACACTATTGCATTTGGTGGTGTTGCAACAGGTAGCATGAAGGCAAAGGAAGCACTGAGAGTACCAGGCAGCATAACATACAAAGGATGGATCTTGACAGATGCAGCCTGCAATGAAATAGAGAATATAATACTGGAGGATTTCCAAAAGAAAAGCACAGACTACACTTCCCAGACCACTGCAACACACAGGTTCACTTTGTTTCCTGGTATTATATCACCAAACATATATATTTACATATTTACAAACATTTTATTCTGAAACACACACATGCTTAAAGATAACTTTGCTTTTGTTCTCTGTCCCACAATACTTAAAAACAATGCTTTATTCTTTCTTGCTGCTTGTTTTACTCTTTGGTATGATTTGCTGTTCTGGTCAAATTTATCCAACAATCCTTGGACCACACTTTTGCCAGAGTTGGGATTATATTTACTAGACATGTGAAGAAACATTCAGATGTTACAGCAACTCTGTGGCCTGAGTGCCAATGTAACCCACGAATAGTTCAGCATCTTGACTGGCTTAATTTTATTTTGAAGAAATGGTCTAGAATGAAGTGGTTGTACCTTTCAAATTTAAGAACAAAGTAACCTATTTTTTCCTTTATGTTACAATTTCAGTTCTGCTCAGAAAAGGCAGTAAAACTTACCAAGTCTTCCTCCATAAATTTAAAAATTATTCTGGCTTCCTATGGAAAATAACACATTTCTAATAATCAAGACTACCACTTCCTGTGTTCAATATGTATTCTATCATAAAACCATGAAGATGAAGGAACCATTCAAACGGCTTAATAGAAAATGCTGGATTTTATTTTGGTTTAGGTTTTGTTTGTGTGGTTTTTTCCAATTCTGACTTGGTGGTTCAAATACAAAATTACTAGTTAACTGATGTTTGTTGAACTGTATTTTAATAAGTGATTCTCACTTCTTTTTCCTCAGGTCCAAGGGGGACACTCTACAGAAGGCTTGAACTACCTTCCCTTTCAGTGAGGGTGCCATGGGATAGGTACCATCAATTAGCTTCTTCCCCTAGGAAGCTGGTTCTCAGGGTTCAGGAATATAGGTAGGGCCCACTGGACAAAGTCTGCATTCACACTTTACATATTATGCTATAAGCACAGTGCTGAACACCAGCTGAAATCACTATCCATTATGGCATACTGTCAGGTGGACTGTTTAATTACTGGCTTTCAAATTAACACAGGAGCAACATTCAAGACAATAAATGATATTGCCTGGCCACTAGAGACTCTGATATTGCAGTTGATAGGATAACAGGATCAAAGTAATCTTACCATGGATGAAAAGACAGGTAGGAAGAGGGTGGCTGTGGCAACATTACTGGTGCACTCAGTGAAGACAGCTATAATAAGTGAAAGTACTGTTGCAATGGCCCATGGTGGGATAGATCCTAGTGGAGTCATTTGATGACCCAGCCAAGCTGAGAGCCCAGAGTTCTGACAAGAAAAAAAAAATCAGTTTTCAGTGAGGCCTAGAACCCCTAGTTTATGAACACATTACGGGTAACATTCCTAACAAATAATGCTAAATGACTCTTGAATTATATAAACACCATCCAGGAAAGTCCAGTGATCTGTCAGAAATACTAGAAGAAATTTCTTGCCAACTAGACATAATACTGAGTCCTACTTTCCCAATTTTTCTGGAACTCAAATACTACCTCACACTTTGGCAACAAGAGTATGGGTTTTTTGCTAAACAGCAAAAATTCTTAATGTGACTACTGCAAATACTTAATGTATCACCCAAAAGTTTCCTGGCATGTCTTAAGGTTTCTGACGATACCAATACTATATGACTGCTCTGTTCTAGAAAAAAAGCAGTGATTGACTCAAGCAGCTTACATATCCTTTGACTTGATGGCTTTGAAAGCTTTGGAGCTTTAATAATATATGTGTGATGTATGCAGATGAATGTATGGCCCTACAGCTTTAATTTGCCCCACGGTTTAAAACTACCCAGCCACAAAAGTTAGATCAAAATATGAATTTCTCCAAGAACCTTGGTCAAAGCACACAAATCCCTGAAAAAAAGGCACGAACATTCACCTCTCCTCCCAGTTCTTGCTAATTTGGATCTGCCTCCAAATTGAACATCTCTGCTGGGTTTGGCTTTGGGTGCATGCCCAGTAATACAGGACTAGATAACAAACCAGGGAAGTTCGCCTTTGAGTCAGAGAAAAACAGATGTCAGGACATACTGCACTTGCATCAGCCAAAGCAAAACCTCCTCCCAGCAGCAGCACAATGCTCCAGGGCATCTTCCTCTGAACCACATTCCAGTCTAGCAGCGGGGCTGATAAAAATGCCTTTTTTATATCTGAAGTGAGAAATGAAAAGCAGAACATGTTTTAGGAAAGTGAAGACATTTTGTCTTCTGTGCTGTAAGATACTAGGGAAAGACCCAACAGGCAGATGCATTATTACTGAGAAACCTGCACAGGGTAAGGGTGACACATGAGCAGGGACAGTGTCCCAGCCTCACTCAAGAAATGAGGGAGGTGAGCTATCCTGAAGAACTGCATGGAAATCCAGAATGTATTTCTGCCATGTTAGCTAGAGCTGGCTGTTTCACGATGTTACAACTCTTTTAAATACCTTCTTCAGGCTGTTCAGGGTCAGACGCACTTGGACTCCAACTTATGAATTTGGGTTTATTGGCAGGAAGGACAAACAGTAGAAGGGCAATAAACACAGCAGGAGCAGAATCAGTGATATACCTAAAAAAGAAAAGAGAATATAGCTTAGAAAATAGATATCTCTCTCCTAGAAGATATTCTTCAGCCTTCCAGAACTGCAGCTGCTGCTCTTAGTCATCCTGTTTCAGGCTTGTACAACAGCAAAATGGGTGATTAGCTCATGACTGAGGCTTTTCAAACCTGCCACAACACAACAATAAACCAAACGAGCTACAATACCCATTAACAGCCAGAGTCATGGATGATCGGGAGCAGGGTTCCTTCTCTGTGATGAAGCCAAGATTCAACAGTTGTGTCTCCAAGAAATATGTGTAAAGAAGTGGCCTGAGTGGACAAGTCCCATTGTCCATTTTGTGTTCTTAATATGCCACAGAAATTATGCAAAGAAGCTATTCAAAGAAGTTGATTTCCCAGTAAATTCCAAGCTATTGTTTTGAGGTGATACTAAAAAACATTCAAATGACACTACAACTGATTGTAGCTCATACAAATGATATATCAGCATGTACATTGGCATGACTGAGACCCTGATTACAGAATTTTTTTCTTCCTTTAGGAGATTCAGATTGCTCCATGTCCAATTCTCCAGTCTTCATCACACATCAAACAATAGATCAATTAGTGATCTCATACACAAATGACAGATCAAGCCCAGAAAACATGTGAATTCAGATAAGACTGGAATGAATGACTCCACACCAAAAATGGCTTGTAAAAGAAAGGGAATCTGATTCACAACCAGGGTACAGTACGGAAAAAAAACCCCAAACCATCAAACTAAAAACTTACTTTTCTCCTTCTGGGAAGAGCCTGGTGGCCCAGCCCTTTACAAAGCCGGGGTGTCTGGAAAACCATAAGAGAACCAGCAAAATAAACATTAGGAGGACATTGAATTCAGCATAAGAGATTGGGCCTAATTTCTTCATTTCTGCCTTCAGCACGTTGTATGCAGCTTTTTCTTTAGCAGTTCTCTCTGTCCCACAGCCCCAGCTTTTTTTAAAGCTTTAGGAAAAAGGGAGAATAAATACTGTAAGTATTAACACATTAAACAGGTTTAACATGCTTGCAACTCTGAAGTTGTCATTCCTGGGGACAGATACAGACTATGGCAGAGGTCAGGAACAAAGAAATCACAACCATTTCCAAGTATTTCATAGGGATATGCCAGTCCTCACAAAAGAATGGAGTCTATGAATGGATGTGAATCTCTGTCCAGTTTGGAGCAACCGGGGATGTAAAACTCAATTTTGAATCAGGGATAACAAAACAGGTACCTTAGCTATTCTAGGGCTCAAATTTTCTGATGTGAAACTGAAAAATAAAAAGTCAATTATGTGTAAACATTAAGAAAGTATAAAGCTTTTGGCCTAGTGCAAATGTCCTATGTGCAAAAGTCCTATGAATAAAAAAAAAGGTTTTCAGACATCAAAAGTTGCTGTGAAATTGAACTGCTCTTTCCTACAAAACTTATCAGTGAATTTTTTCTATCCAGATTTCTCAGTAAGTTGATCTGCATTAGCTGAGAAGTTTAGTCAGTACCATATAGTTAAGTACTCACTTGAGTCCCATGAAGGAGCACTGTAGCCAAAGCCAAGCTAACACCAACATCAGAATCATATTTGGGAATGCAAACCCAAACCAGGAAGCAAAATTCACAACATCATTATTGTTGGGGTACAGCCTGAAAAGAAAAAAAATGCTTTCTGTATAAATGTCAAAACATTTAGCAATCTGCTCTCCCTTTAATATGTGCTAGTGACAATTACACATGTAAATCCAACCTCCATAGCCTAACTGAAGTCAATAGGAAGGCAGCCTGCATTTCATAGATGAACTTAAGTGATCCTCAGTTTTCCCCTGTATTTTACTTTAATAGATATAGGAGCTTGCGTTGATATTTTATGTCTCAGCAAGACAATTACTGCTGAAAGATCTCCTGCACGTTCTAGGTACCTTTCACTTCCTACATGTCTGGTTATTTATCCTAAGGCATGATGTTCTTTCCTTCTCCCCATTCGTTCCCCATTCGGCCCTTCACTTCATACACACTCCTCACATTCAGTTAATTAACTGGTTATTGCTTATAGTTTGCAACTGAAACAGTCATCTAACATTAGATAGTTGGTTACAGAAACAGTGAAAAGAAATGGCAAGAATGACTTACTGATTCATCTGGCCTTTCAATACCATGTTTGGTCCTGTTCCAGTGAGTGTTGCAGTTCCCCCAATGCTGGCAGCATAGCATACACAGAGTGTCATTCCCTTACATATATGCTTCCTCATTTTCATTTGCTCAGAAGATCTGGGGTCATCAGGGACTTGTCCATTGCTTATGACTAGACACAAAGAACAGGACTTGCCTCAGGTATAAAATGACAGAGGGAGAGAGTTCAGGACAGGGTCTGGAGGCTCAGTGCTTTCCATCTGCCTATGCCTTTTATTTTAATACAAAAAACCACAGATATATCACTAAAAACTTTAGACTCATGTTCATGAGGACCCGAGGAGAGAAGCTGACGGTCTGGGCCTATAAGATCAAAGCATGTTGCTGTCCATATTGGACATATCTGTCATAGCCGTCCAAATCTGCCACAGCTTCACAGCAGTAATTTTGTTTTTCTAGAGAGGCTTACCACCAATCAGATATTGCCATCACTTGAACCACTCCAATACCGCAGTAAGAACCCAACTAGCTTTAACAGCTGTGAATATGGGCGCAAAAAAACCCATCCAAAACCAAATTACTGCCTGGCATAACTGTTAAGATGAGTAAGTTCTGTCGGTTTACATCTTTTCCATGTAGCTTCTAAAGAACTCCTTTCTTCACCCCACCTCCACATACAATCTGGTCAATAAAGAGATATTTTTTACCCCAGAACCAAAATAGGTTGTGTTTGCACAAATCTTTGCAAACATTCCTCTGTGGCTTAGAAGCTGAATCCCTAGTGATAATCACAAGAGTTAGAGTGTGATGCTGGGAATTGGATGCTATTTCCCACTGGATATGCTTTTCAATTCCCTGAGCAGGCAGTCAAGTCTAGGGAAACTATGGAATGATGACCACAACCTAAGGAAAGGACACTGCATGGTATCTAGAACTGTACATAACAAAATGGCAGCCATCAAAATTGGAAGCCATTTTGTAAAACCTCAATGTCACATATTTAAGGATTTTCTGTCAGGTTACCATCTTTTTTCCTTGGAAAAGATGCAGAGAACTCCTAGGTCAGGGAGTTCTGAGCATAGCAAGTTCAGTAGGATCTACTCACTGCTGAGTAGGCCCTTACCATGCACCACACTGGGATCTGCTGCATTCTTTTCCTCCAACTCAATCACTGCATTTGTTTGCCCAGGTGCTTGTTCCATCATGGTCACATCATACTCTGTGTTGTCCATTTGATCCAAGACAGCCTGGACAATGGGAACCATCATAGCAGTGGTGGCTGTGTTACTTATCCACATGGATAGGAAAGCAGTGACTATCATAAATCCCAGCATGAGGCTGAAAAGAGAGAAACAGGTAGAGGAGAAAGGAGGAAAACCATATACTGCTAGGCTTTGTAGTCACCATAATTTAGAGAGTAGAGCCAAGAAAACGATGTGTATAGCATCCAGGAATACAAAGCAGGGCCATATTCCCTTCTGGGACACCTCTGCTGCCTTCACTGAAGGAATCCCAGAAAGTCTAAATGCTCCTTAGTCTATGCATGATTAAGTCTGTCATCATTTTGTCCCCAATGGCAAGCGTCTAGAATTTAGCCAGATACTGTTTTTAGCTAAAGGAGAGTTAAACTCTTCCTGCTGCCAGACTTCACCTTTGGAAACTCTCTACAAGTGCAGATGAAGAGGTTACCAAGGGTTCCCTTCTCTGCTTTTTGTTAAATGCTATCCCTAGGCCTTTGCTAAATTGACACAGGCAAGGAAGAAGTAATGTAATACTCTTACAGTGCAGGCTTCACCCCAAGAATCAGCAGGACCCTCAGTGCAATTCTTTTGTGAAGATTCCACTGCTCAACAGAAATTGCAACAATCAGCCCTCCAAGAAAGAGCATGTTTGTGTCGTTTAGGTACTGCAAACACACCTGGAAAACAGAGAAGGTAGTCAGGGCTCCAAATGTTGCCTCTTGCTGGTTTCACTAGTACATTTTGCCTTCCAGACTCTCAAAGCCATTTACTGCACCAGGCTCCATCCCAACACTGGCAGAAGGGGCAGTTGCAGCCTCTCAGAATAAGGTTGCCCAATGCATTTTGGATTCTCCCAGAGGATATGTCAGCATTACTCTTTCATGGGATGGGTTATGAGCACTTGTAGGATGTTCTCCAGCAGTATCCACACCAGAAACAGATCTTCCCCTCTACCACCTTGAGTCCCACACCCTTAACATCTTGGGCAAATCTGTGTTTACTCCAGCATCTTCCCACACAAGAACCCTGAACACTGCTCAACATGTTCAAAAGCAGCACCACGCAACTCAAGTGCTTTCATATCAGACTTGTTTTGCTCAATACTGCTTGTTTGCTCAGAGCAATGATATGCCTATATCAGACTTCAAATGAATAAGTTCCTTACTAATTTAGAGCTCTGAACTCCAAGCAGAGGGAAAAATACCACAGGCATGAGGGAGGTAACAGCCAGCGGGATCACTTCAGTGCACCAGTAAACTGCCATGATGATGATGATATATGCACATTTGGCCTCCTGCAACATAATTGAAGACACATTTAAGCATAGAAAACTGTTCTTACAGACAAGGAATACACTGATAGCTCTTAAAAGGGGCCTAAACACTCCGCTGCCTTTAGCTTAACAAGTTATGAAGAAATAGGTAACAAAGGATTTAAACTTGTACTCTCAAACCTGGTTCTCAAGTCCCTATTTGCATAAAAACATCTTTTTTCACACATTTAGAATGTTTGTTCTAATGCACCCACAAAAAATTGAAGGTGTGTCCAGTAACACATCTGAGCCCAGAAACTGTATCACTGAATAATTTCTTAACTTTTTAAAGTAACTCTTAAACTAAATCCCTTTTACTTTTTTATCTGGTGACTAAGCTTTATAGAGGTATTGAACTACTTTCCTAAATCATACTGTGCTTACTTACTAGGGGAATTCCCTACATCACAAATGTTGTAACTTCTTTTTATACTAATGATCAGGCATTTCTGTAACCTAGTCTGTCTTGGTTTGTAATTTCAAAACTGTTAGGAGAAGCAAGGCCATTGATTAGCCAAGAGTAAACAGTGTTTTAGTCAGTGTTTCGTAGTTCAGAATTTGCCCATATTTAGAGAATTTTATAGGAACTTATTCTAATACAACAAATGGGACTTTATTGCAAAAATAAATGCTGTTACAGTGACATTTAAAATTACTGTAAGGTAATACTTATAAATAGAGGTGTGTTTTCCTTCATTTTGTTGAGAAGCTTAAGAACCAGAAAACAGCCTTTGCAATTACTTTGTGGTTTTTTTTTTTTTCAGGTTTCTGGGATACTAGTTACGGTACAGGCTTTTAAAAAAATATTTCTTTGGAGACTAAAAATGATCAGACAGGTCCTATTTAAATCTCTTCCCTTAATAAATATGAGGCAAGCTCATGATACAATTTATGCTGTACCACAGTAACTAAGTGCTAGAACTGACTGTGGTTAATCTGTTGCCAGTATGAAATACAGATAAACAATCCTAAATGAATAAAATTCCCAATACTGAAGAAACATTGGTTTTGTGGAGTGGAAAGTAAATAATTTATGTGAAGTTCAAAAATACAACCATGCTTATAAATTAACTCCAACAACCACAGCCAATTCAAACAACCAAATCTCTGGCATTAAATACATCTCAGTATCTACACCTATATCTATCAGTAATGTCTGGGAACAGTTTCAGAATGTTTATTTGGTGTCCCTGGACAGATGACAGGAAACAGTGATCTGCCTTCTCACTGAGAGCTGAAAAAGCAGTCACTGATAGAAATGTTATTCTCCTGTTGTGAAACTCTGAAATTTCTTGGATTAGACTGATGACACAATATTCCTAAAAATACTGGAAAACTGAAGATAGACTTTTTCTTTCAGAGGAATTAAGTTTTCTAGTATTGATCAAAGTTGTCCCTAACAGTCAGAAATTCCTCTTTCTATAAAGCAGCAGCATTCAACTGGAAGGCAGTGTTGATAATACTTAGACACATAAAACAAAAGGGCTAGCAATTTTGTTTATAAATATGCATGACATTTTCCTGTACTTTAAAACATACTGAGCTATACAGGTCACTCAGAAGAAAGACTTGTTCTAGCATTAGAATAGACTTTAAAGTTCTAGTAGGCTAACATTCACTAAACTGAGCTTTCACATTTTGCCAAGAAGGATGGATACAAGACATCAGAAGCCAAACTCTTCACTGTGTTACTCCAATTTTAAGCTGGTGTAACCCCCTTGAATGCAAAGAAGTTGTGCCATTCCTATTGCTTGAGTAAGATGGATGAGAATTGAAGGGTACTTCATTTGAAACGCTGTTAGGATCACTGCAAAACACACAGCTTCCACCTCCATCACTGGTGAAGAATGCCACTCAGCAATACCCCTTAAAGTACCTCACTTCAGCAGCAGATGAGCTGGAGAATCCAGAAGTTCTATCTTTCTGTCCACTGCTATAATTACTAGATAATGCAAGACATAATTCTAAAAGTGTGGGCCAGTTATGAATGTATTTATCTTTGGTCCAAAAAGAACTGCATTTAATTTGTAAGACGGGTTGGGTCCATGGGAGCCCCAAGTCCTGTCGGCAGCATAACGCTTGGGATGAACAGAGATTGGCACAAAGATCCTTCTGCAAGTTCAGCTGCCTAGCACCAGTGTCTGGAGATCATTCAGGAGCTGCACAAGAGTATGAAGTGGCAGGAAGGATCTGCTTCAGCCCACTATGGGGAAGAACTGCCTTGGCACGGATCGGGCACTGCCGGCTAAAGGAGCAAAGGAGATAAGGTGGCGACGGGGAGAGGGTGTCCACTGCTGCACAGGCTGCCTGGGGCAAGGCCCCGCTCCAGCTGGCCAAGCAGACCTGACCGGCTGAGTGCTGGGCTCCTGAGGGGCAGCAGGGCTCTGGCTGGTGGGCTGAGTGCTGGGCTCCTGAGGGGCAGCAGGGCTCTGACTGGCGGGCTGAGGGGTGGGCTCCTGAGGGGCAGCAGGGCTCTGGCTGGTGGGCTGAGTGCTGGGCTCCTGAGGGGCAGCAGGGCTCTGACTGGCGGGCTGTGTTCCCTCGCGGGCCCCGCAGGCACTTACCCGCGTCGGCACAGCGACCGGCAATGGCAGCAGCAGCAGCGGTGTGAGGAAGAGGATTGCGAAGGACCGGTATCTCATCAGGGGCCGCAGGCAGGTCGGGGCCATCTTCTGCGGGGACACACGGTCAGGGCGCGAGGAGAGCAGCGACCGCCGCTGCCGCCTTAAGTACGGGGCGGCGGGACCGCGGCGGGAGGGACATGGCGGGGGGCGACACGACCCGCCCGCACCCTGATGGACACCGCGCCCCGAGGGGGACGGTCCCTCCCGCCCTGACGGCCACCGGCCCGCTCGTGTCCCGGGGGGCCGGCCGCGGGTTAGCGGTGCGGGCGGCGATCAGGAAAGAGCGAACTGCCGGTCTGGCGCCAGGCCCGCGCCCGGCCCTCCGCATAGCTGGGCGGCAGCAGCCCTGCAGCGCAGGGTGCCCGCAGCCCCTGCCTGGCACCTATGGGGCTTCCTCAGTGACCTAGACCCAGTGGGAATCCGCCCGCCCGCTCCAGCATGTGGGCGCCGGACACAGAGTGCGGCGTTCCTTATTTCCCAGTCCCTGACGTCCTGCTCTGTGCAGACCCCTCCATGCCCAAGGAAAGCTGATTAATGGTTGTCCAGCTATCACACGGGTTGAGAATGTTTTAAGAAAAAGGTCCCTGCTCATAGTGCCTACAGAAAGTTGTCGGTGAGCAGACGTCGAGCGTGTTCACACATTTCTGAGGCGCTGAGGATTCAAAGGGAGGGCCATCCCTCACTCATTCACACACTAGTGAGGAAGGCCTGAGATCCTTTAGGGAAATGGAGAGTTAAAACCATAGTTAGGGTGGTCTCCAAAACAAAGGTCTGTGCAGGCATGCATGGCTGTGTTTCACTACTTATTATTTTGTAAGGGATTACATGTCTGCTGCCTGGGTTAAAAATAATCCAGAAAGGTTAACTTGAAAGGTTGTTTTTAATGTAATTCATATCAGTGATTTGATCTACAGTGTAGCCACAGAATCAGAAGTTACAGCACTACTGAAAAGGTGGCAAACCTCAAAATGGCAGAAAGGAACAATTGGAGGGACTGCAAACTTGACTGAAGACAAATAATTTGTTGGTATGTTATGTTCTGCTTCTGGGATATCAACAGCCACCTGAAATTGAAGGCAGCATAAATTATATCTTGACAATTTCATCCTGTATTCTTTTAGTACAGTCTTACCAAGCAGTTAGAGAAATAAAGAATTTCAGATTCCCCAGCAAGTAAGGAGGGAGCTCTAACTGAAGCTTGCAGTATTTGTCCCCTGCTGACCAGAGGAACTTGAGTGACTTGAAGTTCTAAATAAGACTCTCCAGTGCTACTGTTCTGTTTGTAAAAGCAGTGAATGTCCACTAAGGAAAACAGTAGCCAACCGGATCTGTACAGATTCCAACTTTTCAAACATTTAGCAGAAGTCCCTCTGGGTAACTTACCAACGCAGAGGAAACTTCACATCAGTGCAAAGCCTAGTAGAAAGTGCAGAATCAGCCAAAACTGGCATTCCTGTGGACTGTCTCCAACGAAAAAATGGTCCCCAGTTAACAAAGAAAAAGGACTACAAGCACTTAAATAAGAAAATGTAAATAGTTAACTCTGTAGGAGTTGTACTGGCAATACAGTTCGCTAGTCCATGCTTCACTGTCCTCTTATCAGGTACAGAGAAGGGAATAAATATTTCCTTACTGGGCAAAATTACTGCAAACTTGCTTTCACTGTGCCATGCAAAGTACATTCTGTGAATGGAACAAAACCAAAAATAGGATTCACAAAAAAGACCAAGCATGTGAATAATAGGAAGTCAGATTGAAAGATACATGACTGAGCAGCTTCGACTTCTTTACTTTTTTTGAAAAGTAGGTACCTTTCCTAGAAGTTTGCTTCAGGAGGAGTGAGAGAAGGTATAAGCCAGTAGCAAAGCCAAGCCCATCTCATGACTCACTGCTGCTGCCCTGCCCTGCCTTTCTTGCCATTATTCAGTTGGTGTTTCTGAGGGTCTTTGGAGTTTAACTTGACAGAGAAAGCAGAACATTTTTCTTATGAGCTGAATAGGTTTGATGAAGATTCCAGTGAGCACCAGAGCCAGCTCAAGAGACTGGGGCACTTGTAGCTGGGAGTAGCAACAGCTGGGCAGGAACCCAAAGGAAACTTGCACCTTTCAAGACAGCAAATTCACAGATGAGCTTGACAGTGTTGTTAAACCACACATAGAGTGTTGCAGTCTTCCCTTTTGTACTTCAGATACCAGATTCAATTGTGTGAGCCACTGTAAAGAGCTCCACTCAGAAGTGGGACACTGCTGAAGACTAGTTAACAAAGGCTGACCTGCATTGCCGGCGTTGGAAGAAAGGGACTAGAAATGTAGTCCTCTTGGAAGGCAGGAATACCAGCGTCACCACTCCAGGTGGAAAAAATGGCAAATAAAGCTTTTGGTATAGTTTAGGTCATTCTCAAGAGGCAGTTTTTCTGATCTCTCTTTTTCACTACAAGCCAATCATCCCAGTTACTCCTGTTGTTGATGGACATGAATGGTCTATGGCAAGGAGGCTTGGTAGGTAGCAGTTGATTAACTTAGATAGATATATACATATTTTCCACCCCAAATTCAAATGTCATCCAAACATCTAAGTACAGCATGCTTGTGTAAAAGCAGTCCATTTGACCTAGATAAGTGCTATTCCCTCTCAAAATAAAAACTCATCTCACATTCTTTTTAAAGTTCTTTGATGTTGCAGACTCCATGCAACACACGGAGGTACAAAAGTTTTAACAAAATGATATTAAAAAAGGACTGTAAGGCTTATCATACTTGATATTGAGAAACAAAAATGAAAACAACTAACCCTGAGGCACTATAGGACTTAGCAAAAAAAGAAGTTACTTCTACCCAGGCTTTTGAAAATCACATTTAAAAAACAACCAGCTCAGAACTTACCTCTTGGTGATTCTTGACTTAAAAAGATGCCTAGGAGAGGTGTTGTAGATAATGTTATGCACTGGAAGGTTTACACAGATTTTAAGTGGAAAGAGTTATTACCAGTATTCAGAGAAAACTTTAATGGCTTTCCGTTTTCCCTCCAATCAGTACTTTCCAGCCACTGCCAATACACTGTGTTGCTTTAGGAGTATCTTGTAGCATCTGATACTTTTCCAAGAAAAGCTTTTGAGACACTGAACGAACAGTCCTTTCAGTACAATCCCTGTGCCCAACAACTTTCTATGTAAAAGCCCTCATTATGAATTTTGAGTCAGTGGGGTTTTCTTAGTTAGTGTGTGTTGCTGGTCAGGCTTTCTTGACCTAGAATTGGTATTTCCCATGTAGTTTGCATGAGGCCTTAAAGCATATTCAAATGCTCTACAGGCAAATGACTACAAAAGAAAAACCAAAAGAAAATATCATAAAAAATTTTGATTCAGAATTGGCAACTCTAACTTCTCCTGTAGCTGCCATCTCATTAACATATTTGTTCAAAGCCTTTTCTCTGCTTCATTACATAATTTGTGTAATAAAATCCAGAAAAACACTCATTATTGTCAGGTCTAAATAATGGCTTATTTGGCTTCCTTTTTCTTCTTCTCTTGTTTTTCCCAGAATTAAATGCAGGACAGAAGGGGCTTGTTTGGTCAGGAAATGAACCACACCGATTTCTGAGCAACTGGGACATTTGTCATGTATGGCATTAGAATACATTACACAAATACTAGTGGATTATTCTTCCCAATACCTTTGCAAAGTAGAAGAAGTTATCATTTTACAGATTAAGAAGGTCAGTTAATATTCTCTGTCCCTCCTGTATCTCATTGTTCCACACTGGTCAGGGTCCCCAGCATCAAAGAGCCACTTGAATCAAATGCTGTGAGGGATCAATTGTAGCAGCAGGTTCAAGAAATGCTAGGCCTTCCATCAGAAAGACTTGAAGATACTGGTATTGGGACTGAAATGAAGATGTAAAGATCTGCTTCTTTTTATCTCTAACTTACATTGAATCCTGAAGTTCCTTATGTAAAATCTTAGAGCTGTACAGCCCCCAGCTGAGGTCCAGCAACAGGCAGGACCTGCTGCCCCTGGGGCTTCTGGTGCTGCTGGTCAGTCCAACCAGACAGGAAAAGGCAAAGCTGGGCAGCCCAGGCTGGAGGATGGAGAGTCACAGAGTGGCTTGGGTTGGAAGGGACCTTTAAAAGCCATCTAGCCCAACCCTCCTGCCATAAGCAGGAGCATCTTAAGTCTGCTGCTGCATAAACCAGGTTGCTTTGGGAAAAAGGGAAACTGGCGAGCTAATCTGTATGTGGAACTTGCACTAAAAACATTTGCCTGGCAATGCTGCTGTTTCTCCTTTAAAACTTTCTGGCTAGCAGCTGATTGAGGTGGAGCTATTGTAACAGAGGCTTTCAGTTTCGTTTTTTTTTTTTCTCTCTCTGCTCTTAAGAGGAAGGATATCCAGCAGAATAAGAAGAAAAATAATGACAGAAGAGAGCAGGTTCTGCAAAAATTGGTAAGAGATCATTCTCCCCCTTCACTTCTATTAACTATGGGGATTTGAAGAGTTTTTCTAGGATTTTACTTAAGGTTACCTAAGTCTGCTGTAACAGTAGGAGAAGAAAAAACAAGATAGAAGGGGTGTACATGAGCCACTGAGTACTCAAAGAAAATATTTTGCATGCATTTTCACATTTCCAGGTTGCTGCTTTCTTGCTACTGTATTGTGGAGAGGTTTCTTCCATGGCCTCGGCTGCATGATCTCTTTTTAAATAATATCACTGTGGGTAATTTTGCAGCATGTGGCAGAGGACTCAGTGCATGAACCATGTCAAACCCAGCAGCTGCCTCTGTTTCACTCCATAGCTAATGAATTGGCCATCTCTCATAGAACTGAAGGACCATGAGGCTGGCATAGCTTGTTGTGTCTCAACTAGAAGCTAGGCCACTGGGCACATTATATGAACAAAGATTGCAATTAAACACTTATGTTTTTTTCATTATATGAACCACTGCAATTAAAAAAACAGTCAAACTTAAAAAGGTTAAACATGAGCTTAGCCCCAATTTTATTTAGTCAGAAAGGAAACCTAATGAGTTAATTTACTCATGTTTCTTTCTCATTTATGTGCTTGGAAGTAAACGAGATGTGTCTGCTGCTAATTTTTCCATCCATACGGTCCACTGTTTGAGGTTTCTCACTCTCTGTCCGGAATGTGATGAGCCAGTTTCCCAAAAGGATATGAAAGATCATCAAAACGAAGCACATAAGCAGGTGAGGGAGGCTTCATGTTCTTCAGAGTTTTCTTGCAAACAGCAAAAGCTCTGCCAGCCCTGAATTAGTATGTTCATGATATGGTGCTCCATACTAATGTCCTCTTTTTGGATGGGATAGAGTTAATTTTTTTTCCTAGTAGCTGGTATAATACTGTGTTTTGGATTTAAGATGGGAAGAATGTTGATAACACATGGATGTTTTAGTTCTTGCTGAGCAGTGCTTACACTAAGTCAAGGACTTTTCAGCGTCTCATACTGTCCTGCGAGCAAGCAAGCGGGAGGTGCACGAGAAGCTGGGAGGGGACAGAGCCAGGATAAATGGACAGAACTGGTCAAAGGGTGTTCTATACCATATGATATCATGTTGAAAAATAAAAAGTAGTGGGAGTTGGCTGGGGACAGGTGCAGCTGCTCTGACACTGGCTAGTCATCATTCAGTAGCTGATGAACAATTGCATTGTATATTGTTTTCTATATTCTTCTTTCATTACTATTTTTTCTCTTCCTCTTCTGTCCTATTAAACTGCCTTTACCGCGATACATGCTCTATCTCTTTCCCTGATTCTCTCTTCCATCCTGCTGGTGGGAGCGAGTAAGTAAATGGCTGTGTGGTGTTTAGCTTCCTGCCAGGTTAAACCACAACAACTAACTAAATTTGAATTTCTGTTATTGTTTGACCAGAAAAATCTGTAAGTGTCTGATATGACCCTTTAGATTTGGCTACAGCAGCTTTTGATCTTACTGCACGCTCATCTTAAGAGTATCTCAGTTTCCCTAGCAATACAAATTACACCTATGGATTTATGCTCCTAGTGCTTATGAATTAGTGTTTCCAGAGGGTCTATTATAATTTAGACTAACTGAATATCAGACTTCTACTTTCACATTAAACGTAAGTCAGGATTTTGAATACACACTCTTTATTTCACGTCACTCTGCATTTCACATGGGCACCTTTTAGAACTGGATCCTTACACACAGTGACAGCTTCTTGCAGAATCATCAGATATATGTTTTCCTTAAAATCTAATTAACACATATCAGGCCTGATAGGGAAACAAAAATTCACCAACAGCTTGTTGATGATTGAAATAAAAATTACTGTCTCAGCATCTTGAAGCTGTATTGATACATAAAACAATACCCATCCTCCTATGCTCCCAGTGACCTGCTGTATGTTTTGCTTGCAGGTCAGATGCAATCTTTGTCACCAAAGCATGCAGCAATACCAGTTGGAGCATCATGAGGTATGTATGGAGTACAGTATTCCTTACCTTCTAGGCTGATGCCTTTGACTAGCCACCAAGAGTCACACTAATGCGTTCAACAGCAAAACCATGTAAATCCTCACCCCTGTCCTGGACCATGAAGAAGCTTAAACCTCTCAACAGTTGCAGTGTTATGGCATACCTTTTTTCCCTTGTAAATAAGTATATGCCATGGTGGTTGCCCATCCAGTTGTGATGGGAGAGTCTGTTCCAGGAGATAATATATTACTTTCACATCCTTGGCACCTCAAGCTGATGTTCTTTGAGGGTTTCTCAAAGACATTTCTGTCCTCCCCCACACTAATATTACCTGTTTTTCCAAAGGAGTTGTTATAGAAAGAGAGTCAAGGAGACAGCTAAGGGGGTGATATGCAAAAGAATTGGCAGAGGCTGGGAAGCAAGAGCAGCCTGTCCATGCTAGCCATAGAGCAGCCATTTTAAGGAAACAGAGCAGTGAAGCCACAGCAGGCTTCCCCTGGTGGTGGTAGATGAAGTATTGCCTTTTTCTAGGTGACCTTGTATTCTGTTACTAATCTGTAATGACAAAAAACATCTTGACTGCTACTGATTCTCATTTACTTTATATTGCCACAGTCACCCTAAATTAAAGATAGCCTAGATATTCAAACTCGTAATACAGCTAAGTCTGCATTTGCTTGTGTAGATACCTCTTACAGAGAGCATTCTTAAACACTCAGGCATTACTCTCATCCAATACCCTCTTTTAGTATAAATAGAAAATTTGCAATAATTTCCTCTGTCCATGTGCAGGCCAAGGAATGCCACAAACGAGCAATGAAATGCATGACCTGTGAGCTTGAAATGCCCTTCAACAAGCTTCAGGAGCACCTGAGCACATGTGCCAGCAAAACAGAGTGGTGTTGGGAGTGTAACAAATACATCATGTTCAAAGACCAGAGCAAACACAAAAAAACTTGTCAGAACAGTGGTCTGTCTTGTCACAAGGATGTGAACTTTCAAACCAATGAAGCATCCACTAAAGCAACATTTATCTCCCCCACTGGTAAGCAAAATTGCTCATTGTCATGGACTGAGTCAATTCTGTTAAATCTCAATGATAATTCTTCTGCCTTCTCTAAAATTCTCAATATTCTGGGCTGGAGGAGATTGTTGTTTAACCAAGCCAGAGGGAAAGGGCCAAGTGTTACTTTCTGTTATGTTGCAAAGCTAGAGTGGTTCCACCGACTGATAGCTCATTGGCCATGTTGTTTTACACCTACTTCATATTCTGGAAGAGAAATTCCCTCTGTCAGAAATTAAGTGGAATTTCTTCCTTTTTCTATTTGTAGCATGGGAGAAAATACGATTTAGAATTTTCTCCATATATAAAACCCATGATGCTTACATTGTTTTCTTCAAGTTGCCAACAGCTTTATTAGGCTTAAGGTATTGGACAGACTATATCAAGGAAAAAAATTTACAAATCCTGTTGGTGATTTCTGAAAGGAACAAGCATCAATAGGAGCAGTGGTTGGCAAAATAAACTACAGAGAGCAGAACCTCCTAGCAACAGAATTAGCTAGGCCAGCGTAGGAGTGAAGCGTCTTGAGCCACAAAACATGGGACTGGAGTGAAATTTTAAATATCCCCAAGAGATATTTACAAGAGTAAATTCTCTCTTTGCGAGAAGGTGTGGTGGATTGGCTTGATGATGCCAAAAGCAAAATGTAATCAAAGGTCTAATTCCTTCTTGGACAGTGGAATCAGCATTCTGTGTTTCTCTAGAACCAATGACTATAAGTTGACCTGAGCAGCTTGTCTAGATGACTTGTGTCAGTATTGTGTTTCTCTCAATTTTTTTTTCCTTCTGAAGGTACTGATGGCAATCTTTGTCAGAAGTGCAATAAATCATTCCCAGATAACCAGTACTCCCAGCATCTGGTAAGCACATTTGAAACTGAACAAGAGAATGTTCTGTGCTTAATTTCCAGCCAGGTTATTTCTCTAAAAAGCTATATATATGTAAAAAGGGGCAGTGTGTCTTGGCTCTTTAAACTGTAGCTTCGTGACACAGTGTATTCAGCTGGAGCTTTGCAGTGAGGTGGTGTCCACTGTCCCTCCCCTTGAGTCATTTCTGTTACAAATCACAACGTGCCACACGGTTGCGTGTAATACCGTTCTTGACCTTATTATGTATGCTCTCTATTAACAGAGTAAATGTGGAGGAGCCCATGAGCCAACAAAACACCTTGCTGGCCAGCCAACTTCAGAACCCATCAGTGATCGACCACAGCCTTTATCCTTAGCTCCCTCTTCATCCTGTGGGAATGCAGTGGCATGGAGAGACGTCCGTCCCAAAGAGAAAGAAAGGGACCAGTCGTTGATCTCCAAAACCTTGCTTAAACACCCAAAGAACAAAAAGATTGGCTCTCCCTCTACTACAAGTGATGCACTTTCCACGTCACCTGAAGCTCTTAAAGACACCCAGTCTTTCGATATGCTGGTGACCTGTACCCATTGCAACATTCTTCTACCACTTCCAACCCTTCGGAAACATGAGGTAAGAAGTGACACATTGGACTCAGCCATTCAAAGGGCCAGACTGATCTCCACACTGCCTGGGGTCCCAGTGCCCTGTTCTGGATTCCATAGCTTTTTGAAATACTGTCCATAAGTATGCTCTGTAAAGTGTGGAATTTGTTATATGCATTGACTGTTTATGCTCACATCTACATAAACAAGGTCCATTGCTTGCAGTCTGAGTTTTATGAAAATAATAACCATGACTCAAGCCACCAATTTTAATCTCAGATCCTGAGAAGTCTTCAGCAATTGTCTTTATCAGCTGAAGGCTGACACTGTTACTGCTAAGCAAATAGTATGGTTATATCTCAGCTGCATTAGGGATGGAGCTCTAGATGATCTTCCATCTCAACAAAAGGTGCCTATTTACCTCCCTAATAAATGTGATTGCACAATAAATGTGATTGTGAAAATAATGGTAAGATCTTTTCTGATATAACTGTTACTTATTTTTCTAGATCAGATGTCTACATTCGACACTTTTGAATGGGATAAAACAAGAATCAGTCCATGGAGAAAAAGGTACTACAAATTTAGAACAGAATTAATAATTCAGGATATTTCAGGTTAATAGGAACGATGGAACATTTTGTAGACGAAGTGTGTCTAGAAAAGCTAATGCTCTGAATATCACAAAGCTCTTACGATTCCAACACACAGGGGCTTCCCATGAGAGTGCATTAAACAAGCACTGCTTCAGAGTCAGTGTGTTTTCAACTCAGAGTAACCCATATTGTGCCACTCAGATTATGTTACTATGAACAGTGCAGTACTTTCCCTACTATTAACAGAGATCATCACAAAGGATTTCACAGACCATATGTTTTGTCCCAAGTCTGTCTGCTCCACCATTGGATGGAGACTTAAAGAATAATTTCAAGAGACAAGAGGTACAATTATTTTTCCTCCGTAGCACAAAGTGGATATTGAGTAGAAGCATTGATATAATTATGCCAGACAATATCTCCAGTTGAGTTTCCACTGATGCATAAGCGGTATGTCACTTTCCTAACCCTGTTCCAGACAGGCTGTGGATCTTAATCCTCTCTTTGCTAACACCTCCCTCTGCTTTTCAGTTCCTAAGCAGTATCATTTCCCTTCAGTCCAATTAATTAAGTGAAACTGAAAGCAATTGTTCTCAGTATGTCCTTTTTCTGCTTGGCTCAGTAAATGAAGCATTCCTTCTCCCTGTAAAACTTGCCTCTCTTGGTAAGTTAAAGAGAGAAAACACCAAAGTGAGAAATAGGGAGTTTGTCTAGTTTTGAATTACAGGACTCTGTCTTGAAATAAAAGTAAGTACATTGTAATTACAGGGATTATTTAAATTGCATTGTAGTGTTTGTTTTTTTTTTAATATAGGAAAGCTTTGAAACTTTAAAACCACTCATAACTGAACTTTGTTTTACAGAAGACTCTTTCTACGGCATTCACGATTAAATCTGGAAGTAGAGGCACGTCTTCAGATTGAAACTTAAGCTCAGCTTTAGCAAAAGGCAGTAATAAGTGTGATAACTTTATTGACAAAGAAAAGTGACTTGTTGCTCTGGATCAAGGACAAAGATGGATCAAGAATAAAGAGTGGCTCAGATTTTTATTCCTTATCAAATGAGGCATATAAAAGATTTTTACCAGAAAACTGTAAAACTGATGGGGGCTCAACATTTGTTGTTATTTCAAATATTTCTGTGTAAGCTTGCCATAGGCATGTTCTCTTCCCATCCCCTTCAGAAATGAAAGCATCTTATTTTAAAAGGTTTGTTCTGGGGTAAAGAAGGAAATAAAGAATTCAGAATTCCTTATGTTGAGCACCACCAATTCCCCTTGTCCCCACTGAGAGCTGAGACCTTAGTGAATGGCCCAGTGAAATTGAAAAAAACATTAAGTTCTGCTCGCCTTCACTTCAGTGAACCACTGAACCTAGGGATAGCACAAACAGCTTAGTCTTGGGAAATTGCAGGCACATCCAAGGATAACTGAGGGTGTTAATCTTCTGATATATAAATGGAAACTGCTAGAACCCAATGGTGGAAAAGTTAAACTTGAAGAGTGGGTGCTTTATGCTGAAGTCTGTGAACATTTGTGAAGCAGCCTTTGCTGCGTGGCATCTTGCATCAATAAGCACTGAAATATAGAACAGTTTTACTACATGGGTCCAGTTTGCTCTCATCTGCCTGTAGCAGTGTTCACACTTAAAAGCTGATGGCTGGAACTAATGTACATATACTGACTTATAATTTTAGTAATGTCTTACTTCTCAGATCCAGACTCTTCTATTTTGCACTCATTAGACTTTCACAAAGTTCAGTATTCTTATTACTCTTTGATACACATCACAGCAATGGACTTGATGGCTCTTCACACAATCGTAAGCTCTCCTGTGTATTTTGGGGTCTGTACAGCTTCCAATAAAGCCAGACATGTCAGGCCTCCCAGGAACTCCTTGTTGTTTTTCAAAGTCTGTTAGAAGAGGGCTGGTAAACATAACGTGGTTTGAAGGGACAGGAACCAAAGGGGCTATGACTGAAAAATGACACAAAACTTAGGTTAGGCCAGCTTTATCATCACGACTCGTACAACTCCAGCTTTTTGAAGAAGTGGTATTTCCTCACCTTAACAGCCACAGAAGGGCTTATTTCAGAAATTTGTGCTGCAGTGGCATCGTGTGGCTGTTGGTGTCACTAGCACAAGCTAAACTACCTCATAGCAGGAGACCTGGCCTCGGAGAGAGGAGGAGAATCAGGAGCAGCCTTGCCAGTTCTTCATTTGCAAAGGCAAAGGACTGTCTGGAAGTGGCAGTGGCTTCTGCAGACCTGAGGTCTGAGGGTTCGTAAGGGATTTGCACAAGGTTCAGGGTGAGAAGCCAGCTTCCTTTCTCTATTGCTTTCCTTGTTTTCAAAATTCCCCAGTTTGTAATCCAGATTAGTGGAAAAGTGGAAATAAACTTGGTCACTAGATGGCAACAAAGAATGAAAGTGGTCTTCCCTGATCAAGAGGCAAAGTTTTTAAGAATTTGTTCTAGATTCTATCTGAGAGAGGAACTGGAAGATACCAGAGAAAACACAAAAATAAGGGTGCAGTCATTCTTCTGGTAATGAAGATCTGGTTTGCTATTGTCTGCTTCTTAGAAAAAAAAATAGATGGCTTGCAGAAAATTATTATCTGATTAAAAGTGTAATTTGGAGTAAGAAAAGGAAACTCTGCTTTCCCGGGGCAGGTACTCAGAGAATATAAGATCATACTCGTGAAACATTGCTGATGTTTCAAGTACACTGAAATTGTAGCATTTCTTCTAAAGCTTAAGGCACATTTTTATTCTTTAGCAGTGGCAGGAGACAAGCTTCTTGTGTATGACCCTCCTTCCCTGATAAAAGTTTACCTACTTTGTTTTTTAAACAATCTTTTTTTCATAGTGAAAGCATCAATACAAATCTATGAGATACCAGAGTAAAACACACCTTGAATTTGTCCATTTCCTGGGTTTTGTATGCCAATGGCTTCTCCTCCACTACACTGTGTACTGTATGTATAATAATTTTGCTCGAAGGTCAATCTTGTTTGAAGGCAGGAGTTTTGTGTGTGCAAAAAAACCTGAAAAGCCAGCTGGCATATCCTGCTCCCATATACTGTTGTGATTTGCAAGCAAGTGTTATGGGAAGCAGAAGGAACTAAATGAAGAAATTAAACTGACAATATACCCTTCAGTGAGCTGATGGGGAGAAGCAGAATGACCTGGTTTTGGATTTGCCCACTGCTGCTTCTCAGTGGTTTTGTTGCAAAGGGCAACGTAGGATTTCAGTACTTATTGCTGTCTTCAATGGGATGTGGATTTTCAATAATCCAGAGGGAAAAAGTCATCTGTTGTCCCATTGCTGTGTGAATAATTGTTTCACTTCCTTATCTGAGGAGCACCTCTGTGCTGTGCCCACTTTTTAGAGCACCTGTTTCTCATCTCCAGTATCACTCTTCCCTAGCTGTCAGGGCGATGGAGAGGTGGTGAGGTCTTCACAGGAGTCCCTCAGCAGAGGGGGATATTCTGGACTTCAGGGGCCCAGGAGGTAGGCTGAGGTTTCCGTCCCATCTCTTGCCAGACCATAAGAAAGCCAGGAGGGTGAAAAAGTCTGCCCCTCCCAGCTCTCTTCCTCCTTCCCTTCCTGCCTTCTCTGGCACATTGTCTGCTGGGAAGAGCCCTGGCTTCTTTCCCCAACTCAGCTCTGCCACCAGGGACTATTGGACACTTCTATCAGTCACCACTCTTAATTGGGTTTGTATATATTTGTATGGTTTTCATGATTATCCCTTTCCTGTTCTAGTTCTAACTTCCAGCCTGGAAGTCTCTCTTCCTTGCTCCCTTTTCATCTTCCCCTGGGAAATGTTTACATAAATTCCTAGAAAGGACTGATCCTGAGCTGCCTCCAGCTCCTGGGCCTAAATGCCATGAGGCTTTACACAAGTGTTTTAAATTGGCAAAGAGACTTCTCACCTTTTTTTAAGTTCACTTTTTCATTGCTAATAATAATTCCTGGGCTATCTTCCTCTTCATTCTCAAGCTGTATGTCTCTCTATGTCACCATCCTTAATTTATAATCTCAGAAGTGACAGATTATGTTTATCATGGAAATTACTTCCTTGAACAAGCTTCCTGAAATAACCTCTGAGGATTTCTAAGAACCTTACATTTGGTAATTAATTATGCAAACCTACTTTTAACATATCTTTTGGTAATCAGAACAAAAGAAGACAATTGTCTTTGTTAATTATAATGAAAATTTACTTATGAAAATTGTAATTATGCACATTAGTGTGCCTGCTATCATTCATGGCTGGGCTACCTGTGGGCAGTATTATTTTTCTCTCATTGTCACAAAAACCTAGTGGAAAGAAAAGTTAGAGGTGCTATGGTATAATTTCAGAAAACATTATTTGCTCATTCAAATCAGAACTGGAAGCTCAGTGCACCAGCGCCTGGAGAACTGGTGGTCCTGGTCCACCATCTCCAGGAATGGGGATAAGCACAAGTGTGCAGGTAAACCAGAACTTCTTTGTGGTCACCTAAAATTGCTTTTTAAATGTTCTAGAGCACTGTCATTTATGTTTGAGATAAAGCTATGAATTTATATCAGCTGATACTTTACCTACCCCAAATCTGTTCCTTTCTGCTTTCTAAAATCCAGAATGAAACTGCTGAATAACAGCTTAGTTCCAAATTTGAGACCTGGAGAATAGAGAAATGGCCAATGTCTTTATAAGACTGCTTTGAAGTCTTGTTTTTAGGTCTCCCCCCACTCTCCAGATATTTACAACTGTAGAGACAGAGACACAGAGAGAAAACCGGTAGAAACACAAAAGTTGGTGCTGATACTTCATTTTAGAACCTGACCTAAGTGATCTGTGCAAGCAAGCCTGCTTCACAGACACTGCCAAGTACTGCTGCCATCCTGTGCACATTACTTTACCCTCATGCAATTATAAGCCACATCTATGATGCCACTTCAGCTTTGTAGTTTTCCCTTTAAATTTTGTCAGTTGCTATGGCAGCAACAAATGATTGCAATCACTGCTGTTTATATTGCAAACCAAGTCATATCAATAGAGATCTGGAAACTAAACAATAAAAATCTGACTTAGCTATACACTGCATTTGTCATTGTACATAATACATTGCTAACAATAAACAGGCTTCATCGGAGTCTTTGGTTTCTGAAGGATTTTGATAATTACTTTAACAAAAGGGTTGTCAACTGATAATTTATTTTCAATACTTACCCAGTGCTCTTCACACAGCGGGACTATATTTCTCTTGCACTGTTTCCTTGAAAATAATTACTCTATTACTTTAATAGCCTTTCTAGTTTTGAAGGAAGGCTACTGGCTTTTTATTTTTTTTTTTTTCTGTTGGTTGTTTTTTTAACTTGTACTAATTGTAGTATCTTGGGTCTAAAATAGTGTATCTTTGAAAAGGATAAATCAGAGATTTATCCCATGCTTTGTCTGCCATCTGCTTAGATTATACAGCCTTTTTGAGGAAGGATTGTCTTTATTTTGTGCAAAGGCTTGTATAAGCAAACTTGTCTAAGCTACAAACATTAATGAACTGTAATATCAATTTCTGCTTTTGAACATCACCTGCTGAACTCTGAAGCCATTCAGAACAACAGAGAGATAAAGTGGACACATGCATCTGTCCTGTGCCCCTGGAGGGATTAATAACAGACAGACAGAGCCAGTTGTGCCATTGCCTCATTTTGGGGACTCTGCTACATCCCTGGTAGGCAGGCCTGTGGCTGCCCTGCTCCAGTCTCTGGTGCCCAGACACAGCAGGGTCACCAGGGCTGGTGTCTGCTCTGCATCCCGGTGAGGATGAGACTCCTCTCTTGGGTGGTGTGTCTTTTCTTATGGAAAGTTAAATCTAGACTGTCTAAATAGAAGGCCAGTCAGGCAATTTGCTGTTTAAATGACCCAATGAACACTGTGCATATTTAAGAAAAAAGTAATTTCCTAGTCACTAAATCTCATTAAAAAAGCAATTTTCCAATCAATTACAATGCAATTTAGCTGCTAACTGTTTAATTATCAAGAGAGAAGCTATATTGTTCTCTGTTCCTATATTTATGAAACATGCTCTGAAGTCTCCAGAGTAGCTGTTTGGAGGGATGTGACTTCTCTATTGATGCAATTATATTAAAGTTAAAATTTTCAGTTCAATGTATTACATTAGTTCAAGGAAATATTGTTTGCACAATAGCTTTGAAACAGGAGATTCATAGATTTCTACAAAAGCTTGACTATTTATTGTTACTTTCATGCAGTATCAAAATTTTACTATCTCATGTAGGTTTAAGTAGAGGAATATTTTTTTTTTTTTTCCTTTTAATCTTGTGCAAAAATTTCAGTCCTGGAAACATATGCTGAACATAGATCAAGGCTCCTCTTGAAAGGAAGACTTCTGTCTCCAAAGAGATGGAAACAGATAAAATACAGACGTGCTTTATGGGAGATGGGATGGTGGCACCTGGTTGTGACTCCCTGTCTCAGGGTAAGCACCATGATGAAGGATGGACTTATGGGTGGATTTTGAGAACAGGAAAACACTAGCTGGGTGCCTTACTCTGTTCTTGTGTCTTATTAACCTTGTCTTATACAGTGGTCAGGCTGATTGAGGGCCCATAGCTTCTCATCCACTATTGATGTAATAAAATTTTCAAAAGTCTGTAGTGGTTTTAAAAAGAAATTATTAGTTTACAGCTCAAGAATTTTGCAAATCGCACTACTAAGAGCTTAGAAATGAAAAAAAAAAAAAGTAGTTTTTCTGAGGAACAGCTATTTTCCCTCTTTCTTGCACATATATGTGTATTTACTGTTTATTTCCAGTATGTCTAAGTCTGGAAGGTCCTGTTTATGAGCACAGTGGTACAGCACATATAATTACGTATTGATTTAGCTCAAATGATTAATGATTGAGCTTTAGCAGGTCTGTTTTATTACTGTGCATAAACAGCACTGAGGTAATTAAAATGGTGCCATCTGCACAAGTGAAGAATGCAGGGGATACTGTTTGTGATAATGATGTACCTGAGTTAGAGTTAACACGATTACTTTATACAGTTTGGTGTAACTTTGATAAACTTCCTCATTTTGTGCTATCAATTTAGAGAAGACAGGAACCATTTATTTATGAAAATTACCATAGCTAAACAATGAGACAAGACCTAGATTTATGGCTTAATATTGTAATTAGGTTTTGCTCAGGATAAAGAAGTCTTTTGAAAGAGTAAACTTATAATTACTTGTGTACATGAAGAAAGTGCAGTGTATTGTTCACAGCTCATAAACTGCCTGTCAGCTTATTTATGTGGGAATTGCATTCAATGCCAAGCTTACTGGGGAGTTACAAAACTTAGCAAAATTCAATTTAAAATTACATAAAAGGTTAAAAAAAAATGCAAAGGCTTCTGTGTGCAGCTACATGCATACATCCACTGAGGCAAGGTCTTGGAATTCAGAGCTCTTGCTTGCCTGTCCTGGCAATGGTGCAGAAAGTTTTGGTCCAGATAGTGAAGAAGGATTTTATTTATCTTATTTTAAATGCAAGTGTCCATACAAAGAGCACCCTGTCCTGTGGGATGCTTTGATGCTTGTGTTTGTCTGGGGGAGCAGATGTTCAGCAGTGGTGAGGCCTTGCTGAGGTCAGTGAAACTGCTGGTTTCCTATGATCAGGGATGGCAGGAGAAGAGCCATAAATGTTAACTAGATGGGAGGTGGTCTTACAAAGAAATATCTTCTCAGTTATAGTTGAATAAACTCCACTTTTTACCTATTAAACTGTCTTAAGTATCTAGAAGGAAAATATCTCTTGGACTGGCAGAGAAATATTAAATTGAATGTTTAAATTATTACATATACAACTTATTATGAAAACATTTTATCAGATTGTCTTTTTGAACCTAATGGATTTTTTTTTCCACTTAAGCAAACCATGTATTATTTGGAATATTAGTATCTAGCCAGATTTTTAATCTACTGTCAGAACAGAAAAATAAAATTCCCAAACAAAGATTAATATTTATTTTAAGGCATTTCACCAGTGATTTATGACCTAATGAATCTATTACATCTATCACTTTACTGGAGCATGCATTCAAAAGACTGCATGAGATAAACACATGGTATTGTTTGAATACTGTTCAGAAAAAATTAAAACCACTTTTAAGAGGCCCTCCTTTGAAATTACCTTTCAGCCTGAGATGTGGTACATGGTGGTGAGTAGAAGTACAGCACTGGTAGCAAGGTACAACACTTGCTGGCATTAATATGGACAAAGAAAGGTTGTGTGGTCAGGCAGAAAGGTACCTTGCTGTGAGGTTTGGGGTCTCTGTAGGACAGAGACCTTCAGCAGGACCATGCTAAAATGCCAGTGAGGATGGATTCCTCTATGGATGGTAACGAGCAGGTGAAGATTACAGTTTCCTAAGGTGTGCACCCAACTCAGTCTGTGAGGCACAAACATAGCTGTCTGCAGGGTATATGGAAACTAATGTGAATGGTTTGGATCATGAACAAAAGAGTGTTGTTCATAGGAAGTCAACAAACTTCCATTGACTTACATGTGGGAAATTCTGGGCTCACTATTTGTATTTTTGGGGGATGTATTATATTAACAGAAAGGGTAGTAATTGTCTTAGGATCTGTCCTGGTATGGTGACACTTTTTACTAATTTCAGCAAGTAATATGTACAATTCATTTTCCTGAGCTGAAAATGTGATCTTATTTTGTAACATAGCAGGAGTTAGTGTCCACTACATGCTATCATGTCACAAGCCTTTTAATCCTCCTTAATAGATTTCTGTGCAATTACAGCCTACTAGGTAGCTAAGTATGGAAGAATCTGACAAATAGGCTGTAATCTGTGACTTTGATAAATGAAGAAGTAAAGCCTTTCTCCTTTAAATTTATCCTTTATGAATTTTAATAAGGGCATAATTTGTAATAATAGTGTGCTGAATAATAAAACTCCTGCCCTAGCTTTCATGGGAGGGTGATGTTTCACAACAGGTAATTTGTAAATAGCATTAATGACAAAGTGTGCTGCATCTTAACTTTAGAGTTGAATCATCACAAATTGTTTTCAGGGATCTGCTGGAAGCTGGTGCAACCCTACGCTGGCTACTGGGAATGCAGTAGCTAGATGGGTATGACTGCTAAGATTGGATTTCAAGGGTGCAAAGGTCCTGAAGTTGATGCTGATGTCAGGTGAATTTGAGATGTTTGTAATTTTGCTTCTTAGTTGTATGTTCATTGTATGAAGGATGCTTTGTACATAGGTGCCTATATGTGATATTCTCCGCTGTGTATTAGGGCCCAATTCTGTGCTCTGTCTCAAAGAGACACAGAAAAAGATTTACCTGGTTTGTCCTGCTATTTCATTCTCTGGTTTCCAGGACCAGATAGCTGCAGCAGCACTATCTGAACTATTTTTAGGCATCTGTGTGTACATGTGTTCTCTGGGCATCTGTTTTTCCCTGGACTGACACTGAAAAGGGTGGTTCAGAGGGCCCTGTGCAGAATCAGCTGGGGACCACCCCAGCCCTCTCACTGGAGCCATTGCTAATGTTGTCCCATTGCCATCCTGATGGTCATGCTGTGGCTGCACAGTGTTGCTGGGAATCTGCTGTGGCTGCACATTGCCTGGGTTGCTGGCAGCCCTGCCAAGCCTGCCTGAAAGCTGGGGCTCACCTCTGCACCCCCCTGGCCAAGGCAGCCACAGAGAGTGAGACCTCAAGTGTGGTTAGCAAGTTGATAGCCTCTGCTAGTGCAGCTGCTGGCAGCTTTGTGGTCCTCTGAGTCACCCCCTGGCTCATATTTTTATCAGGAGTATGTCATCTGTGGAGAGATTATTTGCAGTAATTGCAGAGGGCAGTGTGTGAGACATCAGTTTCTGCTGGTTCCCATTTCCCGTCACCTCTTGCTGCCCCCTAGAAAAGAGGTCTTACCAAGGAAGAATTGTCTGAGTGGCCTCGCAGGTTGTCTGTGCTGCTTCAGGAGGACATCTGAATGTGAAAAACTGAGCCTTCACATACCTATGGGTGGGAAAGACCGAGCAGCTGCTGATCTCACTCTGGGTTAGATGTTGAACCTAATCCAGCAGAGTCACAGCCCAAAAGCAACTTTCAATTTCTTGACTAGAAGGACACAAGCAATGTGCTCCCTGGACAAGGAGACAGTGGCATCTCGTTTAGCTCACAAGCACCTGAACCACCTTCCTTACATCTGAGGAGCTCCTTGCAGGAGGAGGGATCTGTGCCAGATGCAATTCTCACATACAGCCGAGTCCTGAGCACCTTGTGGTGCTCAGAGAATTGCTAGGAGGGAAGATTAAGCAAAAATGACTTTGGAAACATCCTTTAAAACTGGGGGGGATCTGCTCAGAACAAATACCTGCAAAACTTTATAACCTTTCTTGGCGGCTGAACAAAAGCTCTTACAGTCTAGTGGTTACTATATATTACAAAGGTTATTTCCAAACACTTGGCTAGCACCCGGGGAGAAAATATATGCCTTGTGGTTGACTAGCATCTGAGTGCTTCCCTTCAGAGGATGTACGGCTCTAGTGTAATGAATACAGTAATCATCAGATGCTGTGAGGAAAGGACAAATATTATTGTTATGATTAAACTGTGAAGGTTAGATGAATCATTTGGGAGGGCTGAGGCATTCTGATATTAGACCTACTGGGGAACACAGAGGGAGGAAAGTGCCTTTGTGAATTCTATGCTTCTGTCTTATTGAGAGTGTTTTCTTACCCAAACAGAAGGTCTGGTTTATGCATTTTAGTACTTTCTTAGTCCACAAGCTGAATATGTTGGCATAAAGCACATGTTCTTCTAAAGGCCGACAGTGCTCATGTATGCCCAACACAAATGATGACATGGTGCCATTTTGACTGACCTAGGGCAAGGGCAAAATGCCCAGGGCCCAATCTGTGACATGTTTTTGACATGAAGAAACTGGTCGGTTATGTGCCATCTGCGACTCAGGCCCCTACCTCTTTTGCTAAGTCCCACAAAATGTGTGTACAGTCTCATTGCTGCTGGGTTTTGAGTCAGCTGCATCACAGAGTGCATATGCCCCAACTGCCAATGGATTGTCCTTCTACAGGTGCCAATGGCCACCCCAGAGGTGGAGATACCTCTGTGGTTGGTGTGGCTTGTCTGAGCTGAAAGCCCTTGAGTCACTCTGGAGTAGGCAGGACAGGTCATGAGTGTGTCTTTGGATCCCTGTATAGCAACTTGCAGAAGAGAAAGATAGGAAAAACCAAAAGAGAAATATTATTCTTCCATTGCTCCTGTACTTCTGTTTAGAAAAACTGAAAACATAAGAAATCCCTTTCTCCATCTGTGTGAGGACTGTAACATGTTTGTGGTTAGATTTCTAATTTATTCTTTATCACTATCTTCTGGGTTACTCTGCACAATTAATGTTCCTTCTTGTTCTCCAGCTTCCCCAGCTGCAAAATAGAGATACTGAGACTGTTTAGAGCTTTCGGGTGTAAAAGTGGAAAGCAATATAAAAGAACAGCATATTGTAAGATAGAACTACATCATGCAGTAAGGGAAACAGAACTACTAAATGTTCTGAGTTCAGGATTATCTTTAACAGAGAAAATAGCTATTTTACGAACATGAGTTGAACTCCACTGCACAGCTGTGCCTCTAAGAAGTAACTGGATTTCATATTTACCTTCTTTTTGTGCTTTTAGAGTTATTGTCCCAGACACAGACCTGGGGGAGAGGGAAGGGGGAAGCTGCTGGGGAACTGGTTTTAATCAGATCTTAATTTCACCTCCATGCGAGTTGTTTCACTGATCATACCTTGAGGTAAATATGACAAAATCAGTTCTCAGTTACACTGCTGTCATCAGCAGGAAAACCAAAGCTTATCTCTCATGTCCTAGCAGAAACTTCTGTGTTTGTATTACCATGGTCAGGGCCTGTATGAGCAGAGCAGGGAAAGAAAAATTATCTGTTCTGAGATTGCTGGCCCATGTATGCATTCCAGACTATGCTTGAAAGAAAACCCACTGAGGCTCTGTCTAGCTGTTTTCTAGTCTGTACTTCATCATCTTCTGCCAGCTGGCTCACTGCTGAGTTGCAAACTGTAATCTTCAAATTAGCTGGAAACAAAAAGCATACACACACACAAAAAAGAAAGAAAGAAAGAAAGAAAGAAAGAAAGAAAGAAAGAAAGAAAGAAAGAAAGAAAGAAAGAGAAAAGAAAAAAAAGAAAAAAACCCCCAAACCACGCAGGGTCTATGCTTTCTCTGAATCAGATCTTTGTCATTTAGAGTCTGAAGATTTACACTGCAGGATAGTTTTGCCTTGCATGGGAGACATCTTGATGTCTACTGTTAGATTTCAGCAGGTACAATATGATTCTTACACTGGGCTTTTGCACCCAGGAAAACCAGCTTTTGCTGGAATGTTATAAAACATTAGGATGTTGTTAAAGCATCTTAAATCAGAAGAAAGGGAAGTCACAACAGGAAAATAGGACAGCTGTGTGTTTGTAGTCATATTAGTTGGAAGTGGCTAATTGAGTTATGTTAGGTTTCACTTTGGAAAGCTTGAGCCACACATCAATGCAAATCAGCATTACTTTGTCATCACTAGCTGTTTGCAGGCAGAGTAATCTGATAAAAGCAAAGAACTAGTAATGCCACATTTATTGCATTTTTCATCCAGTTTTCCTTCCCAGCACTTAATTTGTGAAGTTTTCCAGTTAATACCTCAGTCTGTGCCATCAAAAATGCCTTTTTTCCTCTCCAACTTCATTTACCTGGCAAGAACATCCAAGAACATGCTCTATCTCAATACATAATAATTGCAGGAACAATTTTTCTTCAAAATAAAAACATACAACATTTGGAGAGAGAGTGTCTGTTTTATTTACAGACACCGGAAATGGTAAGAGCAGAAGAGCTGCCCTTGCTCTGTTGGCCTCTGTGCAGAGGAATTGCATGTGTTGCCTCAAAATTCACACAGCAATTAACCCCAGACCTCTTGAATCCTGATCCAGCCCCTTGCAAAGTCTGGTCTTTACATTTAAATCAGAAGCTGATCAAATTCTGATAGGAAAAACATGTTGCTCTTTCTAAAAAAAGAACTTTTAAAGCAGTTTTGATGAGAACAGGTGCTTGTGCACTTGAATTTTATGTCAGCTCTCCTTCTTTCCCTTTAACCACAGCAATTAATACATTTCAAGTTCTAGGTGTATAGAAGCTAACAGGGAAATAGAGGGGAAATAAAATCTGTATCTGCAAGCATTGCCTCAGTGAAGGTAAACTGTCAGAGCAGATGCTGCCTCTGGCACGTCAAGCCTCTTCTTCCCTCGCTCAGTATTTACATGATCTCCACAAGACACACCTTACACACCCGAGGAGACCAATGTGAACCAGGAGAGGCAGCATTAGGATTCCTAGCTGCTCTAGGAGGCTGCTGGATTTCAATATGTTCTCCCATATGTTTTAACACTTTTGCATTTCTTCCATCTGTTTCTGAGAAATGTGAAGGAATTTAATCTTTTCTAGGGTTATTAAACCAACAGCTGTTGTCATTAATAGAGGACATTCTTTATGGCAGCAAGCAAATTCCAGTGATAAATTCAGCCCTGCCACCCTGTATTTCTTTTTAATGAATACAGCATTTGTACTGAAACTGGGGTTATGAATACAGTGAGTTCTTAAACTATTATTATTTGGCATTATAATCTATTATTGTTTGGCATTAAAAAAGGGGTTTTCCCCTCTTCCTCTTGTTCCTTATTGCTGTTTCTATGATACACATTTTATCCTGGGTTAGACAGAATTTTTTTTTCATTCCCATTTCCATCCTTCTATCCTTTTTGTTCTCCAACAAACTGAATAACTTGGAAAAATTTGCTCAAATTAATGGAATACATCACAATTGAATAGCCATTTCTTGGTGAAGCTTTTTTGCAAAAATATATTCTCTTTTCTTGTTCACTTTAAATGTTCCTCTGGCATGCTAAATCAATGGTGACTTTTATTGTCTCCTGCCATGGGAGAAGATGTGGGCTGAAACTACCAATTTAAGAAGGATTTACCAAATCTGCAGAAAATACAAGCATTGGAACTTGAATTTATTAGCATTAAAATGACTGAGCACAGTTAAATGCCTTTGTCTTGTTAGTATTTGGTATTGCTACTGTGAGAAGAAAGAGTAAGAAACAGAAACGATGGGATAAAAAGAGCACAAACAGGAAGAGCAGAAACATGTTACTTGATCTGTTGTAGTCCTTTCAATCCACTTGCAGACCAGTTGAAGGAAGTCATGCTAATGATTCCTAACTACCAGTTCTATTGTAGGTTACCCATGTCCAAAGGCTTCTGGCTGTATTAGAAGGAATTTATAAATGATCATGCATCTATTTAATGTCTTTGTGCTGTCACTTAGCACTGCCTCCTTTGGGAAATGGACAGCAATAACTGAAATATAGGGGTTTTCACAGGCTCTGGTGTGTATTCTTTCCTTTTTTGGAGCCAAAACTCTGTGTTAGAAGTATTAATCCTTTTCCCAAGGAGCTGGTTCTCAGATATTATGATTGTGAACATCCTCTAACTTCATGGATGTATGGATAGTGGACATATGTACAGTGGCACAGATGGAGAGATCAAAAACTTGATACTCACCTTTGTAGAGAAAGATCCTGTTTTGAAATATAAAATGGAACTGAAATAGAAGAACCTGTGCGAAGTTTCAACCCTGGTGTGCATAGTTACTTTGAACAGAAATATTTGCTACTTTTTTGACAAACTGGACTTGCAGCCTTGTTCTTTTCAAAGGACAGAAAAAGCAAAAGGAAAAATGCAACTCGTCTGTACATAGCAGCAGGAACACCAGATCATTTATTCCTTGCAGCATTTCCCCTTAAACAGAGCTTTCTGTGGATGCTTCAGGCTGAATTTTTAAAACTTGTTCTCGTCTTTGTTTTCTGCTTCCTAGGGAACTCATTTGGAGGCAAGTTTTCTGTCACAAGTGGAAGGGACCCTTAGAAAGAGAAGAGGGTTAGAAAGACACTTGTTCCCTAGGAACCAGGGACCCTTCTTCCCAGCCACCGGTGCCCATGCCTTCCCCCACCCCTCTTGCAGGGGTGGCCTCAGCTTCTGGATTGTCCTCCCTTCTGGGGCTTTCGTGCTCCTGCAGATCTCAACATGCTCACAGTCCTGCACTCTCTAAAGCTGAACTTAATTTGCAATTTTGTCATTGTTGTGTGGAAAAGCTGCGTAAGATTCATTGCATTTCGTTAGTGAAGGATCCATCCTAAAAGGGGAGACTGCATGTGAAATATATCTACACTTGGTAATCTTTTAAGTGTAATGCCTCCAGTATTTTCTTACTTTCAATGTGACAGTAATTGAAAGATGAATTCCTGTAATTTTGGCCTTTATAATTCGACTGAGAAAAGGTCAGTTTCTTCATGGAATCTTGTTTGAACTGGTAGAATGGCGTGGAAATGTCACATTGTCTTTCTCAGAGTGTCACTGCTGCTTTGATTAACAGCACGTTCAATTTGTAATACAGAATAAAACTCAAATACCACAAATTAAGAGCCTAGACAACAATTCCTGAGACATCAGTAGAACGATTTCCCTTGATTCGACTGTTTTTGGGATCTAACTGAAAATTAGAAAAGAAGAAATCGATGTCTTTATTCAGAAACTTATCTTCTAGGCCTGAGGGAGAGGACCCTGTCCCTGTGGTTCAGGATCCCAGAAGCTGGAGAGGAACCCTCCATGGGACAACCCCACAGATATCCTAGCCCTGGGGCTGCTAATGGGCATGCTGGTCCCAGCCAGCCTCACCTGGGACCACCCTGTCCCTGCCTGACCCCCTGTGGCTGCTTAATCTCAGCCTGTGCTGCAGGAGGGGGTGTTTCAGGTCCACCACAGCCTGCCTGGGGTCAGCAAGTCACTGTGGTCTCTGACTGTTGGCCTGTGCTCTGTTGGCATTTATGGCACTGTAAGGAAATTCACCATTAGCAGCCACTGATGATGACTTCGCCAGCAAAGTCAGCTCTGTCTGGAAGTTGCTCTGCAATTGTCAAGTTTTTTCCTTGGAATAATTATAAGGCCCCCAGCAGTGTATTCATATAGACTGTGTAAAGTCTGAATGTCTGCATGAAAATAAGAGAAAATAATTGAATGCTGAAGTCCCAAAAGGTTTAGATCTTGCGTTCTTCATAAAAAAGAAGGTACTTCATCTTAATCTATTGGTTAGGCCTCAGTCAATAATCACAAAGTCAATTGGACATCGAGCATTGCTAGTTCTACCAGTTTCATTATGCACAGATGTCTAGTTCCATTTCATACTGTATTATAAGCCAGGTGCTTAATAGTCTTTGGCTGCTTTTGTAGAACTAAGGAGTCCTTGTGACTATTCCTAATGTAATAAACACACTCAATTAAATGAAAATTGTGTAGCCATATCATGCAAAGATTTGCTGCTTCTTCTACTAGTAATTCTGCTTCAGTATCATTTGGACTACAATCTACAATCTACAATCTACTCTACAGTCCACAATGTAGAGGCATTTGTATAGCAAAACTGTTAAAATATTTATAAACTAAGGTAGAGAATAGAAGTATACATCACTCCATCAGTTGGAAATCATGTCTTGGATGCAGAACTTCATTCTGGATGGTGGCCTGTGTGTAACAGCTTCCTGCTCATGGAAATGTGGCTTCATCAACAGGTTCTAGAGAGGAAGATTCCCAGCCCTTCCCTTGACAGTACAGAGAACAGGTAATACCTGTGCACTCTGCCTTGAGGTTCCTTAGCAGGAAAGAACTTGTGGTGGAAATGGATAGAAAATTAGTATAGGACAAAGAAGGGACATGAATCTCTTGAAGTCTGAGCTTGTTAGCACCAGTGTTAAGTACAAGCCAAGTCTGCAGATCACTGAAGACAGATTGCTTTCTCTGGATTGGGTCTGAACTGTGTGTGCTAAAGCAGACCTTGCTGTTAATTCAAATGAGGTTTGTTTTTTTTAATCCGTGCTACCTTCACTGCTGTGGTCAAGGTTTTAGCAGCAATTATATTTAGCAGACTAACTCCTATGTTCTTCAGTGGACTTCAGACTGCACTATGTATTTTTCTAGTTTTTTTCTTTCAGTGATGTATTAGTGTATATTGTTTAATTTCTCTGGACCTCAGAGACCTAAGATATACTTTTTTTATATATCTACCATATATATATATATACACCATATAGATCTATAATTCAGTTGTTCTTATAATGTATCACAAACATTGTACATATATTAACTGTTAAGGAATAGCTACAAGTACACAAGCTCTCATTAAGATGTTTAACATACTGCATTAAGGTTTATTTGCCTATTAAGTGTGGAAAGGTTTAACACTCTTTCCTTTAAATACATCTCAAAGAATTAAACAAGATTATACATCAGCTGATAAGATCTAAACAAACCACGTAGCAGCAGAGATAACTGAATCATTTTTATTTTGATTTATGCTAATTTTAGGAATCTCTGAATAGCACTTCAGAGCACTAAATTTTAAAAAAATTGATTTCACATTTAGCTTTCTAGCCAGAAGGGGTTGGTTTGGGCTTATGAGACACTTGGCTGTCATGTGACTCCTTCCAAGGTGCTTTTCTCATCATACCAAGAAATCTTTCTCTAGGAAAGATTATATTTGCTAATTTTGCTAGAACAAACGGCAAGATTTTTCACAGTCATTACCTACAGGCATTGATGCTGCCCTGGTAAATGAAACTCCATACCATCCATCTTGTGCCTATCACACCTGCATGCAGGCAGTCTTAGAGATGAGTTGATACAGGTGTAACCACAGTAATAGCAAAAGTAGGTGGAGGGGACATGGCAAAGGAATCTGCAGCAGAAATCTTGTGCTCTCTGCTGAAATGGGACTGTTCTGCCTTGGAACAGCCCTTCTGGTGAATCAGCAACATGTGGGGAGAGAGAAGAGGCTGGCTGTGCTGGGAATCTGGAAGAACCTCCAAGGTATCTGTAGGTATATGAGAAAACTGCAAGCAGGTTTCAGCAGTGAGAACTGAGGGCCTGTCACACCTTCCACATTTGTTAAGTATTGAAGTTTTCCCCTTTGCCATGCTTAGTCAGAATGCATTTCAGTATATCTGAAATGCTGTTGAAGATACCAAAATTAAATACATCCAAGCTGCTGCTTTAAAATGCTGATCCAGATATGTTATACTGCACGGAGAAAAGGCTGTGCAGAGGAATATTTTCTGTTGCTTGCATTAAAATGCTGTTTTCAGATCAAGGAAATGTAATACAGCAGCTTCCTTCTAATAATGTCATGTGACAGGTGCTACATTCTTTTCCCCATATGGCAGAGCTTTACATAATAAAACCTTGCAACCAAACATCACCACTGCTTTGTAATGTCATCATTGCTGGGGTGAAGATATTCTGAGCTATCCCAACCTGACTTTTTTCAGTGTTTTGGGGAACTGAGCCTACACAGGATTAGCAAGATTAGTAATGCTGAATAAGCAACATGAAGCTGCATTCACTTAGTGCCTTAGGGCCCCCCCTAGGGCATAAATGGAAGCTCACTGAAAGAGGTTTCTAAAGAGTCAACTTTCTTGATGCTCTTAATTCTAATATCACCCTTATGTTTTTTTCCTTTTAGTACTGTCAGCTAAGGGTGTTGCTGCTTTTTCCCTTCTTGCCCTCCCCACAAGGACTTTGTTTAACTATGGAGTAATGGTCTATATATGGGGTATAGCACTTAAAATGGCAGAGGATGTGTGCAAATGTTGTATCTGAAATAGCAATTCAGGCAGCATTCATCTAGTTTTCCGTGTGTGGATGTGAAGAGGCAATGTTTCCTGGTTTCCTCTTCTGCTCTTAACTTTGTTGGAGAAAGGCTGTGCAGTCTAGAGGGAGGCTCTTAGTTTTTCCATACCCCTTTTCCTGCTGACAAAAAAGGGGAGAACAGGGGCAAGGGATGATGTGCTCTGGGTAAGCATAAAGCTGTGTTGGTATGCTGTGGATCCCCATTTTTCTGTGCACTGGAGAGTAATCAGAAACTCTTGACAGCAACTGGAATTTTACTGGCTTTCAGCATAGATGGATACAGGCCAAAGATGCCTGTCTACACTAGTTGCACTCTATCTATCATGAACTCAGTGCAATAAATCCATAGTTCAAGTTTAAGGCAGCTCCCAATGTCAGCTCAGTATTGATTCAGCTGCTAACTTTATTGCCAGAGGAATGACATTATAAAGAACCTTTGGACTGGAGTTTTCTAGAGACTTAAAGGATGTGGGCCTGAATTTCCAAAGCTGTATGCATGGTTTAAGGTATAGATGTGTAACTAGTGGGAATTTCCAGGCCTGCTACCAAGTAAGACATCAGCTTGGCATGTTATCTTTTTGTTGTGTTTTTTGAAAAAGTTTGTGCACAAAAAACAATTGAAAACTGATATAGGGAGCCAGCTTCCCTTTGACTTTTGAAGGTGTTTAGACCTTATACTGCACCTTCTTGATGTCTTCTAGTTTAACCTTCATTAACATTATTTTATACCATTTATACAGGAGGGACCTAGGGGCTTCAGAGAATGACGGGCATGTCGTATTTGCAAGTATTAGTGAAACAAATTTGATGAAACAATCTGGTTCAAAAGGAATGATTTTCTGACAACTTACTAAGATGGCTTTAGGTGATACACCTCTTGTGATGTTGGAGCTGGGGTTTGAAGCCCAGCGTGTGGCTTGTGTGGAACATAGGCAATGATACTGTGATTGCTCTGGAAGTGCAGTTGTGTGTGCTGGCAGGGAGAGATGTTTGCTCTGCAGGAGTAGAGGGGTTCAGAGCAGCTGGCACGCCAGGACTGCAAACAGGCTGCAGAAGTAGATATGTCAGCTCTTGGAAATGTCTAGATCTTAGCAAATGGCTTTTTGGTATAGGTCTGTTGTATTCCTGATCCTAGACTAGGGTCTTATATATACATTTCCTCACTTTTCAACCACTGTTTTGCTCTTGAGCACTCTCCTCTGTTGTAGTATCGCATGTCAAATGCTACTGATAGTAGTGTTTAAATTGATCAACACTGATTTTTTTAAAAAAATCAAACCAAACCAAGCAATCAAAACCAAACCCTCTCCTGAGACTTCTCCATTCTTGGTTGAGTCGCTTAAAGCACAGTTATCACAGATGTGACAGACAAGTGTCCCTGCAAACTGAAGGTGCTAACTAAAGGTTATCCAGCTGTCCATTTTGAATGTCGAATCTTGAACTGTTTAGAGATTGTTCACAACCAGAATTCTCTTCCTCAGTATAAAATGAAAGTGCTGTTTTAAATTTCTTTTTTCTTTCCTTGTTTTCTTGATATTTGTCCTCTCCCCGTCCTCCTAGGGTGAGGTTCAGCAGCCACAGCTTACTAATGTAATTGATCATTAGAATATCCCTGAGGATATGTCGGTTGCTGCAGTTTAACAAAATGTTAGCTGCGGCATAAACAGTCATTGGAAAGGATGGAGTGAGTCATTCATCTTGATTAGCAGTACTGCCTGAGAAGGTAGAGGCAGGGAGGAAGGAATGCAAGCTTTGTGGCTTCTGCAGTTCATGAAAGCTAGAGTCCTGTTGCCTTCCCACTGGTGAGGAGTTAGCTGGAGGACAGGAGTCTCTGTGTGTATGATTTTATCTGCTGGAGGCCTAGCCATTGGGAGTGTACTTAGAGTCACACTCTGAATACTTTGTCTGAATGCTTATGCGTACTAATTTGAACCTTATGTCCTTTTTATTATTGGAAGAAGGCTCTATGAAGTAGGTATTATCATCACATAATGCCTAGTATGTGCCATTATGAGATCTAGATGGCCACTGTGGGATAATAATTAGCACATTGCTGGGACAAGCTGAAGTCTAATATGCAGGTTTCTTCTGCCAGGTTTTGAAATTGGTGCCACATGGAGCTCTGGTGCTTGCTGTAGGTAGTGTGAGAGGCAAGGTGCTGTCTTGGAGGGACTGTGCTGCGGATGGCCGTGTGACCTTGAACAAGGTGCCTCATTCCTGTAAGTGCCTCATTCAGTTCTTGTGTTTCTTGAATGCAGCACAAGAGGTTGGATGGTCACTGTTCATCTGTGTTATGTGCAGGGCCTGGAGTAGCTCTTACAGCACAACTGGGACAGTGGGACCTCAGCTGGCTTGAAGGCTTCATTTACTGTCTGACTTACAACCATGCTGAGAGGATGGTCTTGGCAAAAAATTGCATATTGCAAGTTATGCCTCCCGAGTAATGTCAGGGCATAACATCACTTAGTACAAGTGTTTGTGTTTTAGTGAGATATTAGAGGAAAAAAAGCTGACTGTAACAGGAATATTTCTTTCCTTGCATGTTGTGTTTCTGAGCTTGAGTTCTGAGTTTCCTGAGGGTTTCCTCCGCCTGTCTGTAGGGCAAAGCATGTTACTGAATGCAGCTGCTCTCCTGATGTAGCAAGCAATGAATTGTAGGCCATGTAATCAACAGTAATATATTTAATTGACTTTGCACTTGGCAACAAGTGTATTGCTATGAAAGAGATGGAAAGGATTGGACGTTTACTTGCTAGACATCTGTAGTGCCCCAAGATTGAGATAAATAGCAAGCTCTAAGCTGGCAGCCAGATAAATAGCTGGAATGAAAGCTCTTGGTCACAATCGTTGTGAAGTAGGAATTGCTATTAATATTCTCTCACTGATATATTTAACCAGAGTGCAATACTAGCATCTGACTTGGAAAGGCTATTTACCAAAAGGGGTTCCAGTGTGACACTCAGTGCTTTGACTAGACACTTTCTGAAGGGAAGCCTTTGCTGCCTCACATGGCACTTCCCAGCAAATGTGTTCGGAGGATATACTCATGTCAAGTTGTAGATAACATTGAGATGAGAAGTGTTTTTGACTTGCTCAGTTTCTCCTACACCTGAGTGGTATCAGCTCTAGCAGTAGTGTGACTTTGGCCAGCAAACAAAGACAGAGTTATTACATAGTCTGTTTTCTGCAAATTAGTGTTTTACAAGATCTAAGGTTAGGAGACAATTTATAAGTACTTTATACATCTTGTATTGACTGAGCAATCAAAACTGGAGTGACTTGTTTTTCTCTGTCAGCTAAAGATTAGGTTTTTGCTGTGTATTGCCTCCAAAGTGTCAGGAAATCTTAGAAACTGTCAGCCCAAAGATGTCTCCTCAGTATCACGTTACAGCACTGAGATAATGGATATTGGACACTTATCAGGTAAATGTTGAATTTGTTTCTAATAAATGTGACTGACAGTTAATCTTTACCCTCATTTAATAACAAAGGATTTTGTTTGCAGAAGTAATTCTAGTTGTCCATTTGCAATTTCTTATCATAGAGACAATGAGGACCATTGATTGTCATGTTAGAATCATTTATTTCTGAAAATTCATTACCATGTTAATTCTTCATTGGTATATAGCATTCAACTTTCATTTTCATTAAAGCATGGCCTTGAGTTTTAGTAGTTCCCAATGGCTGGGGAAGCTGAAAGATGAATTACAGGAGGGCTACTTCTTTTTAGAAAGGCAGTAAGGAGGGCTGTGGCTTGTTGTGATTTCATATTGAAGGCTAGAAGAAAACAAGGCCAAAAAAACCTTTTCTGTGGAGTCACTGGCACTGAAAAAGGCAGACATAGGGAAAGGTAGGAAATACACCAGCCTGTTGTGCAAAGCTGTTGGCTCAAGAGTAGTGATGTGAAACCAGAGAAATCTGGGAGGTGAGGACAAAAATTAATTCCTAGAGCCAGATTTTCATACCTCTACCCAAGATGAATTGAATACTGCTTGATAGTAGACCACAATGAAGCAGTGACACCTTAGAAAGCAAAGAGCATTTTGTTGCAAGGCACCCTAGAAGCTCCTTGGCCATGATGATTAGCATGTGGAAGAACCTATTAAACTTTTTTCTAGTGTTTCTGTCTTGATATTCTTATTAAGCTTGACCTTTTCTTTAGATGCATGGGTGTCTGTGCCTAGAGTCTCGCATAGCTTCTGAAGAAAGTGAGAAAAGTTTCTCTTTCCATGTTTGATGTCCTTAGTCACTTTTCTAAGGTGGACTCTTGACACCAGAGTGTAGTGGTCTGTCTTTTTGTTTGATACAGTGTCCTTTTGAAGATTCAAGGAGGAAGAAGCCTTTGAGTATTATCTCTGCAAACAGCGGGTAGACCATAGGGCAACCCAGAATCAAGGAATGCTCCCCATTTCTTAGGAGGATCATTTGGGGTTAATTTGAAGGGTAGATTTTTATGTTGATTCATGAGATACTGGTGATGTTCATAATGATGCTCCATGCTGGTATCGACAATGGCCCTTGACAAAACATGGTAAGCTCAAGCAGAGATCGGGCATCTGCAGTTACTTCTAGTAGTGCCTTGACTTTTATCCTTTTGAAAAAAACCAGAAGGTGGTTTCTACTAGTTCTACAAGTTTAGTAGCATTTTGTCTGTAGACTTCTGCTCCAGTTTTCCAGCTTTGCTATATTTTTTTCTCTTGTGGTGGAGAGGAGTACTTGGCTTTCTTCAACAGATCTAGTCATTGTGAGAAATGTTATTTTCTGGAGTAAATTCCCACAGTTGCTCACCACATATTCTGACTAGTTTGCAGGTCATCCACTTCTCTCAGAACAGTACATAAGTATGATTCCAAATGTAACATTTCCAGAAGTTAATGTAAATGTAGTCAGTGTTTTTGTAAGATAGTAACTGACTGGTACTCCCTCTATAAAGCAATTTTCCTTTTTGGTCTAGTTGAATGAGTTCTCTATGTGAGAAGTGTCAGGGAACATTGGGTGATACCTGAATAATGGCTGAAAAAGTGTCTTGCATTTCAGCCATTTGCAGTTGCAGCCCCTTGGTAAATCTTTGTCTAGAAACACTCTATTTTAAACACCATAGATACTATAAATAGGGCCTGGCTGAATTTCTGCTGAGCCATAGATATATATATATATTACAGAGCTCCAATTTGCATCAAGCAACTTACTACCAGCATTTTATATAGATTCAAATACCTCTTGTATTAATATTGTGAACATGAATAAAAGGAAACAATTATGTGGTATCCATGTAGGTGAAGTATTTCTACCAGAGGAGCAGGTTATTCCACTGAAGGGCAGACATCATCCTGAAAGGAACAGAAGACCCAAGATGCAGTATATGTATATACCAGTAGATAGACATGTGAAAAGATTAAAGGCATCACTTGCACTGACTCAGAGTGCCTGCTTGTAATATCTACAGGGTTACTGCTATATTTAGTACCACTGTGGAGCTCTGCTCCTTTCCATGAATCACTATATGTGCCTTGAAAGGGTAAAGAGGAGTGTGCTTGAACTAAGGATACGTTAGGGCTTTCGTTAATTTTGCCAGCAGCATCTCTTCAACAGTGGCTGCTGGTATTGTGGGTTTAAAAAAAGATTTCTAAAATTTGTTATTAATCATGTAGCCAGTAGATGCTGGAACAATACAAGAGTATGTATCTCTAAATGAATTTGAATTGGATCATGTAATTCGTATCTAAGTTATATGAGGACGTTTTGAGGGAAAAAAAAATACTTAGATGGTATCTTAGGTACCTCCTGATGCCAGGATACCAAAGCTGGCAGCACTGGACAGGCTCTTCTAGTGATGTACACCATATTGTGTGGTCCTGATGGTACTGAGGCTGCCTCTGATACTGTTGATAGGTAGGTACAGGATGGTACTGTTCCCCTTTAGTTTTATTCCATATCCTGCTGTTTTTAAATCCCTCTGTCACAAATAAATTCTGCTCATGCAGAGCTGACTTTTGTCCTCTAGCTCCTAGTGCTCACAGTTTGCCTTCTGCATTTCCACTGTAGTTGTCTGCTTGCATCTTGGGTAAACCAAATCCCATGCATATATCAGCTCATCCTTATTCACAAGTCTGATTTTCCATGTATATATCTTATACCCTTGTCTGTGGTCTGCTCCGATATAGGATGTTTACAAATGCTGAAGAGTGAATAGATAAACTAACGTGAGAAAACTAGGCCTGAGTAGAGTCCTTTGAAGAATAACTTTGTATGAAGAGCTTGATGTTTAGGTAGGTTAAGTATTTTTTAGCATTTCTATATATCTTCCTGAATTACCTGAGAAAAAGTATTTTTCATCTTGTGGTGCTTTTCATTTCAGTAAACATAATATACAGAAAACATTTTTCCTGTTCCTTTTTCTTAAGGTAGTTTCTAGGTTTTCAAGTATTTTTTTCAGGTGAAGAGTCTTAACACTCTTTTACCAAGAGGAATGGCAAGCTTGCAGGTACAGTATTTTATTTTGTGATTAAGCCAACAACCTTGGATTCCACCCCACATTTTTTTTTGTTGAACCTTAAAGGATGAGTTGATGTTTCAGCAAGCTTCCAAAATTAAAGAAAATTACATTCTGATACCATCACTTTAACATACCAGACTTTCACTGGGTATTTAATCTGAAGGCTGAAATGTTTGCAAAGTGCTGACTTGAGGAATTCCATATTGCAGTAGGTACAATGCAAATACTGCCAGGTTAATTGCTTCAAGCAGCTGGAGTGGGGAGGGAAGGTGTTTTCACACTGATACATGTATTCCTTTCAGATCTGTGGAGTGTCATGGCTGGTAGTTGAGGAACATGCTGCTATCTCTGCTTCTTTCCCAAAAGTAAACCTCTGCTTACCATCTTTCAATAGATAATTATTTGAAAATATTAATGATAGAATATTCAGAATAGTTTTTCACTAAAACAATAATAGCTACTTGTGGCCACTGAAACTTGGAGCAATTCTTATATTCCTTTATGTTTCAGAAACAAAGGTTGAGGGTTTTTTTGAGCTATCTTCTAGAAATCCTTGGTAAATGGTCTTTCAGCACGTGATAGGAAACAGCATAACCTCCTTATTTATTTACCCACGTCTCCTCTTCTTTCTCATTACTGTATGAATAGATTGTTTCTACAGGCAGGGGCTTGTTATTAATACCAGGTGAACCAATTACTGCCATAGGAGTCAGTCACACTGCTTGTGTGGAGAGATAATGAAGCCTGGCATTTCAAACTCAGTGACCCCATTTATCTAAGCTGCAGTGATTCATAATGGAAAAATATAACCAATAGACTGAAGAAATACTTCTCACTTTTTTAAACACAGCATTTTAAATGTTCTGAGCTTTATCTGATTTCTTTCTCGTATTCCCTGATAGTATGTTTTATACTGACAGACTTTAACAGCCTGTTCTGAGTGTTTAGTGGTCCTTTGGAGAAGGATCCTAGGTCAGTGGGTATTTGATTTTGTACTGTTTGCATGAGTCTACTCATTAAATTAAATGCAAATTGAATCTAAAACTAGTGGCAGTTGAATGTGAAGTTGCAAGCTGTGTATCTTTTTTATATGTGCTATTTTTTAACTTGGAGACCTGTAGAAAATAATGGATTGCAGCAGTATTAGGTTTGAACACAAACCTAAACTGAGAGGCTCTAGTGAGGCAGGACAGTCTGTCTGTGTGCTGTTGAGTTAATTTGTAGTTGTGAACCAGTGTGTGATAGATGCCTGTCATATGGCTCACAAATACCTGAAGGGTGAAGACAGCAGGATAACAATTCTCGAGCAATAAAGGTCTCCTTTGAGACTGAATGTAAAACATAAAGAAGAGTGTTTTTAAACGTACTTTAAGCTTGGTTTTGAACAGAATTTTTGGTCAACAGCATAAATGCTAATTTTCAGTAGATTGCAGCATATTACAACTGGCAGTTCAGATATAGGCTCATCTTCAGCTCTCCAGTGCTTTTCCACCATCCAGGTGATTCTTTTTTGCTTTGAATTATCTGTGATGTTCTTCAGCACAGTTCCCTCCCAGACGGAACTGGCTGTCAAAAGTTACAATGTCAGGCTGAGACCCTGGGACAAATAGTAAAAAATGCTTTTTTTTGGTCTTTCATCTTTTGGATTGCCATTTCCAAGCCTTCACCTAAGCTTGGAACTGTAGAATAATGATGGCACATCCCAGCTTCAGCTCACTGTATGGGGCTTGGGAGGGTCATTCCTACAACTTCAGTGGGGGAAAGCCTGATAATAGCCTTTCTCCTGCTTAGATCTAGGAGATAGCAGAACACTGGTTTTGTACATCAGGCAAAGGAAGAGACCATCTAAATATTTTTTCTGGCCTTGTTTGGCATAAATGATAACTTTTCCCACTGCCCTTTTCCAGAAATCATCCAATGTGCAAGGGGAGCTGAGCAGTTTGCATTTTCTTCCATCTCTCTTTTTCAAACCTTCTCCCTACATTTTTTTTCTTTGTGTAAAAAGACTGCAAGTACTTCTCCCTGTGTATTTATCAAGTCTGTCTTTTACTGGCAGCTTGCCAGACAACCTAGTTAGAGATACAGAAGCAATTAAGGGATGAATATTTCAGTATAAGAATAACACTAAGGAAAGTTGCTGGTTTCTGCTGTCCTTAAAAGTCCAATTCGTTCGCAATGTTCCTTTCACGTCAGTGCTCACAGCAAGGCATGACTGAAGGACAGGACCTTTGTTCAGAGAGATTTGGACAGGTGACCTCAGAAATCAATATCTGAATTAAGGAATTCCATAAAGATAGTTAATTTGAAGCATTTAATTTACTGAAATAGCTGTGGCACTGTTTGGTGTTCTGGCCATCCAGTTAACAATTAAAGCTATAGAGAGAGTCTTCTGATGGGGCATTTTGCCTTTGTGAATTATTTCATTAATCTGAAATTGGTACTCTAGTGATATCAAGGAAATGGTCAAGGACAAAAAAACCACATAGTCATATTATAATTTTTCAATATTGAAGTACTGTGTCTTGCTATTTCATACCTAAGTTTGCTTGCAGTTTGTACTGTAATGAACTGAAGTGTCTTGGATTTAAAAAAAGGTGCTTTCAGAGTTGTAATGTTTTTTCCCCACATTGACTTGGAGTTAACTGTAGTCTGAAACTGCACAATATTCTGAGAAATGGAAATTCTAATTCCTGCACAGCTTTATTTTTACTGCTTAGGTAAGCCCTTAGATAGCCCTTTCTTTCTTACATGCTGAATGCTTCTCTTCCTCTGCACGTCTGGGAGATTGGTTCTGCATCACAAAGTCATGCCTGTGGCATACCATACAAAACCGGCTCTACTTGTAATTCTGTCTGCAGATCCTTAGGTGGTCTGTGTTCAAAGATCCTATTTAAACACAGCTAGAGAATATTTGTGTAGTACTCATTGTATCAAAGGGATAATTTTTCAAGGTGTCAAACTGTTTTCATCTGCTAAGATTCTTCTCTTCTGCTCCCTTATTTACAGGCTCATATAGACAAAGCTTCCATTGGAAAGGAACCAGAAATTCTCATTTTCACTTAATTTCCTACAACTGTTGCCTTGAATTTCCCTGTCCGTTGCACTAGTTTTCTTTTATGTAGATGTTTATTTGCAGCTATAAATGAAAAACACTTTACAGCAACTTTTTTCTACTTTTTTAATAGATTGTACTTGGGGATAGTTGGTTGTGACTTCAATGTCAAAGAGAACTTCCATACGCTGTGCTGTTCCACCACTTGTAAACTTACAGCATGATGCAATCAGTTTGCTCCCTATTACTGGCAGATTAATTCAAAACTACTTAATTCATAACTCACTAGGGCTATGAATTTGCCAGTTAATTGGAAAAGGTCCATTGGTTTTGCCATGAAGCTACAGTGGAGGTGTACCACTGCTTGTGGCAGATTTTCTGGGTCTTGCTGAAGGAAACCTAGGTCCTAGAAGCAAATTGCAAGTATGGTAAAATAATCCACATACCAGTCATAACCCTGCAGAAGTTACAGCTGTCAGAATTCATCACTGCAAGTCTAATGTAATTATTATGAATGTAATGTCTTAAGTGCCCCAGGATGTTTGTCCTGATAGGCAGTGAAATGGCCCTATGGATGTGCTATGGACAGCATTTTTGTGCCACTCTTTTTCAGATACTGTTCTACAAAATCAAGAAGCCTGTCATTCAAAGCCATGCTTCTGGGAAGGTACTAAGGGTATAATTTCTCTAAGTTAAACTGCAGCATTTGTCCCCATTAATGGGAAGAAACAACCTCTGTGTATTATGAATGCCTAATTGATTATCTGAGATGCATGCATACCACTGTGTTGGGTACATGGAAAAGTTTCTTAGCAAGGCTGTGATCAAAATGATACATTTTCTGTCAGGTTTTTATGAACAGACTGTAATCGGTTTTTCAGACAGCATATGATAGTGTTCTTAATTATAGCCAAAAAATGAAGTGCTTGATGATATCGGAGAAGCATCACACAGACAATAGAAGAAAGCTTGAGCTATAGTCCATCTTTAGTTGAAGTATTATTGGTACCATTGATTTTCAATTAATATTCAGCATTGACCATAAGTATAAAGAAGACAGCAACATAGTGCAGCAAATTTATGGATTTTTTACAAACCATTGATTTTTCTTTTTTTTTTTAGTGTGCAATTGTTTCCATTACTAAGGCACACATGGAGATCTTCTTTAAGAATTCATTTCTCCACAGTTAGTTCAAGGAGAAAACAATGTGTGAGTATCTGTTTTCTCTGGAGATGTCAGGAGGTATCTGTGTGTAGTGAAAACTTGGGCTTCATTTTGCTACTGTCTTTCTCTAGATAGTCCTGACAAGTTTCTCAATCTGGAGAGATTATCAGAACGGAGATTATACTGGGGAGATTATCAGAAGGCATATTGTCAGAGGCAAATCTGGCAGGCTTAGATAAGTTGAAGGAAGGAAACTTCATGTGCTGCTCAAAGAAATGGCTCCTTGTAAAGTATTGTAAGGCTCTGTTTTGTAGAACTGAGAAAATTTGAGTTTTGCAAATATCCAAGTGCTTTTAATCCAATAAACTAATTTAAAAATTTTTTTTAAAAAATCCCAGCCCTAAGACATCCCCCAAAACCAAACAGCAGTAGCAGTATCAATTAGAATCTTAACATGGGGCCAGGAAGATGTTTTTGATTTCTTGCTCAGACTGATCTTTCTATTCTGAAATGTACGGTGAAGTTGTACATCTGACTTTTTTGGATATCTTTGTTCCAGAGAAGGCAGAGATGCTTTTCCCAGGACCAAGCAACCTGTCACAGGAGGGAAGCAGAACTGTGATGCTGAAAAGCTAGGTCAGTGCTGTTATGACCTGGAATGTCGAGTTCTTAAATCCATAATTAACTTCTGGGACCATCCTGTTTCCGTGAGTCCTGAGGCTCCAACCCTTAAGGTTTATCTCATCTAGCACTGATAAAAGGGAAAGATGGTATTTTTCCCTCCCTGGAAGGTGAATGTTAGGAAGAACTGTTGAGCAGCTGAAGACATCTAGTAGTGTCACTCTCTGAACACTCTGAGAAGACCTGCAAGGTGGATAGAAGTGACAACGAGCACACATTTGGGTTCTCAGCATTGGCTTGCTGACACATGAAGAAGCCAGCAAGGTTTCTTCCAAGATCACACAAGTCAGTGAATAGTGAAGGAAAGACTTTATCTGGTATGGTACTTTAAATGTTATTACAGGAACAGCTCTGGCAATGGCAAATCAGCACTTACGGTTTATTGCTAAATGCTGTAGGTCTCTTGGTGCTATGTTATAAAATGGATATTATATTAAATGTATTGCAGTGTGTGGCTTTTACAGAGCCCAAGAGTAATTCTTGGAGAAGCCTGCTCATTCTCTCCCTATAGGGATGACAATTTATGGCACTATAACTGTGATTTTGTGGTGGGGGAAACAACTGCACTGTTTATCATCACTGTTTTTGAGGTTTCTGTAGTATTCAGGCTGAGGAAAGCAACAGCGTAAGAAATCTGCAATGTAAAATTATAACCACTCCTGTGCTTCTCACTATAGATGTACTTCCATTAGTGCAAGTCAGTTAGTTACCCAGGTTGCTGCAGCAAGAAGCTCAAAAGGTTCATGTACAGGCTTTTCAAATGGCTAAAATATTTCTGTCTTTCTGCAAGCTCTCATACATTCTGTTTGCTCACAAGTGACCGGTTCTTTATTTCTGCACTTCCCTACTTTTAAAAATGGCCTGCAGGGATCAGTCAGCAATGATGGAATCACAGTCTTGCACCATGTGTTCACGGTGCTTGCCTTGTTTCATCCCTGTCACACAATGGATGCATCTTTTGAGGTGACACCTGGATTAGTTGATTAGTTTTTTAATTTCACAGATGAATCTTCTGAGGTTTTTTTGCTTGTCCATCTTACTGAATTTTTCTGAAACCAGCATGTATAATCTGTGTGGTTGGGGTACTCAGTGTGATATTTCCATCCAGCCAAATCGTTGTATTAGTTTTGCCTCTGTGCAAAAGTTCCAGACTAAACTTATCTTCTGTTTTCTATGTGGTGGTCAAGACCCTGGGTGGTCTAAGACCTGCACAGCACCCAGGTGACATGATACCAGATAGGAAGTTCTCATCCTTCCTGTCCCACTAGGGCTGCATACCCAAATGGCTGCTGCTTATGTCTTGGCATATATAAGCCAGTTTGGCAGCCAGCTCCAGTCCACCAAATAATGCTAGATAGCCATTTGAGGCAGAGCCCACCAGTGTACATAGGAAACTGTTTTCAGGACTGTGCTGTGGTTCACTGAAATGGGCGAGCATCCAGCGTCTCCTTGGTATTACTACTCTGCTGCTCTGCTGTGAAGGAAGTTTACAAGGTAACACAATACTGGCAGAAAAGTTCATTTACTTTTCCTATGAAAGTTACATGGGAAGGTTTATATGATATGTGCTTCCTTTAATGCATGCCCAGCATGAAATAGTGCATTGAAATGTTTTTGTACACTACCTTCTAAAAAGCAGATTAAACTTTTAAGCTGTCAGCAATAATGATCCAGGAATGATCTACATGACCTATGCAGTGAGATGGCAAGCACATGGCTACATTCCCAGGCTTCTTTTCCAGTGTTACTCTTAAGTGCATGTAGTTTTTACATTAAAAGAGGCAATGATAGCACAGGAAAAATGAATTAACTACAGTTTAATTTCCTTTTGAAAACAATTATTCATTTGGCTCTGAAGCCTTTTGCCCTGTTCTGCTGACCTTTGGAAACATTTTGCAAAATTCTTCCTTTCTGTAATCTTAAGTTTATTCTTAAGCAGTTTAGCAGCTGCTCGATGTTAACACTGTGTGCCCCTTTGCTGGGACCAGTGAAGCCAAACACTTGCTTGTGCTGGCCCAAAGCCCATCACCCCAGGAGAGCAGCACTGGCCAGTGGCAATACAACAGGTGCATAGTACTGAGGCTGCACCTCAGGTTCTCTGTGATCTGAGGCAGATTCTTCATGATCTGCTACTACATTTTAAGAGATGTTGCAATATGTCTTACCACACTACCATAGCATTAACCATTTCTAAAATGCTGGGAAATTATTTCCTTAATTAATTAAAGAAATATAGGAGTTGCTTCGACAGACTGTGTAGAGTGTGACTGCTGTGTGTTGTATTCATTTGATAAACTGTTTACTGAGATGAAAGCAGAGCAGCTTCGGTGCCAGCTCTTGTGTTTGGTGAATCTGTTAATCACAGGTGCTAGAACCTTGCCTGTTCAGCAGCAGCTTGCAGGCTAAAGCATCTCATCTTTGGGGGGAGCTTAGTAGCCCTGCAGGTCTCAGAAGCTGGGCACCTAATGTTATGAGTTATATGGTTTTTGTACCTATCACAGTGTTATTTGATTTCTTTATGCTATTTGGTAGTTCTGTGCTCTGATGGTAGTGCTGTTCTTTCCTCCCTTAAGTATAGCTCCTGTTCCTCAGCTCCTCATGCTATATCTGACCTCAAGTTGAGCAGGTGTCTTCCAGGTGATGTGTATTTGTTTCAGAGCAGGAGCTCACACATTTATGCTCCATTACTCATCCCTGTGTTGCAGGAAGGGAAGTTGCTTCCTTCCGTGCTTTTCTCTGGGCAACTGTAAGTGTACAGCTCAATAGCTTTGCATTTATTCAGCCTAGATGGATATTATCAGTTTATTTTTATTTGTGTGGAGAGATAGAGTCAAGAAGCAAAAGGGAGGAAAAAACCCTATTGCTCTAATAGGCCTTATAGGGGGATTTACACTGGAGTATGAAATTCTTCATATAAGTATTTTAGGACTCTTATCTCTGCAGAGATTACTCTTGGAAATACTCCCAGGGATTGTTCTCAGCATCTTCTTTGCCTCCCCTTTCTGCACCAAGAGCTGTGGGGGAGTCCCATGGCTCCGGCTCCATCTTTGGAGGCTCTCCCCCCCGACCTCTGTTCAGGCCTGGCTGATCTCAGGGAGTTCATGGCTCTTAAGCAGAAGTTTTGAAATCACCACAAGCTAATTGATGTTTGAAATAGTGTCAGACTGGTGGTTTGCATTACACGTTGGGAAGGCTGCCTGGGTGCTCATCAGAGGTGGTTAACTGATTATCTGAGGAGTTCTGAAGTCTTCTGTGGCTTTGCCCTGTTCGCCTGCACCCTTTGACCTTGAGAGCACCTTTCTGAGATGTGATGTTTGATGCTGCTTTGTCCTTGTGAGGTGATCAGGAAGGAAATATGAGCAGCACTTGTGAGCTGCTCGTGGCTGGGCTCTCCTCCATCCCCTAAGTGGATTAATTGCCAGGAGCTGCATGATCTCCTCAGGTGTTAACTGTGGTATCACTGCAGTATGACATGTTACCTCCAGGCCTTGAAATATAGCACTGGAATTTGAAAGGAAACTTCAGCATTCAGACAGGGCTTTTTGGAAACGCCTCAGCATGGAAATTCCACCTCAGGGCTATTGGCGGGTTCTGATTTATTCATGAGATTAATGATGTTGTCTGGGTTGTGCAGTCCATGCAGTCACACCTCTTAAGAATTCATGATTCAAAGTTATCTTCCCTCATGCTTTGTAAGAGGAGAAAAATGAGACGTGTAACAGGGAATTCAGAAATAATACTAGAAATTTTTCAAGGATTAAGGAAGCATTTGGAGCTTCAAGCCCTTCTCATTCTATAATAAGCTTTTGAGATGGAAATATAAAATTTTTTGTACCCTCACTGCACAATTGACAAATTGGAGCAAAGATATTTGGCAGCTAGTTGCTTCATTATGTTGGTTCTTTCTGTAAGAATTCTGTTTGCAAACAAAGGGAAAAAAATAAAAACCAAGAGGATTAACAGACAAAAGACCAATTTAAGAGGTGACTAGCATGAGGATCTGAGGTAGATGTATTTAGGCAGGATTGCAAGTCAGCAAGTAGTTTAGCAGGAAGTGATTACTCAGAGGGGTGTATTGCAAGTTATGTGTAAATTTACAGGACTCTGAACTATGGCATCAATGTGATTTAATGTACTATTTTACTTGCATTTCACATGCCCTGCCCCCATGAATGTCAGATGAACATGAAGGTCAGTGCAGAGATGTGCCCGTAATGCTGCTTGTGTAGGAATAACTGGAAAATAACATTCCATGGTATGGCTGGAAAAGTGCTTTAGCAGATACCAGGAAAATGCAGAGATGTGAATCTGCTTGGGGTGTGATCTCCATTCTATTGTACTGCTATTTGACCTCAGGTCTTCAGTATTTTGTGTATTATGTGTTATTTCCCAATCCAGCAAGTGATATTTGTTCTTGAAGGTTTCTTCCTTTATGCTGAATGGCTGATTATCATTCTCAGACAAACTAGTTTATTTGCATCTGAATAAGCAGGCTGGCTACTAATTGCTATGGTCACAGTTCTGTTACAGACCATGTAAGTGGAGCCATAAAAGCACTTGTGCAGCAGCCACCCTCAGAGGTGATGGGAAGTATCAAGGGGTACTTGCTGGCAGCTGCCCCCAAAATGCATGCTGTGGCAGTGTTGGCAGCTGCTGAGGTCTGGCTCCCAGGCAGAGCGTGAGCATCCAGAACAGATGGAAAGCAGTCACAAGGTACCAGCAAAATTAATTTGCAAGATAAAAAGAGGCACCTTCTGGGTAATGTGGAGCTGGCTGTCACAGATGTAACACACAGCATCCAAGCCAGTGCTGATGCTCCACAAAAAAGATGTCAGTAGATAGTCTGCAATCGGAGAACTTTGGCTTGCCAAAGGAGGACAGGCTTTTTGTGTTTGCATCTGTTGTAGAATAATACAAGGTTTTAAAAACATTGCAGTGCAGGTGTTGGGGAATAATAAGGATTAAGGACAGGCTTAGAAAATTTTTACAAACTTGGACGCATTAGGGGCTGTTTGAGGTGAAAGTTTACATAACATTTTTTCCTTGTTGTGACTCAGAAGACCATACTGTTCATTTGTAAAGCATCTTCACTGGCATAGTTTACTCCTCCATTTGCAACAGTATGTCTTCACTTAGCTCACAGATAGCAGAGTGAACTCCTTTTAAAGAGCCATTTTTGCAAAACATGAATATCACATAGGAACAAAATTGATTCCTGAAATAAAGGGTGAGAGCTGCAATATTTTATATTTATACACTACTTACAGGAGATCTGGAGAAGTCACAAAGCCGAAAAGCATGTGCAGTTTACTGAAAGATGAATAGTCTTTCAGTGTTTGCAGCACTATTAGTTATTTATAATGTTTTTCATCCATTACATTGAGAGTTTGCTCAATGAAAAGCAGCTTGCCTTCTGGAGAGTAGAGCCATTTTCAAGATGGAATGAAGCTAAGGCTATAGCAAAGAAATCTTGCATAGCAAAGAGGGAGGGAAGGAGAGAGACGCTTGTTTGGAAATCTTATCCTCCTCTCCTTCAGTATAAAACTGTTGGAAAAAGTACTTTCTCACAAGGAAGCTGTTTTTTATGAAAGGATATGTTAATGAACAGCTTGAGTCTTCTCTGCAGCTGAGTGTCAGGGTGGAAAAAGGCATGATCCTGTGGTTTAAGCTAATCAGCTGTCAGAGTTTTGATCACAATGGGACTTGCTTTGATGTTATTTCACCACACAGACTATTGGGTTTGTTCTACTGTACTGTGGGTGCTGTTTTCCTGGTTAGAAAACTGTATCACATACATTTCTGAGAGCTGTCTTGCCTTGTGTCATAAGAAAACCAAATACCCTTCCCTTCCTGATACCCCTGCTGCAGCCAGGACTGCTCCCACTGTCTTACAGATGTGAAATGGGAATGCAGGGTGTGTGGGCTGCTGCTTAGTGCTCCAGATAACAAGGATCTCTCAGCTGCCTGCAGCGCTGGTGTGCCTGCCATGCTCCCCATGTCCCTGGTGGTCAGGCTTGCACCCAGACCCCATGCCAGGGCTGGGTGGCAGCACAGACCTTGTCCCTGGCAGTAGGTCTTAGCTCAGCACATCTTTGTCCTGCTCTGCTACTGTCTTTCCTAGCTTTCAGCAGCCCTGAAGTGTGCATTTCTCTTCAGCTTTACTCTGTGTACGTGCTTGATTTCTATCAAGATTTCAAAGGGACTGAAGAACCACAGCAGTATTTTTCTTCCCAGGGGAGAGCTGGTGGGATGGATCAGAGCTGGAGCACAGGAGCACAGAGGCACCAGTGCCTGGAACTGCAGTCCCTGCAGCCAGCTAAACATTTGAAGCCTTGAGTTAAAAAAACAACTCAGTGCTCAGTGGCCTGTGTTTACTGGCTGTTGACACCACATGTGTGGAGCTGGGGTCACTTGGCTGTCACCTGTGTCACTGAGTGCTGGGGGAGCAGCACGGGTACCTCGAGACAGCTTGCAACTGCCATCTGCTTAGCAGTTGGCTCTGTAAACAGGGACATTAAATGTAATTGCTTAAAGCTCACTTTGTATTTTAATTAAGTTTGTATTAATCTGACTTAGTTACTGAGCACTGACTACTTTATACATTCCTAATTTAATGAGCTAATTGTGTGGGGATAAATAGTATATGATGGACTACATCTTTATAGTGTTAAATTTTTCTGTTTTACAACAATTTTAATACATCTGTGTAAAAGTCAATTAAACTCAGTTTATTGCTGATTATAGTGGTGGGCTTTGGCACATCATGAAACCTAACAGAAAAGTCAGTGTGGTGAGCAGTAGGCTTGTGAAAGCTGACTTACAGGGAGGCACTCCCTGGCAGTATCTAGGGTGGCTTGAAGCTCAGAGTCTTGCATGAGCACTGGTTTGGTAAATGCAAGTTTCACAATTGAGCTCTTGGTTTTTTTTTACTATGTGCTGAAGAAACCTAGAAGGCTCAAATATAGGAAAAGGCTAATCATCTGCTGGCTTGTTCAGGAAGGATGCCCAGATTTTAGTGAAGTGCTGCTGGCCTACCATCTGAGGACTGTCTTTAGAACTCTATGTTGTGCTCCAGTTCTCATTGCAGAGCTTCTACAACTTATCAACTTGCCAACATGATTTCTTTTAAGTAGAATGAAGAGCTATTTATTCAGGAAGTCAAATACTTTCCCCCCCCACCCCCTCCCCCCATGAGGCATATCAGCACACAAGACAACTTGTTATTATTAGCTGTGATAATGTTGGTAACAGAGAAACCCATGAGGCAGATGGGAGAGGAGGAGATCTGCACAGAAGGGAAACCTCTGCCTCACTGCCAGCCACTTGCCTCCCTGGCTGGCTGCAACCACAGTGGCTCCCCAACATTTAATCACATTCTTCACCCAGGAGCTAGCTGTCACTTCAGCTCTTGTGCTGGTCCATGGAGACTGATAGCTCCTTCAGGTTTAGCCAATGGGGAGTCCTCCCCTCTGAGGAGGAAAGTGTAAAGACAATGTGTGATTGGGTGAACCAAATCTTAGTGTCAGGTTCAAGCTTATTATCAGGCAAAACCACTTACTCCTTCTCCTTATTGAAAGTATATTATGTCAGTCCAGCATATGCAATCATTAATTTCTGTATGTGCTCTTTATTATGAAGAATGTAAGTGGTACATACTAATGTGCTCAAGGTTAGAGTTGAATAGTGCCTGCTGGTTTAGAACCAATGATGGAGAGTATTTTAGTTTTGAGTTCCTAATGCAGCAGCAGAGGACCAAGTACTGGATAGTTTTTCTCAAGTTAAGTCAACACTGTAAATCAAACTGCAGGAGCACCATGATTTAATTCATTAACAGTTAGAAGATTAATTACAGTTATGTTAAATATTTGATTAAATCAGAACTAAAGTATTTATTGTTTTTCAAATAATGTTTGCTCATTAATTAGAATGGCTAAATGTTCAAGGTAATTAGAAGTGTGGGTTGTTGGCAAGAAATAAACCCAAATGCATTTCCCTTGCTGAGGTGCTCAGACTTTTCCCACTGCACTACACAGTAGAGATGAATAATCACAGCCGTTAGTTTCCACAGGCAGAGTTGTTACTTATCCGTACGTATGTGCACAGCAGAGAGAGACTCAGCCCCAGCGTACCCCAGGACCAGCTGTGATCTTGCCCTGATTCCTCACTGCTCCCCTGGCCTGTGCATGGAGCAACCCTGAGATCCCTCCACACTTCAGCCTCTTCAGGGATCCTGAGAACATGTTGGGCATTTAGACTTCTGAAAATATCTAAAATCAAGGTAATTCTTCATCTATCAGCCTGCATCTCAACAGATGAGCCAGCTTGTTTGCAATGGTGTAAAACCATTAAAATGGGATTAAATGCCACTTACAGTCATTATTACTCATAGGAGAAATAAGATTTCTGTGCATAAGGTTAAGTACTGGTAAAGTTATGCTAGTATACATTTTGCCCCATAATTTTTTAGGAAGGAAGTTATCCATCTTTCTCTGAGGTGTATGAAATACCCTGTGGCACAGACTGATGGTAATGACCGTGGTCAGTAAGTGCTGCAGGTGACACAAATAAATGTCAAACAAAAAGCTTGAATTAAGACTTAAATTAAATATTTTATGTATATTGTTGTATGAAGCAAATAGGATCATTTCAGACTCGGTGCCAGGCTCTAAAAATGTAATTTTCTATGTAAGAAGATAAGCGTGAGAATCTCACAGTGATGGATGCCCTCGCAACAATCCTGAGGTTAAGCCATTTTTCCCTTGCAAAAGTCAAATGCAGGAGGTGGAAAACATTTCTGCACTTTCATTGCACCATCTATCATTATTACAACACCCTGCATCAAGAGTTAATTAAGATTTGTATCCATTCTCTCTGAGCAGATGATCAAGAGCCAGGTGTTTGTTTGCACATGTTAGTCTGGAGCAGTTTTTACTGTATCACTCCATGCCTATTAGAAAGATGAAAAGGATTAATCATCTTAAAAAAATTAAAATTAATGAAGATGTATGAAAAGCAAAAGAAAAAAAGGCAATAGCGCTCTTTACTGGCTTTTTTTTTCCTTTGACCCATTGTTCTTTCCCACTACCATAAAGTGATAACCATGGTTATATTGAATTATACCATGTGTCAACAAACCTTTGACTTTAACAGAATGAATTATTACCACATCATTTTGACTTTCTGGTCTACTAATTTGGCTGCATCTTCTATTTTGGTCACTTGCCCTACATTTTAAAAAGCAAATCAGTGTCCCACATTTCATCTCCGTGGGGTCAAAAGGGTGCCCACTGCTGTTCTCCAGTGCTTCACAGCAGGCATTTTGTTTTGCTCTGCTCTACTAAGCAGCTAGACTGAGGGTCAAACAATAAACTATGTGAGGCTAGAATTCAGTTACAATTGCTAATTATTATTATGTCTAATAGTATTTCCAGGTATGTCTTGGTCAGTTCTGACAGCACCTGATGTATTAGAGGAGATGGTAGTGGGGTCCTAAGGGTTAGATAAAACACCAGTTGCAACTCTATCAAGTATCTGTTCAGTAACTGCTTTTCTTAAACACCTCTGAAGCAGGCTATTCAAACCTGTGCTGAGAACAGTACAATGTTTTGACAGAAACCATCTACAGTTCTTTAAATGTTGAAGCATTTTTTCCTACACTTCAAGAAAAAAAATTGCAGTCTCGAGGGTAAACGGAGTTTTGTTTTTGTTTAAGGAAACACAAATCCTCAAACCTTAGCCAGTAAACAAAATGTTTTGTTCAATTTAAACTTTTTCTAACTTTTGGTATTATCTAGAAAAAAAACGTTTACCGTTTCTCCTTCAGTCAGTGAGCCAAAAACTCAATTATTTGTATGGCTTCACTCTGCTCTCTGGGGGAAATTCCAGTCTCACAGATCTAATCATGATCAATGATTGCATTGATCACAGATAAATGAAAAATTATGGCTTTTGTGGAATATGTGTTATTTGGAATGTATTTTGTTGTTTGTTTTGGGTTGGGGTGGTTTTGGTTTTGGTTTTTTTTTTTTTGGTTTGGGGTTGTTTGTTTTTTTTTGGTCATCTTCACTAGTCTGGATTTCTACTGATGGAATTTTACCACCAGGTTTTCCTGAGGAGAGTCTGAGGTGGTGTCCTGGGGGTGATGTGGACCTTCCAGGAATGGGTATCCCCAGGGGTCCTGCACCCAGAGCTTGGTGATCTTGTTATGTACTATTTTAATTGTATCTCTTAAAAAGATAACTTCTATGGTCATAATGCAGTTTATACTTGAACTGTCACTTTGAATAACCTGAAGAATTTTTTTATACAAGAGATATTTGTCATATTTCTCACAACAAAGATCTAAAAAACAAGGTTTCCAGTTTAGTGATTTTAAAAATAGGAAATACTTCTTTTCTTGTCCGCAATCTCGCCCAACTTTGCCCCCTTTATCTTCAAAAAAGGCTCCCTGTCTGCCCTGCAAGGCCCGGAGGCAGATGGATGGTGTGGTGCCCAGATGTACTCACCCTCAGTCCAGGTTTCCCGAGTGTGCAGCAGACAGGCATGCATGAGGCTGGGTTTGTGCAGCATTTGCCCTTGCTTAGAAATGTCATGCTCAAGTGAGTCAGAAAGCTGTTGATGTGAGGGGGAATATGGAAAAATGTGTATGACTAAGCCATTTTTCTTCTGTACTAGTGGATAACGTACTTCTATGCAAAGTGAGCTTTGTGAAATAATATCCAAATTACTTTGTGCAGTCATGGCTTTCACACTTGTTATCCTTCTGGGGATGCACAAGACTTGTTGACACATTATATAAAAATCAAGGGTGAATATTATGAACAAAAGGTCATTAATATGAGCAATACAGGAGGGGCAAGTAGGTTTGCTTTTTTTGTTCTTGTGGTTGTTTTACTTGCATGTTTATTTGTAAATAGTGTCACTGAATAAATGGCTTTTAGAGGACCTATTAGAGCAGAACATCTGCTTGTGGAGTCTGGAGTCCTTAGCACTCCTGTCCGGTGACGACGAGTGTGCTGGGGGCTGCTGGTGGTGTCCCTCAGCATGTGGATGCTCACTAATAATGGTTGAAAGGTATTGAAAAAGCCCTTATGTGAAATGGCACATGGGGCTGTGATCCACACGTTACAGGCAGGAGAACTGTGAGAGATCTGTGGGCAGGTGTAAATGCATCATAAGCATCCCCAGTTCTGTTTGGGTCTGCATCCACTGACACCAGCTGGTGTTTGGCCCTTGGGATTTCTGTGTGACTCGCGGATGCCGATAGCTTTTGCATGGGAAGGGGAATATTGTGTAGTTGCCTCACTGTGTGTGTTTCTAATGGAACAGCAGCTACTTTGGTGTCATATCATAGCTAACATGACAGAAATTACCATGTCCCCAAACCAAAGACAATTTCAGAAGAAGGGGGAGAAAAAAAACCTGTACAAAACTCAGCTAGAACTAAAAACTTCAGATGCAGACATTATTTTTTATGCAAATGCCCCAATTACAAGAAGAACAAGAGATGGTATCTGCAAAGAATAAATGGTTCACTAGCAGGGTTGTTTCCAGGCAATGCAGTTTTTTGAGCTCCCCTTGTGGCTCTGCAGCCCCTCAGGACCCAGAGTCTTTGCAGCTCCATGAGCAGATGGTGATGGATTTGTGGTGGAAGTGGCACTGGCAGCGACACCACATTGAGTTGGAAATGTGTTTGTCAAAGCTGCAAGGGCTTAAATGGAAGCAATGAGAAATCTGTGTGTGGGAAGCTGGCCCAGCTGCTGTCCGTATTGGGTCTTTCTCTTAATAAATATGCCAGTCCTTCGCTTCCATCAGCATGAAGCACGTGTGAGGGACAAGTGTATGTGCTGTGTCTGATTTCTAACAGTTATCTTGGTGATATATTGTGCATTTTCTGGAGTCTTGGTGACACTTACTGCTACGTATGGTTGCTGTGATGGTGACACTAGAGTCTAGAGGGGACATTTGGGTGTTGGGGCGTCATAACATAAAAGCAGAGCATGGCTGGAGGCTTGCAGACCAGCCTGCTGCCATTCAGAGACCCAAAGACATCAACTCTGGGCTGCAGCAGTTCCAGAGGTGCTGCTGGGCTGCATGGTGGGTGAGAGTTATCTCATTTGAATGCAGGTATCTGAAGGTACAGCACTTACTCTAAACCAGTTGCTAAGGGCTACTGCTGTTGTTAATAAAGAGAGAGATCCCATTCAGAGATAGATTTGCTTTGGGATGGGGGTGAGCATGCAGCAGGCGGGGGATCGTGAGCTCCAAAATAATACTGGGCACAGGAAAGTGCAAAGGCCGTTGAAAGCCCTTAAGGTTGTTGTGCATAAGATATGTCTTTGCACTTTTAAATCACTTATTCAATGTTCATCCCTTTCCCATTTTTACTGAAACTAAAGGACTGATTTAAAGTGGAAAAGGACTTGCTTTAAAACCTACTATGTTGCAAAAGACCAAAGGTCCTGCTGCTCAGTTTTGTCATTCTGACACCTCAGTGAGTGTTGGAGCGCAGAGCAGAGAGGAATAGTACCCTGTGGCTTGCTAGAGACAGTAACAGAGTCCCAGCATCTCTGTGTCTCTCCTATGTTTTGCAGTAAACTCTGCCAGCTTCTCCTTATGCAGATCAGCCCAACATCAGTTCTCCCTTCAGAGCCACAGTAGCTGGCAGTGTTTCAGAATGTGACGTGCATTTAAGGGGCCCTGCTGACCCTCTTTTGAGTGTGTATATATTTATTTAAATGATTTGTCTACTGATACATGGCAGCTTGGTGAAATGAGTTGTTACTGCATTAACCTCTCAAGCACTTAAGTCCAGTTTAAGCAATTATTAGATCAGCTTTGACAGAATATTGGCTATCACCACAGCTTATCTTGCATCTACTGTAATGCAGCATTTCAGGTTTTTCCTGGAGCACCACTGACATTCTGGCAGTTTGATCAAAGCCTCAGTTTTGTCCCTGTGGTTTCAGAAATTTCACTTCCGCTGTTAATAGACTGTTGCCTAAACATGTGTTAAAGCTTCCCAGCTCTAGCAGAGCAAAGGTGTTGCCTGCAGACATGTGAATCTAAATCTCTGCTCTTGGTCACTGCTGCTATTTTCTCTAAAGATATTTGGTTCCTTGTAGTTTTCTCCTTGTATTAATAACTTGTAATTAGGTGACTTTTAGCCCTCTCTTTAGTAAACAAAAAGATAAAGAGCTCTTTAACTGCTCACTGCAGAGCAGTTCTACAAGACCTCAATTTTTTTCAGGTCTTTTCTGAGCTCACCCCAGTGTTTCAACCACTAGTGTGTCTGAGCCTTTAAAAAATATTTGAGTATCATCTGTAAGCCTCAGTAACATTTCATGAGCTGTGCCTGGTGTTTAAGGGATGAAAAAATAAGAGAGAAAAAGAAATTAAACTTGCAAATAGATAATATTAGCTAAGACATCTGGTTGAATATCATGGCTTGAAGCGATTTTCATACTGTTACTTCTGGTGTCTGAAGAGCAAATAGCCTCTCGTTTAATTTATACTGTAAAAGTGTCCTATTGATTTTAATAAAATCTCCTATTGATTTTAATAAAACAGGAAACAATAATTTTGAATGAAATCCTTAAGGCAGCTTCTCCATAAAAACTGACTCTTCTTACTTTCTTTGCACATGTAAATTGCAATTCTTGTCTGGAACAAGGGAGCAGGGACTGTTTTTCTGGAAAACTGGGAAACAGTTCTGGCTGAAGTCGTGCCTGGGGCAGCAGCGATGCCCCTGGCTGCAGTGCAGGGACTGGTGGGAAGGGGGCTGGTGGGAGGGTGCCAGCTTGGACCACTTTACCCTGCTGAGCCAGTGAAGGTGCCTCAGTCCAGCCTCCATCCATGCCTCAGCCTCTTAGTGCTGTCTGGGCCTGTTCTGAGGAGGAAGTATATGTACTTTCTGACTTCTTCATAATTTTAAGTTATCCTTGAATATATATTTTTCAAGAAAGGAAGCTAAAGTTGTGAATATGAAATGCTTTCCATGGATTGTTCAATTTATTTATGTATTTGGTTATTTATTAGAAAGGCAACATTTTTGAGAAGAATGAGTTACCTGTTGTGAATGTGTCTTTCTGGGGCAGAGACCCTACAGGGGATGCGGGGAGGATCCTGGAAGATAACCAGAGACACACAGACTCCTTACCATTTATCTTACTCATGAAGGCCCATTTTGTTCCCTTGCTTTATGTAATTGTCTCATCCTCAATCTAATAATACAGGTTTATGAGGAACAACAAATCAATACTCTTTTTTGAAAACTTCTGATTAATTAATTGCCAGTGTCTGCCTGCATGCTACAATTGCATTAGATGTCATCACTAATTATTTTTGAAAGGAAATTGTTCTTACTGATTTTTGAGCGCTAGTTCAGATCCCATCTTAACTGCATATTCATCTGAGTGGATGTTAGATTGTTCCCTGCTGGGGCATATTCCTGAATGATGGGTTGATGAGCAGACCCAGCTTGTGGAAAAAAGGGGATGGTGACACATCTACACTGCAGTTCTGGGAGACACAGCATTTTTTAATTAAATATGTTACTTTGGCCTCTGAGAAAGTGAAAACATGCAGAAAGCTGGGAAAAAAATAACCGTCTCTACCAAGGTAAAAAAAAAAAAAAAAAAAATTCCAACAAACCTTTGCAAGGTCTCTTTCTGCTGCTTTACAGACACATATACTGTTGTATCATATATACTCTTACAAAAAGCCATACCCCAGCTTTTTTCACTGGCACACAAATTACTTCTTAAAAATCAAACTGAACTATGCTCATGTAAATTTTTGGAGAGATTATGGGCTTAAGAGGAAGGAAACTACCTACCCTCTTTTCCTCTTCACCTGACTGGTAAGAACATGTTTTTTTCCTCAAGGCTTGCTGGAACTGGAAGGCCAAGTGATGAAGCTCAGCCCTGACTTGCTGCCTCCTGCCAGCTCGGAAAGCATCTACCTGTTTGTTTGTCATTGGGGAGTATTTGAGACCAAATTCTGGGCTTGTCTCCTGGCATCTCCTGAGCATTCCTGCTTGGAGCCTTCCTTCTCTCTGTGTAATAGACATATAGACAGTGGGATTTTCCCATTTATGTGTGCTCCCATCTCAAAGCATGTGCTTTAAAAAACCCTGTGGTGGGTACAGGAATGTAGACCTGACCTTCACCAGATCTGTTTTGGATGGAGGAGGAGAAGGACAGAGCCTTGCTATCTCTTCCAACCTCTTGTTTAAAAACATTTTGAACCCCAGCATTCAAACAGTCTGGCAGAGTATTTTTCAATAAATCTTGAATGTGGCAGTTATGTTTTCTATACCATGCTGGAAAAAGGATTACAGTATTTGCTGCAGCAGCAGGAAGATTGATTCTTACTTGGAAAATCTGTCAGATTTCTTGACTTAGAGAACTGATGATTGGTGGAGTGCTTATACTTGATTTGTACTAATTTTTCTTGCTTCCTTTCTCTTTCTTCCCCATCCCCTGTCTCCCCCCCAATGTTCTTTTTGTGTTAACAAGAGAGAGTCTTACCCTGAATGGTTGTTTACAAACACTGTTTTCTTTGGATGGTTTTGCTATGCAAGTCAGACTTCTCTAATACCTGTTGACTTAGAGTAATTGACTAAATTTCCCTTGCATGAAGTCTGAATAAAGTCATTGTGCTTCTCCATGAGATCTCATACACTTACCTGTGCTGTGGACAGGGGCATGCTGTTTTAGAAGTGTCAGCCCTTCCTGAGGACCTCATCTGGAGTCTTCACAATCACATCAGTGATCTGAGCTTGTTGGTACGTACCTCTGAAACACTTTAGACCCTCTCTTACATGAGCAAATGGTTTGACTGAAGGGGAGGCAAACAAGCCAGTCAGGGCTTGTGGGTTCCCTGTGGGGAATGGTGTGGGGAGAGCTCCTGGGTGGGTTTGGAAGCTGATGATGTCTGTCAGCGCTGCAGGGGTCTCAGTCCCACTCAGGAACTCTAAACACAGCTGTGTAATTTAAAACAGGCAAGCAAACAAAGAAAACTAACTCATCAGAGGCAAAGAAACTTAAGAGGGTAATTGATGCCCAGTCATTATCACTACAGCAAGCATCTTATATCACAACAGTAATACATGACACTCCTGTATTACAGCTAGTTCTGTATCATTAATTACATGATGAGAAGCTTGCTTTTCTGTGCCAAACCAGCCATGTGCATGGTGCCTGTAAATGCCTCAACCTCATGCCCACCCCCTCCACCTAAAGTCTTCACTCCCTCTGTGTTCTTCTGCCTTCTATCCTTCTTCTAGTGCAAGCATTTTATTAAAATTAATAAGATGTGTTACTTTCAAAAACTGATTCAACAAATCAAAGGATCACTAAAATGTCAGGCAACAAGAGATAGCTGTTGTGTAAAATTGTCAGCTAATAGCATTTGTGAGGGGATGAGCACCATGGTTAATCACAGTTGCACTTGTATCACTCCAAACTGAGACAAAGTGATATGACTAATTACAAGAGAGAAAAGGCAGTAGAAAAGGGTTAAAATAATATAACATCTGCAGTATGGCACTGAGTTTTATTTTTTTATCTTTTCTTTTTTTTTTTTTTTTTTTTTTTTTCTCTTAATCTATAGCAAGGCTGGATGCTTATTCTCCTTGCAGAAAAGTTGTCTTGGCTCAGAGCGCACTGCAACCAAGTGTCTAGACTTTTAAAAGTCAAGGTAAGTGATATTTTCTTGGCCTTCCTGTGGGAAGGAAGGCAGATCATAGGTCTAAGATTCTTCCAGCTTCTGGCTGTGTTTTCAGGACTCTGAAAAAATCTGTCTCACACCTTGCAATGCCTGATAAGCCTGATTGCAAATCAGCACGTGTATGTACAATGTTTAAAAACAATTCTCTGCAAAATACCTAGTAGAATCTAAATTTACATTAATATTTTGAATTTTATGTTTTATTTTCTTGTGTTCAAATATGCAGCTGATCAGCAGCAGTCAAAGTGAGTAATAGTTGAATGTGTATAATCTTGATCTAATTACATTGGTATTGAATTGCAGGTGAAGCATTAAATAGATTTGAAAAAAAATCTGTTTGCAAGTATCTAGTATTGATGAAAAGGCTGTTATGCATTTGCAGTGAAGTCTGCTTCCGTGCAGTGAGGTCAGATCAAGACCAGCATAGTACTTGTGCCTCCAGGCTGTGAGTAGAAGTCAGATTCTGCACTGGACTAATGCTGTCCAGCACAGGCATGAAGTTCACCCTTCATACTTCATGCAGCTTTCAGCTAATTAGACAACATCTGGATTTATCTCCTTATTGAATCTTTAGTGCTCTTCTAACAATAAATGGATATATAATTAACATAGGCAATCTTATTAAGTACATATTAGGGTGCATATTTGAGACAACTGAAATTTTTAATTGGAGGTGTAGCTAAGTGCCTCTCCTTCTTACCAATTGTAGCTTCTCGCTAAATGTGTCAGACCTGAGGCAGATCCTACTCATCAGGATGTTCTTTGGCTGGCACAAGAGCTTTGAAACTGGACAAATAATTCAGGCTGACTTGGTTCATTTTCAACATCCGTGGTCACATGTCTGTCAATGCTCTGGGTGTCTGCAGGCTGTTTCTCCCTGGCTGGGGTGGGCACGGGGGTCTCCTCCTGGCAGGGAGATCCTGCTGAGACCCTTGTGGCTGCATCAGTCTTGTCTCTTTTGGTAATAAGGAAAGACCTGCTTCTTTTGCCAGCTTTAGAGGCTTCTCTGGATTTAGACCTTCACCAGAATCCCAAGATCAGAAATCCTGGCATCATCTTCTCTTTGAGCAGTTTGCTTTTACCCTTGTCTCTTCTATCTAAATCTGCTTCACTCCATCTTCATTACATTGACAGCATCTCTGACTTTGTTGACCTTGTGCTGGCTGAAATCCTCCGGTGTTTTTTAAAAAAAGCAGGTTTATTTGTATCTTTTTAGACTTTGGGGCACTTCGGCTCACCTGGGCTCCCCAAGCACTGCTTGTGGCTCAGTGCCTCTGCTACTCCATGCAGCCTCCTGCTCTGCCCTGGAGGGTCTTGGGATGCTCTGAATGTGGGGAGGAAGTTCAGAGAAAACAGGAGCTACTGGCATAAAGCAAGTGAATGCAAAAGCAGGTGTCAGGAGCTCAATGCCATTTCCTGTTTTCCTCAGTTCACTTCTCAGTCAAGCAAAAAGAAACTTTTTTTGGTTTTTTTTGTACAACTGCAATCACTGTTGCTGTCCTTTTTTTCCATCATCATCTTCTCGATGAATATGTTCAGATTATGTGCCAGAAATAAGAATCATCCATCATGCTCCTGAAAGTAGAGGTCAAGATAACATCTGCCTCCCCTGTGCTGCTGAGGTGCAGAGTGGGACGGGAGGCTCCAAGTCCTGGCAGCAGATCCTCAGGGAGCCTTTTCCTTCCTGCAGCTGGTGGGGTTTGTTTCCCCTGCCTGGGCTGCAGCAGCCAATGCTGAGTGTACCTGGTCGCAGGAAGCTGCTCACCTCTCCAGGTCTTCCTAACACTTTGTTCAGTTTCCAGTGGAAAGCTTGGAAGCCTGACTTTTAACTTTTTGAAAACCATGGGCTGTGCTTGCTGTTTCAGTAGGGTAAGGAGAAACCTTTGTTTTGGCTGGATCCTTCTGACATTTTCAGTGACAAAAATAAATTTGATTTGCACAAACTGTGAAGGAATGGGAAAGATGTTATTTCTAAAATGTGTGTGGTGCTATCAGATCTGATAAAAGACTGAATGAGTCAGATATTGCAGTTTAGTGGTTTTAAAAAAAATATCGATAATCATGCAGCAAGATCTGCAGTATCAGAACAGGAAAACAAAGCTGTGAGCCTGCCTGCCTGGGTAAGTTAACCCTTGCCTTGACCAGTCCCCTGCAGGTGGGCAGTTCCCCAGTGGATCTTGTCCATCCTGGCAGATGGTGGCTGCTGGGTTTGGGATGAGGCTGCTGGTCTGACTGCAGGTGATTGGGTCTAATGAGACAAGTTTGACAGGAAAGTGAGTTCCATGTTTCTCTGCACAAGTTTCTTTCTTTATGATAGCCATGACTCAAACATTTCACCAGCAATTTTTTGTTGCTGTTGCGGTTGTAATTAATGTAATTTATTCTATAAAACACCAGAGTTACTTAGTAAACATGTCCCTGGAGATTGGTCCTGAATAACAGTGCTTTATTAGAGATAATCTTTAGCTGCTCAGCTCAAACAACTTTTCAGAGCTGGAAGTGTCTCACAGAGAATCCAATTGTGAATATTAAAAGGGATTTGAAGTAGGAGGCAAAAGTTGCGCTTTCAAATATTCCACTGAGTTGAAGATTTAACCTAGCAACATCACTGAATCCCTGCATGGGCTCATAACCTCATTTTGTGTTTTATTAAAAGACTCATGGCTGCATTTTAATTGTGTACATAATATTATTGATATATCGTAATAGTTTTTGTCACCTTCCACCTCAATCAGCATTACAAAACACAGCTTTGAACTAACTGGAAAGTAATTTCCTGGCTAATATTCTTTCTCATCTCCTGAGAGGAGCTGATACAACAGCCAGCAAAGCATGGATCAAACAACCCATTTCACAGATCTGTTCTTCTCCAGGCTCCATGTCAGCTCCTGTTGAAGTGAAAGTTACTTTATCTTGCATAACGAGTGGAGGGATTCTGAATTTCTCAAACTAAGCAGTTCTTCCCAGTAGCTCAGGCAGGATTGCTGTGTAACTCCTGATCAAGCAGAACATATGTAAGTGTCAGGATTCTGCTTCAGCTCAGAGAGGTCTCGCTGGTCTCTGCTATTGGTCCTCTCTTGTCAACAACCTCTTGTACTACTAAGTGTTGTCTTCACCATGAATCCGGCACAGTCCCTAACCCCATGGAAGAATCCTGTTCTCCTGCAGAGGCAATTATTGAAGCAAACAGCCACAGCTTTTTCTTGATTGGTGTTTTTCTTGCAGTAGTTACGTACAACAGTTTTTTTAGCTAATACGGTAATGGCATTGTCTGCTGAATTACTGACTTGCCATTGATTTAATTGTTTGGTTTGGAGGATGTTTATTGACACTGTTCAGCTCCCATGCTGGAGTTAGACAAACCTTCAGGCTGAGCTGTGCTGCAGGCTGCAGTCTTATACAAGCTTGTGCCCTGCAGACCAAGAGAAGGTTATCCCCATGACTACTCATGATTTGTGCCTGCTTGTTGTTCTGGGGTCACCCAGCTGGCTCAATGCTGATACAGGATGCCATGTAGAAAATGCTCTGTGTAATTAGTACACAACTATCAATATTTTCTGGGTTGAGTCCGTGTGTTGGGTCCATGAAGTCTGTGCGTGCACCAAAGTGCATGTTCATGTGGACACTAAATAGATGGGTTTAGGAGAGCTTTTGCTGTTCTTCTGATTACTAGGCACTAACCAGGATTTTGCCAGTGTTCAGAGATGAGCACTGAAGGGCCGTGGGAAGCCCATTTCCTGTTATGAAAAGCCTGTTTTTTTCACTGAGCTTTGAATCGAGATCTAACAGTTTGAGGCTCAGTCAGAAGTGGAAAAGAAGGCCATTTGGAGAGGAAAAGTGGGTCTATGCATTATCTTCATGCTATGTATATATAAAACTGACTTCACTGTTCTCATTTCAGCATGCACAGCATGGTAACATGGAGACTGAGCCTGGACAGCTCCTGATTATGCTGCAGCAGGGAAGTTTTAATTTAACCTTTTGCTATTCTGGATGACTCAGGAGGACTGTTTCTTCTAGATACTGTAATAGTTTTCATATCGGTAAATTTTTCTAACAAGACTGCACTCTAATGAGGAGCTGAGAGCTTTGGTCCCCCTAGATTTTTAATAAAGTGCATGCCTGGGAGTCAGTAGCCTGTCAAATGCCCCTCGCTGCTCCTCGCAGCAGGCAGAGCTGCAGGAGCCCCACTGGACTCACTGCCCGGGGAGGGCTCCTCTGCAGGGGCTCTGACCTGCAACCTCTCCCTGGGGCTGATTCCCCTTCCCCCCATGGCACTGAGGAACCCCAGGACACGGTTTGGGAACCACCCAGCTGTGTGCCTCCCTGGGGGACTCCAGCACATTGCCCAGCCCAGGCTGAACCCAACATAACCAAGGAAAAAGGCAGTGGAGAAATGTCAGCACCACTGCCAAAGGCCCTGGCAGGGGTCAGGGACGCCTCCTCAGCAGCCTCATGGGATCTCTTAAGCTCATTCTCTGCTTTACAGGTATTTGGCTTTTTTGCTGCTGATAAAACATTTTGCAGGAAGACATATCACAGAAGGGATTTTGCACCAGTATCCATGGAAACAATAGAATCTATCTGGCATACATATTAATTTTTCCCAAGCTGTTATTAACTGTTCCTTCCAAAGGGCTTTAAAGCAGCATTAGGAAAGAAAAATATCGCAAAAGAATGGCTGTTACAGGGATTATGAGGACAGGAATTGTGTCAGATTTTTTTTCCCAACTGGGAAGATTTCAGACAACATCCCTTAAATTTACAGGAGTGAAATCATTAGCATAAGAAATGAACAGCAAGTTAAGTCACACATGTACTGTCAGAAGGCCTATTTGCATTATAAGAAAGACAGTATAAGAGGAGTGCACTAAAGTGAATCAGCAGAAAAATATTGTATGAGAAAGAGGAAAGACAGAAAAATCAACAAACAAAAAAGACCATGAGTAATTTTTTTGTTTTTTCAGCTATTTTGAATCCTGGAAAGGTGGTAATTGGCAAAGAGTAAGCTGTATGTTAGCAGAAAACCCACCAGAAGGTCTCAGGAAAATTGAACCTGAGTCAGGATGGTTATAGGAGAACCGTGTCCCATTGTCAGGGATAGTCACCAATTCTCTGCTTTTGTAGAATACAGAAGGAAGACTGAAATTGCAGGGACAGGATTAATGCACAGTTGTAATATCATGATCATTACTTATTCTTTTTAGCATTCATTATTGTTAAATGAATCATAATGTGCTCATGTGGCATTAATATAAATGTAAAATGCAAATCCATGCAAACTTGTGTAATTCAGCATAGTTTAACATACTGTTAAGCTTCATGAGATTCCCCTGAACCAAAGTCTTTCTTTAAAAGAGTTCAGCTATTACTGAAGAATAAAGAAGTGATAATTTGGCTATTGGGCACTGTATGGGACCAGCAGAAGGCAACAGTCCTTGTGAGTGACTATTAAGAGAAGAGACTTAATTCAGAAATTAAAACTGAGCAAAGTGAGGACTCTACGCAATTCCAGCATCAATTAAGGGTCATTTGTTTTCTCTTGCTGCATGGTAATTGTGTCAGATCTGGGTTGTTTTAATTGAAGGTCCATTTTATTTATCCCACTATGTGTAATACCTGTACATAATCCTGCTTGGTGTTCCTTTGTATTTTATCCACTCTTGCAATTTATCCAGCTCTGTCTGGCTGGGACCTCAGCAGCTGTCCTGGTTTAGCCAAAATTCTTGTGAAAGGAAAGCCAGCAGGCAGTGTCTTGTTTGCAGAAGTCCACCAGGTGCCTGTGCTGGGAGAGGTGGCTGGAGAGAGTTTTTTGTTCCTATCCTTTCACAGATACACATGGGATGCTTCTCTAGATGTATGTGTGGTTTCTACTGCTCAGTAAGCCTTGACTGTTAAGAATGCCTAATTTAAATTCAAAGGAAAATGTAATGTTTTGCTCTTGATTGGAAGAGTCTACTTAAATTGTGGAAATGCTTTTGAAATGGAAATTGCGGTTCCCACCCTGGGGGTAAAGGTGCGCTGAGAGCTGTTTGGCATATCTCACGTGATTTAGGATCGCTTCCCTGATGAAACCATTCCTGCTTCTTTCATCTCTCAAAATATCAGAGAACCACCTGCTTCAGAGGTTTGCCAGAGCCTGTCCCCTGCCTCCAGGAGGTGAGGTCCATTTGCAGGGGAGGGGCCATAGGGGGAACCTGTTGTTTTCTTGGAGGAATTTACAAGTCTGTAATGTTGCCGTGATTAATTATTCACTGTTCATCCAATCAATAGCAGTTCAGAACAAAGGAATAAACTATTTCCTTTCAGGAAGCAATGTCTTGGAAATAAAAACCCAACTTAGAGCACACCTGAGACACTTGCATGATTATCCTAATTAATTTAATTACAAGTATTTGCTCACTTTTGAAAGATGAAGAGCATTAAATACTAGATGTCTCTTTCTTTAACATAGTATCACTAGACACATTAAAGCAAGATGTCTTGAAAGCAGATCAGTTCCCATTTGAGCAGCAGCCTTCATACCAAGTGTGATGAATTCATCTCCTGCCACTTCCACCACATCAGTTTCAATTACTGTATTAACCAAGACCAAGAGCTGGATGTGTGCAGGTGCCTTTGCCTCAGTGGTGGAAGGCTGCCATGACCAGGCAGAGTGTCATATTTCAAATGACTGCAAGAGATGTTCAGCACACAAATGCAACTTTCTAAGTGGAATGAACAAAATTTCTAATAACCATTTCTTGTAATATAGGGGAGTAGTGTAAGAATAAAGCTTAAATGATCCTGCCCTCCCTTCCAGAAGGGGTGCACATTTGCAGTAGTACATAATGAAGGAAAATCCACTCTCAGCGTCTGGATATGGCTCTCACCTGGTCTGTCTTCCTCCAGAGCAAAGATGTTTATATCTCTTTTTTCGGGAAGGCAGGTTATGAAACTTAGAAGGTTTTGGTGGCTAAATGGAGTTAAACTTTTCGTATTTAAGTGCTATCTCTATAAATGCATAATAAACATCAGGGAATATATATAGTGAGTGGCTCTCAGGTCTGCCCTGGTTTGATGTATCAGCAGTTTTCTTGTTCTTGTTTCAAAACCTTGTTTCTGGGTTTTGTTTAAATTTTCTCCCCTGGTAATTGAATATGTAAAAGTCCAAACTTATGGTCTTCTGGCTGGGGTGTGCCGAGGTGCAGGAGTGCTGTACCCCTCTCTGGAGAGAAATTTGCCATCACTGCAGTGTGTGCCTCTCTTGTCGTTAATCATCTTCCCTTCAGGGAAGAGGGAGGATATTTGAATATCATAGTTCATATCATATCATATCATGTTCTGGACATTGCCAAATTACAGGTAAAACATTAGCTGTTCAAACCCTGCCTCTTAAAAACAAGGTCAGATCTTCAGCTGCTATAGGCACCCTTTTACATTATATATGTGGAAAAAGTCCCCCAGACTTCATCTGGTTTCCTTCACTTACGTCTAGAAAACTAGAATTATAATCAGCACTAAATTGTATCTGGAATTGTATTACACGATTGCTTAGATCCTTGTTGCTGCCTCTGAATTTTCATTTTCTACTTTCTTTTCACAGGATGTGATACATAATGCTCAGATATATTCCTATAGCTGCAGGGTGAATATCACCTCCTTTACTATAGCTTAATGGGACTTCCTTTCCTTTTCTAATCCCATGGAAATAAGAGTTGCACTGGATAAGATCACACATGAATGTTACCATAATTTTGCTCTGTGTCAAAGATATGATCTCATCAGAGCTTGACTGTATCGCTAATTTGAGAAAAGGGCACAAGCATTAAGGCTGAGATATGCAACCTTTAGCAATCCTTCAGTTTGTATGGAAGGTATCTGGAATGCAAATAGTTGGGCATTATGCTCTGAAACGTTCCGATAACTTTTGAATGGCAAAATTATGTGACTGTCAGAATTGAGGTCACTTCTGTCCCTCCTCCCCACCCTGCTCTTCTCTACCAGAATACAAATCTGAAACACCTCTTGGAAGGGAAATATAAATGCTATTAGTGTTCAAATAGATTTCCTTTTTCATACGAAAATGGAAGACTACATTTCTAGAAGTAATGGTATGAAGTTGATATGTAAATATTCTTTCTAACCACGGGCTAAATTTTGACCTTGGCTCCAAGATGGTGCATAGGGAATAGATCCATGTGATTAGATATAATTCCAGAAGAGGAATTACTTCTCTGTTTTTGGGTTTTTGTTTTGCTTCTCTACCTAACTTCTGAGAGATTAATGAACTGCAAAGTGGAGCAGTGCTACATTATCCCTGGTACAGTGTCTCTAGCTGGGTACCCAAAAGTCAAGAAATCTAAACCAGGATTTGCAGAAGTCCTAAAGGACTTGGGATCCCGAACCCTGCTGAGTTATAAGGGGGAACTCCAGCACTGAGGGAACTGTTGGCAGTAGTTTTCCTGGGCTCCTGACAGCCCCACTCTTTGTCCCATGAAAGCAGGTACCCCATCATGGCCCTGGACCCTCGGCCTCCTGGTCTTGACCCAAGGGGTGGGAAAGCTTTTTCTGTTTCTCTCTATACACAGGGAAACAGTGCAAAAAGGCTGTATGGAAATACTAATAGGGTTTATGGATGTGGCTAAATGTGATCAAAATGATTCTTGTAAATATGGGTAGAACTTGTCAGTGGCTGTTTAAAATTGAGTAATACCAATGTAACTGTTATTCTTACTGCTATAGATCACAATAAGGTTATGCTGATGGAACCATTAGGCACAGTAAATGCTGTAAGCACAATATGTTTGTGCTAATTATAGAGGAATTGAACAGTAATGTATATGAAGACAGCCATTTTGCATGCCAATTTACCATAGCAAATATAATTGTGTGGAAGAAGGGGAAGGCAAAATATTTTCAATAGAGAGTAAAATGATAGATATTGCATTGCTTTTACAGTGCTAGTGGCATTTCTGACTCCTTTCGAAAGGGTCACTGTCACTTTACCTTACTGAGCATCTTTCTGGCATGTGTATCTTTACAGGACACAGGAGATTTTGAACTGATTGCTGGGCAACAGCTCTGACTCTTCTCTGCCAAAGCAAAAATATGTTATTTTTCATTGAGAGGTAAGCTGAGAGTTGTAGTGACGTGAAATGTTAATGAAGAACATGCACAGGAATTATGCCTACAGAGAACAATGTAAAAATAGGCCCCTCTTTCCTTTTTATCAGGCTACAAAAAGTCAAAAGCTATTACTCACTGAAATAAATTATCTAATACATTTGACCTTTTTCCCTCCAGTTACTGTAATTTACAGACCTGAGAAAGAACTGAATTTAAAGATTTGCATCGTTTTGGGTAAAATAGTTTAACTTGCTCTTTACCTCAAAGGTTTAGTTTGAGGAATATATACTGCAGTTTTCTCTGACTGTTCTGGAAACACAGAGGGATGTCTGTTGGTCTGCAAATGTCAATTCTGTCCTTGTTAAGGCCCCTTCTTGCAGTAAAGGTGATCCAGGTTGCCTTAGCACAAGTGATCCACTGGGCTGTGGCTCTGGGTGGAGAGATCGTGTCCCCTGGGCAGGGTGGGTACCTGTCCCAGCCCCTGCTCCTTACCCTGCTCTGAGATCATATGGAAGCTAGCTTGTTGCCAGACCCTCTCCTTAAAATCACCCAAGTTTTAGCCCATTAACTCACCTGTCAGGAAGATTTCCCCAGGGACTATTAACTCTGACTGCAGTTCCCTACTATGCTTTGCTGATTCTTCTCTTGCCTTACATGGATCTGATACAGATACTCCAGAGATAATGAGTGCAGGGTAAAGCCTACTCAGCTGCTTCTCCAGTGACTCAAAGTGCTCCATGGCCCTCACGGAGCTTTGCTGTACTTGGTGTCAGGCATTGTCCCTAGCCGGTTGTTGTTCCCAACTGCCTGCTGGTGAGGGTCATCTGGAATGCTACGTGTGCACTGTGAAAAATGATTACAGAGAGAAACCTCTGAATAATGCAAGAAATGGGAGCCTTAGAGAATGCAAAGCTGTTGATAAATCTGTTATGACTGAAGCAAAATTGAAACAAACTTAAAAATATTATTCTGGTCTGGTGAGTAAATAATATTTAGTGCAGGGCAGCTCACATTTTAACTGCATTTCCACTGAATGTCTGAGTTAATTTATACAATGGCTATTACCCATGACTGATGTGTCAGGATGCTGACCTCACCCAGGGGCGATACTGCATTTTTCTTGTTAATCTCATTATCATGAAAATCTTGTGAAGTCTGTGCTGCTTCAGAGCAGCACTTTCCCATCTATTTGCCCTTTTGTGTATCCAAAACCAAGTCACTTCATGACTTCTTTGCCTGTTTTATTGCACAAATAGGAATATAAAAATATCATTTAGGTATCTCTTCAGGCTTACAACTTGCACTTAGAAATCTTTTTTGATGTTTCCTTGCATGGACTGTTTATCAGTCATAATAGGTTTTTTAAACAACCTTTTTATTACCCTGAAATAGCTGAAAGAGATGATTCTCAACAGTTGATAATCCGAAAGAAATCTGTTTGGAGTCGACAGAATGATGCTAACTTTTACCAGCTCAAGAAATGGTCCTTGACAGCACTAGAACAGCAGGATGACTGACTCCTCAGCCATATAACTTTATGGCAAAACTCAGGTGAACTCAGTGGGAGTGCAAGTGAGATCCTGGATGACAGGAGGAGTTTCTGGGAAAAGAGGTCTTTGAGGGTTCTGTGGCTTATTTGTACTCCCCACAGAATCAGCAGATGTTTTTTAGCATGCCAGATCTGACTTTTGCTGTAACAAATGCGTTTTTGTCTTTAATAGCATCTTTAGTGTTGAGTATGAATGTGTGGTCTAACAGCCCTCCTTGCAGCGTGAAGGGGACTAATCTCTGCTTCCTTCCCCCTTCCTTTTCACTTCCCTTTGCTATGAAGCCATAAAGCAAGAGTACAATACAGTAAAATACTGAAACCCAAAAGAAATTGTCAAAGGTTAAGAATGTTGCTGTGTAATTTGCTTCCCTAGATGGTGAAACTGTACAGTGGTTTGTGAGATCCCATGCCCTGGACCCTGCTTTGGGTGCAGCTCTTGAAGTGGAGACTTTTTTCTCAAAAGTATTCCTCAAATGTGTTTTCACATGCCCTGTGTACCTAATGTGCCTCGGAGAATATGGAGTACATGCCACCTTTGTTTTACTTATGCGTTTTTGTAAGCTTGCTGGCTTCTCAAAATGTGTTTGCAGGTGTCAGGATGCTCAATTGCACATGCCTGACTTGTGGGGAATCCAGCCCAATCGTCTCCCGTGTTTGGAGTCTTCCCATGGTTACAAGCTCACTTTATTGATTGTTGGAGATGTGCTTATGACTTTTAAAAACCATTTATGGCCTTTGTTAAAAGTTTAGTTCAAGTGTTGAAAGTATGGCTCTTGGCAGAATGCCCCAAGTCTTAAGTGCTGTACAGAGAGGGATTAATGGGCATTTTGCTAAATTAAAGTATTCTGCAAAGGTTTACACATGTGAGTGACCCACACATCGTGAATGGTCTGTGGGCTTCTGTGCTGACATTTACTGGAGAAGTGAAGGAAAGAAAAATCTCCTTTTTACTGGGAGAGAAAATCCCCCCTGTTCCCCACCAGTACTGCTAGGTACAGCCTGTGCTCACAGCTGCTTGCAGTGGTGATGGTCCATCCTGCAGCAAGCCCTTGCACAGGGTTTGATCCCAGTTCCCACCAACTGAAGATACCAAATTGTCCTAAAGATGCTAATTGATGCATAGAATAATTCATCCTCCTTTCCATATTGACACTAAAATGAAAAGGTATAAAAATTTCACAAAGAAAAAATAGCATTTCTTTTAAAGCAGCTTTCTCAGCTCTGTGGTGAATTACCTCTTTCAGATAGAATGAAACGTCATGATTTTTGAAGGTGAAGAAAACAAGAGTGGCCTTTTTTGTACAGTCTTGTTTTCTTTATTTTTGTCAATAAACAGACACTCAGAAGATACAAAGGACTACTTTATGTGGTATTCAGATACAGGGAATTAATGAATTAGTAGCACGAATGAGAAATGCAAAGCATGTACCAGTGCTGGAATAGCTCCTTTAAGCCTGTCAGATAGCAGCACAATTATTTCTAGACTGACTTCTTAGCATGAAAACATTGTTCAGTGACAGAGAATTTCAAAAGGCTGTTTTTACTTTGCGGGAAAATTGGGCAATATGAGAAAACTCTGCTTGGCCTAATAAACTAAATTTGTGTTCCTTTCGTGGAGCCAGGGCTTTAGTTTCTTGATATTGCAGTTAAAATGGGCTGAAACTGAAAATTTTATTTTGGGTTTGGTCCTCAGGTCGGCATGGTTGGGGTGACTTTCACTGGGCCAGCACAGAGCTATTCTTCATGCTTATCCCCCAGCAGGACAGATGCTGGGGCCCAGGACCAACCGTGGTATTTGATCCTTCTGAAAAGGGACAGGCAGCCTTAAAGCACCATACCAGCAAGAGTTATTCTTGCAGATAGTGGTGTTAACTAGATCATGCACTTCAGAAATGCTTCACCTGTCTGCTAGTGCACCAGCTGGTGTTCAAAGGTGAGAATGAGATGCTTGGGGATGGCGAGTGGTCTTCAAAACCTGGGCAGGTCCTTTTCTATACGAGGTGCTGGTGGGGTGGGATGAGATGATGGTGAGACCATGAAGTGTTTCAGCTGTGCCCTGAGGTTCTGCTTGCCTGACCAGAGTGGACGCTTTGGTGAAGGAAGCTCCTGACAAAGTGGGAACTGCTGAAGATCTTCAGGACCCCAGGCTGTTGGAGGCTTGTCAAGCTGCTTCTCTGTAAGTAAAATGTTCTCATTTCTTTCATGCTCACCTGTGGGAATACGTCTGCCAGAGCAAAGGCTCAGACTCACTAGGGCAGCATAACAACCTTTCCATCAGTGCTTCAACATGCCACAGACATTGCTTCCTTCTCCTTCAGTGAACAGCTAAATCTGTGCTTTTTCATGTGTGTTTTGGTGTTTGTCTTGTTAATGGTGTTGTGTTGAAAGAAGATGAATATGTTAGGTTAATATTGTATGTTCTCCTTTGAAGGGATGAGCCCAAAAAGACCACAGGCACCATGCAACTGAGGCATTATTTAAAACTGTGTGGAAACCTCATGCTAGTATTTAAATTGCTTCACATTTTAATTGAAATATTTACTTCTGGGAAGGTGGAAGATAGAGGGGTTGCTTGCAAACCTTCATGGCATTGACATAGTCATGGTGGGTGATAAATATCAACTTGCAGAGAAAATAAATATGTAGAAGCATTTTCTCTAGAGGCTCAACAGTGAGAAAATAGCAAGTTAAAATGCTTTAGTTATGTGTCGGAAAAATTAGCATGAGCCTGGATTAATTTGAAGATCAGTTCTTTATGTATATCAGTTCCTTATCCTTCTGGGACTCCTTGCAGTAAGAAAGAGACAGAGCAACAGATTAAGCTAAATGTTGGCAATGACAGAGATAAATTGAGGGTTTAAAGCCTGTGTTGAGATAAATTACTACTAAAAACCTGTTTGCTCTTTTTTTCTTGTCATCTTGGAAGACCAAATACTCAGTAATACATTAGGCCTGGTCTTTGTACCTGGCTATGGTGGATAGAAAAGGGAATTTAAGCTTTGTGGATGACATTAAGGTTTTTCCTCCCATGGCTTGAAATGGAAGCTGGAGCACTCTTCAGCTGTCTCTTTCTGAGGCCTTTCCTCAGATTTCCATTTTGCTGTGTTATCTCCTACAAATGGACAGACCTGTGGGCATGGAGTGCTGACTGCTGCATAGCTCATGTAGAATAAGGCAATCTGGTATTTTGTGGTGTTCTGTTAATTTCCATTCCCTTCCACCTTGCAGGTACTTGTTTAATTTAAAAGTCTGCAGTCAGGCATGGCAATACTAGTAAATTTTAAATCGGCATAAATAATAAAAAATTAAAACCTAAGCAAGCAAGAATGATTGGAAAATGTGCACTATCAGAGGCTTTAAGCTGCCTTCTGAGTTTCCTGCATGTTGCTGACGCATTCAAAATTATTTATAGTGTGTGTGTATGCTATTGTTTCTAATTTAAATTTGTGCACTGACTGTTTTAAGACCTCGAGCCAGCCTGCTGGCAGCTGGAGGGCTGTTCTGTGCTGGTTTTTGATCAGAACAGACATGCAGATCATATCATGCTGTTGATGGCAAAGGAGAGGTTTCCTGGGTCAGGACTGGAATGTTTCATGTTGTACACTTGTGAGAAATAGGACTTTTTTCTCTTGTTTGGTTTGGATTTTTAAAATTATTACTTCTTTTAATCAGTGAGATGGTTGAAAAGTGGTTTATTGATTAGGATAATCAAAAGCTTTGAGCCCTCAGTCTTGATTAAGTTGTAGCTTTGGAATCTGGAAATGCAAGTCCAAGGTGCAGTGTATGCAGTGGAGGGGAGGTGCCTCCAGGGGAGTCCTCAGGTGCTAGCCCTGCTGCTTGGCAGGCTTCTGCTGTGCCCTCTTTGCCAGCATCTGGAACTTAACCTGTAGGCTCATTTCAAAGTAAACAATAAGCATCTGTGTTTGTAAGTAAACAGTCATTAAATTTGGTCAGATATTCTATTTGTTCCATCCCCAGGATTTCCAATCTATATTGAATTCTAGCAGAAAAATAGTGTTGTGTTTGTTTGTTGGTGCTCACAACTGACATTAAAAAATTATTTTAATTAATTCTTAGATTGTTACGTTCTGCTCTGGGTTGGGTATACTTTTGTAATATATATCTATGTTTAAAAAAGCTCAGAACTTAATTTTAACAGTGCTGTAGATAGAAGACATCGTTTCCTGTCTCAGGAGAAATGTGAGTTTTCAGTTTATTTTCTCTTTACTTTCTCATATTGCTGCCACTTTAGGTGAGAGTTTAAAGGAGAGTTTGTGTTTGCATGAATGTGATTAGTCTGAGGAAGGAAATAGGCCCAGAAAGGATATTGCTTCATCTTCAGTTGCTTAAAAAACAAACAACATAAGATGAGATTATGAAGATACTCAGAACTAAATCAAATATTTTTCAATGAACGCTGCTTTGGCAGTTGCTATTATATTTTCTAAGTCTGTTTTCATAATTTGGGACACTTTGATCACGCCCTTTTTCCACAAGCAGTTTTTTAGCTGAGCAGGAAGAGGATGCAGGATAATCTTGTCAGGATCTAGTGCTGAGTACCTTGCCACTCCCTGAGTCTGTCTAGAGTGACTTGAACTGGAGAACTGAGGGGTCCATGAAATTTATTGATCTTTTGTAGCAATGTCATTAACTTGAGAGGTGCTTAGGTACTAGTTATGGGCATCAACATAAAGACAGACTAAACAAAGCACTAGATAATAACCCAGAAGCCCAGGGGAATATCGTGTGCTATCAAATTGCTAGACTGGATAGCCTAACAGGATTTCTGTCCTTGGCAATTAGAATTAATCCTGTTCACAGCTGGTAAGAGTTGTCAAAGGCAGAACTTCCCATCTCTCTCCTTTCTGACTGAACATTAGGAGAAATTAATGGATGCTTAAAGCTCAGGTCTTTTTAACCCCTCAGTAAGGAAATTCAGTCCTGACAGCGAAATGATAATTCTGACATTGACCATAGAACATGTTATTTTAGAGGTTAGAGTAGGCTTTTTCTTAGTGTTTTAAAGTGTGGAGAGGACTGATTTACCCTGATGAGTTTTACTTTTTGGTTTGTTTGCTACAATCAGATTTGAGAAAGCAGTATATTTTTGGTTCCACAAAATTTGGATTACTTTGCCCCACTGAATAGCAGTTTAGCTCTGGGAATTGCTACATCCACATCCATGCCAGGGTCATACTTAAAACAAGTGTTTTGACTAAACTTCACAGCATCTCCATGTTTTCCTGCAGTACATAGTTGTGTGCAAATTCTGCAGTATAGGCAGACACAGGCTTAAGTTAGTCCAGACTTTTGTATATGAGGTACATTCCAGATGCCTGCTATTTATTGTGTTTGTAATCAAATACAAACACTTAATTAATTTTCTAATTGGGTCTAAGATGTTGTTGTTATTCCTGAAAACTGAAATAATACTACTGCTTCATCCCATAAGACTATTACTGTGCCAGGAAAATCCTTGCTAATAGACATTTTGACAAACTACATACTAAGTCAGTGACAAATTGGCAGCTACACAGTTTTATGCAAAATTAAAATGCTTAATTCTTCCCTCCTTTTCTGAAAGCATTGCGTGCATTTGTAGTCTGATAGTTTTCTGAGCAGTATGTAGGTGCTTCATACTGATGAGACTGCTAAACCAGCTGCTCAGTTTAAGTCACTTTTTTTCCCTATCTGCTGTTTAATATTAATAGTGTAAGCTGCTGTGTCAAAACATTAAATATTTGTAACCTGTATAGGAAAGGAGTTTTATGTTAACCTTTCAAAACTATATTTCCATGTTTTAGTATATATGAATAATGCATGAAGTTAGGCACTAAGGTTATTTTCAAAGTCGGTCATTTCAGGATTAAGCTGTAGGAAACAATAAAAGAGTGGTCTCTTTTGTCTTGCTCTCCCCCTTTCTCTAATTCTCCAGAATTCAGGAAATGGCATTGAAGTCTTACAACATTGGGATTTCTCCCTAAACTTCAAAGCTTAATTTAGTCTCTACTGGAATGAAGAGAGGCATAAAACAAGCACAGTGGAATCCATTTAAATGAGTGACTGCAGAAGAAATACAGTTTCTAAGAAAACAAATGTTCTTTCTCACAGTCTTGTAACTAAATGCACTCATTTGGAGCCTGGTGGCTGTCAGGCAGTCATGCCCCCTCCTCAGTGCCCTGGGTGCCCCATCTGGCACTTCCTGAGCTCTCCCCTCCCGAAGAGCTGTGGTGGCTCCAGGGGCCGAGGTTGGGACAAACCTCCTGATCCCTGAAAGGGGGCATGGGACCAACTGGCTGTACCACCAAATGTGCACATGCTCACAGGCATTGGACAATTTTCCAGAACATCATTTTAATAGGGTAAGTCAGCATGGAAGATTTGGTTTGTTTTCCAGCGTATTTGATGCTTCATGAAGGATGCAGTTTTACTTCAGACTGCTCCTTTATAACCCTACTCCTCAAAGACATGTTCTTGTCATTAGCAAGGTGTTTTCTTTATTTCCCTATCGGTATTTTTTATCTATTGTGACATGAATTTTCTTACACAAAATGGGCTATATAGTTTTGCTAAGGCAGTGCTAAGTGCTTTATTTTAGAAGCATGAGAGCTGAATGCGGACTTTCGATGTATCTTTAAAAACCAAAGGCTGTGATCATTTGTTCTGCCTCTGCAGTGGTTTTATGATAACAGCTTGTAATCCAGTCAGTGCATATCTGCAGGAAGAGATTCAGCTACAAAGTATTTCTTCTGACCTGCCCCACTGATGCAGAGCTGACCTTGAAAGATCCCTCCAGTGGGATCCACATGAGAAAATTATTCTGCTTTTCAATAACTGTATGAGCTTGCAATTAGCTCTTGTCTGCAAACCCCAGTGCCTCACTCCTAGCACTGCTGAACAGGAGCAGCAGTAATCAGGTGGGCAGCCAAAAGTTGGTCATTGCTCTGGAGCAGGACCTGAAGGAGCTCTGGCTTGAACCTCAGAAAAATCCCACCTGGTGTTTCCAGGGTGGGCAGGAACTAAATTACTGGCTGGTGAGCCCCTTCCCTGGGCAGGGAGGAGACAAGTGGACACAGCTCTCTGGGAAAGATGGAAAGACTCGCTAGGTGACATGAAATAGTATTAATTAGAACTGATTTTAATTTAAAAGCCTTTGGACCTATCACACCATCTTAACTATTGCATAAAACATTTCACTTGAATAATGCACTGTAATTTTATCTGTCTTTGTTTATGGGAATGCTTGACACCATTTCATGTGACTAAGAACAGCCTCTTTGCTGCTCTTACAGATAGACTGGTAAAAAATAGCCAACAATTAATCATGACCATGCTCCCATGTGTAGAAATTTTTTACTTTCTGTTAAGTTTCTTACATTTACTTGGACATGCATGTAGGTTGCTGTAATTCTAAGAAAAATAACATTACAGTGGCACTGAGACCCCTGTGGATTGAAACTGGACCACTGTGTTCAGGTGGTAGGTAGAGTATTGCAATAGGAGAAACTTCTGGGAACCATTCACTGAAAATAGATAGATGCTGTAAGGAACAACAAGAAATGTTGATACAAATGTTTGTTGGTGTGACCATGAAGGATAAAAAATGCCTTCCTGTAATATGTTGTAGTTCAAAGGGGAAGAGCTGATTTACAGTCCATTATAATTTGAACATCTGTAAATTTGCTAGAATAATTAAATGCTAATATAAAAAGGAGATTCAGAGGGATAGAGTCCTTACAGATCACTCTTAACTACCCAGGTCAAACGTGATGTATAAATTAGTGCAGTTGAAGTTGGATCTTTCTGGCTGAATAAAAGTCACAACTGAGAAAAGTGGTAACTGAACTTTCTATATTTGAACATCTCATATTCTAGGCCATTGGAAGACACATTAGGTTCCAGAGAGGTGACATGTAAGGTCTCATGCTGATAATCCGTCCTTTAATTATTTTATGGAGGTTAATGTTGCTGAAGTAGAGCAGTGGCATGGTCTTAGCAGTGAATAATAGGTTTTAGTAGAAATGGGTTTAATGGAAAATTAATAAAGCAGTGCAGAATGGCTGAATTTCATATGAAGACTGATGATGATGTTCATACTTTCTTAGTATTGCTTTAAAGGCTTTATTTTGCAGTTGGTTTCCAGGAAGCAAAACTCTATTAAATCCTCTGTTTCTAGTAAGGTGTGGGGTTTTTTTGTTTTTTGGGTTTTTTTTTAAATGTTCTCGTTCAGTATTGGAGCAGCTAGGGAATGTTGCTCATTGAGACAATGTCCCTTGCGTGGTTTGCAGGGAGGTGGGGAGGATGTCTGCAAATGCTTATTCTGTAGTTCCTAGTAGTGGCTGCTCTGGAAGGAGAGGACAGAAATGCAAAGCATGAGCATTTGTCTTTAAGAGAAAAGCTGTTCATATCTGGTGGTATGGCAGGAGTTTGGCTTCAAGCTCTTGAGTCAACAGGAGAGAAGTAAGGGAAACATGAATCCAGATGTGCAGCGGGACACAATGTTGCTGCAATTTAGTGAAGAATCTTATTATAGAATCATAGAATGGTTTGGGTTGGAAGGGACCTTAAAGATCATCTAGTCCAAACCTCCCTGCATGGGCAGGGACATGTTCCATCCAACCAGGTTGCTCAAGGCTCCACCCAACTTGACTTTGAACAATTCCAGGGAGGCAGCATCCACAACTTCCTTGGGCAACCTGTTTCAGTGTCTCATCACCCTCAAAAGAATTTCTTCCTAACACCTAACCTGAATCTCCCCTCTTCAAGTTTGAAACCATTGCCCCTTGTCCTCTCACGACACACCCATGTAAAAAGCCCTACCATAGCTTTCTTGTAGCCCCTTCAGATATTGGAAGGTTCCTGTAAGGTCACATTGGAGCCTCCTCTTTTCCAGTCTGAACAAGCTCAACTTCTTTAGCCTGTCTTCATAGAGGAGGTGCTTCAGCCTTCTGATCATTTTAATGGCTTTCCTCTGGAGTCTTGATTCCAACTTGTTTATTGTGACAGTTGTTTACTTGGAAAAATTCAAGTGTCAAGCTCTTCTTCTTTTTCAAATGTAGCATTTCTGTTTTGTTCTAGTTTTCTGCTTGTGACTCATGATAGCCTTGACCTCCTGAAGAAAACCAAAAGCTTGAGGGAATGGCATTAACATTTCCATTTCTAATATGCTACTATTGAATACAAAATAAGAAGGAAAACATACGTGAACATAAACGTGGCTTTTAATGGCATGATGGCTTTTTTTTTGTTTTGTTTTGTTTTATAAAACATCCTGGGTAATTAAAGCTCAATGTGATAAGCATAGAGCTTGTTCAATGTAGGAAAGCCTGCCTTGCAGGGAAATTGCTTGGGGTTTTGTTTTAGTAGTTTATTCATTCTCCCTTCAGTTTCATTAAAACAGATGCAGGGGGAGACATACATAATTCAATTAAACCTTACATTCACCAGTAGGCTGCTACTGCATGACAGTCCCAAATGCAACTCAGAGTGGCTGAAGGAACTGGGGAGCAGAGAGGGGGCAGTGAGGGTGGTCCTGAGCACCGAGATGTGCCGCCTGTGGGGCACAGGGAGAGACTTGGGCCAAAGTCTACTCCTTGTCCTTTGTTTTTTTAAGCAACAATGATACAGATGCAGAGGAAGTTCAGCTCCCTTTATAGAAACGTCTTGTTTTATTAAAACTATCGTTTCACTCAAGTTTTTAAGGAACCCTTTATTTCACCTGAACAAAAGCGTCTTGCAACAGCTGTGCAGTTTCCCCACCTCCAAGCTTGGGCTGGCAGGGCTGGTGCTCATCCCCCCTCTCCCTGGCTGGCCAGAGCTCACCTCTGTGCTTTCACATTGTGCCTAGTGACATTTTGCCCTGGTGTTCCCCTGGCCCTGATGTGACTCTCTAGGCACAGGGATGTCAAGCCCCTGGCATGGGTGGCTGCCCTTCCTCTCCCACCCCATTGGGGCTTCCTCCACATCCCCTAGGTCTTAGGTCTGTTTGGGGCTGGTGACACCCAGGCATTTCTACCCCTGGCCATGCTTTTTTCTGTGGGTCCCCAGTTGTGTACCTCAGGCTGGGATGTTGTGGCTGCCTTTGAGGAGCTCAGGTGACCCTGGACCATGCCATTTCTGCAGGGAGACCTGGAGTTGGTCCTGAAGCATCTCTGCCCAGCATCCAGGGCACCCCTGCCCACCAGTGCTCTTCTCCCCCTGCACCCCTGACACCTCTGTGGCAGGTGACCTGGCCATCAAACCCAGGAGAAGAAAGCCAGAGGGCTATGCTATGGGGAAAGCAACTGAGTTCCTTAAATGTTCAGATGAAAATTGCTAGTCCATGTTACGACTTCTTTTGTTTCCCTCCCCATTTATTTATGTCCACTTCCAACACAGCTGCTGTGAAAACCTGGGCAGCTCCTGCCAGGTCTGTGGTGGCAGCAGAGGCAGGATACCCACTGCAGGAGCAGGGGAGCTCTGCTGTGGAATTCAGTGCTATTTGTGCAGGGAGGAACACATGCAGGTAGACACTAATAGCTTTTTGCCTTTGTTTGTAACCCAGTTTCCATCCTTCATTGCTTGCCTTCTGTGGAGCACTTAGTGCCCTGAAGAACACCCAGGAGTGGAAAGAATTTGCACTGCTCAGCAGACTCCACAAGTATCTTTCTTTAAGTGCTGTAAAGCTCTGGTCTGTTTTTTAAAATTTATTTAGTTACATTTTTTAATTAAAAAATTGATTTTTTAAACACAGATGAGTGCTACTAGGCTGTCATCTCGGCACGTACTCTCTGGGCAGCCCTGTGAAGTTTCTTCCCCTTAGGGCTTCATCCACAGTCAGAATGTATCTGTTAATACGATCTTTCATTTCTTGGGTGAATGGCTCAAAATCCTTTTGCTTAGCACCAGACCGCTTGAAATTCCCATCCCTGTTGTTCTCGACGCAGAGCAGTCGGTCCTCTGACACTGTCACATTCAGGAACTCTACCATTTCCTTCAGCTTGGGGATGAGGCTCTGCTTCAGGTCCTCATAGTGGATAATGAGCAGGCGCTTTCCATACTTAAGCCAGTCCAGGACGTGGGAGGCCCACCACGAGGCATAGCTGTTCACAAAATCTGGCCACTCTGAAGGACCAGAAAGACAGAAAATGAGACAATTACAGTTGTTATGTAAATGCAGCAAAAGGAAAATGATCTTGGCTAGGGCATGGAGTGTTGCTGACTTCCAAATCTGTGGAATAACATGTTTTTGTGCACCCTTACCAGCCTGTTTATGGAGAGACTTGGTAAGGAAATAGATTTAATAGGGAAGATTCTTCTGTTCCTGGTACACGGCTGGGACTAAGGTCACCTTTTCAGGATCACTGGGGCAAAATTTACTGAAATATTTTCCTACCTTTGCTTTGGGCATTAGTGACACCTCAATCTCTATTTGCTGTTTGTGATAGTTTTATTTACTGAAGGTCAGGATAGTCCTAGTTTAAGCTTTTGGGCAGAACAAAGAGGATTTGTGGCTGAAATGTAACAATTTGTAGTTTGCAGTGCAGGAAAGCCATTCCTTCCAGATTTTTTATTCTTTCCTAAGGGCCATTCTGTCTGTTTTTTGATGAATGGGTCTTGAGTTGTGACTGATAAAAGCTGATATGTGAACTTGGGAAACAAATGTGCTGTGACAGAGGATACTTCCCCCCAGCCCAGTGCTGCCTGGCTTGCCAGGCAGCAGCTGCAGTGCCTGAAACATGCACGAGAAGAAGTGCAAGCTGAATTGTTTCTCAGCTGCAGAGTCTGAACACGGTGGTATATTCAGTGGGAAAATTGCAGTTGCATCATCCAGCTTGCCAGTCAAATGCATGAAGCGTGGCAGGTGCATTCTGGAGTCTTTTCATGTGTTCAAGGAACACTGACTCTCAAGTCCCCTTATTGCTATTATCCTTATTTATCTGCAGTGCAGTAGCACCTGTGCAGTGCTGTATAATTTCCTTCAGGAAATATCATGCTCCATTGAATCTCCCAAATCTTAAATTAGATTTCTCTTACATGCTGCAGGAGCAAATTTTCTTCAGCTCTCATAGCTTGGCAAATGGGCTGTACCCAGGGGTGTTGTACCTGGGAATGTTTTCTCTGCCAGACAGTACAATGGCAGCAGTGATGCTGTGTGCCTGTGGCCACAGTGTTGGAGCTTTGCTTCCCTCCTCTCATAGTGATGGATGCACAGCAAGACCACGGCCTCTCCCAAGGTGTGGGTCTGGGTGCTGTTGGGACTGGTCATGGCTGTGGTAGGACTCCAGTCCCCCCAGATTTGTTTGCAGTGCTCACTCTGTCCCCAGTGTGTTACCCCCCTCCCAGCACACCCAGAAGGCCCACACTCAGCCCCAGGAGGTGAGTTCTACCTTTGCTCTTCCAGTTGCGGTCGGTGGCATAGCCCAGGTGCCCGGCGTATTTCCTGTTGAACTCGGCCATCAGTGACTTGTACGGGTTCCTGATCAGCAGGATAGCAGAGTCAAACATCTCAATCTCCGTCTTGCCGCTTTCGTGTGTTTTCACACAGATTGTCCTTCTACTTCTCCAGTGATCTTTTTCTCCTTTAAAACCTGTTTTACAAGACAGATTAAATATCTATGCCTTCTCACACTCTGAATCATTTTCTACAGTGGTGTAAAGCTGCACTGAAAGTACCAGTCAATTAAACCCATCACACAGGACCTGAAACCAGGGCTGAGGTTTACTTCTGGCCTGCCACTGACCTGCAAGGCTTATTGACTTTATTTGGTTGGGAGTCACCTTCTCACCTGCTGTGGGGAGGAACCTTCCCCTGGTTGGAGCCCCCTGCACCACGCCAGACCCCTGGTTACAGGGACGTGTTGAGGTTTTACCAGACGTGCTGACAGTCACAGCCTCTGCTGGCTCCAGGCAGAAGGATACCAGAGTGAGGAAGTAAAGCTCTGTGCCTTGGAAGGACTTTGTGTGACCCATCCCTCTGGATACTGTACCTTTGTTGTAGAGGGCTCCATCAAAGTAATAGCTTCCTGTGTAGTACCCTGTGGCATGCTCTATCAAGTGGCGAGCCCATGTATTCCCAGCCCCAGGAAAGCTTGACAGAGCAACAAACACTTTGGATTTCGTGGTTAAGAATTTCCTGTCTGTACAGCGGGTGTCTGCGAGTACAAAAGATATGTCATTGTTAGCATTGTGGCTTTTTAATAATTCCACTGACAGCTCTTGATTACAGGGCTTATTGCTTCTTTCTTCTCTCTCTCACAAATACGGGATATCAATTTGAGTCCAGTTGTGAGTCAGCTGCTTCCCAAAATTAATTCAGCCGTAAGAGGCCAAAGAGATTATCCTCAGAAGAGTTTTTTGCTGGTTTTGTGTTAGGCAATGCTTTCTTGATAGAGCTGGCAAACCATTGCGCTTACAGGCAAGGTGTGATAAAAGCCCCTTGATGCCTGTTTGTTAACAGCATCAGGCAGGTTGGCTCTTCAGTGAAACCCTAAATGTGCCATTACACCTAGAAATTGCAAGTTTTGTAATGCAGGAGAAACTCCTCCTACTGAAAAACCAGGGGTGTCAGGGAAAAAAAGAAAAGCGCAGCACCAATCCAGAAAAACACTTCATTTGTTCAATTTTAAGCTTCTGAGAAGTTTCGGTGAATGCATTTCAAATCATTGCATGGATAATGTTGCCAGTACCATCTGAATGGTTTACTGGATTGGAGCCTTACTCTCTGATTTATTTTCCAACTTTGAAACATGTATGCAGATGAGTATTTTCCAGGAAGATGGGTAGAGCAAAATTAGAATCTGCAGATCTGCCGGGTGTGCATTTAATGAGCAGGACAGGAACCAGAGCATGGTGTCCTTGTCCCCGCTGCCCAGGGTGCTGCATGGTTTGCGGTGTGCCTTCCCCAGCTCTGCCTTGTTCTCTCCACCTACAAAATAACTGTGTTTTTCCAGGGCAAGGGGAGGCTCTGCTGCTTAGTGAGGGAATAAAAGATGCATATTTAGGAGCCTGATCACAAGGTGGGGATTTAGATAAGGGCTGCTTCCTAAATTCCTGCCTGTGTTGTGATACCAGCCCAGCTGTTGCAGCTAAGACTGCTGTAAGCTAGATCACTTTCACCCGCTGCAGAAGGAACATGGGGGCTGTTTCCAGCAGTGCTGTGTCTGGCCCTGGCACAAGGAGGCCAAAACTTGTACCTTGCACTGGTGTCTGATAGACCAGGCAGTACTTCCCCTGGAGCTCGCTGCTGGCGTTGCGCATCCCACTGCAGAGCAGACCGTCTGCGCCCTCACGCAGCGAGAAGCGCCCGGTGGGGTACCCACAGTAGCACTCCCACCCTCGGATGACTGCCAAGGGAAACTCCTACAAAAGAAAGAAAGTAGATCAGTGTGTAAATGCCACGGCATCAACAGCCTGTGGGGAATGCTGCTGCTATACAAAGAAAAAGAAATCTTCACAAGGCCACTGTCAAGATCAAAGCAGTGTTTGATACATCATTGTAAAGCTCATGCTTCTTATACTACTAGTGTCCTTCAATCTGGTTTTCAGACACAAACCTCCTAAAGCGTGATAATTCATAACATTTGGGCTCGGTGCAGCCGCAGAATGGCTGAAGGAAGCTCAGGAATTATTTGAGTGTATAGTGTTCAATTCCACCTGTTCCATATCAACATTTTTTGCCTTTTAAAAGTCTTTTGGAGTGTGGCAGTGTGTGACAGGACTGCTCAGCAGCTTATTTCTCCCTCTTCTCCATGTGTTCATTCTCTGATTAGGAGTCAAATACAACGGATGTGCCATCTGTGCCCAAATAGGCAACATTTGCTTAGCAAATGAGAGATGACGCTGTCAAAAACTATTTACAGATTTAATCCAAGGGCAAAATAATTCTGTTTCTGCCTGCAAACACAAATTTTCCCTTTACAATGTAGCATTTTCTCTATTTGAGAAAAGTTAATGTGTCCTGGCCTTCAAATACTGCCAGGAATAAAAATGTTCCTTGTACCTCATGCCAAGGGGCACCTGCTTCTCAGGGGGAGTTTTAGCATCCTGATGACAGCACATGCATTGGAAGGCCAGAACAGTAGTTGTGGGAATCACACCAGGTACCACAGCACTGGGTGGGAAGTGCTGTAATCAGCTACTGATTACTTGGTCTTTTCTGTGTGCAAAGTGACTGCAAAGCAACGTGTTCAGCCCTGACTTCCCATCAGAATTTGATCAAAACAGCGAGTTGTCCACTTTGCTCACCTGCATGTTCGTTTTATGCCCCAAGCTGTGGTTATGGCTTTTAGCAGCTGTGTAGCTTTTATGTGCAGGACTAGTTCTCCAGCTCAGCACACACAAACCTGCAGTGCTTTACTTCAGTTAAACACAAGTGTATTGGCAGAGAAATCTGCAGGTCTGTCAAAGCGCTGAGTGGGGACCAGCTCCCCAGAAGACACTGGGGACACATTTCAGGTGTTGCCAGCTCTCTAGTAGCATGTCTCCCCGTGAGCTGCAGCTACAGGGAGTCTGGGCTGGCTCTGGGTTTGAATGTGACACGGAATGCTATTTATTTCCTCATGGTCAATGCTGGTCTCTTAGAGCAGCTTTTCTGAGGATCTTGTTTAGCAGCATTGCTCTGATGGCTTTCCCTCCCACCGTCCCCAGTCCAGAGAGTGGTTGGACCATGATGCATCACTGGGTATTTACACTGATGAGTTTTGTCCTTTAGAAAACTAATTTACAAATTCAAAGCTCTAAGGCACTAATCTCTTCTATTCCCCGAGTAGATAAAATTTTAAAATAACAAAAAAACCAAGCAAGTATGTGAAATGAGAACTGTTCTTACTTTCTTGGAGCAAAATTCAGAGCACATCTCCACCGTCAAATTGGGCTGTATCAAAGAGGCTGGAAAGGTGTCTGTTAAATTTTCGGGAGCTCTAAAACATCCTCGATAGATAACATTCCTCCCTGCAGAGATATATGAAATAGGTTTCTCTTGAGAAAACAATGTCCATAGTATCCCACCTCTTTCACAAAGAACAATATTAGGTTCAGAATCTAAAAATAATAAAATAAATTCTATATTCCAAATGCTGTAAAGAAACCATGATATACACTATAAAAGTGTGTTACAAATCCTGTGGCATTGAAAGGAACAAATGCCTTTAGCTTTGTACAAACCACTGAAAGTAGGGCTGCAGCAAAGAGTTTAAATTAAATTCTACCAGTGGAGGGCATTGCTATTGTTTGCAAGTCCCAGTTTTCTTTTGAAGACACGTTTCCCCTGAAAGACTTATAAGCACCGATAAAAATCTACAAAGCTTCCCATGATCTGCACCAGAAAAGCAAAGGAATTGAAATGAATACAGAAAGCCCCCATAGGGACCCACCTTCCTGCACATCTGCTCAGTTGCTGAGCTATCCCTCTCCTCTCCCCACTCGCTATCTTTTCAAACCAAGGGAGTTTGCTGCAGCCTTCAAAAGTCTAAACAAGCTTTTGTAAGCTGTTCAGGGAGAACAGCTTTCTTCAAGTCGTTAGCATCAGCCTCTGATCTCCCCTGTTCCTGTATAAATGCCACAGAGCTTGGCAGAATTGCTCCATTTTTTGCATCATTGTGATTGAAGTCAGGATTTGACCCAAATAGTTGTTGCAAGCAGCAGTACAATTTCCCTTCCTGCTTAAGAGAGAAAGATCGCAGGACAGAATCAAACAAAAACTCAAAGTTGTAGTGGAAACTTGCCACCCCAGGTGAGACTGTGCATTTGCACAGATGAACTCATGGTAATAAAGAAAATAACATTGTGTGGATGGTTAGAAAAGAAAAGGGGGGTGTGTGTTGTGAGCTTTATAAAGGTGGAAAATGGCTTTACTTCATTGCTTGGTAGTGACTCTCTATTGACAGAATTTGCCTAGCATGACTCAGTAGAGAGAAAGGTGGATTTGGGAAAGAATTTGAGTATTCTGAGTCCTGGTTAGCAGCTGTATTTTCAAGACCTGATGTGGTAAATGTGTTGAGTGGCAGGAAACAAGCCATGCAGTTTTGAAGGAAAAATTTGCTTCTGCATGAATTTTCTGGCAGAAGGGCCTGTAGTCTCCAACATGAGCCAAGACCAGTCTAAGGAGAGGCTGCTTAAATAATTTCCAGTAACTGTTCAAACCAGTTACTTGAGCCAATGCTTTGTCTATGGGGTCACGCAGGAGATGTGAAAATAAAATAACCTGATGGAAATTGAGGCAAAACAGGAGTCTGCTTGAGACCAGAATACTGCACGCACAGCACCAAAGAATGAAGCAGCAGAGGTTTTTTGGCTTCTCAGGATGGTCTTGAACGACTTCCTACTAAGTCTCATACTAATATTTCATTCCCATCTCTCAGTTGATGAGGAAGAAAGTCTGAACTGCCCACACAGGCTTTTTGGAAGGAGCAGGGTTCACAGAGAACCTACAGACCGCACTGGAAATGTGCCATATTTATGCTGTATCTCTGCTTCCTGGGCAAGGATGGCTGAACCCTGCCCCAAGGAAAATAGCACTCTGTGCCAGAGCAATACCCGGGTTGCAGTAGCTGTGAATTTTGAGCTTCATTGTAATTAATGTGACGTGGGGACACAAGTCCTGCTGTGCAGGAGCTGCAAAGCTCATTGCGCCCCAAAAACCTAGGTGGGAAGGGGAGGTGAAGGATGGAGAGGACAGCCAGCAGAAACCCCATGTCTGGGATGGTTTAAATGGAGATGCCACTAGATCTGCTCTTTTCTCTGTATTGCGTATTGTAAATCACAGATGCTGTTAGCGTTTCCAAGTTATTTTCCAATGTACTTGTTCATCGTGATTAATACTTCTGGGGCCTCTCTGCTAGGTTCTGTCAGTGGGATTATTCAAACAATCAAATATCAGGTATTACTGAGGGCAAACAAAATACAAATCTAGCTCCAGGCTACACTAATTTGATGACTAATTCATGAATACTTAAGCAAAAAATAAATGCTACCTTTTCCTGGGAAATATGTATATATATTTTATGCTGAAGATTTAAACAGTGATGCATGCATGTCCTGGGAAACCTGCCAACGTGCCTGTCAGCCTGGCACTAGCAATTTAGGTCTACGTACCGTTGTTATATAATTTATATGTAGCTGGGTGGATTATTGTACAAACCTTGACTTATCTTTAAGAAGACATGAAGTACCATCAACACTGGCACAACCTAAGGTCTTGGGTAATTCTTCTCCACAAATAATATCTGTGAGGGTTTGTAAGTGCCAGAAGTAAAGACTGCTCAGCAGTTTAGGTATTTTAAGTGTTTTTTGTTGGCCCAAAGGTTCCTCTGTTGTATCTCCCATGGTGGCTAATTGAATGACGAGTAAGTGCTGTCATTTAAAGATGAAACAAAAATCCCAACAGCTGCTACAACGTAAATCCTTGGAAGAGCAAAAAACTGTGGTCTCATTTCTCTCACTTGGGAGGGAGATTGGTATGCCTCTGTCTCTGGCCTCTGCTATCTCCTGCTGTAGTCACATAGGTCTTACTTTGTTTAGGGTCACTTCTGAGGTTAGGGTGGCCCTTCAGTCATACAGCACCCACTTCCAGGGTTGTTTCTTAAACACGTGAATTTGTCCCTCTGCAATGGATGTGAAATGGATCTGTTTCCAGCTGGCGTTCTGCTGCTGTTGCAGTCGCTCTGTGCTGTATTTTGTTTTTACATGAACCCTGTGGCAGCCCCATGCCAGGCCCATCTCCTGGTCTGAGGCGGTGAGCAGCACAGCTGTTTTGGGGAGGGAGCCAGAAAACTGGACACTGTACCCCGCTGGCACCTTTGTCCTTTGCTGTGCCACGCTCTGGTGACCAACAGAGCAAGAGGAGCACCAGGGACATCCCTGCAGGTTCAGCCAGGCTGTGGGGCTGCCATGGCTTTGGGGCATGGCCTCCTCGCCTTGCTCGTACACCCACTTACATGGTCTGGCTCCTGCTCGTGGCTCCTCCACCCTGTAGACAGAGAGCCGGTTCACCCCTCCACAGAGGGAGCCCTTCTCCCCCTTGCACTCGCTGTTGCATTCCTGGGGCTTCGAGGCCGTGGCTGGGAGCCTGTTCCCGCAGTAGCACTCTGCTCCGTAGGCCAGGCCCGCGTAGGTGTAAGCCCTGTGGAGACAGAAGCAACCGCTGTGGGTACAGGCACACCCCGGGTCTCCAGTTGGTCCCCAAGGAAGGCAGGACTGTCCCCATGCATGGGGAACCACCTCTGCCACCCTGCTCCAGAGACACAGCTGGCCCTGGGCTCCTTGAGGTGGGCAGCCACCTTGTCCTCACCCAGAGCTGCTGCTTCAGGTTTTGATAGAAATGTTTGGGATGGTTTAGAGTGACTGAAGAAAAGCCCCTTTCACAGGTCCTGTTCACTGGCATTTGAAAGCGAGCACTTTGGATCAAGTCAGGCAGTTTTCAAATGCTTGAGCCAAAGTGTGAAGCCACTGTCCAGACTGGGGAGCAGTGAAATAGCCTCCTTGAAGGAAGGCAGTGGAGCTGCACCATCCTTGATGGCACGAGATAATCACAGTTTCCACAGATGATGCATATTTAACATATGCATGCTTTTCCCATTCAAATTCAGTTGTAAATGTCAGAAAAGAGAGAACTTGCCATGAAAAAATACAACTCACCTCTCAGCACAAGCTTCCTGACAGTGAGATACTGTCATTTTTCTTAAATCGTGAAACACAGCTCCCTTCAGTGTCCTCTCCCTTGAATCATCACTGAAGCATCCCACATAGGTCCCTGTGTGTGCAAGACCAGAGTTAGGCAACGTGCACGGGACTGGGATGGGAAGAGGGAACAAACATCCAGTGGTGATCCATTACCTTAAGTTGAATTTCTCCCAAGTAGTCTTAAAAATTTCTAGTTGATAATGAAAATATGCAAGATACATACTAAGAAAATAAATTCTCTTTGGGTACATAGAATTGCTAAAGCTAGAAAGGAAAGATAGCTTCAGTCTTAACTAGGCAGTACTGTGTAGCTATCACACTGAACTATCTCTTACTCTGGTGCAAATTAATCTCTTAAAATGTGTCTTGCTTTACTTAGCATATGAAAGATAAATATTTCTTTTATACTGCATCCTATATTAACCCTCTTTTTTTGTCAGAAAAAGAATTACTATAAAAATCCAGCTCACTTTTTTAAAGATACCATTGGAAGGATGATGTGGAAATGCACTATTATACAGCGATTGTGGGCATAAAAGCACATTTTATCATTAAAATAGGAAGGAAAAAAGGAAATTTGATTTTAGAAGTAGCAGCATTGAGACCATAACACAGGGAAATTAAATAACATGAGCTGTGGACAAAGAGAGAATGTATGATGAAAAATGAAACTAAAAAGCATTATATTAACAATAAAATAATCCACAAGAAAAAGAAAGTTTCAGCCACTCTAATGGAGGTTTTGGACTTTGGAATAATCCTCCAGGTTGGCTGCTGTTTGCTGAAGAGTGAAAAAATAATACTTTGTGAATTCTAAATACTGCTTTTACAAAGTACAGGTACAAAAGTGGTAGCCTGGGGGGCTGTTGTGGTTCTTTGCTGCGTCTGTCTACAAAGAGCTTATTAAAGTGGTGGTGAGCAATGTCATCCAGGGGTGTATTTATTGAAGGTGGAAGTGCCCAGCGGGGATGGGATGGGGCCAGGGCCCCTCCCCAAAGCTTCCTGTGGGTTTATGACCCATGTCTGTTCCCCTAGACATACAATGTGTTTGCAGATATGGTCACAGAGGGCAGTTCAGGAGCAGAATATTTGCAATAGCAGAACTTTGTATATGCTAGAAAGCTGTAGCAGCAAAGTGGCACTTCTATGCTTAAGGTATTGCTAGGTTTTGGGTAGTTACTGTAAAAAAACCCATTTCTAAAGTGTTTCTTGTTCTGAGAAAGAAAATCAATTTAATAGTGCTTATCTGTGTCTGCTTAAAGAGAAAATATTTTTTATTAGGGAGGTTTATTTCACTGCCTGGGCTTCCATTCAATCAATTAAAATGCATTTTTGAAGGACGTTTCAACTCTGCATGACCAGCGATGTCAGCATTGTACTTTGGCCAGTCCATGCACTTAAGAACTTGTTTGAAAGTGGTGATGAGCTAGGAGGAAGCTGTTTCTGCAGGGACACTTTGTGGTGCTTGCCAAGTCTCCGCCTGGGACGGTCCTAGGGGAACATGCAGTTTATGAGTGTGCCGGGGAACAGGGAAGGACTTGGATCCCTTACCTTTGTGTTGAACAATGTGCTTTGTTGCTTTAAATCCCACTGTTTGCATGGGCTCCTGCTCACTGATGAACCTGTGAAACCACCTTCTTCTCAACTGCCTGAGCTCTGAGTTGCGGGACACAAGCCACTGCGGGCTGTGCCACTGGTCCAGGACTGCGTCCTGCATAGTGTCCATGCCCACCAGCAGCCTGGGGCCAGGCTGGGGGTTTTGCAGTGTCCTGGGATCTACAATCCCACCCCCGGCCATCCCATCTGACACTGGCAGGGCTTGATTAGCAGAGGTCCCACGTGAACCTTGCTGGATAACCAGGCGGGTCCGCTGTAGCAGCAGGAGGCTGCCGGCCATCAGGTAAGCTGCTGTGAGGAAGAAGAGCAGAAATTGGGTCCGACGGAGAACCTTCTGTAGCCTGAAGAACACTTTGGCCATGCCCTTAATGGAAGCGGAGCCTTCACACCTCCAGACAGGCCCCTGAATCTCTGCCTGGATGGGTGCTGGTTCCTCCCATACGTTCAGCCCATCAGTTCAGTGCCTCCTCCCAATGAAAAACCCTCCCCAAAGGGAGCAGCCTGGTGTGGCACTGCTGTTGGCTTCAGGCACCTGGCTGGCCCGGGGGCTCCGCACACCCGTGCTGTGCTGCCATGCTCCTGTGCTGCTCTACAGCCAGAGCTGAAACCTGAAACGCAGAGGAGAATGCTGGGTCACATCCAAGCAGAAAATATCCATCATCAGAGAGACTCACCTCAACCCACCCCCTTTTTCTTTTTTTAAGATGAGTGTTTCTCCATCTGTTGTTTTTAATTATGCACTTCAAAAACCATAATCTGTTGAGAGTGATTGATTAAGCAGAAGCTAGTTTCAGATCTTCAGCCTTTTTTTTTTTTTTTTTTTCTTTTAACTTGGAATGTACCAGAAGTATCTTTATGGAGAAGTTATTTCTCTTGAAACATTTGGAAAAAGAGTTCTTTATTTTCTTTTGTCAGTAGCTGACATCTCCGTTCTTTGTCACTGGCTGGGATAAACAGCTGCAGTGTAGGCATCGTTTTAGGAAGGTATTACCAAATTCCTTCCTTTCAGCTGAACAGTAGCTAAGCTACAAATGCAGATCAGAAGGAAACTGCAGTGTGTGTGTGTGTGGGGGGGGGGGGGGAGGGGGGGGGGAGGAAAGACGTTTCATCAGCTCATAATAGATAATAATTACTAATCTCTCTGCAGCACAATAAAGTCAGGCTTTATGCTGGAAGGATATTTGGGTATTCTGTACTTACAGAGCTGTGTAAGTTGCTGTGCATGTCACTTTAAAAGAAACCAGAGATTCTGGTGGGGTTTTAGTAGACTTCTGATGCCAAATGTTTATGTGTGGATGCCCATGGATAAAAAACAGTGCATGTTTGGAAAAAAAATAATACCCCAAGTTTCACCAGATACCTCTCGACTTCCTCTGAATTTTGCAGGCTTTAGATGTGCTGATTTATATCACTGTGCGATTGTCCAGCAAGAAAAGCTCCTTTGTACTCTGGGTAACCTTTAACCTCCTGTAGCAAATAAAGGCTGGCACTTCCCCGTAAATTCCTGTTTTCCTAGTCAACCGCTTCTCTGTGGAGCCAGGCAAGTTTTGAGAAAAGATAGAGTGTTTTCCAGAAAAGAAAATATTATGGCTTTTGCTTAATGTGCATTTGGGGCACACTCTTGAAAGCCAGTCATGGCAAAGAAACACCAGTTCACTCTGTTTCTTGTTATCCCTCTGATTTAAAGTTTTGTGGATATTCATCTATGCTTCTTTCTTAAATAGATGTTACCAGTTAGGGCTCCACCCATTCCTTTTTTCATTAAACTGTGCAGTTCTTTCTGTCTTAAGTAGATATTAAAAAACAAAGCCTGAAAACTTCAAGACCAAAATACATTAGAGCTCAGATGAGTCTTTTGTCAATTGCAGGTGAATTCTTTTTGTGTCACATTTCAGCCTCTGTTGCTAAAGGGAGCTGGCACAAGACAGGAGTCCTGTCATCTAATCTTACAAGTTGGGTGGTCATGAGGACCTCATTTAGATGGTTTTAAATTTTTTTGTTCAAGTTCATGTATGCTGGTCTCAATTGTATAGGGCTGAGTAACACCCAAAAGAGTGTTATCTCTGCACTTTCTCCAAGATTTCAGTCTGACAAGGATGTGCTACTTTCCACCAGTACCTGTGGATCTGTTAGCAGACAGCGAACTCGAGAGTGAGCAGGTGCAAAGAGCTACGAGGCTGTAGTATGCTGTATTAAATTAAGAACACTTCATTCACTGTAAAAGTTAACATAACTCCCTTCTGATCAGCTCCAAAGAAAATGCATTGATTTACACCAGCTGAAGAGCTGACCCTTGAAGTTAAATTATTGAAAATCTCTGATGGATGTTGTGAGTGCTCAAGAATTACAGTAAAAGGGTCAGAAGTACATAGACAGATGAACAGGAAATTAGCCATAATTAGATACTGCAGACTGTAACTATCCTAATTTATCTGAAAAAATACTGTCGATCAGCAGCATAGGTACGATTTGATTCACTAGTTGTTCCTAAGGTGGGGCTACTGGAAGCAGAAGCTATTCCCAGAAGAGGCCATTTAATTTAAATGAGGACACCTGGATAATTTCAGGGGTTCATAGCTTTTCTGGTTTACTCACAAAAGTGATCAAGTTACAGTATTAGGACGGTCTTGAACCAAAGTTCTCAAGCACATCCAAGTCATCTGGATGGGGAAGGCAGAGTTGCAGCAGCTGGGAGCCTTCAGGCATTGCTTCTCAGCGATGCAGCTCTGATGGAGAAGGACCATTGAAGCCTTGTACCAGAAATTGGGAGTGCTATGCTTGAAACTGCATTGGTGCCCAATTTAGTCCCTTTTAATGTCACTGTGTGCTCAAGTCTGTAGATTTCTGTTGAGTTTCCCCATGTTTGTAGTGATGCAGAGCAGAGCAGCTGGAAGCTGCATTATCCCTATGATGAGTGGATCTGCTGCTTGTCTGGGCATCCCATGATGATGCCTCCTGCTGCCAGGACAGACACACCTGTCCACTGCCTGCCCAAGCAGCACCTGTGTGGGTGCCATCACTGCCTCACACGTTGGGAGGAAGAAAAGCAGACTCTGCATGAGCAGAAGTGGGGTAACTACCCAAGATACCAGACCTAATTTAAGTGTGCAGCATGCTCTGCATCCAAACACTCAGAAGCATTTGGCATTGCTCCTGCTAGTCTGTCTAGTTTATTTATTTACTAAGGAGAAGCTGCTTCTGAGTCTTAAAATGCTAACTTTGCCTTTTCCCAGTGGCTGAAAAAGTTTAAATTGTAACAGCCAATTTTACTGGAGTCAATATGACATATATAAATTACTTGCAGATGCATTCGCCCTCAGTACAGTTGCCATGACAGTACATTGTAGTAGAACTCAACCAAATAAATAAGTCGACATTCCATCCACAGCAACTGCTGCAAATGTACAACTCAAAAATTAAATGTTGCTTTTTAGTGGAGAAATAGCAGAGAGCGCTGCTGACATAAAAAATGTCATTTGATTTTTCCATAAACTGCGTATTGCAATGTCATCAAAGTATGCCTAAAAGAACTGAAGTGCATCACATTTGATGATGATATTAAAAATGGAAGAGTAAGGAGGATATGAACCAGTATCTGATAGTAGAAAATGTATAATTTGTCTTTTTCATGCATGTTTCATTTAAAATGAAGGAAGTGAAATGGAAGCAAAGTAGTGTCTTCTGCTCCTATTTATCAGTTCTCATAGCCAAAGAGGTTTTAGGAAGATATTAATTGAGAACTGAATTAGTCAATAAAATCATAAAATTATAATTGAAGGGACTTTGAGATGGGCAGTAAGAACTAATAAGTAATAGCAGAGAACAGCTTCTGGAGAAGAGAACAATGAAATGGTTAATTCTGCAACAACAAAAAAAGATAATTAGCACAGGCAAGGATGAACTTTGGAGGTGAGGAGTGGTTGTATAGAAGGTCTGCAGGGTGCTTTGCCTTCATCGAGGGAAGGGTCCCTTGCACCACTAAGAAGGTGGCATTTCTGGTGGCTGTGAGTTTATAAATGGATAATTACTCAGTGCTTATGTCTCAGAGTGCACTGGTGGTACTGAGCACCAGACCTGAGGCATTTGCAGTTTTTTAGGTTGTGGTTTTCTTTTACTTCTTGTTTTTTGTTCATTACATACATGATACCAGACATAGAGCTGCCATTAAAAAGTTACTGTAAGGAAAAGCAGGTCAGTACCTTCCTTCCAAAATGATCTTGCGAAGTATGACAGAACTTGTCACACTAGGCAGATGCATTAATATATTTGTAAACAGAAATAGAAAAATAATAGTGAAGTTCTGGGCAGTTCTACTCCCTAGCTAAAGGAGTAGTTACAGAATTTTTAAGGGAAACTAAATGCTTCCATTGATGCTAGGAAAGCTGGTAAAGGCTGAAGACACTGAAGAACAGCCCTAGACTTGCAGGTGAAGAATTGCTCTGCTGAGGGCTGTCCCTTAATAGGTTGCTCCGTGCAGAAACTTAGGTTAAGCCTTCACTGATGGCTGCAGCTCTAACTCTAACCTATCATCAATAGTTTATCTTGTCTAAAGACCAGCAGAATTTTGCAAATTCAGAGTTTTTGGCATGGAAGCAAGGCTAGCTTCTGTTGAAAACGTAAGAAAATTGTGCTCAAGAACACTATTTTTAGAATAAAACACCCTTCTTCCACATTTCTCCTCTCTTTTGCCATCTTTCTTTGAGGACAAATGTAGTCAGTTAGGAATTAACTGGGGGATTCTGGCTCACAGCTCTCCTTTTCCATACACAGTGCCATTTTCTTAAGGCTGTTTGGATAGTCAAGGCCAACATCATGATGCGTAAATCCAAGAAACTTGAGAACCCACAAATTTAATCTTGAGATCCTATCAGATATTTGCAGTTCCCTTTATTCCTACAGCTAAAAGCACCCAATAACCCTGAGTATCTGCCAGTGTCAGTCCTGAGACAGGTGGCAGCACGTCCCTCTTGAAGCTGTACTTTCATACGTGGCCAGAGTCCTCTCTTGAGTTTTGAGAACAGGGTCAGAAAGATGACAAAGGTGAGCTGTCTGAGGTCTCCTCTCATAACTCAAGTGGAATTGATAGAGAAATTCCACATGTTTCCAGTTTCCAAATCATGAGATAAGAGAGAAAACTGGATCACATAGTAGAGCTTAGAAGGGTTTCTTCCCCATCTCTTCCTAAGTCACCTCCAATTATTTGATTTAGAGAACAGTTTGGCTTGTAAATATTTATAGAAACTAACTCTTCTGCCCCTTTCCCATCAAAATGAAGCTTCTCATCTATGGATTTTCATTAGCGTAATAAGGTGACCAGTGAGACATGCCTGAAGGGACCTTCTGCCTGTCCTGACTTCTAGAGCTCTGATGTGCCTTGCCAGCTCTGCTACCAAAAGATCTGGCCTTACTGTCTGGGCTTCAGAAGCAATAAGCACTTCTTCCATCTTAAAAAGTTCCACTTGCTAGAGGATTGATCGTGCTGACTCTGTGCATGCTCAACTAGTGAGCAGCTCTTTCCTGACACTATGCTGCTTTGAGTGTTAGTTTAAGCACAACATAAGGCCTGTCAGCAAACTAGAGTTGAGGTAGAAGCACCACAATTTCTCCACGTACTATAGTGGTAAATGTTGCAGCTTGAGAGGGCTTTCCTGCAAGTTTAGTGTTTCCTCTCTCCTCATTCGTTCGAAGTGTGCTTCCTACAAGCTGTAATCAGATTGCAAAATTATCTTCGATACTGTGTTAGAACTGTTCAGTAATGATTAACAGTGATCAATAAAGCAGAAAAAAAAGTATGCAGAGATAGCAGGAAGATGGAGAAAAATTATATAGTCCATAAACTGGTCTAACCAAGTTGAAAATACCAAAGTTGAAAATATACAAGATACCTACTGCATGCAATAGGGGAAGTGTTCTATGGGTGACAGATAATTCAGATTTGGAAGTGAAGGGCGAATTCAGAGAACAGGACTGCAGCCTTAGGCTGGACGAGTCACTAACTCAATTTGGACACAGCAGGTCTTTCACTAGATGTTCCACTTTGAGACCAGTTTTCTTTCATGGGTGGGTGTGAACCTAGGCAGCAATGTTGGTAGTGGCCTGTGGTGAGGGATGCAGGAGACAGGTGGTCCAGGGAGGCTTGTGGAGAGACAGAGTGCCAACTTGGAAAGTGTTTGGTGGCAGCTGGCAACAGAAAGCATACCACAGCAAAATGGTGTTTTTTCCATTAATGCAGGATGTTTTTACTTAGCACAGTGACATAGTAATAATGAGGAAGACTGGTTCTGTTGCAGTATGGAAAAGATGCAGACCTATATTTACCTACATTTAGTATATAACCATACACAGACGTATGTGTGTATGCATTCTGTAAATAAAGGGATATTTATTTCAAAGGTGACATACAATCTACTGTCACCATTCAGTGATGAACTGAGACCTATCAGAAAACAGTATTCTTTGAATACTAGAAAGTATTTTGATCAATAACAAACCATTCATGCATAATATGCATCCCTTTGATATGTAGAACTCAAACACACAGCAAATGATTCTTTATCTGCAATTTCCAATGAACCCAATCTGGTTCTGTGGCTATAGGCTGAAGTTTTGCAAGAGACTGTTGTAAAAAAATGTACCATGTATTGACTTTTGCCTCAGCCCACCATAGCTAGAGATCTTTTCCTGTTTACAAGGAATCTGCTGGAATTAAAATAGCATGCAGAACTGTAACTAAATCATAGGTATTTTAAAAGTGTCTTTCCTAAGCCTCTCAACATCCAAATTCCTGCAACATTCACCAACTAAAAATTGTTATGAGTCTATTTATTTAGCACCATGATGCTTCAGGAACTCTTCCAAGAAGCTGAGCATTCTAGTCTGCTTCACCAGGCTATGTGACAAAAACACATACTCGCCTGATCCATGCCTACTTTTCAAGTATGATGCCTTGAGGATGCTCAGAGAAGGGCATCTTGAGAGTAAACTGCAATCTTTATAAATAATGCAGCTGAGTCTTTGTACTTAGATGCTATGGATAAATTTAATAAATCAAACAGCCATGCAGACTGCAATGAATCATAATACCTCAGCCTCTGCAAAAAGTTGTCTGGTTATTACTTGTATGAAGGCCAGCTGACAAACAGCTTGCAGAAGCAGATAACACAACTGTATAAGAGGAAAAAAACCTCACCTTTCTTCTATGGTCGAGGGAGTCCTGTTGTAGCCAGGCAAAGTCCTAGACGATCCAGTGAAATGTTATAAAAAGCTGTAATGCATATCTGAAAAGCTGATAAATCCTGCTTCCCCTGCCCTCCCCGCTAATCCTTCTCCCGCCTCCAGATCCGTAATCCTCCCGAGCACCCCTCGGAGCTCTGCCGGTGTCTGATGGGTGCCTCCAGATGTTTATCTCCGTGTCCAGAGCACCCGAATCGCCGACCCCACACACTCCCTGCTCGCAGCCGCCTCCTCGGGGTCCCTGCAGATCACCGGGGTCCCTGCGGATCACCGGGCCGGGGCTCTGGGGTCCTGTGCCGGGCAGGGGCTGTGGGGGGAGGGCTGCTCCATGGCCTCTGTGCCAGCCCCCGGGGTGGCAGCAGCCCCGTTGCTGCTCTGCCCGGCTCCTCAGCCAGCACACTCGTGTTTCATAACGCTCCCCGGGCTGGGATGCAGCCTCTCTCTCCTTTGCGTCTGCTGCACGGAAATGCTCTGCAGCCTTCTGCAGCTCCAGACGTTTCCAGAGCTCCCCGTACACTCTCTCTGTGTTTGTCTGGCTGCACGGATGGCTGCATAGGCAGATACCGAAGTGGCGGCGGCAGCAGCAGCAGCCTGAAGACCGAATGCGATGAGCTGAACGGATGTTCCTGTGTTTGTTTTTCGGTGCCTCTTCCCACTAGGGGCAGATCCCTCTGGAGCCGCTCCTCCGGAGACCCACACCCCTTCCCAACAGGTCCAGAGGGTCCCGGGAAAGCAAATCCCCGGCAGCCTCGCAGCACCAGCTCGGAGATTTCCGACAGCAAATTGTTATTCTGCTCACAGATGGATAGGAGTAAATTATTTATGAATGTGAGAGCTGAAAGGCAGCGTGCTGCGTGTCGTCAGGACTGCCTGCTCTGCTCTGCTGCCTGCACTGCACAGATGGGCTCCTTTCTGATACCTGTTCACACCGAGATTTGCCATTTTATAATTGTTCTTAAAGTATCTGGGTTTGAATGCCAGTAGGCTGCACACTTGTAAGTGTGTGGGTTTGATCGTCCCCCAAAATCTTTGTATATTTAAATCAAAGCTGTGGAGACTTTGTAGACCATCACTCCCATCCCCATGTGCATGTCTAATCCAGGTCTGCATTCAGATAAATCTGATGATCCTTCAGTAAAATGGGGAAATTAACAACTAAAATGCTTTTGCTCTTAAAAAAATATTTTCTGGGGTATTAGTAGTATTAATAGGGCTGTAATTGTATGGTGATTTTTGTGAATTCTTGGTTAAGGAAGAACCCTGAGACAATGTAACTTTCAAATTTTAAAATACTAGCGACTGGAGGTGTATTCTTACCCTGGGAAGTTGTGCATCTGCTAGATTTCAGCTCCTCCAGCCTTTACGTGTGTGTACATCTTTAAGATTTCATAAATCTGACATCAAAACAACCACTGCCATTTGGGGTTCCTGAAGCTGTTCTGCCTTGATTTCTGAGATCAGGCAAAGCCCAGACAAATTGCCAGGTTTTATAATATAATGTATATAATGTCAGCCCTCTCTGACGCCAGCTTGTTTCCAGGATTTTTTTATACAAAATACCACAGGGGACTTGCAACACCTGGTGCAACCATGGGCATTACCCCTGCTGCTGCGAGGTGACCCAGCCAAGGGGATCACAGGCTGGAAACAGCAGTGTCATATCACTTTGGTTAAGACTCAAACCAGCAATATGCTTGGGGATCAGCAAAGAAGATAAAGGAAGGGCAGTAGCGTACTCCAGGGGAGATGGCAGTGCTCCTCACTGCTGACATTTCTCATGTCTGGGAAGGAGCAAAGGTAGATGTATGGATGCCTCAAAAGTGGGTGATGGTCAGCTCAGTTTAATCCTTCCTGACTGGAGGGGGTTCCTGTTTTAATGTTGTGTTCACACTTGCAGTTTAAATGCCTTAAAGAGAAATATCTGCTGCGTGTTTGAAGTGGTGATGGGGTCTGGAGTATGGCAATGCAAAGTCATCACTCGAAAGACTGAGCACCAAAAAGCTTTCAGGTGATTCTGAATAATGAGCCTTCAGCATCCATCTGTGTTAGCTGCTGTGCCACCACCTTCTGCTCCCTCACACAGCACTGCTGACAATTCCTGCAGCTAGGATGGAGAAGGTAAAAATATGATGTGCTGAATGGGAAGAGGCATGAGTGGTGTTTATTATGAAGAATGATGTGTGAGATTGTTTCACATGTTTTCGGACTCAGACCTGCAGGACATTACTCTTGCTTTACTCACACTTTTCTCATCTGTGTCATCCCATTGTCTACAGAGAAGCTATACCTTGGCAAGACCCATAGAAGTGCCTTTTGCAGGTCCTAATAAATTTAAGAGGGAAATGGGTCAGACTGTAAATTCAAAGGACAAGCTGACATTTTACATGGCAAAAATGGTGTAAGAATGAGCAAAGAAAAAAAAAACAGGTACAAAGATAAGCAGGATGCAGACATTGAAAAATGCTATCTAATAACACTAGGAGAAAAGGGGCAAAATCAGGAAAATAAAGCATATGTGCGTTATGGCCCTATTGTAAAATCAGTAATTGGATGGAATGAGTGGCAGCTGTCGGCATTCTGCATCTGAGTGAAATCCTAAGCACTTTCTTTCTCTGCTTGATAGTTCTGCTTTGCTGTTGCACAAAATACAGTGTAGAAATTGCAAAATGAGTGGTATTACTTTTAGAATCCTGTTGTGGGAGCAGTTCTTGTGATAAATGACTCAAACTTTAACTTTAGAAAATAGACTCAATTGTAAAAGTCAGCATCAGTTCCGGAAAGTGACAGTTTTTGCTAGTGTGGTTTCAAAAAGAAGCATCTGAAAGACTGTGTGGTTTCATAAGTGAACGTAATGTAGCAAATAGTTTTCTGATCCTTTTTATTAAATAGTCATAAATACACAGAGATTAGGCATTCCATGTAATGCCTACCTACAATTTTCAGTTATTTCATGAAATGACAAAGCAAAACAGCTGTTTAGTGCAGTAGTTGACAACGTAAATCTCTTTTTCAGAGTGACTTGTTTCATAATGTAAATGTCACATTTTGCTTAATGTATGGAAAACTATCAGGTCTAATACAATTAGTGGCAAAACTTGCAGTGGTTTCAGAGCACCCAGTGTGCCCAGTGGCAGGCACAAAGCATTTTTTGAAAACTGTAAGATCAGCAAAGAATCTTACACTCCTAAGACATCTCTAAAGCCATGAAAATAAGGGCAGATGCTGAAATAGTGCTAATCTGTATGGCAACGTAATGAACCAAAAGTAAATTAACTAAACAACAAGGATAACATAGATGAGGGTCTTGAACACAGTCCTGATTTTTAAGTGGAGGTAAAATAACATTTGAAAATATGAGGTGTAGTAAAGGGAAGCTAAGTTAATTTCCCAACTCAGGAGGGATTTGAAAGATGAAACTGGACTTTGAGTATAATCAGGGATTGCTGTAACTATAGCTGTGCCTGTTGGTCAACTGCAGTGTACTAAAGACTTAAGTATGCTGTGAAAAAGGAACAGGTGAATATGGTGAGTTTTGGTCAGGATGTTGCTGGCTTAAAGGTCATTAAGATTTTATTTCTTACCTTTAACATAGCATCATATCAAAAGGTGAGAAAAAGCTTCAAAATAACAAAAATTGAATGTAGTTCTTTGCACTTTTTGTAATTGTAATTACGCTGTGCAGATCCTTTACTGCTTTAGTACTTATCACCTAGCACCAGCTCAGAAATGTGGGGCTGGTTTGATTCAACTGAAAATGGAAAAGATTTGTGGCAAGCAGCTGCCATGTGCACATTTTGGCAGCAGGCTTGCTCTGAAGCGAGTGGGTATGTAGGCAGTTCTAGCAGCCTGCTGGGAGAAGGGGGATTGTGTAACACATGTGCAGGGATTTTTTTCCCTGTTCCAAACACTGTGAACTTGTTGATGTTCCCTTACTTAAGGCATACATTATGTTGTTATGGATTTTGTCATGTTGCCTTTACACTCTTATAAGTTCTAAAATATCTTTTAAAAAATGTGCCAACTACACAGATGGCAATTGCACATGCTGCTGCACCAGAAAGTATTGGTGGTGTGGTTAGCATCCCTGGGAAAAGAAATGCAACCAGTGGAACAAAAGATGAGATGATGGCTTTACTGTCCTCTCGAGGAAGAACAAGAAAGCCAGGTGTTGTGAACAGAAGAGAATGCAAGGGAATCAGCTGCAGGCACTGAGCAGAGAAGGGCAGAGCAGAGCAGAGGCATGTGAACTGCAGCTCCGTGGTGCTTGTCTTGGCCCCGTGGCCCTGTCCATGATTATCAGCCTACAAGAGCAGTGGCAAAATACAGAGTGTGCTGGTCTGGAGTGTGTAAACACTCAGGTTTGTGAGGGTAGATGGACTGAGAGAAAACTGTGTGTTTGCAATCAATCTGTGTGAAGCAGAGCGCTTCCTGCTATTCAAGTGCCTTCAAAAGTAACTTGAATGTATATTCCTTCCTGGTATTGTGTCTTAACTGTGGGATCCCTTTGTGCTGAGCTCAAGGAAGATGAACAGTCCTTGGCCAAATCAGGTTACTATCTTTGTCCTTCCTATTCAAGTGTTTTTCAGCCTCAGAAAACACATTTAGCTTAAAGCACTGTTATTTTTCTGAGTGGTGCCTTTTGATGGCCTAGGCTGGTATTATATTTTAAAAGCAGCTGTTTGATGAAGGGAAGAAAGACAAATGTACCTACAATTTCACTGGCACCTTGTGTCACTTCTATCTTAGGTGTGCAGGGGTTCCTGCTCCACGCCAATCTATTGAGATGTTGCCTCCCCTGCTTCCTTTCAGACCCAGAGCTGGATTTCAAGGGATGCTTTATGGGAGCTGCTCAGCCAGACTTTATTATGTGGATGATAACACCTTACATTGTGGTAATCAGAAAGCAACACTAGCGAAAGTCTTCCATCAACTAAGTCTGCTTTTGTTTCTACTTGAAGGCTTGCTCTTTTGACAAGTAATGTATTGTTCTTTATTTTTAGTGGACCATAAAAAATCTCAGTGATAGAAAGTCATCTGAGCCCTAAACATTTGAATGTCTCCATTGTCTACCCATTTTATAAAATAGCACCAGCACCTCTCGGAAGCTTCCATAGCTTCCCTTTCAGATTCTGTAGAGAAAAGTGAGGTTGTGGGAGACTAGACCAAGGGGTTTGTCCCATGCTGGTTCAGTCATTCATTATCAGGAACTGACAGCCCTGAACACCCAGAACAACGAAGACCACATTGATTTAGAGGTTAAGTGAGAGCCAGGATACTGCTCAGTACTCTTTGCAGGCTGCCCATGCAGTTAACAGTCACCACCTTTTCCCAGCTTTGAAAGGAGAAATAGTTGAGTCATATCAATTAGTCTGCTCTCTTCTGTTCCTGTGAATTAGCTTATTGTCTGTCAGCACTACTAGGTTTGCTCTGGCAAAAGCTGCCCCCTCCCTCCAGTTTTAAGTGCATGCCAAACAACAAGCATGGCAACCCATCAGAGGTCCATCCAGAGAGCTGGGAATCATGAAGGAAGGACAAGAGCAACCTCACAGAGAAATGTAGAAAGACAAATGATAGAGAAATGGTGAACTGGAAGTGGTATGTTGATTTCTCTTGCAACTTCAGAAAAAAGCAGGTGTTCAGCAGTGCTCAAAGTGAGTGTTAAGGATTAAAAAATGTTGGCACTGTTGCCTGGTGGCAAACAAAAGGATTGAAAATACATCTTTGTAAGGGAAGAATAACAGTGATAGTTAACAGAATGAAATAACAGAGTACATTAAAACCTTTCTTCTCTTGGTTACCCACGCTGCAATTTTCCTGTGCACTCACAAAGTATGTGCAAGTTGTCAGCAGGGCTGCAGAAATGTATGGACAACTGGTTTATGTTCCCAGTCCTCCTTTTTTACATGATGAACAGGACAGAAGTAGCTGGGCATTTCTAGTATTGTCATCCTCAGCCATCTCTTACAAACAACATTTAATCACTTTTTTTCTGTCTGTCTGCTAGTGTTTGAAGCGAAGATGTTTGAACCTAGACCTCTGCTCCAGACAGCTCGATTAAACCCCTTGGATCTTTGTACAGCTTGGATTTAAGCTTGCCAGATAAACTCATAGCCTGATTTAAGCACCTGTTGTGCCTAATTCCCATTTAGAGCAGTAATGGAGGTAACAAAAGGGCTGGAGGATTAACTAAGTGTAATGATATCCTTGTCCAAAGTAATTGGTTTGGAACACCATGGCTCTCTGGACCAGCTGGGGTTGTGGGTTTTCAGCTTCTCACAGAACCAGCCTTGAAGTGTGGGGTCCCAGGTCGATGTATTTCTTCTTTCCAGTGTTAGATCCCTGAGCCATACTAAACCCTGCTGAGCACTTCAGTGTGTCCAAAGCATGTGAGAACTGTTAACTTCAAGTTTTGTTTGCTGTTTCTCTTAGTTTTAATAATTCACATCTGTATGTATAGTATATAGTAATTATGTTCATAGTTACACCCACATAAAACTAGAGCTCTTCTGCTGCAGCTGCTGGATGTATTTCAGGTTTTCCTCTGTTCCCTCTTCCTCCGTCAGATTTGGTCAAGTGAAATGCATCAGGGGGTTTTCTACCCTCTACACTTTCAGAGCTCAGGGTTGTTTCTGGAGCAGGGCTCGGTCCCTGTGGAGCATCCTCACCCCTCCCTGGCTGTGCCTGCTCTGTGGGGCCCTCTACGAGGGTCCTGCTGTGGGGGCTCCCCCCCTCATCCCAGCCATGCTGGCAGCAGAGCTGGGGCTCAGCTGTTGCTTGGTAACCGCAGCCACGTTTCAAAAATGTACCCTTTTACAGCCAGCTTCCCAAACTAATGGCTTTGAAAGGAACAGTTGTTCTTTCAGGATCATTTTCATTTTGTTCTTTCTTTCTTTAAAAAAAAAAAAGAAAAAAAAAAAGAAAAAAAAAAGCTCCAGCTTAGCTTTTCTTCTCCTCTTTCCTTGCTTGCATCTGGTCCCACAAAGGGGGAGCAGTGTCACATGCCCCGGAGTGAAGCCCTTTCATCCTCCTCTCCTGAGGGTTTAGCTGTTATCATTCCTGGATTTCATTCTGAGTGGAAGGAAACTGTGAGTCCTTCCCACAGCATCTGTGTTTGTCTTACCTCTGCTCCTCACTGGTTTTTCTCTTCTAGGAGATCTGTGTTCCATCTTCTTGGGGGAGGTTGAGTTAGTGTGGTAGGTAGGACTGGTGCCATGGAAGTGTTCAGTCTCTGCTCTCATTGTGGTTTGATCAAATATGGGCATCCATCATATGTGGCTGTCAATATCAGGACATCTTCCACATAATTACTTTTACAAAGTTGGTATTAAATACCAGGAGGATGATTACCCTGTCCTGAAACCTTGATTAGCAAATTAGAGACTTTCCAAATTGTACACGCAAGGGCACAAATTCTTACACACATTAAATTACTGGAGAAGGAGAAGTAGCTTTGCAAGATAAGCACAGTTCACTGTGGTAATGAAATACAGACCTTTATCATCAATGCAGTGAAAAGGCCTGCTTAGTATTTTCATGCCAAGGTAGGTTTTTCAGGTTTTAATGACAGTGCCACAAGCTCTGACGTTCCTTGGCTGTCCAAACAGCACTCTTCCTACCTCTGAAAACATCACAGGCTGTTACTGTTGTTTTGATTTTCAGTCCAGCCTTGAGAATAGGGTGTCACAGAGCAGCAGATGAGAAGGCCAGCCACATCACCAGAAAAAGCATATAGTAGTGTGTTTTTCTGTGCTGCTAGCAGAATAACATCTAATTGTCTAGGCTAAATTCTGAGAGACAAAGCAGGCTGTAAGAATCGTGGTGACCTGTGAGTTGTTGCCAAGCTCTGTGGTGAAGGTGTTAGCCAGGCAATAATATAGTATGGGAGTCCAAGACAATTTTGTCTTGATCCCAGTTGTTGACAATCTGCCAAATATCTTGCTTCATCCACATCCATTTTCTTCTGTCCCCTTCAGCTCCCATTGAAGTCCCCAAGCCTTTTCTTCAGTGGCACTCTGCTCTCCATCAGATCTGTCTGGGGTGTGATTCTTGAGGCAGAGGTGAGCTTTACTTATGGCCCAAGCCAGCCCTGCACCCACCTCTGAGATTATTATTCTTTATAATAATCATTATCATCATTTAGGTACCATCGCTTGGTTTTATGTTACAGGATGGGACAAAATAATTTAAGATCTCTGAACCCTTGGCACTGGAACTGAGTCATATTTCCACACCAATTAGCATCTCCTCCAGAGGAAGCATTCAGGGCATCTGCTCATAATCCACACTTTGTATCTTACCTTTTGTTCACATAAATGTTAACCATGGTCAGTTGGGTGTGAAAAGAAAAATCTTAGTCTGCATTACTCATGTATTGCTGATGTCCTCAGTCAAGCCAACCAAATATTCCAACTGTCCCTGGAATGTTTAAGGATGAGGAAGAAATTTGTTCGTCTTATTTTTAGACTAGCAGTTAGAAACCTCCAGAGAAACAGGCTGTTTACACAGTGAAAGAACAGGAAGAGCTGTGGAAGAAAGATAGCTGGACAGGCGGGACCATACCTGGCACTGGGGTAGCTGGGCACAGAGACAGGAAAGCTGTGATGGTGAATGTGGTGTGAAAGCAGCTGGCAGAAATCACAAGGAGTCAGTGCTAAGAAATACTGCTTTAATGGCAAAAAAGGATCACTCACATCTCAAGCTGTACACACTCACCTCTTTTTTCAACAGCAAGTTCAGAACCAAGGGTTTGGATGCATTAATATTTTAGTGAGATGAGCAACAAGAGGCTGTGAAATGTCAGCCATCTTTGTAAAGCAAAAAGGGTTCAGATGTACATGATGGGCAGGTGGTTGTCTTAATTCATCATTATAACAGCAAAGATAACACTCACTCCCTCCTCTGTCTCCTCTGGCTCCCACACACCCTCACGATGAAAGAAAAAGACATTTGCATTCATTGGCAAGTTGTTGATGTGCTGAAAAGGATCTTTATCCAGCCTGCTAACAGTCACAATTCCCTTCTCCAAATCCTGGACTGATGACTAGTTTGCTTTTGCTAGTTTGTCTCTTCAAAGCATAAGCATCAGTTTAATAAAGGGAAAGAAAATAAAGTGCACACTCATGTATCTCAAAGAGCTTGCTTAAGACAAGAAAAAATGAAGTCAAACAGCACACTGCTCAAAGCTGGCATTTTCAGAAAACTAGAGTCAGACCTTCCAAGTTCACACCTATGTCCTTTCAGGAACTATTCATTCATCAGAGTATTGCATATAATCTGACAGGAAATTATATTTATGATGCTTTTAGCTCCATTTGGGACAATTTTTTAATACTGGTTCTGGGATGTAACTTATTTAAAAATCATCAATTTAGTTCTTCCCATGAAGAGATGAAAGCCTAACCAAAAAGCTTTCCTGTTCATGGCAGTCTTAAATTCTGTGGGAGATGTATGTATTTTTGCTTAATTGAACACCTTAAAGAAAAAAAAAAAAAAAAAGAGCTTGGCTTCCTAACATTTTCAGTAGAAGTAAATGTTAGATTTATTTAGCCCCATTGACTTTTGAAATACTACCACTAATAGCATCTTTTTAAATACTATGCTCCAGAATGGATAAAATGTGTTATCATAAAGCATTAGATCCACTAACAGAGCATGTTAGACACATCTCTGTCCCTTGCATAGCTTTTCTGGCAGCTCCAACCAAGTGTATTCCCAAGTGATGAGTGAAGATGGACTCCTCCCTACGAGGGGGGCTTGGGGGCAGGCAGAGGTGCTGCACCCCGAGGGCTGCCTGGTCTGGATGCCAGCAGGTCTTGTCCTGGGATGTCACCATCAGCTTACAGAAACAAATATTCTTCTCCCTCTAGGAGATGTTTTTGGTTGCATATGCTTCCATTGTCTTGGTAATTCTTTTAAATAATGCGAGCAGTGTTTAAGCAATACTGGGAACTCGTGGCATATATATAGCAGATGTAAATTGATATATTAACTCAAAGACAAAAAATAAATGTAATTGAGAAGTCTCCATATAAAAGATGTCTGTATGGATACTTTCTGCCTGCACAAATCCGGCACCAAACTGTTCCTGAGTGGGGAAGTGGGATGGAGCCTTAAAACTGACTGCTCCTAGGAAAGGGACTGCTCTGCTTGCACAGGGGAGTTGCAGTGAATGGCTGTGACAGTCTTTTATATCCAAAATACATCTATCATTAATAAGAGTGTGAGAACTTGCTAAATATTAATGAATCTGGGTTCTCTTTTGTTCCAGTTATGCATGGGGAGTAGGGGATGTTTCCCCCCTGCCAGTTATTGGCTGTCTGATCCCTATCAGTGCAGACCTGTGGGCAGAAGGACACAATTCACATCAGGGTGCTATGCCTCACACTGACCTTAGCATTGATTCCCCTTCTGTTTGGGGGCTCTGTTGCCTGTGAACTCATTAAATTGTGACCTCCATGTAAGACTTGCCTTTATGCTCTGGAAAAGTCAGTGTATTTGCTATAGGTTATTATACTCCTGAGGCTGCAGTAGTTTAAATGCATGTGATGAGAAGACTGTTTTGAAATATTTGAAGTTAGAACTATAAAAGCAGGTTCCAACGGTACTGTTTTACAGCCAGAATCTGTTCTCTCGCCTAAATGTGACATACCAAAAAGGCAACACTGTTTATAGAACCAGTGTGGAATCTCAATGTCTGCATTCATTGTTCCTGATGAATAGGGGGTGGCAACAGCACTGATGGAGCCTACTTGGAGGTTGATTTGTCTCAGTTATTGCTTTCTTTAGGAGGATTACAGGTTTGGGGGTTTTTTGTGTGTGCTGCATTGGCTTTCAAGTGATGCTGGAAAACCCAAATCCAGTACAAAGTGTAATCCACCCAGCAGCTCTGCAGAATCCCAGAGGAGTATTGTATTCCCTACAATAACCTGGGTTTGAATTGCAAGGCCTTTCTCTCAACTGCTGATTACCTGTAAGGCTGAGATGACTGGGATTTAGTTTGGTTTCACATGTTGGAAATACTTGGTAAGGCAGTCAGAACCAGTGAGCTAGTTGCTCTTCCTTGACAGAATAAAATAACACTGGTTCCAGCTAACATGAACTCACAGTAAGTAACTTTATCAGCAGACATAGTTCACTGGGCCCATAATTGCACTGTGCTTATTACTGTGCCCTACTCTCCTTTTTGGTTTTTTATTCTCACTTTTAACTCTGGGTATTATGTTATCCTAGGATGGTGTGGGGTTTTTTTCCTTCAGAAGTGCTGCAGTTTGCTTCGGTTGATGAATCAAGGACTCAAGCTTCCTTTTAAGCATTAATTGTGAATGTTCTTTGTCTTTAAAATGAAAAATGCACTGGACATCCTTGTGGTGCTGGCTGTGCTTGAGGATATTTATATGACTTATGGTTCTGTTCTTTTATGTACCTGCAGCACAAGTTTTGACCCTGTTGTCAGGGAAGGAGAGGAACAGCTATTATCCATCCCAGTGCAATTTTAAATTAGCCAAGAGTTCAGTTTTTGTGGCAGTCACGGAGCTGGTTCATTTGGTGCTGACAAGCCCTACTCCATGGGCTGGCTGGGGTGGATTTTGGTTGGTTTGTGCTTGCCATGTGTCCTGTCCATTGCATAGTTGCTGCAGTGGCCTTGGTGGTTTGGTTTCATATGAGGATTGTTTCGGGGTTTTTTTTGTGAATTTGAAGCTGCACGTCTTCATCTAAACTGGAGCTCTCAGAAATGCTTGAATTATTTACATCTTGATTATCAGGCTCTCCCTTTGAACTAGGAAATGATGTTTCACTAGGTGAGCTATGAGGGCTGCCGGAGCCTGGCATCAGTATAGCTGGTAGGTATTGGAAGAACTCTTGACAGACCTGATACTATCAGCTCTCACCATGGGCTCTCAGAGAATATGGTATACTTTGGTGATTTTGAGGGACTTTTTTTCCTGTTGTATTTAAAACTGAAATATCATACAGGCAATTTATTATCCCCAGTCTTAGGCCAGTAGTCATCAGAGAGACAATTAAAATAGTGCAGTTCTTGTAAATAATAATTCAAAGTAACTTTTCAGTTCAGTTTTGTTTTATTTAGTGATGCACACTGGGACTTACCCAGCACTCTTCAGAGGGCCAAATGCATTTATGGACCAAACATAGACCAGGTTCTTCACTATTCTTAACCATGATTTACCAGAGCAGCTGAAGGTCAGTGTTATTGATTCCCAGTGGAAACAATGGGAAGTTAAAGAGAAAATACCACAAAGTTTATCTGTTGTTTGTGTCCCACTTAACTCCTGCGTGCTGAAGTGGGTTTTCAGTTCAAATTTGATTCTTTGCAGCTGTGATGGTCAGTGTCTCTACATTAGTCTTTATATGACATAATGAAACCACAGCACGCTTTACATACTTCAGTAAGTAAATGGATGCACGTCTATGGGTGTTTGTGGGGTCCTGATGGGCTTTACCTGCCCAAGAATTCTGCTGCACCTTCATGCTGGGTGTGGGGTTGAGCTGAAGGCTGTGCCTGGTGTAGAGTCATGTGTCCCCTGCTTCTGTGCAGGGATGATACTGGCATCAGAGGAGTTTTGCTGAGGTGGCCACTCCTGCCTAGTGCCTGGGCAGTAGAATTAAGATACACAGTAATTGCATTCTGTATTTATGAAGCCTTGTGAGAAAAAAATCGAGCTGAATATGTACAATGCATTGAAGTGTAATAAAGCCAACTTGAATGGGTATGTTATTGCAAAGCAGACTGTTTAAATGCATAACATTTGTGCACTGCCTGACAGTACAGTCCTCTGAGAAATACAAGAATCCTAGTCAAATATGACTTACAAAAAATGTGAACGAATTCCATTGCTCCTACCCTCAAACACGTAATGACTCCAGAAGCCTCCCTCTGTGGTCCAAAGCCTGGTGGAGGCAGCAGCTGCTCCTCAGTGAGCATCCTCTGTACTTCCCTGTGCTGTGGAGCAGGGCTGGAGCTGGGAGGCCATGGGGACAGCAGGCAGAAGAGCACAGACAGCACATGGCATCACCAGGTAGGAGCCAGTGATGGAGGAACTTACAGACTTCCAAGGCGAGAGATGGTAATGCTTTTGCATGAAACATCAACTTTTTACTGCCCTGAAAAAAAAATATTGGGAATTTCCTCTCTTCTGCTAAAACCTCCTGCTGTCTCACTGAGTAGAGGAGATCCATCATGGGAAGGGTTTACTCAGCCTATATCAGTTTCTGTGATTTTATTCCTCCCCAGGACCAGGAAGTGTAGAAACACAGAGATAATTGCCATGATTCCAGCCCTTCTGGTCCTGCAGAAGATGCTCACTGTCAGAGAAGAGTCTGATTACCCCCAGCACTATATAAACTCTTACATGAGGGCATGCTGACTGTCCTGAGACAGCGTGGGTCATGGTTATGAGGGGTAGGCTTTCTGCACTTGCTTTGCTGTATGACTGTTTTAAAAATATTCCCATCTTCATCGCTTGGACTAGAAGTATTTCCTGCCTTTGGTGTGGATTTGTGAATACTTCACCTTTTCCTGAAACTCTTTTTCAGATAGTTTGTATTAGTCAAAATACAAGTTTTGCTCATCTCTATAGCCAGCCCTCCCTTCAGTGATGTGATCCAGGCCTCTTCCAGGACTGTCTTCACAAGGCTCAGACTGCGTTTTCTCTGAGGTTCTGTTTAGTTAACTCTGTCAGGACACACCATAAGCTCTACCATTTTGGTACTGTGATAATTTTCTTTTAAAAATGGCTCAATGTGTGAATTTATTCTACTTCTTTTTGATGTCCAGTGAAGCTTTAGAAAGCAATTTAATCATTATCATTGCTATTGTACAGCTGCTCTCTGGAGGAGCTTAAACCGTGTCAAAAGGGAACCAACATAATGAGTCTGACAGAATTTCAGAGGGAGTGATTAAACTTTAGATAATGAGATCGGCTGAATTTTTTATGTTATTGTAACAGTTCACACCACTGCAGCCTGTTCATCTCTGGACTCAAAACTGAAAAGTGCAGTTGGGAATTGGACTGTGCAGATATGTCCTCCTTTAAGTTCATTTGTCTAAAGAAAAAAAGAAAAACCAAGACAAAAGAAACTCTACAAGTTCTCTCTGTGTACCCTGGTTTTCTCAAATCTTCAGGCTGTGCTGCTGCTTGCCATACTTTCCAAAATCAGCAATAGCAACACACAGACCTCCAGGCCCAGTATGGGGATCTCTGCTGCTTCTTTTCCATAGCTGCTAAGGAGGTCCCAGACCTATTTTCAATTACATGGGTTATGCCATCCTTGCTAGTTGGGGACTGAGTGAGAAAAGGTAAATCAGACTTCATTAAATAGGCTGGTATTCGCTGGTTCCTTAGAAATGGACAGTAGGAACTGAAAGGTGATTAGCTGCAATGAAAGGAGGACAGTAGACAGCACTGTGAGTTTTATTTTGCTCTGGTGCATGCTGAGGTTTCTCACACTCCACAGTGGTGGTGGAGCTTACAGATTTGCAGGGAGAAGCTCTGATAACTGCAGTATTTAAAATGCAAAGTGTCATCCAAGTGTTGTTGCTTTTGCTACACTAGTTGTACTCTGAAGATTACAGCTAGGGTAAGATGTCCAGGAGTCATTTCACACTGTTGCAATGAAAAATCTTTGGTAAGAGGGATTTTGTTCTTGTGGTCAATAGATTTTAGAAAACGTACTGATTTTTGTATGCCAAGGGGATGGAAATTAGAAATTGTGCTGTTTCTGGAAGGTGATATAAAAGAAAAGTTTTCCAACACTGAACAAGAACTCAAATTGAAGGCCATTGTGTTCTACTCTGAGCTCTGCTTGTTTACCTGTTCTTTCTGTTCTCTCTGTCCTGACAGGAACAGCATCTCTGTTTGGTAATGAAAACAGCAATTCCCTTGTCTTGGGTGTTGAATAATGTGGTGTAATTAATAAAGGAATGACAATTTATTCACTGAATTCCAATTAGTGTTCAGCTTTCTAAGGGAATGGAGATGGAAAGCAGATTGGATATTAATCACTTAAAGAAATTATTTATTTGATGTAAAAGCCAGTAAGGAAGTCTTTCATCTATGGCAGGATGAAAAATGAAGCAGATTTTATGAAAGCTATGAATATTTACGTCTGTCAGTAGTTCATTATTTAATGGGGACATTAAGCAGCATAGTTCAAATTCAATGCAAATACCCCAATGCTCATTGGCCTTCAGCATCGTCACTTCACTAATGAGTTTACTCTGTTCTGGGATGGAGTTGCTGTTTCTTCCTTCTGAAAAGATGCACTGGTGACAAAGAGGAGAAAGCACAAACCAACTCAAACTTATTACCATAAAGGACAAGAAGCAGCCCCAAATTATGTTGTTATTCTGGTTTAATCAGCCCACCCTGCTGCTCCTGCCTGCACAGAACATCAATTGCTTAAACCCATCTGTGAAATGTGGCATTTGAGTTGCATTGGCTGAGAATGAACAATATATTTAATGGTTGCTTAATCTGTTGTGTATTTTTTTTATGGTGTGCTGAAATGCCACGGTGAGATCTGATATGCTTCATTTATTAGCTCAGTATTAAGAAGAATAAGGATTAAATTAGGATTTGGAAAAATTAGGTTAAATGCCCATTTCCTGATACAGAGATATTAAAGGCTCCTCCTGTTTCACATTAAGCTCCAAACTGGAGGGCAGGCTGGACAGCAGCCTTGTAATTGGTGCAAATGACACAGGACATGCTTGGAAGCGCCTCAGGAGTTTAACTTCAACTAATCTGACTCATAAAAAGCTGCAGGAGAATCACATATCCTCACTCTTTTACTGCAGGCTAAACTGTCTTCGTCCTTGCTTCTTCTTTAGCCAAGTCCTGTTTCCAGTTTAAATCTCAGCAGCGTCTTGATAAAAATGCTGCTCTTCATTGCTGCTTGTCCTGACCTTACTCTTCACTCTTCTCCATCTCCTTTTTCACCACTCAGTTGCCCCTCAGAACTCTGTTTGTTCTCTGATGCTCTGTCACAGATGGGACATAGTGCTGAAAACGAGTGGTCAACCCAAGCACACCCTCTGCCCTTGACATGGCACTTAAGCCTATTTCTTTCTGGATGCTTTTAGTAAGTTTCCTGTAGGACGTGATTTTTGGAGATGCCACAACCTCTCTGACCAAAGAACTGCACTGCTGGGCTCTTAATTTTTGAGGAGAAGAAACACACTGTGTGTTTTACTTCAGCCAGATGAGGTACAGTAGCATCCTGGGGGACAGTCAGTCCTGTGGTGCTTTTTGTTGCCTTTTAGAGACATGGGAAGATCAGAAGTTAATTTTCCTGCCTCTTCTATAGCTGCTTTATAATTAATTTCTCTGAACCAGTTTGTTTTTCTGCTGCCAGACACTTCAATGTGTATATGTAAATTATCAACATCTGAAGCCTTCTTTCTTTAGAAAAGAATACAGGGCAATCATCAGATAAAAGTCATTACATATTCAGAGCTATTCAGCTCCACTGATAATAAAACATTCTTAGGGGAAGGTGACCTTTTTACAATAGACTTATTAATGTCAGGACTTAAGAATTGTCTTTTCTTATTATAAGTCTTACCAAAAACACTAAAAGGAGTGAAGTTTATGATCTCAACAATGTGTCAAAGCACAACTGTTAAAGACATTTTCACAGAGTGTTATTTATATTATTCATTCTTGTGTTTTATGTGGTAAGTATTGCGAGTCAGAAATCTGTGTTCATAACTGTTTTTCTATTTTTGACCTTATTCATGAAATTCCAGCCTTCATGTTTATTAGCCATGGAAATCTCTCAGTCCCTCCACCATGTGGTTGAGCTGATCTCCAGGCGAGATGGACTCGCCCAAACTGCTTTGGACTCTCCCTTTTGAAAACAATTTCTGAGGGAGAGTTTTTAGGAGACGTTTAAACTAGGTTTAAAGAAAAGAAAAACAGAAAGATGTAGAATATAAAGCAACAAGCATAGAAAAATTAGAAAATTGCATATTTTTAAGTAGAGGATGTGCTGCTTGCGTACACTCTGAATTGCTGTCTGCTTTGGGCAGAAGATGGATGATGTGAGGCGTCCTGTTGAGAGATGAATATATGAAATCAGGCAGAATTCCTTGTCTTTAATGTCAGATTTTGAACTGGGACATTCTGGCCAGGTGCTGTCATTAGTGTTACCTGCCTGACACGGGACACTGTTAGCCTGGGCTGAAGTTCTGCAGTAACAGAGCGATCTTATTTTCATTGCCTGATACATGATGGGAACTAATGTCTCCAGAATTGGCCTGAATGAAGCCCAGAGAGGTCCAGCAAGAAATATGAGCACGCTCAGTGTTAGTGAAAAGCTGATACAAAAGGAGTTTGCTTGATGGTGTCCTGTTTTATTGGGTTTTTTTAGTTAAATTAACTAGTTTGTGAAACTGTGGTGGAAGTGGAGAAAATGATATGAAACATTTTAACTGAAACATGTTAAGGGTTCAAATGAAGAAAGAAAAGGGTGGAAAAAAAAGAAAACTGGGACTTAATTTCCTAAATTTATCTTTGAAAACATTCATAAGATTGAAAGATGGGCCCATTTATCCAGTGAGTTACAGTGATATATTCAAGTGACAACTTGATAGATCTCTGTTTTCAAATATTCCTGTACACATGAGGAGAACATAACTCCTTCAGAAATGGAAACATTTTTGTGCTGTTCTGAAATCGTGCACAGAGCTGAGGGCAGGTCTATTACAACACCAGCCCAGAATTTCCCTCTGCTTTTTCTGAATTCCATCCCACCCTGGTGTGGCTGATGATGCCCATCCTTGAGCTGCTGTGACAGCAGGAATTCAGCCCCATATGCCTGCAGTCTGGCATCTTTCCAAAATCAATATTTTAAAGAAACTGGAATTATTCCTCCTTCTGGATCCATGATTCATGCAACAATAGCATCAATATTAATACAATAATCGAACTTTAATTTCTGTTGCTCAGTAACCTGCCATCCCCACAGAGCAAACTGGACTTGAACCAGAGCAATTGAAAATGTAGGAAATGTGGTCTGGGTGGCTAGGAGGTGTTTTTGCTTGAGTGGTGGAACCACAGGCTGGGCCAGCACTGTGCTCAGCCCCCAGCACAGGGAGTCAGAGCTGGAGCTGCTTCTCAGCCATGGCACTCATCATCCTATGGCTGACTGAAGGGGCCATGTCTGCCTCCATTGAAATTTTGTTGGAATAAAGACTGAAGAAGAAATAGTCTGAAGAAGAAATAGTTACAGAAAAAAACTGATGATCTTTCTTCTTTTTCCATGCATGCTTTTGAGGACAACCAACTCAGTGTTCTTCTGAAAAACTATTTTGTCAGAGAAATCCCAGAGAGCTCCATTTCTGCTCTTTGAAGGTCATGTAATGGGTTTCAGTATGGCCAGTTTAGAAGGATGTGTCTTGGTGTTCAGAGAGCTGGGATTAACAGAGGAGAGAAAAATTACTTATTTCAATAGCTTTTTAAGTTAAAAAGAAAATTTAAAAGAGGGAAGTTCATGTAAAATATTTCCATTGTACCTTTTTTTTTTTTTTTTTCCATTAAGCATTATCTTGAGAAGCTTAAAGAAGTCTGTTTATCTAGGAAATGAGATTCTGCTTTGGTAGAGGATGCAAGTGGAGGTTGGGAAAGGGTATCAGAACCAGCTGGTGCAGAAGGAAAAAAGAAATGAGGTCATTCATTATAATTTTACCTCATGGTTGCCAGCAAAACAGAGGAAGGAACATGTCCTCTGGGATTTCCCAGCTGGCAAGAACATCCTTACAGGCTGACTTCCAAACACAACAGTGAATGGAGGGAAAAAAAATTAAAAATAAATCACCAGAGACCTACATATCTGTGGATTATATCAGTCTGTTGGCTAGCTCTCTAGTTGTTTTAATCTTAAGAGTTGCATGATGATGTGAAGTAGGATAAAAGTAAGATCTCCAACACTGAGGACATACACAAATTGCTCCTGTTTTGTTTTCTTTAGGTCTTATCACTGTCTCTACCTTGCTGTGTTTTCCTTCTCCTACAAATCAGTCCTAGCTTTTGGCCCTCTGTGATCCCTGTGCATAGCATGGTGATGGCCACAGAGAGATACCTGGCAAGTCTGTCATGGTCAGCAGGATGTTCTTTCATTTTCCAGACATCAGCTACCTCATTTTCCACTGACTCTAATTTCCTTTTTGTCTCTTTAATTAGCTCACCTAACGCATTGGCTGCAAATGGTGACCTGGTCTGCTCTTTCTTTCCATGTATCAATACATCATCCACTGTGACTGCCAATGTATGCAGACCCGGCTGTCCTGCTCCCATCTTTCTGCTCACTTCCTGAGCTTTGGTACTGCAGAATGGGAAATCTCCTGACAGCAGGACTGCCTTTCCATTTTGGGGCTTTTGAGGAGCCTGTGTGTTGGGCACTGTTCAGAACAGATCCTTCTCCCCGTCAGGGAGCAGTAACTGCTGAAATTAGGACTGTTGAAGCAGACACCAGCCCCTGCTCTGGCCTGAACCATTGCACCTCCACTTGCAGGAGTATCTGGTGTTACTTGACAGGAGAAACTCAGAGTCTGACAGGTGCTTGGTGTAGCCCCCTGAGCTTCATGTGGTGGCTGTTAATCCTCTGGTTGCTGCTGTTGTGTTGTAATAATCAATGATGATAACATGAGCTGCCACCAATGAGCTTTCCAGGAGCTGTGGTGGGTGCTGTGCTGAGCCCCACGTAAGCAAAAAGAGCGAGCTCGTGCTTTAAGGGCTCCATGTGGGGTTTCAGCACAAGTTTTTACTGACACATTGCAAACCAAACCTGCTGGAGCCATAGGAGGGACCTGGATGAAAAGGCAGTCTATTAATTGCATGAATTTTGCTGACTTTATGTAGGCATCATGTCCTCCAGTGCCTCTTTGTGCTTCCAGAAAAATAAATTACCTTGATTAAAGCAATCACAGTAGAGAGTAAGGCAGGGCTTTGTAATCGCAGGGAGCCTTGATATTGTCTTCTGAATATGTTGAGGGTGAATCATCCATGGCAAATTACTTTGTTCACTGCCTCTGTTATTTGGTCTTAATCCTGACTTGATGCCTTAGGCTAGATGATAAAATTCTCCCATTGCAAACAAATTACACTTTTTCCCCCTCCCCTATGAGGGTTTCAGTCATTCTTGCTGATGTGATTTCTTAGAGGTAGGCTGCTTCTTCTTTCCTTCTTCCAAACCACATGTTTTTCAGGGTTCTGGTTTTTCTGCAGCTGTTTATTTTTCCAGTGAAGGAAAATAGAAATCAAACCTAAGTAATCTTCTTGATTTTTATGAGGCAGCTGTGCTTGGATAGAACCCATCATTCAGATCTGTTACCTTTTACACAACAGAAATAAATTAATTACAGGCCTTCCCCTGACATCCAGACTCTTGCCTGCAAATGTTCACATAAAAGATGAATGACAATGAGATTCTCATTACAGCTTGATGAATTAGCCTTTTCACTTCAGTTACAGCAAAGTCTACTCATGGTCAACAGTCTTGTTTGGGCCCAGACATTCTTTTTCTCACTTTGAATGCAAAACAAACATCTGCTGTCAAACTACTTCTCTTGGTACAATCCGTTATTTTGCACTGCCCATTAGAATTTTTCATTTTCCTAGGGAATTTGGCACAGTGGTTTGCCAGGAGAAAATGTTAGTCAGCATCAGCATCTTCCTCACTTGCTTTAGTGCAGCATATTGCAAACCTCAGGCTGCCTGGAGATGGCTCTTGGGTGATCAGCCGGTCTTGTGGCTGCTGGCTCAGCTCTGGGGGTGTTGGGGTTTGGAAAGCTCGCAAAAGAAACTGATCCATGGTGTTTTCACCTCTACCAAGGTAACGACAGACATTCTGAAATCCTGCTTGCTTTAATGCTGTGCATGTCTCTGATCTTCCCAATGGAAAATCCTTCAGTGACTTCAGGACCCACCTCCCTGTTGTGCTTCCTGCCTTAAGTCCAACACAATACTGCCATCTTTTTATTTACTATTTTTTATTTTTTTAAAGTAGTGGAAGCTTAAAATAACATAAATACTTTATTTGACTGGAGTGGATATTGCAATAAAGAATCTAGAAGGGAAGAAAACCCAGTTATCCCCTGGAGAAGTGTGGGGGGGTAACAGGCACTTCCTCAACAGGTCACTGTCCTCGTCCAGGGAGCCAGGGGGATGTGGGGGAGCCATGGGAAGGAGTGCCCGGAGCTGCACAGGGATCCCAAGAACCCTCAGCTGTTATAGGGAGAAGTCACAGGAAGGAGATGGTTATTTTCCAAACTCCCTGTGCAGTGTTCTGAATTAATGATCAGCAAATGAACTTGGAAATATTGATCAGTTCTTTCCTACAAACGAGGCACATACATAGAATGAACTTGGGCATGTGTTTGTGCACATGCACAGTTTAGTTACAACTGAAATGTAAATGGGGCAGGGAAAGGTGCTGAGGTTTTAATTCATTTGCACTTTGTGAGGGTGTGGTTCACCTGGTGATGCAGCCCCCATGACCCACATGGCCCTGCAAGAACCAGCCCCCAGCAGGCTGCATGGTGGGGATCCCCTGTTCAAGGGCACAAGTCCCATTTTGCCAACCCATTCTGCTGTGAGAGGCCAAATGTTTTTTTGTGGAAAATTTGAAAAGCTACTGTTACACACAAAAAAAATTTCAAAATAACCATCCCTGCCAGGTGCCATTTCACAAAGAAAGAACATTGTGTTTCTTGGTTATAGTTCTTGGCAGTTTATCATGTTCATTTGCTTGTATCTTTAGGTGTCAATACCTTGATCAATTTTATTGCATCTGCCTGTGGACAGAATATTACTAATGGTAGCGCTGATTGGTGTTTAGGGACAGTAATAAGTCATTTATAATGATCATAAGTGAAAACATCAAAATATTGTTAGAAAAATGGTAGCCATGGTGTCAAGCTGATATTATTTATGTGGCAGTATTTGCCTGTACATCTTTCCTATGTATTTTCATGCTTCCCAAGCTGTATACACTTTGCTGTCTACTCTTGGTTTTAAGAGGATTGTGTGGTTTTGGAAGCATTACTAGAAATAGGTGCTATGGATGAGCAATGGCAGTGACCACCCAGTGACATCAAGAGGATGTCACTGAGGACAAGGCAAACATCTGAAAAAATTAATTTTCTGTATAACAAGTGTGTGGAGGATGTCTATTCAGAGGTGTCAGAGACAGGGAAACAGGTGGGAGAAGTTGCAAACTCTCCCCTGCATCTCACTAATTGAACCTGTCAGGGTTTTCTCCTCCAAATGCTCCTTTGTAAAGATATATGAATTCTAAATTTCATTCTAATCTGTGTCATGCTATTTTATTGCCTTAAAAATGTTGGTTTATTATTCATTTCAGGAAATTGCTTTAATTCTTCATTTTAGAAGCTGTCAGACAATGAAACATGGGAAGTGAAAGATGCAAAAGTCATTTGTACCAAGCAATCAATGGTTTCTAGCTTTTAACTTATCTTCAAAATATTTGTAGAATAATGTCCTTCCTCCCCAAATACTCACTGTTAAACATAGTTGCTGGAGAAGAGCATAATTATACACAAAATATGATGGTTGCATAAACTCCAGTGAGGGGCTTGTGCATTTCCCTGTGATCACTGCTTCTTGGGGTCCCCCAAGCCCTATCTCTGTCTCCTGGAAGCTCTGTTCAGGACACCAGTGCTGCTCCTGCTCCAGCTGGGTCTCACCCCCAAAGGACTCTTCTTGCAGAGAGCTGCTGGAACAGGAAAATCCTGTGGGAATTTTCCCTGCTCTGCCTGCCAGCTCTTCAAGGAAAACTCTCATCTCTCCAACCGTAAAATAAAACCAAGCAAAATCTCAGTGAGCCATATGGGCACAGAGCAGCCTAACACCCTGATGGAAAGTCCTCCCTGCTGTCTCTGGTGCTGATTATCAACACAGCTTAGAGCAAAACTGAGACTTTTAATGCCCAAAGCACAATGCCCTCCTTTGACCTTGGAAATTATTTTTATTGCTACTTCGGCCAGCTGTCTCCTTTGCAGGTTGCTGGACTGTGAGCAGATGCAATGGAACTGGTGGAGGCAGCTAATTTCACAGGTACACAACATTCTTCCAGAGCATGTGGGAAACATCAATGGTTTGAAATCTCATTCTTGGGACATAGCTTAAGCTTGGCATTACAAAAGGAGGAGAATTGCTGCTGGAGCAGTGTAAGGTGTTCAGCCTGGAGCAGGTCACTGCCTGGGCTTCAGAGACAAGCTGCTTGCTTTATTGAAGGTTACTTAGCCTCCAGGCTCTTAAAATTCTTTATTTCCTCTTAAATGGATGTTTTCCCAAAAGACAATCTTTTACAGCACTTCTAACAGCTTTCCAATTACTTCTTATCACATTAGTCTTCCTTTCTAAAAATTTCTCTCTGAACATTGAGTCCATTTTGAGAATTTGGGGAAGGAGGTTTTTATCGTCTTGTTCTATTTTTGTAAGGTGAGTGTTCACCAAAGAGTTTTCTCAAACCTCTCCCCTCAGGGAACTAGTCAAAAATAGGACCAGCCTTATCTGCTCGAATAGCAAGGTGCTTTTACCTGCTCCCAGTTTGTGATTTGGAAACTTACTGGTAAATTACACTCTTGTCGCAGGAGAATTGGACTTTTGGGGTTAGGAAAATATTTAAATACATAAACTTTGGATGTAATAAGAAGTGTCATTTTAAGTCATGTTGAGTAGGTACTTGACCTATGCTTATGTTGAACCATATTCCAGGTTACATTTAAGCAGGTTTTCTGAAATCAAGGCTAACAGTTCAGATATGGTTATTTAAATCAGTGAAGTCCTTTTCATCAGCATTACTAGTCCCTGGATCTTCCAGAGTTGTATAGTGAGTTAACTGGAATTACATTTGGGTATCAGTGAGGCCATGTGAAGTAGGATAATAACTATTACACTCCATTGTTTTAAATCCTGAGAGGAGCTATGGGTAAAACACAACCCTGAATAGTCATTAAATTTGGGAAATTCCAAGTGAAAAAGGATATCATTAGTATTAAGAATGAACATTTAATATTGAAGAAAGAACCTCTGTCCTTCCCATTAACTGGAAAGCAGGAACCAGTGTCAGAAAGATTGTTTTCACTGATTGATTGTTCTGAGACTGTTTTGAAAAATGGCCATGAATAACAACTTCTCCAGAACAGTCTTTTTCCATTCCCTTGGCAGCTGGAAGTGCAGGAAATCAGATGTTGTGACAGAGCCAGGAAGGGTGGAGAACAGGGGCAAGGGGGTCCCAGCACCAGAGCAGGCATCTCACAGAGCTGCTGCAGCTCTCCCAGAGCCAGAAGGGAACCAGCACCATTGCACAGTTAATACCAAACACTCCTTGACATCAAACATGGAGGTGGAGCTGGGAGAAATTTCCTGGAAAGGAGCTAAGGGCTTACAAAAGGGGTGCTGGCACATGACTGGCAGAAGGGATTGAATGCTGCTCTGTATGAAGGGAAATGTCAACACCATTAATTCTGTGGGGCAGCTGCCAAAGCACTTGTAACTGTCAAGGACTTTCATCAAAGTAACATCCTTCCATCTCTGGTACTGGAGTGCAGAGGATTATCAGTTGCTCACTCTTAAAGTCTTCTTTGTGTAAAATATTAATAGTAATAATAATTTTCTTAACAAAGTGCATTCAAAAGTAGTTTTTGAAGTTCATCAAAATTGGAAGTCTTTACTGAAATAGAAATTACATAAGAAAATTGTTTCCTTGAAAAATATAAAATACTTTAAATGTATCAAAATTTAAATTTACATATGTTATTTAGATCATTATTGATTATTGGAAAATTAAATGTAGGCTGGCATCATAAATGGATACAGTGATTTCAACTGCCTCTCTGCCCCTTTGTTTTAAATTTGATGGTGTTCTGCTGTATAGTCCCCTGCAATCTGAAGCTCAAAAAGCTTAGGTTTTCAGAAGCTGAAGGCCTGGGCTGACCAAAGAGAAGGGAAACTGGATTTCTAGAAGTCAAGCAATTGAGGCTTGGAAAGCACTTCCTCTTCCTTCCCCAAGATGATGAACATAATAAAATTGGTGAATACTTACTGTAGCCCATTTAACTGGTCCACACTTGGGGCTCTGTTGTGGTTGTTTATTTGCAGGCCCTGGAGAATTGAGATTTAGTGGCACCAGTGTTAATTAGAAGTCAGTTTCTGTAATTGCTCAAGGAGCGCTTGTGTTCTCATCCAGACATGGAAGGAAATGAGCACATCACTCCAACAGCCAGTCTCAGCAAAGTAGTTGCCATTCTCATGCATAGTGTTCAAAACAATTCCCTAGAGTGTAATGTAAGAAAAAAAAAAAAAAAAAGAACAAAAAAGAAAAAAAGAAATTGTAATTTGCAATTGTAATTACATTTTAAATTAATGTGGGCTCAAAACCTGCACTTGTTTCTTTCTGCATTTAGAGGCCAACAGAAATTTTTGAGCACAATATCAGCTTCCAGAGGCAATGTCTGAATTCTCCTCAAAAAAGCTGGTTATCACCAAAAGATGCGTGGCAGACTTGACAGATGTTCAGTGGATTTCAGTATACCTGGTATTCCCCATTCTTTTACAGATTTGGCTCTTGATATCACAGCTTTCAGAAGCTGAACTTGGCATTGACTCCTTAGCTGTGACCCCAGACCTTTCCTCATCAAGGCATGCTATACTCTTGCAAATTAAACAGTTGCTATTTTTGAGCCCAGTCTGGTGAACAGCCATCATCCAGTTTGGCACTTATCACTAGGATTATCCTGAGTGTCTTCAAGAGTGCTTCCCCAGCCAGCTTTATTTATATATTGTGAATAACTGTCCAGGTCAGGCAGAATTTCTCCTCTTAGTCTTGGGTGGAGGCAAGGATGACTGTCCTCTTTCTGTGCTGCTTTGCAATCCCGAAGTACTCTGAAAGGAAGGTCAGACCAAGTGTTTCTTCATGTTAATTCCTTTGAGTGGCATTTAGACTTAACCAGCTGTCTTACAAACTTTTATTACAATAGCAGAATCAGTGCTGGGAAATTTGTGCTCTTGCCTGGTTTTTGTTTCTGGCACTACAGAGACCCTTTAGGAGCATGGGAGCTGCTGAAGAGTGTAACTCTGGTAGACTCTGGGGCCTCTTTCTGCTTTGAGTCTGCCACCTCTTCCAGCAGAGGGAAATCAGGGATGGTGTTCCTGCTCCAAGCCCTTCCAAGTTTGCTGCTGGCTGGTGCTATCTCCTGACTGGTCAGCAATTTTCAGCTCTGGTTGGTTACAGCCCTGGTTAGCTAGCACAGATGCAAACTCTTGGGAAGGCAATGGGACGTGATGGTGGGATAGCAAAACTTGGCCAATACTCCTGTCAGGTGTGCAGGAGGAGCAGCATGTTCCCTCCATCAGTGTCCCCTCTGCACCTCCCCCGGACTCCAGCAGGGCTGGTGACATTGCCCATTCCCTTCCTGGGAAAATCACTCTGAAGCCTTGCTCTTAGACCTGTGGCTGCAGAATACTACTCTTGCAAAGACTTTATGAAACAAAAGCGATGATAATTTCTTTACTTTCTGGTGAATCTTAGCATAAATTATTTCCTTTTTGTTTCTGCTGGGATAAGGTTTGATTTGAACAAAAGAACAAATCTTTTGTTCTTGAGATAGAGCAGCCACAACTGTATTCAACTTGTCACATGGTTTATAGATCCACTCCTCAAATAGCCATAGTCATTGTCCCCAAGGTCTGATTTACTGTAGCCTGGATGAAACTGATATATAAATATGTATATACACATGTAACATTTTGGATTATGAAATTTCACCATCTGCTGCTTTACATAAACAGTGCTCATATTCCACCTCTGCTGCTTTATATCACGGTGTCCCCAGATTGTAACTTATGTGCAGCATGGGGCAGCTGGTGAAGGAGTGACTGTACTTTTTGTTCTCCTCTTATCTAAATACACCTTCCTTTGAGTCGGGTTGAGATGCAGAATGCACAGAGCAGAAACACCATGTATTGTAACATTTGTTTCTCACTTACTGTCTTTGTTCTTACATATGTAAAACAGGCAGATTGTGTTTACTTTACTTAAAGTAAAGCAACTTTACTGCAGGGTCAAGTAGAAAGAGAAGACTGGCAGGAAAGGAGCAAATCTTCCTTAAACAAAAATGTCTGCAGTAATTAGCAAGTGTGGCAAGAAAGTGTTGGTAAACAAGGAAAAGGTGAGAAGTGAAAGGTAGACTTCGGGGCAGTTCATTAAGATGGTAAATGAAGAGCAAACCAACATTTCTGCAAGCATTTAGCAGATGGGAGGGTATTCTGGGAGCATGGCATTTGTTCAAGCACTCAGTAAAAACTAGAAATACATGGATTCACAACCATTTCCTAAAGGAATTTAGAGGAAGACATTTATTTTTTCTTTGCCTGCATTTTGTCTTTCTGCTGCTTAGGAAGACCAAAATTGCAGGCCTTCTTTTCACAATTGGAGGCACCAAACCCACCTCAGCTTTTTAATTGCAAGTATCAGTGCAATGATTGAATTAACCTGCCCACATGGGCCAGTGTGATTTGGGTCCTGATGATTGTGTATTCTTCCAGGGGGTTTCTTCCCACTTTTTTGCAGGCACCCTGAGGCAGCCACTCAGGTAGGTGCCCATGGGATCATTCTGGAGCAGAGGAACTACTGGGCTCCTCTGAAGGCCAGCTCAGAGCCGGGGTGGGCTCCATCTCCTACAACTGGCAGGGATGGGAGTGGGCTCAGGTGAGCCCCTGAAGGGTGGATTAGTAGGTGGATAAAATGCAGAGAGGTGACTGTTCCCCAGTGTTTGCCCATGTGTGCTCTGGGTTTCTGCAGCTGACTGGGGGGCTGAGCCCATGTAAGAGATTTGGGTAACACATCTGAAAACTGACTTTTTGTTCATGAAGGGGCACTTCTCCGTGTGTGTGTGCTGATACTGTGTAAAGATCTGTTGAAGACTCCTCAAAGTCTCAGTCCTGGGCTTTCTCCAGAGCTTTCTTGTTCCTAACATCAGAAGACTTGCTTAATAACTGATGTTATCTCTCCAGTTGTTTTCAAGACTGAAACATACTTGACTCCTTGGGGTGGGCTGCTTTATTATAGTTTCTGTCAGGGTTTTCTGGGGGGAAGGGGTTGGAAGTACTCCACAGAGGCAGGACTGCCTTCCAGATGTTCAATACTTAGAGGTTTTCTTTATGATTAGGAGCAAGAGACTGATATATGTTATGAGGAAATGATGGATTACCTGGCATGGCTGGAGCACTGGGGATTTTCTCACATCAGGATGATGGTGATTGATTTTTCTTTATTCTTTTCTTTTTTTTTTTTCTTTTTAATCTGCAGCAGAGGAATTTCTTGATGCCTGACTGCATCCGGCAGGTAAGCTGGGGGACTGGCTTGCTGGTGGCTGTAACAGGCCTTCCTAGCTCCTGTCCCTGCTAAAATTTAGGCTTTAGTGGCTTGCTGAAGACATGCTGTCAGGATGATGGAGATAGTGAGATTATTAAATGAGGACATCTCCTCATTGCTAAATTGTTGTAATATCACAAGAGGCTGTGTGAGCTCTGAATGGCCACCCTTTTGTCAGGGTTAGAGGTAAAGCAGAGAAACAAAGAACAAGGAGGGGGAATGCAAAACCCAGCAGTGTTTGTTTTCCTGGGAAGCTGTGGCAGAGGCCAGGAAGGATGGTGGGAATCACATCTGACTCTGCCTGCACTGCTGGCATGGTGCTGGGCAGAGGGTGGATTTAATTGATCCCAGCACCTGCTGGTTCCAGAGGACTGTTATTAGCCTTGGTGTGTGTGAAGCACAGAACATCTGGTGTCTTGTCCCTTGCTGCCCATGGAAATGATGAAGTTATTCTGTGTCAGGCTGCTTTCTCCTGTGTGCTGTTCTGTGGCCTTATATCCCACACTGAGGGAGGAGAGGGCTGCAGCATGGGGGCTGGAATTTGGATCCTAAACTTGATTATCCATTTCTCTAGAAACTAGGCTGCAGTTGTAATTTATATTAAATTGCTCTTTTCAAAAGGAAATGATGAAACTGGTTTGTGCTAATTACAATGCTGTTCAAATATCTTGGTTGTGATAGCATGACTTGAAATCCTGTGTACTCCATTTGTTATCAGCTGGGGAGATGGAGAGGGAAGGAGGCAGAAAATACTGAAAGGAGCAGAAATTAGGAAGGAAGAAAGGAGTTGGAAAAAAGGAATTAGTAGAAAATGGAAGAAGGGGAAGTAATCTGTGTGAGGAGCAACCAATACAGTAAGTGTAGCTGTCCTCAGATAACCTTGAGTGTGCTGCACTGCTGCTGGCCTGCTCTGGGCTGGCTCCAGTCCCCTCCTGCCTGAGGATCTCTTCACTCTCAACAAAATAGTTCACAGAGCCTCAATTTACTGTTGGAGGAAGCCAGAAGTGTGACAACCTTCATTTCCCATCTCCTTCTGTTGCAAGAGAAATGACTTTTTTTGTTTCTATGGTTAGTGTATCCAGGGTTGTAAATCATAGCAAATACTAGCCTAGAGAATGTGCTGATTCTGGGGAACAATAATCAAAGAAACTAACAGAGCATTTAGAACATAAGTTAGCTGACACTTAACTAACAGAGCATATAGAACATAAGTAAACCGACACTTTGTACTAGAAGTAGAGTATGACATATTATGTTCGGGTGGTGGGAAGAAGTTAAACAATAAGCTAGATAGATTTAAAAGAGATGTCAAGTTATTGTTCTTTACATGATTAATGGAACTGGTTTGTGATCTGACTATATGGAACTCTGCCTGTAACTTAAGGTTGTAAAAAGTATAAAAGCTGGAATCAAAATATGGTTCGTTGGACTCCTGACTTGGGACGCTAGTCCTCAGGTTTCCCGGGCCCTCAAATAAAGCACCGCATAAACTAACTCGGTTGGTTTGTGTCTCAGTTCGGGCAACACTTCCTTTAACTAAGAAAACCTAACTTAATTCAGAGCAGGGCTGCCAGCTGCTCATGGGTGAAAATGTGTTCCCATCTCCCTTCCTCTTCCCTAATGTCTGTGCAATTAAACAAACAAGCAAACAAAAAAACCCACACAAAAAACCCACTGGAAATAAACTCCACAACATTGAATAACCTTCTCTAACTAGGCTGAAGATAATCAAGCTGAATTTATTAAGATCATCTTGGCAACCAAGTGAGCTGATTACCAATAGGAAGAAATTTAGTTTATTATCTGATTTTAGAAGATTGAATAATTTCAGCCATTGACTTTATTGTCAGCCAAAAGAACTATTTCCATTATTATCTCTAATAACTCTGGAGGACATCTTTCAAGTTCTTTCCCATGAATCCTACTTCAAATGCTACTGCAGAGATGAAAGGAACAAGCTTAACCCAATGAATAACTGATAAACCAGAAATATCACTGCCTTGCTTCGAAACATTGCAGATCAGAGCTCATCCCTGGAATACAATCACAGTGCATGCTATCTCTGGCCTTTGTTGGAAGCAAAGCTCTTTTATGATACTCTGTCATTTGTGACAGTTCCTCCAGAGAGTTCATTAGGATGAACATTAATGTGGCTGAATCCAGGAAACTGCTTTTCCTGACATAATGCAACATACATTACAACACTGTGCCAGTGCAGTAGAGAAGCTTTATGGTTGTTTAATGCGTGTGTGTGTGTGCTGCAAATTGCATCACTTCTTAATTCTCTTTGTAAAGCAGTGTCTTTTTTTCTGAATTGCCATCACTATAAATATATGTAATGGGGTGCCTCAACAGCTGTTTTGTTCAACAGTTGCCTATGATGAGTATGTATTTATAAGTTAGAGTCTGCAGCAATGGAGAGCTGCAATTAATTCACATCATTCTTCAAACTGTCAGTGTGAGATCTTGGGTTTTCCTCCAGCTTTACTGGTATTTCCTAGAGTTCCTTTTGCATAAGACACTGAATTAGGAATGGAGGCAAAGGAAAAAAGGAAGCAATGGCAAAGAAATAGAGATGGCTGCCCCCTCCTTCCATCTGTTTGCAGACAGCTGTGTAGTGCAGATCAGGTAACTGAGACTGCAAGGTCAGATCACTCTTTCAAGCACAGTCCCAGGGAAGGGTTAGGGGAGCAGGTTAGCTGCTTCCCTGCACAAAGCCCAAACAAATCCTCTGCAAAGGAACCCTGTAAGAACTGCCACCCCACATGCAAAAGGTTGCAAAAGAGGTTTTTTTTTTAAAACACATTTTGAAAATGTGGGGTGATCCCCAGCTCTCAGGTACCCAGTGGCATGGATGGCTCTGGAGGTCAAGTGCTGGGGACACACTGGGGACACACAGGTTTGTGCTTCTGCTGACAGGAACAGGGACACAGACCTGCACCCACTGTCATCCCTGTCTGCAAAGAGAGGCTGGGGCTTATTGCCCCACGGTCCCCAGGGGTGCTAAAGGTGAGAGGAAGAGAGAGGAAAAAGAAAAGCATGAAGAAACTTTATCAGTTAATTGGTGACAGCCTTTCTCTTTTCTTGACTGTATTTGTTTAGACAAGAGACTCACGTCTTTCCCTAGAGTGCTCTGGCAAGTGAAACTCTTGCAAATAAAGCAAAGGATCTGCTGAATGCACAACCATGCATAATTTAGTAACCTTGGAGCCTTCTGCATGTCTCATCACAAACTGGCATTCAGTAAGTGTTAGCACAACTCCTTTGTCAATATGGATTTCTGTCCACTGCTACATTTTTGGTAAGATGTTGACATCTGACCCCTTCAAGGAATTAAAAACTGACCATCAGGAAGATTGTTAATAGGGCTAATGTTTAACAAACTTACCTCTTCATACATACACATGTTTTAAATAAAGAAATATTAGTGAATTCTTGAGTAGGTCGACTTTGAAAGATAGTATGAATAAATAACGGAAGACTAGATTTTTCTTGCGTTCACACGTTCACCCACAAGACATAAAAACAAACTTGATAGAGAAAATAGCTTGGAGGGTAGAGGGGAAAAGACAACTCTTCTTTCATTCTAAGAGGAAAAAAATGCTTTATGTATCTGGACTAGGTGTTTGAGAAGAAAAAGCTGTAACTCTAGATTGATTTTCTCTATGCCCATCAAATAGATGTTTCATGGAGGGATGAAAAGAGAAAATGATTAAAACTGGTGTTAATATTTGCTTGGAGTAATGGAATATTGTGCAATATCACCTGAATTAAAATCAAAATTGTAATTAGTAGGTGGTTCATCCTGTTCTAACAATGCAGAATAATTAATTCTTCTTTTTCACCTCACAAATAGTAATTAAAGAGGAATATTACATGGCTGCACCTGTTTTTCATTATATGCTTGCCACAGTGAGTAAACCAAATCTTTTATTGATGAGAACAGCCGCAAGTTTGAAAACTAAGCGAAGGGCATGATACCCCTCTGAGGCTCCCAAGAAACATGTGAGAAATCTGAAATTATTAAAACATATGGTGGCACATACTGAATACCAGCAGCTTCGACTGTGGTTGTGATGCCTAATTTCTCTTTTCAGCTTTTATAAGTATTCTCAACTTGTGTGGTTATTTCCCCCCTTCCTTTAGTAAAACTCTTGGGACAGGGAGTAACCATGACATTGCATTAAGTGAATAAACCTTCTGATTGTTTCCCATTCACCTTTCTCAATGTTTTCACTTGATAAGTATTCTTTTTAATTTTAAGAGCCTAGGAAGTGATGCACTTGGAGGAAGTAAGAGCAGCATGCAGATTCTTTCTTGTGCCTATGCTTATTTGTGAGGTGAGGAGCAGGTCCTTGGGGGCAGTGGGTGGAGTAAGGAGTAGGTTTGGATTACTTCCTGCTCCAGGATACACAGATGCTTTGCCAAAGCAAATTTCAGAAACGTATTTAGGGACAGAAAAATTGTATAGTCAGAAAAGGCATTGCTTACTGTGATAAAAAGAACCTTCAAGTTTGAGATTTGGTGAGTCAAAAGTGCAAATTATGAACTTCCTAATGAGGTGGTCACCAGCAGTGCCCTGCAGTATGCCTAAAATACTCCCTTGAATAGAGTTTTAGAGCAAGGAAAGGAAAAAGGGAAACAACCCTTGAGTATAGTTTTGTGGGTTTGTCCTTGTACATTTGTCTTTGTTTTCATACTTGTCCTTAGTAACCTGACCTAGTTTATACTTTTCATGTATTTACTCCCTGTGGCAAAACCCAGAGTCCACAAGACATCAGATGATGCACATCTTCTTCCAAATTTATTGTGAAATGATTGCCTGGAGGCAAATGATAATTTCCACAAAGGCTATGAAAGATTGAGAAAACCCGTTTCACATGGCAGCAACCTTGACTGAAGTAATTGCTTTCTTTGGCTACTCTTTGCATGAGCCCCTAATGGTTTCTGCTCCTGTAGTTTTTCTGAATCACTTGCTAATAGTTGCATCATGTCCTATTGCATTATTATTTTGCAAGGAAGAACTAGATGAGATGCTCGTGTTTGTGTACAGTGCATGTGTGGTGGTGGTGGCATGCTGTGGCACATATGGGATATCCCACAGCCTCAGAGGGTGAATCCTGCTGCAGGAGAAGTGGGGCAGTCTTTGGTGCTTCCCCAACATGAAAAACCTTTTAATGACTGGCTCCAGAGGGGTAACATTGTGATGAATGTGAAAGAGGAAATTTTATCCCAGTGGTAGTTTCTTAACATACCTGATATTTTTTAGGAAAAAATCCAGGGAGCAATTTTCACTCTTTAAATAGAGTTACATGTTTAGAGAAGTGTGTCAGAATATGTAAATAACTTGGATATGTTTGGTAGCTCTGGGGATGGCAAAAGCAACAATATTTTAAAAATCCAAAGATTGGAATCTCTGTCTGCTTCGCATCCTCTTTTGCAGGTCCCTACCTCCCTAGGAAATAAAATATATGGTGTCACTTACCTAAAACTAACACAGCTAAGTCTACATTCAGTAATTCTGGTGTCATGCTCCTGTATGTAATTTGGATGTTAAGCATTCTGCTAGTCATTATGCAGGAATGACACTGCACAAAGTCAAGCTGAAAATCACTTGGAAAGCTGATTTTTCTGCAACTTCTACAGCGTATTTTCTTTTCTTGTTATTTTAAGTATTTTCCTTCAAGAAAATTGCATGATTCAGTTTCTGTGCTTCTCCATTATTCCTTGCTTTTTGATTTCATACTGTTCCATCTTATCAAACTAGAAATTTCATTAGGGAAATTTTGAGGTGTTTCTTTTAATTAAAGGAGGTATTATAGTTGGTCAGATTTCAGCTGCTAATTCCTGTCTGTAATTGTGGCATTTGTTTAATGAAGAGCAAAATTATCTGCACGACTGGAGAACCATGAGATAGAATCTTCCAGCCTTCACAGGATAAGAGCTGTGGCTGGGGTAAATCAGTGGAAAATCAGCACCGTGTACTGTCTGAGAACAGATGAGAGAAGACAGATAGAGTGAAAGCAATCACAGGTCTTCCTTGGCTCTGAGTTGCCAGTGAAATGTCACCAATGGTGCTGATAAAGATGTTTTCCCACAGGTCTCATGTGTCCAAGACCCACTGCTCACCTCACTCCCATCATTCAGGACCCAGACTCGCCTTACCTTTCTGCAGACACACTTTGCCACACTTCACACTTTTGTCATAGTTATGCTTAACTGTTTAAAAAAGTTACTATTTGAGGGTTTAACTTGCTTCTGGAGAACTAAGTCTGTGTGATTTACCAGTCTTGTTCATGTATATTTGATTGATTTGTAGACATTAGGGTTCCCATTAAAAATGTATGCATTATGACCAATGGTAATTTAGTTAATCAGAAAGATAGAGAACATTATATTAGGTTAGCAACCTCGTATTATGGAGGGGAAAAATTCCCTGACAGAGATAAGTCAGATGTCAGACACTAGTCATCATCTTGCTGACCTTCAAATGAATTTGTAGTCCTAACCTATTATCATCCCAGTATGAATATCAAAGACCTTCTTTACCATCAGGCAGAATTAGTGATTAGCCAGCAAGGGCCAATGTAGGAAAGTTTTTGTTTAAAGGATATAAGAGTGGGTAATTTGTTACACGAAGAATAGAATTAGAAGATTCCTTATAATTTGTTATAATAGTTTAATGATTTTTATTTTTAACAAAAGTGTTCAAACTTGGTTTTGTTATGCATATACACAAACAAGCAATTAGCTGAAATGGTGAATGTGTGATGTAACTGGGCTGAGGGGGCCCACACTCACTGTGGGCTGGCAGCACCCTGTCCTCATGCTGCTGGGAGCAGTTTGGGGACTGGCAGGGTTAGCTGGACCACTCGTGATTCCAGGAGAGCCTGAGGTGTTCATCAGAGCCCTGTTAAATGTAAATGGTGTGAGTGACCCCAGGTGACGAGTTCCCATCAAATTCTTTTTTTACAGGATGAATGAAAAGGAAAATTGGTGAGTCTACAACACGTTTTTAAGCCTGCTACTGAGCAGGATGCTGGATCCATTCAATAATAGAGATGATACATTGAGTTTGTCCAGACCTTCATTCTGTGATGTCTGAGTGTATAGTTTGACTTGAAATTCTCTCCAAAAAATTCAAGGCTGTAAAACTATAATAGGACCCGAGAGCAACCTCCAGTTTCTAAACAGAACTAAACATGTGTTTTCAGAGATTTTTGGGAGGTACTGATCCACAGTGTGTATCATGATCATGATTAACTTCAGAATTATGTAGATATTGACCCATTAAAAATCTCATAACAAAAGGTGAAAAATATGGAGAAAATGTGACCTGTGTCTAAAGGATTTAGTGGAACATTTATGTAAATATTTATACAGCACTTTACCATTAGATTTTCCAGTTAATCTGCTTTCTCTGCTAATGGCTCTGAGCAAAATCTCTTCCCAGAGTATTTTCCAATAAAAATTAGTGCTGTATCTGGCCTATTACTCTTCCTTCGTAAATTATTAAAAAGGGATAGATGCAAGAATCCATTTCTGAGCAGGCTTTTTTCTCCTGACCACTTTTCTCATATGGAAAATAAAACAATTGAAAACCAACAGAAGTTGCCACTTTCTGGGAAGTCGGCTTGGTTTGCTTGTCTTTTTGCAATCAACTTTTATTTGCAAATGAAAAAATCTTAAGAATTTAAAATGTCAAATCATCTGCAATTGCCCTGTAGAAGAGGGCAAGAGGGCAACTCTTCTATAGGCAATTGCCCTGTAGGAGAGTTTGTTATCCTTTATAAGGATACGAACATGGATTTCTTCTACTCCTGGGAAATCTTGCCCAATTCTAACACTTTCCAGTGAGCTTGGTGAAGGGGTAGCCTGAAGTTAAACTCAAGAATGTATTATTGCATCTGACACTTTCCACAAACATTGTACTTCATGTATATTGAATATTGAACACAAGGGATGGGCCCTTTGGCACAGTGGATAAACCTGGTTCATGCTAGAAGTCCAGTTACTATCAGCAGAGCAACTTTGGTGTGAAGTTCAGCTGAGGACCAGCTCTAGGCTTCTGCATTTAAATAAAAATATGACTCTTTCCTTTGCATGTGAAAAAGAATTGTAGTGACAGACATTTTGACTCTCTGTACTCAAATGCCCTTCTAAAGCAGATGTTAACAGCCTTTTTGGTTTGGAAATGTCTTTCTCTTACAGCAAGACTGAGGATTAAACCTGAGGAGGGCCCATGTAAAACCCTTTCATTTTCCAGATTCTCCTCAGTCAGACACAATTACTGGCTGAACGGGGTTAAGTATTTTTAGAAATGCTGAGACTTAAAAGCTGCCACAAGGCAGCTTTAAATGAAGCATAATTGGTCCAAGGTTTGTCACTGGCAGGCTTGTTTGTGGCCATGGGAGTGGGTGAGGTTGAGGGCAGCTGAGACAGCCAGGGTGGTAGGGCACATCCATGTGAAAGAGAGAACCAATGGACCCCAACACAAGCTATGAGGATATTTCTTCCCCTCTCTAGACAGTGGGAGGGACCACTGCTGTGAAAGCCATAGCACTGTATAGATCTGGCTGGAAGGAAAAGGTGTCACTTGGTCTGCCTGGAGCTGGAGCATTTGGGGAGGGGTACAGGCAGAGAAAGATAAAGACAGGGTATTACTAAAAGATTTTCTTCAGGTTTGAAACACTTGGTTGTTATATTCTCATAATACGTTGCCTTTCTGTTACCTTATCCACAGTCCTGGGCACCTCAGGCTCACTCAGCATCAGTTGTGCTGTTGTGACTGTGTCTTGATTTTCCGTACATATACCCACTGCACACAGAAAATGGCTTTCAGTTAGATTTATTGGTCCTGTGAAGGCTCAGTCCAAAATCTCGAGAGCAAGAACATGTACTGAAACCAAATGCTCAGTTTAAGCAGTCACTGACAGCAAATACACTGTACCTGACTGCAGACAGTGCATCTGCTGAGGAACCAGATAAACAGGTAGCTTAGCAACAAAGAACAAATTGTGGGAGTTTGCAGCGAAATGGCACAATCTTTAGATCGACTTGTACCTGTGTGAGCAAAGTCCCTGATGTACTGGGCTGAGCTCTCCAGCACCCCGGCCTCACTGCTGCCTGGGGCTGTGCTGAGTGGTTCCTACAGCTTTACTGGATGCTGTTTTCTGGGATGCATTCAATCAGTTCCACTTCTCCATGGGTCTGATAAGAAGTACTTATGTCCATTTCCTGCCAAAGGGACCCTGTCATGAACAAAAACCTTCATAGTATTATCCACCTATTCCTCAAAGTGATGAACAGTATAATGAGCATACAGCATTGCACTGTGTGTCTGCACAAATTCTTGTAACAGATGTGCTGAGGCTTGGAAAAACTTATTTTAGATAAGCTAAATAATCTTTTCAATTATCTTTTGCTGAAAATACTGTATTTTTGTAGGCATTCAAGAGTGTTGTGGCATAAAATACTAGCCTAATTATCATTATCTTCTCTATTATGTTTACTGACATATTTTTTTGAGTTGTCAAATATGTGTCTATTTTGTCATTTGGGAAGGAGTCTTCAGGCAGATGTATATTTTGTTTCTCAATTGTGTAATTTGATCACTGTATTTGATTGTAAGAAGCTGTTATCTGAAAGGATAGCAGCAGCAGCAGCATCTCACGTGTTTTTATTACGATTATTTCATGATGCCAAGAGCAGATTTTCTCAGATGGCTCCTATGGCCTGGTGGGACTAGTGTTTCCCCTCTCCTGGCTCTGCTTGAGCTCGTGGCCATGTCCTGCAGGGATCCTGAGGCTCTGCTTAGGGTCCAGTCCATGGGTGAGGCTGTGCCCTTGTGCATTTCCCACCCCTTGGAGCTGATGCTCAGCTCCAGGCAGCCCTTAGCTGATTATGCTAAAATGCAGGGTTTTTTTCACACAACTTTGGTGATTAGGTACAAGGCCGATGGAAAATCCCCCCAGCTGCTAATGTTGCAAATCACTATTTGCCTGGAGTTAAGAGTTTCATTGCAACAGGGAGCCAGCAGAAGGGATACATTTAAAATTCATCCCAGTTCCCTCCAGAAAATACTTTCCTTGGATCTGGCTTGCTGGAGAGGTGGGAGTTGTTTCTGGCTGCTGAATAACAATGAGATAGGTGCTGCAAGTGCTTGTGTCCATCTCAAGTGGGAGGGATAAAGCATTGTGCTTTCTGCATCTGTATATCCATTTACTTAAATTATCACTAAACCTAATGTCACCCCATCTACTCCATCGCATGTTATTGAGTGCTCCAGCTGAGTAATCTCATTAGAATTTGTCTGGTTTTCACCTCCGGCAGTAGCCATGTTGAGCTTGCTTCTGAAAAGGTTATTCACACAATATTGCATGACCTTGATGAAAGGCTAATTTGATAAGAATTCAATTTAAAATTCCATTTGTACTGACAAACCAGGATTTTATTGATGTCAGACATTTTCAGCAGTGGAAGCAACATCAGGAGCGAGACTGCATTATTTGTAGGCCTGGAGGTGGGGAAGGCAGAGGATTTATTGGAGCTGCTTTATCCAAGGGTCAACACACCTTGCAGCAGTTTAGTCTAAATGCCTCAGTAAGCTGTTCTTAAGTTTTCCTTCCTTTATTACCTTATTTTTCTTTCCAGTTTACTTGAGGTGGTCTTTGTAGTGGCAGGGCTGAAAGTGTGGCTGATGGCAAAGGTTTCCCAGCCCATTTGCAAGAGCAGCAGAAAAATGGGACTGAAGAGGCACAGCAGCCTGTTGCCATTTCTTCCAAATCCAGAAAAGCTCAGCAGCAGCAGCAGCAGAGTCTGTTGTTTGTATAAAAAAATGTGTTAGTCCAAGGCAGGGCTTGCTTGAAAAAGCACTTGAAATCCTGGCACCTGGCGCCAGCTCTCCCTCTCCCTCTGACATTTTCTGAGGTTTTTTGTTTTGTTTTGTTTTGTTTTGTTTTTTTAACCCGAGCACAGGGAAGGATTGCTTGCTTAAAAAGATGACTCCCAGTGCTACTGGGCCATGTAATCTCCCTTTCTCTTCTGTCTATTCAGCCATGAGGTGTCTGAGGACTCACCCCGTGGCACAGCCTGGTGTGTTCCCCAAGAGAGGCAGCAATCAAAGAGGAGAGGGAACAGCATTGCCTCTGTCCACATGTACAACCATTAATTTAATTTATCTTCTTCTATTGATTTAAATCTGATCCTGCTGGAGAGGAATTTAGCTCTGAAGCTCTTGGCACACCTTTGCTTTCTGCTTTTATTCATTCCAATCACACATTGTTTCAGGTATTTGATTTTTAAGTTGCAGAGTGATTACCTCAGGCTGGATGGATTTAGAAGTATCTTGCTGAAATACCAAGGGTGTCTGGCAGCTTTCTGGGTACAGTTGGGTGAGAACATTAGAGGAATACACAAGCACCTGCTACACAAGCTACTACAAGTGGTACCTGAGGCTGTGATGGATTCTGTGTGACCATCTCAGGTGGCAGGAGGTGGCACTGGCTGGGGATGTGTGCTCTGGGATGGGGGTCCCCCCTGAGAAATGCTCCCATCAGCTGCTAGTGAGCATGTGCTGTGGTTACTGAACCCTGAGTGTTGCAGTTCTAAAGCTTTATTATAATTATTCTGAGTTAGTACCTTGGGAAAGTCAAATGTGCTTTGAATTATTGATACCCTCTGCAAAAAAAAACTCCTTCAAAATAAAAAGCCAGCCTTATCTGACTTAATTTCCTTTTGCTTTGATAGGGTTTGCAATAAATTACTTATTTAATGGATAGCATGAAACATCACACAGTGATATTTCAAACATTCTAATGCCTTGATCGTTTAATACTATTTTCCATTTTTTTATGCCATCAGCAGAATTTTAATTATAATATTTATGCGAATTGTGTTTGTATAATCATATTTGAAAGACTGTGTGGATCAAATTTTCCAGCCAATTTATCTAAATACAAGCCTTAAACTTTCTCTTTATCACTGTCACAAATACTCTTACTCTTAATTTGTCATTTCAGGCCCTTGCTATTTCAGTATCATATAAGGCTCAGTAATTATTTGCGGTCTCCAAAAAAAAAAATAAGGACTCAGAAGCCACTGTAGGAAAACCCAAGCATGTGTTTATCTTTGGCTACAGAAAAATTTTACCACTCTAAGAATTTTTGCATTGCTTTGTTTTGGTTTTTTTGCCACTACTTCACAAATCTGGGTTTTGCCCATCATGCTTATCCCAGAAGACAAAACCCAGCTTGCTGGAGGGCTTGTGGCAAGGTGGTTTTGAGAACCAGTGGTGGCACCCAGGTTTTCCTTACCTCTGTGACTGTTCAGTTGGGTGGTACAGGAGGTAATATGGGGGAATTACAGAGTCATCAAAGAGTCCCAGTGCTTTGTTGCATTTCTCCAGTTTCTTGTGTCACCCTTCCTAGAGGTGGGTTTAAATGAGCCCCTGGCTTGAAGTGAATTTCAGTTTCCAATAGAAGCAGTGGTTTTCTGGTCTGAAATCTTTTATACTGTGTATTTTGTACCAAATATTAGTATAGGTTGACACGTGTTGCCATGATCTCAGAGGGACCTGCTGGTGTGAAGGAAAGACATGGAATATTTGCAAATTCTTGAGGATTTGCAGAGTTCTAAATGTGCTGTGACAAAATGAGAACAGGAGCCTAGAGTTGGAGAGGGATGAAATATTCTCAGCTTTCATCTTCTCAGGAAAGGCTGATTCAGTGGGAGTGGAGCTCTGCCCCCTCTGCCGCCTGCCCTGGAGATGCAGGCTGGAAGACAGCTCTGTGGGAGCTGGTGGTGGGATGCACAGACCTCAGCTGTGATGATGGCACTGGGGATCTCTTGTCTCTCAATTCTTTCAGGAGTCAGCCCAGGGTTGAAGCTGTGTCCCCCCTGCCCAGCCTGCTGCCCCACCATGGGGATGATGTTCTCCTGTTCACATTCTCCATGGGGCAGCTGTTTTTGTCCCCCTCCAGTGGGGCATGGAGCTCAGATCCCACGGGAACAGAGATGCTCCCCTGGATGTTGCTAGGGTGGGGAGCAGACCCCACTTGAGCAGCACCAGCATTTCCTCAGGTGCTGCAGCCCTTGCCAGTACATCTGGTGCTCCAGCTCCATGTGCCACCATTTCCCTCTGTCATTTCCCACCATTTCCCTCTGTCATTTCCCACTATTTTCCTCTGTCAGGGCTGCACCATCAGCTGGAAGCATTGGCCTCTCCAAATGGGGGGTTCAGAGGACCAGGAGATGGGCAGTGTTTTTCCTGGACCCATGGCTCCCAGTGAGCAGGTTCCAGGCTGCCCTGCAGCAATCCCATTCTAACAGCCCAGGAAGGCTCCCGTACCTGCAACAGCCAGCCTGATCTCTGTCCCTTCTCCTAAATCTGCTTAGAGTACCACATGTAAATCCTCCATGCCACATTAGTGTGTGACCATGTTCATTAGCAAATGACTCCAGGGCTGTCTAAATGAGAAGAGTAATTAGGCAGATTTGTGGAAGACAAAATATGTATTGATTAATGTAATGATGATACATGCAGAATAATTTCAGACTCAGAAAATAAAAATCAAAAGGGGAAAAAAAGACAGCTGTCTTGTAACTAAGGCACAAATCACCAATTATGGACTTTCTCTACCTTCTGAAACTCCTGGCATTTATCACTGCTTCTCTGTATGTGACACTGCAAAGAAAGGAAGCAACCAGTATTTTTATATAACTAAAGGAAATTATATATCCAATACCTTTTAATGTGATTAATAACTGTAGGGGGAAACTGTTAAGACCAGCAGTTAAAAGGGAATAGTATAGTACCATTTAGACTAAGTTAAATAACCAAGGTTGTATCTGCTCAGCTGTGAATTCAGGACAGCCATGTAGGTAAGCTATAGGTTCTCTCAGCTAACAAACCAGGTAGTATCTGGAGAAGATAGCAAGCCTGGCTGTGAAGCAGGGCCACAGTGGTATTTATTTATTTGGCTTTCCCTCTGATGAATAGTGAATTTGCACAGACTCCCAACTACATCAAAAAGATGCCAGTATATAAACCATGAATATTATTCTGCAACGAAAAACAGGTATTCTCCTAAAAGCATTGTGCAGAAGAGAAAAATTAATATAGGAGTGAACTTTTCATTTGGTCACAGCTCAGTGGTCTGCACCAATGTTTGAAAGAGAGTGGAATCAGGAGGATTAAAGCCAGGCTGGGAAGGGTTTGCAAAGGGTTTGGATGCTGCCTTTGCCCCTGTGGCCTTGCTCCCCCCAGAACTGGCAGGGCTGTGGCTGCTGGCGGGGCTGTCACGGTGAAACTGTGACAATGCTGCACTGCCGGTTTGTTTGTCAGGATACAAAGCCTCCATACACTGGGTGTGGATAATTAGTGACTGCAAATCTTCACTCTTTAAAAAGAGATCTGCTGTGTGATTTCCTGTTGCCCCCAAAAGTCTCTGAATCAAGGACCCAAGGGAAGCTAAATGCCAAGCACCACAGCCCAGGTTTGCAAAAGCAGCCAAGTAGGGTGAGGAGGAACATAACTGCCTTAAACCTGGAGACATCAAACATCCCGAGTTTTTCTAATGTGTTTCAAAGTGCTGTGTTAGCTTACCACATGTTTTGATATGTCCCGCTAAGTTACGTTAGCAAACCCTCCACTGAAACATGGCCTAAGAAGGTGGAATTCAATCCCCAGGTGGTGGAATTTGCCCAGTCCTCTTATTTCAAGCAGTTAAATGACTGAGTAATAGATCCATAAATGAACATCTTATTAGCGTAATCCAGAATGGAAGAATACACAGATCAGCCATTTGTTTAGTGGATATCATTTAGGTTTGCCATCCATCTTAGTCAGAGGAGTTGCCTAGTTTAATTTATCAGTGCCTAGAGGAGAACTCCCAGAGAGGGAAGGGGAGAGAGAAAAGCAGTCCACAATGGGCATTCTCCTCCTTTTGATTAGCAAAGCTGTTACTTAATTGCACACACACCTAATGCAGCACTTCAGCAGCTGTTGGCTGGCCCATTTCAGTGTGAAAAAGTGGTGAGTAAGCAGAAACACACAATTATGAAAGGATCAACCACTGTAAAACTGCAGGAAGACATGAAGGGAAGCAAGGAATGGAATGCAGGCAGCTTGGAGTTCTCCCGGAGAGTGGGAATCAGTGGCTGTCCTTCTGTAGAGGGGAGAGACGGATCAGGCTGGTGGTGCAGCTGCCAGGCCCTGGGAAGCCAGGGATGTATTCCCTCCTCACTGTGGGACCCCCTTTGGAGGTGTCTGGGAGGCAGTGAGCAGGATCAGGAGTGCAGCAGAGGTATGGAGTGGGAGCTGCCACAGGCACCCCTGCTATCTCCCCCAGCTCCTGGGAAGGGGGCAGAGGAGCAATATGTCCTGGACTTGGCAGTGTCCTTGATAGAAGCCTTAAGCTGGACGAGAGACTTGTGGTCTCTTTAAAACTGACTGATTGAGGCGTAATTTGGATGCAAAACTTGTCACTGGTATTCATGTCCTTTGTCTCAGATGGCTTTTATCGAGCCAGATATGTAATGATCGGAAATGGGAGAGTGGCAGATTTCTAGACAAGACTTTTGAGGCTGGGTTTTTGCAGAGATTTCTGAAGGTAGATACCTGAGAGAGAGTCACAGTCTGGATGTACAGGAGGTTTTATAGGTTTCAGGCTGTTTGTTCTGTAAAGAGACAGTAATGCAAAAGGGACGGGAAGATCACCTTCAGTCAATGGTAGTAGCTCAGAGTAAATCAGCATGCAGTTGTTCTCCAGAATTTATATTTCCTCAGGCATAATTTAAATACTGATTGAATTAACCCTAGGCCTACTGCACTTAAAGAGTGTGGTGTCCTGTGAATACAAGAGGCATCAGTTCTACAGCAGTGAACACGACTCTGCTGCACTCAGTGGCAGGAGCCGTCATCAGTGGTGCCATAAAATACGGTGCTTCTCTTTTGAGGAAGTGTATCTTGAAAATACACCAGGGCCTAGGCCCACACAGATCTGAGCAGAACACTTCAAAAGTGAAGATTCAGGTCAGGAAGACGTTCACATTTCACAGACTCGCAGCATTTCATGGGGCTGGTGCTGGAAATGGGTATTGGCCATGGTTTTCACAACGCTTTTGAGTAGTGTGCAGCTTGTTGGATTTGCTCATGCCTTTAACGCCCGGATGACAAGAACCTGACAAACTCTTTGTGTGGAGAGACCACAGGCTCTTGGTGTGTGCAGGCTGCTCTGAAACAGCAAAGGTTGTTTAAGCTGTTGAAAAGTGGGACTGAAATTCTGCCTTGGGATGTGTGAGGGTGAGGGTTGGTGTGGACATACCATGGCCTGACAGTTTCCCTCTGGCTCTGCTGTGGGGCTGCATTCAGATATAACTCACATAATAATATAGCTTCTAATGTCACCAACTGTGTGATTTAGGCTTTTGATCAGTAGAATATAGTGATGCCGAACACTTCTAATGAACTATATATTTATCTAGGGAGTCATACCACTTTCATCCTCAACATAGCTAATAACCATAGCTCAAAAGAGGCCACAGGCTCTGCATCTCATTTTCAATTTGTGCCTTTATAAAGACATAATCATCAGAAGAAAAATGCAGTAGTTAGGGGAAATGGGTTTGCTCTGTGCCATCCTTTGTGAAAGAGAAGCAGGAGCAGCAGCAAGAGCCCAGGACCAGACCCTGTGCAAACCCCACAGTGTCCAAGCAGCCTCAGCTCAGGGGGTGGAACACAGAGGGTGCAGGTGATGCTCTTTCTCACCCAAACTGTTCTTTGCATGCAAGAGTCTCAGTGACTGTCAGGAGAAAGAGTAGCAGAGAGCCAAGAGCAGGTCATTTACAAGTCCAAGTACTGCAGAGGCTTCTTCCTCCCCACTTCTGTCAGCACAACAGAGTTGCTGAAATTATCAGTTCTTTTTGGTTTTACTTTCTTCTTTCTCTCTGAACAATTACTTTAGTGCAAGTCATAAGTTATTCAGGTCAGGCAAAGGTATTTTTTCACCATAATATCAGAGCTAAAAACAGGAATGGAATTTCATGTGGACACTAATGACCTTTCTTGTAGTTGCTGTCTTGTTTTTTGAAGGGGTGGAAGAAAAAAATTGTAATTATTCTGCTCTCACATAAAATCAGTGTTTCATTAGAAATTTTATTTATTCTGAAACTGTGAAGCACTTAGCAGTGAGACTGCATCAGCCTGGTGTGAAAGAGCTTTCGGTTTTTTGTTTTATTCCTGTTTCTGTTTGGGGTGAATGCTTTGGGAGGAGGGCACTCCACTGGTGCTGTGGCTTTGAGCAAGGGGAAAGGTGTCATTTTCTGATGTTAAATGAAGGACAAACTCTGACAGGAAAACATTAAATTAATGACTCTTAGTTGTTTCTTTGCATTAGCTTGCCATATTTCTGGCTGGACTTGTAGGCATTGTTAGCCATGAGGCAGCTCACACATTAAACATAAAGTAGCTCTCAATTTTTATGCATTTTTCCAGAAATGGGTTCATCTCAGTAAATAAAGACATTAGACATCCATTTCTTTTTAAGAAATACAGACCAGATCTGGCTTGTTGCTTTAGTCACCCACTGAATTTGTTTCCACTGGGGACTTGGCAAATCCTCTCTTGCAGACTAATGAATGTACCAATCCAAGAGCTAACAAAAGACCAAAGAAATCCTTATATTAAAGGGGCTTCAAGTTGCATTTCCTCAAAGTAAAGATCATTCCTGAAGAACCAAGGCTGTGTTTAAGGACGGTTTAGTTTGCCGAGTGAAATGGTGTTTGTATTTGTGCCCTGGTATAATGCTGGCATCTGCCATCATCCTGAGCCCAGCCTGGGCTGCCAGATAGCAAAAACAGCTTAAAGCCTGGCTGGGGTTCTGCTCTGGGTTAAAATCCTCAGACAAGGATTAAGCCTGTGTTTGAAGGATTCTGCCATGTCTTAACAGAAGCTGTAATCATATTTAAGACTGGTATTAGCTGACCAGAATTGCACTGAAATTACCAATCCAAAATGCACTGAAAATTGGTGAAAAAACTGAGCTCTGTGTTGGAGCCCAATGACCATCTCTTTGTGTGGAGAAACCCCAGCTCCTGACCCCATGGATAACACTCATCTTCCCAGAGAACTGATAAACGGTCGTACTGTGTGGGCTTCTTTATGTAGTGCATGTTTTCCCAAAACACCGAAAAACTGCTGTAAACAAGTGTGTTTTATCTTTAATAATATGTGCAATGACTGTGTAGAATAGCTAATTTACATCTCATTACATTAACTTTAATTTTGGGAACATGTTTTCTGCCTGATTGGTCTCGAAATAGTACAACAATGATTATTTCAGAGAGCATTTTTTTCATGGGTTTTGGTGAAAGGGCACTGTTGGATGTTCTGTGTTCACTCATCTGCATATGTATTCTGGAGGAAGAAGTCATTATTATTTTTCATTCAAATATATTGTTGTACTCATCTCCTCTATGTAATTAAGGTAATTCTTGGCTTGGATTTGCAACAGAGATGTGGCTCCAGGGCCACGTCACACGCAGAGGGACTGAACCAACCTCCCCCAAGGACCTCCATCCCAGCACTCAGGGAGCTGCTGTCCCCAGGCACAGGCAGTGTTTTGGCATCCAGCAGCAATTCTGGCCTTCAGAAGGTCACAGGAGGTTCAGACAAAGGTGGGGGAGACAAGGGCCATACCCTTCCTTGAGTCTACAAGAGAGAATGCTTCAGTTTATTATAGCTCAAGCCTGTATGAACAAGATGCTTTATTCATAAATCACTTGTGGCAGGAAATGTACAACAGTGTGTATCACATCCCACACAGGGTGATAAACAGGAGGTGTTCAGTATCTGAGTAATTTGATTCCTCTAGCTGGTCTAGCAGTTGGTATTTGGGGCCATTTTAAAAACTGCTGTTTGCCTGGAAGAGATGCAAAGAAATTATCATCGATCTAAAGTGCTTAGGGCCTGAGATCAGACTGGTTTTAGTGGCTATTTTGCATTATATTGATATGGTAAAATGACAGCTGTTTCTTCTAAAATAAAACCAGCAACAGCCAATAATTAATGTTCCCATATTTAACTAAAGTGGTCTAGCTGCATATTTGAAGCCATATACTCTGGTCTCTGAGGTTTCTTTGCTGGGGTTCATGTCTCCCAGCCCATGTTTGAGGGCTGTGGGAGTGGGAAGGCTATGTGTGTTGTGCCCTACTCACCCCTTTCAATACTCTGCTCTAGTGACACCTGGGACATCCCTCCAGCCACTGAAAGGCTTTTACCTTTCCCTTTCTGGAGCAAGCTGAGTCCTCACTTCTTGAGCACAGTCATTACTCATTTTTGGGCTTACTAGCTCTTTATGAACATGCTCTAAGGTTTCAGAGTAGAAGGATGACCCTAGTCTCAGTAGTTACACAGGCTTGTGATTTGTGACCACAAGTCTGTGTGTGCACTGCTGGGACAGCATCTCTTCTCCTTGGGGCAGGAGGTCCTAACACAAAACCAGCACAGAACTGATCTTGTCAAACACTTGAACACAGGTATGTGACTCATTAATGACAGGCTCTGAGGTGGAGTTAACCGAGGCAGGTGGCTTTAGGTTAGAGAGAACAGCAGGACAGGTCTGTGGGGACAGGACAGAGCAAGGAGGCCCATTTTCATTTGGATTTTAGCTTTAAATCTCTTGTGTTTGTTTTCTTCTTGCTGCTTATCAGTGCTATGTTCTTCTGCTATAAGAAGAGGACTTCACAGAGCCACTGCAAAGCTTCTGGTTCATCAGTTTTTAATTAAATTTGAATGGAAGATTCTCTTTCCTCTAGGCTAATTTTCAAGTCACAAACAACATCCCCTTAAGTGCCTTTTTTTCTGCCACAAATCAGTAAAGCTGCTGTCAAATTCCCCCAGAAACCCAACTTCTTCAGCCCTGTAAGAGTGCAGATTATTGTGCCATAAAGAGCAGCATTTCTTAGGAAAACTTCAAATTAACACATTTTTTCTCATGGCAAAGCCTAGGTGTTACATGTATCATTGGGGGGGGGGGGGGGAGTCCTCTCTTTCCGCACTTGTCCCTTCTGCTTTCTGTGTTCTTTGCAGCCCTTTGAGCTGCTGGCAGCTGCCAGGGGCTCAGGCTCTGCCCTTTCCCCACTGGGAACTGGGGCAGGATGCCCACAGCCTGCCAGCCCTGCTCAGAGCAGCCAGTTGTTTGGTGAGGTGCAAGAGCTTATGGAAGGAAAGAAGCCTGGCAGGGGTTGTGTTCAGAGCCCTTCAGCTGCTGGTTCTGCTGAGCAATAACCACAGGGTGACCCGACATGGATTGACCACTCTGTCATGGCACTTTCAGCTTTCTCTGACCAGTTCCCTGCCATTAACTTCAGTTACAGAAAATGGGTGGGATTAGCCTGGGAGATCGACTTCTGGGGAAGCTGCTTGCTGTTCTTACTGGGGCATAGGAAAAGTGTGGGGCTTATCGAAGGAATCGGCTGTGCAATGGTGTCCTGTGCTGTGGGAAATACCTGCAACTCATTACATCAAACCCTGAGGGGCTGAATTGTTTTCTGATTAATATTATAAATTAATCCAGGATACAATATGTGAGAGAAAGGGAGCGAGGGAAAGATATTACTTGGTTTTCAGAGGGATTTGGTAATAATAATGCTTCTGAAGCCAGCCTGTGAAAAGCACGATAATGAATTTTAGCTTATCCATGCCAGTTGCTTTTATTAATATGTCACTCTTGTAGGCTTAGAGTTAATTTTAAAAAGTCATTTTTTTCCTTCCCTGTGGTGGCTGCATGGGAGTCACCACTGTCCCACTCAAAAGCTGAGGGAGTTTTTGCTTTTTTCCCCTTAAATGCTTGATTTTTTTTTGTTCTTACATTCTGTTGTTCTAAGAAGAACAACAGCTGTAGCACAAGTGTGTACAGGAGAAAGCAGGAGTGTGCAGAGGTCAAGTCCCACCTGAGCCAGGCTCTGTTGGGCAGATGGATGTGTTTGTACAAGCTGCCTGTCAGTTTACTGGGTGTGCAAAGCCCACTCATAAATTTCTCTCCCAGCCATGTCTCTGATCTTGACATCCCCATCTCACTGTGAGGGAAACTGAGGCTGGAGGAGAACTGCATACAATTCAACCTCCCTGCACAAAAGAAGACAAAACCCAAGTGCTATCTCCGTGGAATTACAGTCACCTTGCAAAAAGAGGCAGAGGAGTCATCTGCTCTCATTAATCCCACAAAAAAAAAAAAAGTCTTAGGGAGAGGTATCTTGTAACTGGAACCCTATCTACTGCTTGCCCCTCAAATACCTTCTTTTCCTATAATTTATTAAATGACCTAGAAAATTAATCTGCAGCCAGAAGATGGAGATAATTTGTCACAGGATGTCACACAACCTACTGATCCATCAAGCAGACAGTGCTGCTGTATATCATTTTGTAGTGCCATCCTGTCTTACAGCCCATCTCAATGTCAAAAAAAGGATTTAGAAAATACTTCAGGATGTATTTCATGTGCTGATTTGGATTTGTTGTCCCCTGTTACTCAAGTAGGGAGTTTCACCCAAGGAGACTGATTTTTGCTGCATAACTCCCTTCTGTGCTTTCTGAAATTCCTCCAGCACTCATCCTCAGTGGGTCCTTTCCTCTCATCCCCCCAGAGTTACAACTGAAAACAGAATAAACACATTGATCTCCATTCAGCATTTGGGCTCCTGGTAGGAGCATCTCACACTCCTCCTCTTTACCACCACTGCCAGTACCCCCATGCCCAGCTGCTGCTCTTCCCCTTACCCGTTGCCTCAAACAAAAAACTGCTTTTTTTCATTTAAAATTGACTGTGCGACCAGGCACATCGCTTTTTCTCCAAAACGTTGGCCTCTGAGCACCTCTCTATAGATCCTAAGAAACAAAAAAGTTTACATGAAACTGAAAAACCTGTTGGGCACCACATGGTACAGTACTGGTACAGTACTAATTCATGTGGCACACCAGTTAAGATTGCTCACAATTAAGTTAATTTTGTTGTTTTTCAGTCCTCTATAACAATGAGCAACTGCTTTGTGTAATTTCTTTTCTTCTCTGTGCACGACAATCTGCTGGACTCATCTTTCCAGGAATACAAGTTAAAGATGATAACTATAATTTATGATTCCCTTCTGGACTGGGGTTCATTATTAATAGCCATGTTCACTTAGACTGTCATCTAATCTTTCCTGTAAAGGGCTTATCTTTCTGCTTGCATGCAGAACACAAACTGTTTGCAGAACTCTTTGCTGATTATGGCAGTGTCAGTGGGTGAAACATGTGGCATGCAAAAATTGGAAAGAAATTTTTAAGGTCCCTTTTTGTTATTCACATTTGCAATTTTACTTCGGGCAAACGAAACCAAACTTTCCAAACTCATCCTGCCAGCAGGATCAGTGACACTCTGCAGTTTCAGCGCCACATTCTGTGTTCGTTTGCTTTTGTGGCACTCACATACCTGATGTTGGTGTGGTACCTGAGTACCTCCTGGGTTTTAGCCTGTTTTTCCTACCAGGGGTGTTGTGAGGCAGGATGGAGCAGTCCTCAATGGTGCTAGTGGCAGCTGAGCACCTTGCTATATGGCAAGTGATGCTTTGGTTTTTTGGGGCAGAAGCAGAGTGGGCTCCCCCATTGCCTCTTATCCCCTGCCCCAGATCCCTGCACCTGCCAAGGGCTATTGAACAGGTTCACAGCTCAGGGACAGCTGCTTCCAGACTTTCCCATCTGCCATAATAAATCTCCTTCCCTCCCTCCCCTTACACCTGCAAGAGGTTTTTCTCTTTATTTGCAAAGTGGAAAAGTGATTTTTTAAAAGGTGAAAGAGTATTTCTAACTTAGATAGCATGATTAGCTTGGCTTAGAATATTGTTATCATTTATCTTGCTCCTCTGTGATAACTCAGAAAAACAATAAATGTCTTCTTACGGCAGACTGACATTCAGTATTGAAATTGGTCTCCTAATCTTTATGTGATTGCTTTCTCTGTGATAGAAATATTGCCTCTTGTAGAGTATTTATTGTCTAGTTCTTTCTAAAGTATTGGCTTTATGTAACAGTTTGATATACATCAAATCCTTTAGAGATTTAATAAACTCTCCTGGTCAGTCTTCTGTTGTAAACACATGGAGATTTATGGTCATAGTAGTGGAAAGCCCTTTCTTGCTGAAATTCTCTACTTCCAGATATCAAAAGATTAGAATGGGAGCATAGATCACAGTGGACACCTTCGCCCCTGGCTGTCGGGTGTCATCAGCAGCTCTTGGTGAGTAAATGGTTGGAATCTGACTGCCAGAAGAAGAAACTTTTCTCTGTGCAGGAATCAGCTTTCTAAATACAGCCTTCAAGAAATCCAGCAGAGCTTTTAAAATTCACTCATTAAATGCAAATACACTGTTCTTCATAATACATTAACCTGCCTTTAATAGCGTGAAAGCATCTTTTCATTTTACAGCTAAGGTATTAAAAGACTGCATGGTGAGAGATTTTTGGGGTGACATAAATCAGTGCAGGTCAGGGTGCAGAGCAGATTCTTGCTTTGTTTGTATTGGGGATGGGTTGCCATTTTTAAATGTTCTCTTTATTTTATGAAACAAAAGCAATCACTCAGGCTGTCAGTGCATGCACACTCTGCTCCTGCTGTCTACTGGAGATCCCTTTCTCTGGAAGCACAGACATGTCAGAGCTCAGGAGTGCTACCCAGTTCCAATAAATGAAAAATAATTGCTTGCACATTGCTCTTTCTATTTTGTAGGCAATATTGCAGGCTGGAATCTCCCTCAAAAAAAATTTGGGGAACAGCTTCCATGCTAATTAGTGCTGTCAGCTGCCACATTTGCTGCTTTTGCAGCTCCAGGTTGTTGCCAGCAGAGCAAGGCCAGAGCTTCCATGTGTAGCTGAAGTCTTGCAGCATTATTTCATCTTCAGTATTTTTCCCTTCTGATCTATGGAAAAATAACCACTTGCAAAGACAGAAATATGCTGTTTGTTCATAGAGATGGCTTAGCTGGGACACAGCTAGTCATTTTTCCTTGCTGATATTTTATTAATATGTGTTATTAACCTTGATTCTCCTTCCCTGTGGTGCTTTATCATCTGAACTAATCAATTCTTCTTGCAAGATTTATGGGGATGGGATGACTATGTCTGCATCTGTAAACTAAACAAATCTCCAGGTGGTGTTACCTGGTACCAGCAAATGACGGGGGAAATCCTGGTCGAGATGGTGACCTGGCACACAACAAACAAAATCAAGGTGCAGCTGTCTGAATCTGACCTGTCCCTTTTAACTGGCACACACACAGCGATATAAAAATAACTGAGCTGGTTTCCTACTTCATCCCCCCCACCTTTCCTTCCCCACCTTCGCTTTCGTTTTATTTTTTCACACCTTCATGCTACTGGGCCAACATTTGTTAATAGCAGCCAGTTTGTGACAGAAGCAGTGAAAGTCTGGAGCAAAATTCTGTGGCTGTTACAGTCTAGCAGGGTAGAATGTAATCCTGTTAGCAAGATGAAAATACCATATGCCAAGGAGAGATGGAAGAATATAGGAAGGGATGATTGTGCTTGTAGAGGACAAAAAAAGTTGTACACAGATACATTCAGAACTAAATGAAAATTGTCTGGATTTGTAAACAACCTTTATGTCCTAAGGATTGCTTATCTGACTCCTCTCACTCAGATGTCTTGTTATATTTGGTGACCTCCACTTTTGCAGTGTGGTTTTGTTGTTAACCTGCACAGACCACTAGTGCCTATTGGAAACGGCATTCCCAAAATGCTGAGTTTACTTCTGAGCCATGGCAGGGCTGTTGAACAGGGAGTTGGGTGATCCTCCTTCCTGAGGGTTTATTCATCCCAGCCCTGTTGATCAAATCTGTATCTCATCATTAATGAGATGTGCCCTAGGATTAAAAGGACACAGGCGTCTGCTGTATTTTTTTCATAGGCTAAGAATGAACAGTGTCATTAACTGATTTTAACAAATGTTCACAAGTTGCAAGACTTTTTTGTTGCATGTTGAACTTGAGAATTTAAAAGGTGCTTAGATTCAATAATGTGTTTCATTAAATTCAGTTTTATTATATCCACGTGGGTAGTTTTCATTGTGTGTTTTATGGGTTCATAATATAGGAAGAATCTAAGTAGGAATACTGACAAAAAAAGTGGTTTTCTGGAGTTGTGCTGCACTGGCTGCCCCGGGGCTGGGGTGGCCAAGGGGGAGTTCTAGGATGAGTGCAGTGCTGGGTTGCAGACTTAATTAACACTGCTGGTTTGCAGACTTAATTAACACTGCTGATGGTGGGTGTGACAGAGAAAAGCATATATAAGCACCAAACCCTGGAAAAGGGTCTGAGCTCCAGATCAGCTGAGTACCAATAGGTCTGAACTCTGTGTGAATGACAAGGTCAGCAAACTGCTGAGATGGAACTGCTCAGATTGGGAGCAAGCTGGTAGAAAACGAAGAGCTGCTGGGGTGAGTAGCTCCAGCTAGGAACTCTGGTTGTTCCTGTCCCCACATCCTAGCCACCAGCACATCTGGGACAGCCTGGCCAGGCTCTGCCTTTCAAAAAGGATAATTGAAAATTCAGTCTTAAACAGTTAATACAGTTAAGTGCCTATTGCTGGTACTATTTTTTTTGTTTTCCCCATTCTTAGAGCAGATTTTGAATTAATTTTTCAATTTATGCTAAGGTAAAAAGTAAGATTTTTTAATGGTCTTGTCTTTTCTTCATCTGGTAATCAAGGCCCTTGGAGGGAGAAGATATGCCCCATCTATTAGCATGGAAAAGAGACCTTGCACATCTTGCATTTGGTGCTATCCTATTTCTAGCAAACAGCTTTCTGCAAAGCAGCTTTGCTGTGGCAAAACTGTATTGATTTACATGGAAAAGTCTCCATGCTTGGGAAGGCTGTAGAAACTAATCTGTTCACTGAACAATTGTTGCTTTTCCCCCCCCTAATCTTCTAAAGCTAAAGGTTTGTTTCCTTTGATTGCATGAATTTGCACTGAAACACACTAACTGCACCTGCAGCCTCACAGTTTCCAAATGATGATTACCTTGATCCTGACCCGGCTTAAAAAATAAATAAGTACTAGACCAGCAGAATTAAATCATACAGAGTTTGGTTTATTATCAGTGTGATGTAAACAGGCAGAACACAGTGTGTGGCTGGATACTGAATTCAGTTTTCCTTCGGTTTTTATTCCGGTGCACTTGCTTTTGTGGAGTGTTATCTATACCTTTGTTCCAGGCATTTTTGTCATTCATACAATTGAAGTGAAATAGATCTGGGTTTCTGTTGGCATCACCCCTGTGACAGGGGTTTGGTTTATACTGATGTATGTAGCATATGTTGTGTATAGTAGTTAAGTCTTGAATTGGATATATAAGCACTGTGAGCTGTGCCAGTGGATGTCAGTGTCATCTGGATGAGAAGGGCTGGCTGACCCAGCCTGTCCCTGGTGACAGGGACTGTTCCCTGCCCCAGTCACTGAGACAGTGGAGCTGGGAAGAGAGGGAAAATATCATCGTTTATGCTAGGAGAGATCTGAACATCCAAGTGTTGTTTCAGGGAGAACATCTCTGATAGCAGCCTGCAGTGTTTTACAGGCATTTGACTGTTCTTCCCTTTGAACTAAACTGAAATTTGTCTTTGTAGATGTCTCCAATACATTAATACAAATGGTGTAGTAATAGAAATGTATTATAATACTGCATGATGTTGCTCTTCCTAATTCTCCTCGTTTGGCAAGTGAACACTTCCGTGCTCATTAGTATTCATTGTTTGGATGCTTAACTTGAAAAAATGTATATTATACAACAGGCTGAAATCCATGACGAATAAAAGAAAAAAACCCCAAGGGGATAATAAGCATCTCAAAACTGCTCATTTCTGCATATGTCTCATACAGCTAACATCAAAGTACCCCAAGACATCTCTGCCATGCTGGGGAGGCTGGGGCACGTTTGGATTGATGCCTGGGATAGAGATAGATATTTGTACCTTCAGGTATGGCACCAATCATGGAGTTTTGGTGTGGCATGGATGCCAAATGTTATGGAGCTCAAATGGTGAACTACTCTGGGAAAAACTGGATCCATAGAGTGCTGGTGAACACTGTTGTCAACAGCCTTGCTTATGAAAAGTAAGTTTGTGCTTGAAAACAAGGAGTGTTCTCTGTCCTCAAGTGGTGGGAGATGTAGAGATGTATACCTGCTAGACAGGCAACCTGTCACCTAGTTGGGAGTGGAATTCAAGATTCAAGATGTTTTTGAGTAGAAAATGTGGGGTTTGCTTCTTTCAGATTTCCCTCGTATTGTATCTTGTTAAGAGTAGTCCAACAGGTAGTTTCCTCATCTGTAGCACCAGCAAAACCTGGATTCCTACAGAATTAGAGCTGATACTTCCGAGTTTTCAAAAGAGTTGGAACAGGAAGTTCCATGCAGAAAGGGAAGGTGGGGGGAGGGAGAGGGGAAAGTATCAACAAAGGATTTCTGAGCTATTCAACCACTTAACTGATGTGAAACTTGCAGGCACTTTGTATCTTCGCAGTGTCAGCCCCCTGGCTGAAAGCAGCCCAGGGATAGTAAGCTCATACTCATAGTTGTGGGAGATTCAAGTTTACATAGAGAGATCTTCAGAAAGTGCCAGGTGCTACAGAGGTGGTTTTCACAATGGGAACCACTGGCTGAAATGTAAAGCTGGAAAATCAAAGGAGAATTAAGGCAGTCCTTTTTATGTCCTTTCCAAATGTGGTTTCACAGCAGGTGCAATGATGCAGAGCAGAGCCATGGTAGTGCTCTCACCTCTGGACCTGTTCTTTCCCAGACAGTTGTGCTCCAGTGGAGCAGATTTGCTTGGGCTCATCCCACCAGGACCCAGGTGATGTCCCAGGTCGTGTTTGACACAGCTCTCCTGCTTCCTCAGCCTCTCTCTGGTCACTGGGAGTGAATTTTCTGCTCTGAGGAGGTTCAGGCTCCAGCACTGTCACTGTGCTGTCCCTTGGAAGGCTCTGATGTCACAGGGAAGGTTTTGATTGCTCCATATATTGTCATCTTTAGTAACCTCATCCAAATTCTGCCTTGAGAGCAAGACTGTGGAATCAAGACTGTAAATAGTTTTGAGATATTACAGTTGTGGATTTTTACCATGCAGGCGTACCTGTAAAATCCATTAATATTCATATAACTTTGCTAAATAAGCAACTCTGCCAGAGTGGTCATTTATTACTATTTATGATGCCAGACTTATCTTACTGATTTTTCCAGCACATTTCGCCGGAGGAAATTAGATACAGTATTTAGTTTAAGCTGTGACAGGGAGATAATGTTTCTTTAAACACTTAATTCATCTGGAGATGTGACAGCTCTTGGTATGTCCTTCACCCTGTCACGTCAGTCATTGAGTCTGGTGTGAAATTCAGGTCTTTATTTTCTGCAGGAGAAGAGGTAACCTGGTGGTTTTACAGTGGGGAACAAAGAATATGCAGAAACATCAGTCGTGAACTCTGAAACCTTGAATCTAAAGGCTGTTGTTTTAAATTTTGCCTTCCCTCCCTCTTCTGGTGTAATTGCTGGGGAATAAGTTACTGGGCAGCTTTTGAGACTTCGTTGGCACATGTGGCATTAGAGGGTGAGATGTCAGAGCCAGAAGCTGGATGGTGAAGGCCACCACGGGTGCCCTACCATGTCCAGGGTTGTATCCCCTGCTCCAGGCAGAGGTCCCCACAGTGCCTGCTGGGAAGCAACTTAGCAACAGTTGACCTGGGGAAATTTCAGTTCAATTATGAGGAAGTTTTCTTGAGCAACAATCACTGTCTGAAATACATAAAAATAAACAAATGATTTGTCTAAATCTCAGACATTGCCACATTAAAAAATCCTACCAGTTTCCAGCTGGCCTGAGAAATTGGAACAGCTGGTGAGATAATGAAAAATGTTCCTATAGGCTTCTGCCTAAATTGTAGGAAAAATGTAGGGAAATTGCATCCTGATATACTTGCAATAACACCAGGGGAGCAGGAGTGGAGGGTTGGGCTGGGGAAGACCCCTTGCATCCCCTCATGTGCACACCAGCTCCTGCCTGCTCTGTGAGCTGACTCCCAGGGTCTGCTGCTGATGTTTCAGGCACAGAAGCAGCCCAGGGTCACCCAGGTAATTTATGTGCAAATAACTGATGATTCAGAAGTCGACTGAGCTGCCTGGCTTTTATTTGGGTGCCTGGCATCTTTTCTTTTCTTTTATTTGGGCATCTTTCCTATTGATCTGTAAAGACTCAAACATGAATGTTGTTCCGCTGCTGACTTGGAGGTAATGGGGTTTTGGCAGTTAACTTCTGATAGAACCTCAAATGTCAAGAAATACCAGCCCATCTCTTCATTAGTAACTCTACTACCAGCTCTTGCTAGTTTCAGAATAAGCTCAAAAATTAATGGCTAAGCAAATAAATTGCATCTAGCTGCAGAAGTCAAATGAGCTGATCCCTCCTTGTGCTTGGAAAAGTGTTTTCCCTGTAGCTCTTCTGCCATGTCAGGTTATTTTTAGCCATATTTAAAATTGTAACATACAATGTCATAGAATACATTCTATTAACCGATCTGCCAGCACTTTTTTATTAAAAAGACTGCAAAAAGTTTTTAATTTTTAGTATTTGGAGCCTTGAAGGAGAATGGACCCCTAACATTGATGCCTGATGACAGTTAGTCAATGAATTAGGGAAAAAAAGCAGTGGTGGTTCTGTCTGTCTCCCAGCTCTTGGTAGCAGTAAATTACAAAATTAATAGGCTTTTAGGAGAGACTGACACATAGTTACTGTGGAAAAGACAATTAAATGTGGAAAGCCACTTTTCTCACCACATTTAATTTTAACTGGAGGCTTTGAGACTCAATAAATCTTTTTCTTATTTCATTCTCACATTTTCCACAGGTATTCAAGTCCTTAAGGAAAGTAACTCATATAAGTGACTTAATTTTTTCTTCCCCTGTATCCTTTGCTTTTTTCCAGTCTTTGTCCTCCTACCCCTCAACAAAAAGATGAGATACTTTCTGAGTGCCAGTGTTTATTTGCTCTGGGACTGCTGGTGCTGGAAGCAGCTCGGGTCAGGAGAGAGGAGCCCTAGGTCCCCCTGGGGTTTTTCTGGCAAAAAAAGCCAGGGGGTAAAAAGCAGATGACTGTTTGACCTAATTCATGTGAACTTCTCTGAGTATCATGATCTGGATGGAGGTGTCCCTGCTCACTGCAGGGAGTTTGGATGAGATGAACTTTAAAGGTCTCCTGACCTGAACCATTCTCTGATTCTATGAATCTCGGACATATGGAGAGCTCCCAGTCCACACCAGATGCCTGCTGCTGAGGATATCACTGTCCCTCACTTGGGGTTTTTTTGTTTTAGTAGCTCAGGCAAATGAGAGGAGAATGGAAGAAGAATGTCTTGTTTCTTTCTTTGAGGAGACGAGAAAGGGTGAGTTTAGCACAAAGCCATCAGTAATAGCAAAGACTTTCAGCTTCTTCAGCATCCCCCTTGGATGGGGTCCTGAGCATTGCCAAAGGTCACACAGGACTGTGACAGCTCTAAGAGTGGCCTATTTGCTGCCATCACTGCTGTTAAACTCCAGAGGTAGGAGAAATGTTCATTCACAACACTTGAGCTTCATTAGCTGGCCCTTATACTAATGGTGTTGAGTGGAATTGTAAATTTGGTTTAAAAACACTTGTTTTGAGAAATAGCTAGGAATGGATTTCTCCAGCCTAAATAGGCTGCACTCTTGCCATTTAGCTGAAAACAGTAATGATTCAGCATTTCTCAAACGTGATTGCTCTCTCTGTAGGCTTTATTAGGACAGCCTATTTTAAAAGCCTCTCAGAAAGCTGTTGGCACAGCAGACTGTAAATCTCTTGACTGACCAAAATTTGGTTTAGGCTCTTGTGCAATATCAAGTTCATTAGCTATTCTGACCTTGAAAGGAGGCACCAAGAGATAGTGTTGCTCCTTCTACTGGTTAGTACCCAAGAGTCACAGCCAGTACACTGGGGAAAATGAACAGTGAGGCAGTCACACCTCCTGTCCCTGGGACAGACTTGGTCAGAAATGGACAGACTTTAGTCTGAAGGTGGCAGAGCCCAGCACAGGGAGGTTGATGGAAATACCCTGTCACTGAGCAGTTTGAACAGAACTTTGTTCTGGTGGAAACTTTGTAGTGGCAGCAGGACACTGGAAAACAGACATGTTTTCAGTCTTTCCTCCTCAGTCCTATCTTAGGTGCCTCCAGGTGCTCCTGGTGGGACCATCCTAGGCTGTGGTCATCTGTCTTCCCCCTTTCCCCACTACTGCCAGCCCATGCCCTGAGCTGGTTTTACTGCAGGTTCCTGTGCAGTGTGGAGGCAGCAAAGCTCACGCTGGGTGACACTTGGACCTTTCTCCCCTCTGCCTGCCCAGCCCAGCAGCCACATGTCCTGGCACCTTGTTGCCTGGTGGCTGAGGGGTTAAGGAGCCACCATGTCTGCATTGCTCATGTTCTCCACTGTGCTACCCTCAGTTCCATTATGATATTGTCGACGAGGGTGAAATGAACTTGCAGTAGCTTAAAGCAAGATAGGTTAATTAAAAAACCTCGATCAAAGCATCACAAACCATATAAAAGGTTCCATCTTTTAATTATTTTTGAATGGTCTCTCAGGCAGTAAAGCCTAAAAAAAAAAAAAACCTCCTTGTTCCTAGGGCCCATGAGCTCTGATAATTATTTGATAATTATATATCACATCAGCTTCAGTTATCACTTGCTATGCAAACTGAAAGCAGTTACATGGTAGTATGAACACAAATAAATAGCATTACCATTGCAGTAGTGGTTTAGTCTGGAGTGTCCTGAGTGGGGTGCTGCATTTGCAAAGGCTTCCTTTCTTGCTGTCTGTCTTTCTGCTGAGTTTGGTTTTCATGCAATTACTTCTATTATATCAGCTCCTGCGATACAATTTTTGAATACAATTATTTCTGCACCTTCTCCATGTGCTCAGCAAAGGGCTGGTGGTGTACCCTCAGAGTAGAGGAGAATGAGGCATCCCCAAAGGAGTCTGTGGGAACTTGGTGGCCCCAAGCTGGACATCTGAGCTGTTGAATCCTGAGTTCTGCAGTCAGAAGGGAAGGATGTTCTCTGCATCCTGCCATGTGCTGGCTCCAAGGGGACCTTTGGTCTCTCTCTGTTAATTAATTGGTTTGATGAGCAGTTAGATCAGTCACTAAGCATGCATCCCTCAAAAGCCAGGTTACTGTGCAGCCAGTGAATCCGTGTTTGCTGGGCCAGCATCTCCTGCATGCTCCAGCACACTGCCACCCTTCACTCTTGTTTCTTTTTCTACCACAAATAGGAATCCATGCATCCCACTCACCAGTCAGCCCTGTTGTGTTTTTTACAGAGATCAAAATGCACCATCCTTGGGAAAAGGAGAAGAGATCAAGGGGGAGCGGGTGGGGGGGGGGAAGTATAACAAAAGTTGTGGTTAGCGCTTTCCCAGGAAAATAATCTGCCCAAATGTGTGTTTAACACTTAAATACAGCAGCATGCAGCAGGAACAACCAAGGCTCTGTGCATAGCATAAGCTGATCATGGGCTGTTTGAATGAGACACAGCTTCATGCTTTCCCCTGTCATGGGAGAAGTTGATCATGAAAAGCAGGCTGCTGCTTCTGAGCACATACAAAACCAGTTGGCTTCATAACCCTGGGGTGGGAGGGGGTGGAAAAAGATAAATAAAGAAATCTCATGAGACACATTTGAGAACCTAGGAAGTATTAAAACATATGTTGGAACATATTGATCCCTGAAAGCCTCCTGCAGCAGATATGAATCTTTTTAATTTCCAGCCATACTGATGCTTTAATGAGGACAGCCTGCGCCTCTCCCATCTATAAATCATTTATGGAGATTTTTGCACAGCCCCTCCTGGAGCTTGGGCTCAGATGGTTGAGAAACATGGGGTTGTGTGTCCCAACTTGGGTGGATCCTACTGGGGGCTGCTGAGGGCTCTGAGCAGAGCCTGGGGGTGAGCTGTGTCCTGTCAGAGGACCTCCAGGGACCTGTTACCTGACCTGCAGAACAGCATCTCCCTTGCTGTTGCTTGGGTTTGAGTGCTGCTGGCCATGGGAGCAGCAAAGCATCTGCTTTGTGTGACAGGTAGTGGGGGGGAGTCCCCTGGGAGCTGCTGGGGCGGGTGTGCTCAGAGCGTGGCCCCCAGGCACAGTGGGAATTTGGTTGGGAAGATGCTGGGATGAGAAAAATAGAGCAACTTTCATTATTATATTTGTGTCCCCATTATTTTTAATTCAGCAGCCATCAAGATAAGTCTTCCTGCATGAGTCACTGAGGAGATGATTAAGTTTTAAGTGGTATCAGAAAAACCATAGTTAGAAACAGTAGAACCAGCTGTTCCAGTGGGGAAGAAGACTTGGGGGTGTTTGCCTGATGTGTGGAGAGCCTCTGGTGTTGGAGGGCAGGCCTAACCTTCCCAGCTGTGGTGGGATCTCATGGACCTGGCTCCAGGTCCCCCTGCTCCCTGTCATGGTGCCACCTCACCTGTCCTGTCCCAGAATCACCTTGCTTGGCATGAACAAATTGCCTGGATTTGACCCTTTCATTCCTATTTCATATATAATGAATTTTCACTTCTTCTCCCCTAAGAGTGTATTTGCAAAAAACAGTTCAGGCCAGGGGAATGAGGGGATGAATCACAGCTATGAAGGTATTCAGCTGTATTTTAAATAGGAATCACAGCAGGTAGAACAGCAGCCATTTACCCTTAGTGTACTTCAGATGTATTGAAAGGCATTTTTTTTACTATTGAGTTATTGTTAATTATTCTTAAAATAAAGTGCTACCATGCAACATTAATTCAAGAGAAGAAACTGTAAGTTCCTTGCTATTCTCTAAGGCTTGTTTTCACGATGAATTAATGGGAGTTAATTTAGCTCAGCATAACAAACAGTACCACTCAAGGAATACCAACTAGATGTTGCTTCCTAACTTCTTCCTCCTCCTTTTTAGTGGCCCTCTTTGTTCTTCATTGTATCATAGTCTGGCAGATAATAAATTCGCTAAAAAAGTGGAAATCAGAAAAAATATTGCATGATTTCCTCCTCTTGTGAATATTAGTGGTTTGATACAGATCCACTGCTCTCCCTTGGTGGTTTGCTGCCAGAGTGGGGTGAGAGCTGCTCCTGGGTGGGTGGGAGAGGGCCCAAGGATGGTAAAACCCATCTGGTTGCAGCTGCTACAACTTCTGACCCCATCATTGATGGAGGACAGCAGGGTGAGGGGTAAAAGGCCTGCTTACTTTTTTCTACACAAGGCAGGTGCTTTCCATCCGTGTGCTGCTGCACTTTGTAGTGCATGAGAAACCTCCCGCTGGCAGGAGCCATCCTGGGGGTGCTTCCATCCCTCTGGGAGAGCACAGTCTGAGCTGGGGTTTTGTTAGCACCATGAACAAAGCAAATCAGTCCTGAAAATGATACCTGGATGGTTTTAAAGCTCTGCACGAGCATTTAGTGGAGAGTGTGGGAAGGGAGAGCAGGAGGGAGAAATGGCACAGAGAAAATTTCCTTCAAGCAATTAAAGAATCACTACACTTTTATGATTAACTTTTTGTTCACAGGCTGAATGCAAAAGCTGTTAGTAAGGGCATTGCTATTCCATACCTGACAAGAACAATGGGAATATTTTTTCTGCCCATGAGGATTACACCTTCCATTAATCTAACTTTTATTGGAAGTTTAAATAACAGACAGAGAAAATTTGATCAATTAGCTGTGTAATTCCAAGGAGATGTCACAGTGAAATTAGATCTCTGGCATTTTTAATGCAAAGAAGCCTAGGAGCTCCCTGCAGTTTTCTTTTCCAGTAACAGTGTTTGTATTTTAATTGAAAGGTTATTCTACTTTGTGAATCTCCTACTAAATTTTCATTTAGCACTGTAATGAGAACTGCTTCATGTTGCAATGTTCAGAGCACTTTGCACATAAGTCAAAGGGTGTCTCAAAAGTGGAGAGAACAAACATTTGTTGGTGGGATTCACTAGTTGTGGAAATCTCCCAAATAAAAGAGATTTTTTTTAGAGTTGTGGGAAAATGAATGGGAATTGGTACTTTGATGGAGCAGGGCACCAAGGGGGATCCAAGCAGCTGTGGTTATTGTGAGGCTTGGCCTCAGGACATCACTCCTGGCTCCCATGGTGTCCAGGGGGTCCCTGTGTTCTGTTCTTTTCCCCCTCCAGCAGAACCACTGCTCCCTAAGCCCACCTCCTCACTGCTGGCCTCTCACTCCCCATGCTCTCACACTCCCCTTCTTGCCATTTCTCCACTTCTACTTTTGTTACTTTACATAAATTCTTTTTGTCCCTGGTGAAATGTTATGGCTATCGTTACTGTTCAGCACTCCTTCCATTTTTATTATCATAAATGTCAGTCTTATATGGTAAATACCTGAAGTGCCACAACCTTACTGTGAATTTATTTCAGCACTATTTTTGGAGGCATCCCTCAGCTGAAAAAGGAGAAATACTGAAAATATCTATAGGTTTTTATATGTGTGTTTGTCAGGGATCATTTGCTTGGAGGCTGAGGCAATGCTGCTCTGCTGAGGAGCACAGCTGTAGTTTTGGATACACAAGAGGAGGTTCTGCTCAAACCTAGGTCTTGACAGCCTTACAAAAAGCTCCCCAAGAGGGACAGACTCCAATTTTAACAGAAAATACTGCTGAGGAGAGTGGCTGTACAGGGCAAGTCAGAGGGTGCCTAAGCTGCCTGGTCTGCAACACATGGTCTGGGATGGCAGACTTCTTCAGACTGTTCCATCGATTCCTATCAGATGAGGAAGAGCTGCCTGATGAAAGGAGTAGGTGTAGCTGTACGTACCCAAACTGCTCCTTAGTGTAGCTGTCCTCTGCGGGGAGCCCGGGTCAGGCTGGGAGGGATCCATGCCAGAATCCTGAGGCACGAACCTGCCTCAGGTGGAGGGAGTAGGATTTAGGGGTTTAGTGGGTTCAAGAAGTGGTTTTTCTCAGTACAAGCAGCAATGTGATTAACTTTGCTTCAGTCACGTTTGGAAGTATTTAAAAAGAAGCAGATAGGAGCTTGGCTCCTACAGCCTCTGCTCCATATGGTGTGTGAAATGCCAGCACATGAAATTAACTCCCATAAATAAATAATAAGGGCTGATTTGCCTTGATCTGGGTGGGCTACCTTCCCACACCACACTGTTTCACAGCAGCCAGGATCCTGTCTAGCTTGGGGAGCATGTGCTGCCTTTCGGAGGGATGGGAGCCCTGACCCTTCTGGAAGGGAAATACAGCATCCCAGAAGGAGACAAGATGTTAAGTAGAACTCTAAGGTACTTACCCAGCTTTGACGGTCATCATTAGCCACAAAATCTCAGAGAACCTCAGGATTTGGGACAGCAATTTTTTTCTTTTTTCACCTGCACACCAGGACCCAGCTCCAAGGCCCCCTTGCCTGGCATCCCCTCCTGATTCCTGGAGCTCAGCCCTGCTCCCTTCCTGCCTCAGGCTCCACTGGAACCCTGTAGAAACAACTGAAATTTTTCACTGCCACACCAGGGAACAGAGAAGGTGGCATGGCTGTGAGTGGTGGGGGATTGATGAATGGGATGTGAAGTGCAGCGGTACAATTCGTCATAACGGAGGTTAATGAAGGAGAATGTTGAATAGCCTGTGACTGTGCATCTGACATAATCTGCTAAATTAACTGAGAATCTACTAGCATTGTACTTCTAACTACTCACTTAACTGTCATTAACCCCAGTAAGGAACTGCAGCATCCACAGGAAGATTTAGGCAGCTGTCAGGGGCTGGGTGCAGCCTGACTGGTGCCAGGGCTTGGGCATCACCCCAGACCCCACTGAGCAGGGCAGGGGACAGCAGCCACGGTCCCCATGTCAGACCAGGCCTGGTGTCAGTTTGGTCCCTAGCACATAAATAAGGGGAGGATATTCTGTTTTGTAATGTAGCAAATACAAATACAAAACAGAATGCAAGAGCTCAGGATGCCTCACTCCTGCTGCCTGCACCACTGCTTTTGGACCTTTTCAGATACTGACAGTATTTTTTTTTTACTTCTTGCAGTGCTTTCCCAGCCCGTGTCTGTCCAGGGTGCAGAGTTTTCATTTCTTTTAATGATTCTCAAGAAATTATTGAGAAATCAAAATATATTTCAGAGTTATCTTCAAGGCTTACTGTTGTTCAAATGGTTTCTATAAATCCACAGTGCAAGTGCTATTTTTCACAGCTTTGCTGTTCCCCAAATGATTTTAATGGTGTCTTGGCTAGTTTTACTAGGGTCATGGGAGCTTAGAAAAGAAAAAAAAAATAAATAGCAAGCAAGATCTCTTAAAATAGATATATTAAAGTTTTCAAAGTTCATCTAATCTGTCTGTTCTGGGTATTTGTAAACAAGAGGCTGTCACTAAGGTTAACAGCACTATTCTGTTCCCAGGAATATTGCAGCTGAGGGGTGGCTGGAGCTCCCCCCTGCCTTGCTGGAATGAAGACAGATCCACTCACTGGTGGGGCTGCTCAGGGCACAGCTCATGCTCCAGGAGATGCTGTCAGGAGCCAGTGCTACCCTTCAGCACCATCTGGGTATTTCATGTAACGAATTTTCCATCTCAGGGCTTGCTGGTCCTGAACTTTCCTGCATCCTTCCCATAGCCATCATTTTTATGGTGTTTTGCTTCTTTCCCTTGTGCTCACACTTTGCTGGAGAGCCTCTGGGATGCTGTATGGCCTGGGGATGTGCCAGTGGATGTTCTCCAAGCCCTCTCAGGGCTAAACATCTAACATAGATGTGCAAAGGCAAATTAACTTCATGGAAGTGATTGTCTCAGTGGAAGGAATTTGCCATGGGCTGGTGGGTGCACCAGATCAGCCCTCCCTTCTTCCCAGAGCTTCTGGGATCCTGATGTGTCTATGTAACAGCATTAATGCAAGATGTGTATAACTCCATACCCTAGATCTGTGTAACCTAATAAATAGTTTCAGTTAATGGACAGAAAAAGGAATGATGCTCAGTAAATTTGATTTTATGAGCCTTTCAGTTATTTGCTGTGCCCATTAGGTCGGAAGTAAGGTAATGATAAGTGTCCATTAGTGCATTAGCTCAGTGATGAGAGAGCTGAATTAAAAAAGAAAAAAAAAATTGTGGAAGAAACCCCAGAGCCTTGTGCATTTATTAAACCTTCAGTGTGTTAGCAATGGCTCTGCTGGCCGTCCAGCTGGAGGGACGAGTTTGGTCTTTGTGGGGAAAGTTCCTTCAAAATATTAATTCTGCCAGGCAAGTCAGTTTTTGCACAGATGTGTGGTGGAGCAGGGCAGGAGGGACACAGGACAATGCCAGTATGACCTGTGCTCCCCAGAAGGTGTCTGTAAACCAAAGGATACCTCGGAGAGCTTTGCTCCTGGTCTGCTTGCAGGATTCAGCTGCAGTGTCTATCAGACTAAGACCTAATGAATTGCATTGCACTTCACTCAGCTGGTGATTGATAGTTAAATCTAATAACAGTGTCTGTCTCATCAGCAGATACATTTCAGTTTCAATTTGTTGAATGCACTCTGACCAGGACGAGCAGTGGGTGTAATAGAGAGCTATCTCCTAAGCTAATAGAAACTGATACATGGAAGATGAAATCTGTTTTCTCTGCCTGTGTTGTCTGCTCGCTTTCCTAATTTGGTTCTACTTACAAGGGTTAATTAAGATGCTAACACTTCACCAGGGGATTCCCAGACAATGAAAACAACTTGGGGACAGAAGGACAGGGAAGGAGACAATAAGTTGTATGTGTTTTTGACACAATTTTGAGCCCCCAGTGGGAGCACTTCCCATGCATGTGATCTGGATAGCCAGTTCCCCTGCCTTTCGGGAGCAGGTCCCTAACTGAAACTTCTGTTTCAAACTCTGAGGTTTTGGTTGGTTTTGGTTGGTATTGTTTCTTTTGTTTGGTGGGTTGGGGGTTTTTTGTTTGTTTTTTGTTTTGTTTTGTTGGGTTTTTTGTTTTTTGGTTGGATTTTTTCTCCCTCATTGCATTTACTGTAGAACTGAAAATTTTCACAGTACAAATCTTTTTGGTGATTTTTAACGCTTTGCTTTTGACCTGTGAAAATGTGTTTGCAGCAAAGGTTGGGTAGACACCCTGAAAAGTGGTGAATGTGGACCTTCTGGTGCCAGCTCAAAAATTAACGTAGGCAAAGGACAGGGGTGACACTGGTCTCCAGTTACTGCCCACTTGGGTGACATCTCCACGGATATAGGGGTGCTACTGCCAGAGCTTCAGCTGTGGGGAAAATGCGTGGGCTGCCAGAGAGCCAGCGGGCACAGAGCTGAAATCAGGAGCAATGTCTGCCTCACACCCAGCACATCCACATCCCCTGAGACCCTGCGTTCTTAAAGGGTGATTAATATGATGTTTGGGAGAGGACATTAGGTGGGACATCCGTCTTAGAAAGAGCTTCCCTGTGGAGCGTTCAAGAGCGCAGGGATCTGGGGTGATTTTTGTGTTGCTGGTAATGCAAAGGGATGCCCTTATTTGTACTGCATCGCTGAACTCTATTAACTCTTTTATTCACCTTGTTCTCAGGACAAATGCTGTTTCATGTGGAGCCATCTACCAATCAGCTCCCATCAGCAGATCACTATTTCGTTTTTTTAAGCCTGAAAGGAAACATGCTGCTGCTGAATCCTACCAATGAGCTGCTTGCAGCACCATAGCCTCAGCATGGGCTGCCTACTGGCAGCACCCTTGGTTTGCCCCAGCAGCACCCCGGGTTTGTACCATGTTACCCCAGTTAGCACGAACAGATGAACAGCATTCCCAGTTTGCACCAGTGTTACCCCCAGTTTGCACCACATGTCCCTCAGGCTGGTGCCAGTCCCCAAGCCCTGCAGCCCTGCCACACAGGGCAGCTCCTTCCATGGAGCCCTGGCTGGTGGCATCTCTGGGGCTCCTGTACAGCCTCTGGGGTTGGTGTGCATCCTCCTGGGCTGTCAGCTCCCTTGGCAAAGCCCCTTCCTCCTCCTCATTATAGAGATGAATGTTGGAGCAGCACTTCTCCTGTAAATCTTTCCTGGAGGCTTTCCTCAGAACAAGCAGTTAGCAGAGCAGAAGGCATCTGTTTGGAAATGACAGGGCTTCCAAACCATTTATGAAGCAGGTAACTGCTCTCCTGACTATCAGCTCAGCTCTCCATCTTCCCTGGGCTGCAGCTGGCAGTGCCGTGGCAGAGCCCATGTCCTCCTGTATTTATTTACAAGGAGAAGGAGTCATTGAGATTAATGGCACAATTGAATATGCAATATGGTAAACAGTTATTTGGAAATGATTGTTTGTGTTTAATTATGACATACAGGATAAGTTTAACAGCCATAAATTTTTCATGGGATTGTAAATGCAAATGCAAGCATTGAAATGTGCCCAGCACATGAATCAGTCTCTCTCCACAGTGTCCTCCTGCAGTGTGACACTGCTGAGCCTCGGGGGCACACAGAGACCCACCAACAGCAATGGGATTATCCCCTCTAAGCATGGGAAAAGCAGTAAAAGGAGCTTGGGAAGGGCTGAGACACCAGAAATGGCTTGTTTCTAACCTGGAAAATGTGGGTTCAGTGAGCAGCAGAGGATGGAACTTCCTCGTACAGGGGAGAACAGAGCAGGGGCACCTCTATCCCCAGCAAAATAGGAAAACTTTATTTTCATGCAAGTCACTTGTCAACCCAGCAATTGTTCTGTATCAGATTATTTTTCCTACCTTTTCTCTCTTCCTATTCTTTTCACTCCTTTCTTCTTTCCTCACCCTTCTTTCCCCCCAGCACATGTACACAATTAAGTATTGCTGCTGTTGGCAATAGGAGAAAATGAAAAATTATCTTGAAAATAACAAGAAAAGACACACCAGAAAAATATATTTCTTTAAAAGGAGGGTGGTAATAAAGAGGAAATTTAATTTAAATGGGACATTTCTATGGGACAAAGGGAAATACAGTGTTGCTGGGGGAGGAGGAAGTAGAACATTGTTTTCTCCTAGTTTGCTCATCTGAGGGAAGTTGTAGTGTTCCCCAGCTGTGTAAAAGCTGGCATGATAATGAAAGATGAGTATTTTTCTGTCTCTGTGTATCTGAAACTAATCTCTCAGGGGACAAAATATATCAGTTGGTGAATTTCATGTTTAATTTTGTATTAGGCAAAGAACAAACTGTTTCCCTGTTGTACAATCACTCGCTCAGGCTTCCTACCTGCTTAGAGGGAAGTGCTCATTTTCTGAGCAACCACCCATGCCACCCTGTGATGTCAGGTGTGTTTTTTTTTTTTCTCTCACCATGTGTAAGCCTGTAGAGAATGCTTTGTTTCTAATGAAAATATTAATTTCAAAATGTCTTTTTGACCAAAAAGACACAGAACAGATTTTGAACAAAAAAAGAGAAGGATGTTCTTTTCAACCAGTCCTCTTGGAGGGTCTACTGTTGGTGTAGGCTTATTTTATATATTGCAAAAATATATATTGGCGGAAAAAAGAAATGTGTCACAAGCCAATTCTACACTGAGTTCCCTGCGGGCACACAGTTTAGACAGGAAGCCAGGGTTCTGCAGCTTTTGTAACGGGATCCAACCTGTTTGCTCACACAGCTTTGACTAAATGCTATTGCATTTGTGTTCCTGGCTCCATTTCAGCAAAAGCACTGGGAGTTGTCTTTAATGAGAAGCTGGTGAGTGCTGCTGAGAGCAGCCTGGATGGCAGGGCTCTCTTGCAGCCTTGGGGATTGGTGGGCATTGTTCTGTCTTTTTCCTTTGATAGTTAACTAGCCTGAGTCATATAATTTTATATAAAATGGTTCTTATTTGCCACATGAGCTAGAATTGAGGAGCCCTGGCTGTGAAGTGCTTTTTCTGCCACATCAGGGGGTGATAAAAGACTCCTTTACCTCCAGATACAAGTCACACCAAGACATGGCACTGAGGGTTGGGGGGTGGCAGGAGAAATGGACTAAATTGCAGGTGGATGTTTACATTTATGGGTCATGTGGCTCCACGTAGCTGTCAAAGGCCCCCAGGGTTACTCTCAAAGACATTTGCATTCACTCCTCTGTTGTTTGCTTACTAGGATGTAGGAAGGAATCTCTATCCCTTGGGATGTGGTGCATCAGTTCTGAGGAAGGGCTAAAGCAGAAACCCTGGTGGGAAGAGGGGATGTGGGGATGGAAGTGTTGAGCTAGAGTCTGAAAGGCTTTCCCAGGCTCTGCCTGTAGATTATTCCTGGTGCTTTTCCCTTCTCAGCCCTTTGCAAGTGTCCTGGCTGAAGGACACCTTTCAAATGAGAAATGAGCCATAATGAGAAAAGAGACACAAATTAATCAAAGATGAACATAATTACTTTGGCATAGTGTTCAGATGTAAAGCGTGTGTGTGTGTGTGTGTGTGTGTGTAGATGCATCTACACATCTACATGAGCTGTCCTTGCTCATCACTTGCAGCACTTGTGAAGGACTATACAAATAGGAGAACTCACATCCCCTGAGCAGAGATGTGGGGTACCTTCCCAAGCCAGATTTGGAAGTCGTGGGTTTATGTGTTGTGCTCTCAACTTTCCTTTGAAAACTGAGCATTGCAGGTGGTGGCAGCCGGTCCTCACCACTCAGCAGAGCCTTCTCCTGAGGAGTGGAGGAGCCATGAACAATGATGTTTACACAGTGCCTGGTGTTTTGCAGTAAATCCCAGTGTCACCCTGAGCTCTGCAGGAGCCTGGCAGTCCCCCCTTGGAGTTCCCCAGCAGCGCAGGACTGTAGGGATTCTGCGTGTCTGTACACTGGCTCTGCTGGATTGCTCTGAACAAACTCTACGTTACATGTCGGAAACAAGGTTGCTGAACATTTTTATTTTTTTTTCACTCCAAGCATGTGATATATAGTTTTAAGTTGTTTAATGAAGCACGGTAATTGAATGGTAATAGCTGTTCTTCGAAAGTCTTGAAAATAGATGGAAATATGTCTGGATCAGTGTATTGTCTAGAGGGAACTAATCTATCTCTGAAAGAATCTGGTGATTTGTTCTTGTTGTTCTATGAAATTAGAAATTATTGCTGTTTATGAAGCACATTTATAAAACTTGCTCTCTCTACTTTTAAGGAGCTGGCTTAAGGACATTTACTATGATTCACATTTCATCAAACAGTGCACATGTAGCTGCATTACAAAACCAACATCAATTAAAAACAGATTTGGGAGGTAATGTAGTATGTAGGCTGTAAAGCTCTGGTGGAAAGAAAATGTACCTGCTTAAGGAATCAAATGGGGCTCTTAAAGCCTGGACCAGTGGAGTAAAATGGGAATGTTGTAATAGATCAGAGAAAGCTAAACAAGGCAATGCCTTTCAGTGTGAGCCTGGGACGTGTCAGAGCTGGCAAAATATTTCATTGTGCAAGTTATTAAAAATGAGGAAATTGTATATGGTGTAATGCTTGATCCTGATTGATTGTGTATGCTGAGAGCTAAGTCAGGTCAGCCCCAGCCACTGCATTAGGAGGCAGTTGCTTGGCAAGAACTGCAGAGATTGCTAACATGCTCAAAACTATTTTCGCTACTTTACTAAAATAAATGCCTCGGTCATGTCAAAACATATTAAAGGTAAAATGAGTCATCACCACTAAGGCAACTGAAAAGCAAGCTCCTACACAGGAGGTGTGGGATGCTCTGAGAGCTGATCTGGGCTGCGGAGGTGAGGGGGCACGAGAGCAGCAGAGTCCGACAGAGCCTGGAGCAGTACAGGGAGCTGGGAAAGGGCTTTGCAGGGTGTTTTGCAAAACCAAACAGCCAGAAACCCATTGTTCCTGTGCTGGGGGGAGAAGGGGATGAGCTCCTGGTCTGGAATAAGGGGGATCTGGTGGCACTGGGTCTCACCCCAGAGACAACCAGGATCAGCTCTCAGGAGCCAACATTTCCAGTTAATTTGTTCACTGAGAAGAAGAAATGCAGAGCCCAGGTGTCAGTTTGATTTGAATGCATGAATAGTTTCTGTGAAAAAGTTGAAAGTGGAAAAAGTTCTATGTAACAGTTTCTGTTGATGTGAAGCACAGAGGGACATGCTGGCTGTTCTGGGGCTGCCCTCACCGTGGGGCTCCTTGAGGTTAGTGCTGTGGGTCAAAGTTGGCTAAAAGCAGACAACCAAGACCTAGAAAAATAGTATTACATCTTAAGATAGCTAAACTTTGTCCAGTGGGTCATCCTGTAATGAATTTTAAATGGATTTAAACTAGCTCAAAACTAAGTTTAAAACGTTAGAAAGAACATGTGCAGTCTCAGGACTTGGATGGCCAGATGCTATGATCCAATAATTTAATGTAGTCTTGATTAAGTTTGGGGTCGTTTTTTTGTACAGCAATCTGTCCTTTACTGTTCACAAACCTTCTTCATAAAACTGTGTCACAGTTATGATGAGCCAAACCTGCATCTGACTCTCAGCTTCTTGATCAAGGGATGTGAGCAAAGTTTTCTAAATAGAATCATAGAATCATAGAATAGGCGGGGTTGGAAGGGACCTCAGAGATCATCGAGTCCAACCCTTGATCAATTACCACCACAGTCACTAGACCACGGCACTGAGTGCCATATCGAGTCTCTTTTTAAATATCTCCAGGGACGAAGAGTCCACCACCTCCCCAGGCAGCCCGTTCCAATGTCTGATCACCCTTTCTGTGAAAAAATTCTTTCTAATATCCAGTTTGAACTTACCCCGGCACAATTTAAGACCATGCCCTCTTGTCTTACTGAGAGTTGCCTGGGAAAAGAGACCAACCCCCGCCTGGCTCCATCCTCCTTTCAGGTAGTTGTAGAGGGCAATGAGGTCTCCCCTGAGCCTCCTCTTCTCCAGGCTGAACAGCCCCAGCTCCCTCAGCCTCTCCTCGTAGGATCTGTGTTCGAGTCCCTTCACCAGCTTGGTTGCCCTAGATGCAGCAACCAAAGTCCCTGACCACAAATTCCTTAAAGCAGAGCTGAGGAACAGTTATATCCCTGCAGCTGAGAAGCAGGCAGGCAGCTGGAGGGGTTTTTCCCCCTTTTGCAGAGCTCTACAACCAAGGCCATGCTGGGCAAAGGAAAGGAGAGCTTCCTTTGCAGACATGGAGCCCACCTGCAATTTGTTAACTTGTGGAGCTGTCAGGAATGAGAACACTGCAAGCTGAAGCTTGTAAGAAAAATGGTCAACTATCTGTAATTGTCAGTGTGAGCCGAAAAAAAAGCAGAAATGTCTCTTTTTATAGAGCTGCACAGGTCCAGCAGTACTAAATCACTGCTGCAGCCTGGTACTCAGGTTGTGGGGACCTGTCGCCAGGAGTAAAGGACAAAGTGGCTTTGTGAAAGGAAGAACAGGGAATGTGAGGGGTACGTGAACATGATGGGGGCTTGGAGGGGGGGGAGCAGGGCTGCCCAGGGTCAGAGGGAGGGAGCCCCTCAGCTTGGGACCCCAAGGTCCTGGCAGGGCTGGCTGTGGGAGGTGAGAGGGTAAAGTCCCTGCTCCACAGAGCCTGTTTCTTTTTTTTATTTAGCTGATGAAGAAATTACACTTGTTCATGTTTTAAAGCTGGTCAAAGAATTATGTGTGTGTTTTCCACCCTGAGGCTTAAAAGCCCTTATCTACACTTTTTTTCCCCATGCTCGTTCTAAAATGTGTTGGCCTTGGCAATTGATTACTTTAATTTCCCCAGGCAGGCATTCATTATACCTCACCATTCACATAATTATGAAATAAGATGCTTTTTGCAGCAAAATGACTCTAGTACAATTAGCAAGATATTGTTTCTAAAGGAGCCCTACACTTCTACTTGGGTAAAAGGTCATCCAGGGCAATCATTTAAAATAGAGGAAGCTAAATCACAGAGGAATCTATGCCTTTCCCATCATATTTGCTCCTTGGCACTGATGGGCCCAAGTGTTTAAAAAACATGAGTTAGGCTACACAAAATAATAATGGGATTTACTTAAGTGGTGCAGCCAAAGGGAAGCAGAGGGGTGCTGGGAGTGCCGGCTGCTTTGGTCTGCTCTGGGGCATTTGCTCCTACGTTTGTCCCCTTTTGGTGCCACAGCCTGCTCACTGTGGCAGACCCCACCATGGTCCCCAGGATGGCAGAACCCACCACAGCCCCTCAGAGGGCACTCAAACCCCCACATGACCATCAAACCCCTCTGGTGCTGGAGGTGATGATCCCCAGTCCCTGGAGCTCTCTCTATGGCCCTGGGAAAAATCCTCCTGTGTAGTGAGGATTTTTCCCTGTTGATGCTGTTGTAATTCAAAGTCTGCTAAATGTGAGGCTTTTTTCGCCCCCCCCAAAGTTATTTTCTTGCTAGCTGAGAGGTGTGCTTCAGTCCAGTAGCTCTAGTACTGGAGGGGTCTTGTGGCCAGTGCAGTGTATGTACTGTGTACAGGGTCAGAAAAAAGAGTGTAAGGATACAAATAGTTTGTGTGTGTGTATTTATGGTATGTACACACTATATTGTGTGTATATTTAAGTAACTATTGTGTGATTGTATCTGATACATATCCTGTGTATATTGTCTATGTAATATATACTAGATATAATGTGTAAAATGTATTACATAGTTTATATATACACATATATATCACAGAAATGCAGAGTGTCAGGGTGAGTGTGTGTATGTGTGTGTATATACATATACAGTTTGTGTGTATTTATACTATGTATACATACATCTAGAGAGATATGTGTACATACATATGTGTTTGTCCCTGTGTGTTACCCAGCAGGAGAGGCCAGGCAGGGGGATGAGGGCTCCCAGCCCCACACTGCTGCTGGGGTGGGCTTGGAGATGTCCCCCAGGCCCCAGCCATCAGCACTCTTGTCACCTCCAGCTGTGCCCTTGTCTTGGTGGCAGGAATGGGATTGTCTCCTCACGGGGCTGGCTGGGGGCTGCCAAACCCACTTATCCCTGCAGCTGGACCATGTCCCTAGGCTCATTAATGCTGGGGAGACTGGGTGTGCTGAGTCGTTCTTTTCTGTGTAAATACCATGGTAAAAAGACATGACATTTTCTGGGCCATTCTTCTGTATTAATAAGATTCCAAGTACAGGGTGACCTTTTCACAAAGGATTTGTAAATGCCAAAAACTGCATAAAAATCTCTCTTTCTCAGGCAGACAGAGGCATCATAACTTTGCATTTATTTCTTAAATTATGTTTTCTTGCCTTTCCCCTTTGGTTTTTATCATCTCCTTCTGCTGAATGGATGTAACAAGAGCTGTGCCTTCAACACTAGACACAGAAGAGAATAAGAAAAATCCATCAATAAAATAACCTCCTGCCCAGGGGATCATTTTTCTGTGGAGATGAGTGGATTAAACCAAATCAGGAGAGCCCCCAGAGCCCAGGTGGGTGTCCTGCCAAGGCTCAGCATGGGGAAGGGGCTTCAGGCATAACTCATACCTGGGCAGGAGCAACTCCCTCCCACGGCAGCTCTGCTAGTGCCCTTGTTCTTCAGACTTCTCCATAGTGATCTACATTTCCCTTTTGCAGCATAAGGCACTACTTGTCGTTCAGCTCACAGTGACTAATGAGAGTAATTGGTCCCTGTCCTCTTTATTATGTCCCTCTAAGTATTTGTTAAGAGTTATCATGTCTCCCCCCAGTCCTCTTCTCTCTTCACTTAAAGATTCCCAATTCATTTAAATCTGTCATCCCTGACCCTCCCTCCCACTCCCACTTTATACATCAAATAACTAAGCCTAATTACTTTGCAGACATATCACATTAGAGTGAGAAAATTATGGGGGGGGGGTGGGGGGTGGATAGCAAAGTGCCCTGGAAAAGTGATCACTCAAATTCCCCACTGGCCAAAACCGTGGGCTCACCACAGCTCAGGGTAAGCAGCTTGAATCTGGATGTAGGAGCTCGGCAGCAATTCCCATGTCCCCATCCCATCCCACTGCTCCACCAGCAGTGGAATATATGCTGGGCATCACTACACCACACTGGGACAAACAGCAGCAGAGGAGAGGTGCAGCATCCCTCCTGCACTTGTTAAGATGAATATAGGGGTTAATTTGGATTTAGAAAGTGAAAATGTTAACCTTCATTTATATTCTGGCACCCAGCATTAATCACCTTTCCCTTTTTTTAGCAACCATTCTTGTGTTCTGTTTCTTCACTTAAAGCTGATAATAAGCTGTCTGTCTGTATAACCATTCTGCTGACACAAATCATGATGGATATGAAAGGCAATAAAAAAGTAGATCTAATGACACATTGCTCAGAATGAGACAAAAAAAAATTAACCATGTTCTTTAATCATCAGTGTGCAAAGCCAACTGGAATAGATTTAGTTCAAGGAGGCCTCATTTCTATTTAAATATAAAATACACAGGAAAATTTTCAGAACCACAGAAAACTATAGATTTCTGAGAAGGATTATAATACCAACCAAAAGAAAAACCCAACACTAATGAACAAACAAATCCAACACAAACCCCACATTTCAGAGAAGCCAATGCCTTCTCTTGCTTGGATTTTTCAGCATAAAATACAGAAAACTGTACATACAACAAGGTCACTGAAAACTGAACCAGACGTGAACTTTTTGCTTCTCATCGATGCAGAATCAGCTTCTAGGCAATATTTCTTTCTCTCTTCCCTTTTGCCCTGCCAGCACTCATATTTCCCCACATTTTACTTCGAAGCTGTATCTCTAATTGCACCCATTGCAGAATAAAACATAATGGCTAGCTATAACACCCAGCTTTGCTGTAATGATCCAAATGCTTCTCAGCAATATTCCAAATGCTGTGATTCTGAACTGAGCTCTGCATTGGGAAGAACTATGAAATTTAGAGTAATAATGCCAATCTTTGTGAACAAAGAGTCAAGTCTACAGTGCAAGGGTACCTAAAAATAACTCAGGGTGCCAAGCTGTCTGCTGTTTTCCCCTCTCCCCCAAAACTCAGCACTTCTATACCAACACAGGGTGGTCTCCCACCAGGAAAGCTCTGAAGAGCCCATGTGATGCTTTGCCATCCCTAGCTCTGAATACCCAACATTTCAGTGAACCCTTCCTCTCCTCTGCCAAAACCAGAAGACTGGTTTAAAAACGCTAAGACTCAAAAACAGAAATTCACTTAAGGGTCTTTGTTTACCTCCTGGACAGAGATTTCAGAACATGCTCAGGTCTCCTTCCACCCTTCTTTATGCACTGATAAAGAGAACACAGTCCCAGCCCAGTGTCTGCAGCAGGCTGGGTCTTAATAGGCATTAGGTGCTGGAGAAACCTGGAGTGAGCTTTTGGATAAATGAAGAAGAAGATGAGACTACGAATGTCTCGGTACAAGGGGCACCCAGCTAAATTATCAGGCACTGGGTAATTAAACTGTGAGATGCATGATGGCCAGAAGGATAAATGGGTTCAAAAAAGGATTCAATTAATTCAGAAGAGAAACCTTTCTGTGGCTATTAAGCCCCTTGGTCCCAATGCAACTTCTGGCTCAGGAAGTCTCTAATCTGCTAATTACTAGAAACTGTGAGCTTTATTTGTAGGCCTGGATCATTTGGTGTTTGGCTAGTGTCTGCTGGAGGCAGGGTACAGCCTAGATGATTTTGGATGCTCTGGTGTGCCTCATCTTTTGTTTGAATCTTTTAAATCATCTTACCAGGTACTCCATGGTGCTGGCAGCCTCCAGCCTCCTCCATCCCAGTGGCAGGGGTCAGGATGCACCCAGAGCCCACCCCCCAGCACAGCATTCTGTTCCCACCTCCAGACTCAGCTGCCCTTCAGGTTTTTGAGGTCTCTCTTTCCTTTTGCATTTCTTAATTTATTTAGGTGTTATTTTATTACGACAATGAAGTAATTGCACTGGCACAAGCAGAACGTTAACGTTGTGGTCTGAGAAAAAAGCACCAGCTTTAAGCCTCTATGCTGAAAATTATTTTCACCAGCAAATGAGGGTGTCAAAGCAGATGTTCTCCCTGCAATACACATCACTGCTTTTCCTTCAGGTCTTCTGAACTTGAATGCCTCTGCTGCAAACATCACTAACAAACAACCCAGTCTTAGTGATTTCAGATGTGTTTTGTTTCTTTGTTTTGTCTGCATGAAGAGTTTGAATGGTTTTATAATTTGCCTGTGCTTCCATTTTATGATATCTGCCTTCCATCTGTTATTTTTACAGTTTATATTACCATTCTCCTCTCTAATGTCAGCAGCTCTGCTGTAAAACCCATGTTGCACCCTAGAAACTTACAGCCTCATTCAAAAAACACATCTTGTGTGTGATGGCATGAGAAGTGCCTGGACAAGAATGGATGGATCTTTTACTAATGATTTTCTTATAGGACGTGCCCACGCAATAGTAGCACTTGGTGCACATACAACTTCTTGCTGCACTTTGCAGAAGACCCACTGAAGGATGCAGAGCCTATTCACCAGATCTAAAGAAAACACTGGCTTCCCAGCTGTTGAGTCCCACATGTGCCACAGTCTTAGGTAAAATTTTCTCTTATTTCTGGCAACACACTTTTTTCTCCGTGTTTTATAATTTTCCAAGCACAAGTATAATTGGCTCTGGCCTGCTACCAAGAGGTTTGTTAAAACGGCAAGGGAGGAAATTAATGATTGTTAAGAAGATCTAATTCCAAGGATACTGAGTTGTTCATTACACATTTATGGCTACTAACCAGCAGTGCTCAAATAAAGGCCTGTGGGTTTGTTTACCTTGCCAAGGCACTATGATGCATCCAGTCACAGGGATGCAAAGGCTGAGGCAGGAATCGACACGGAGCTACTGAAACCCCTACTGTGCAGCTGGAAGAAACTGATTTGATGATGAGCCTGTGAGTACAATAAAAATGTGCATAATTTAAAATGCATTAAAACCATAAGCTGCTAAAACATCAATATTTAAACACCATCTCCTGCAGCTTCACCACAGATTCTGCAGGAAGAGCAGACAGTGTTGAACATGAAGTTGATGAAGGTGCAAGAATTGCCTGAAAAGCTTCTTTAGCCAGATTGCTGACATGGTTTTGAATAGAGCTATCTAGGGGACAAATCTGGCCCCAGGTGTTCTCCTGTTTGTTCAGAACTGCTGTGAAACGGGTTTCTAGTCTCTGTGCAGGTACAGTGAAAGCCAGACAAACTCATGGAGTTAGTTTCCAGCTGGAGTTGCTCCTCAGGGAGCAGGCAGTGGACATGGGGCCTGAGTATCTTCAAGTGCTGGGATGGTGGTAGGAGGAGCCTGGGGCACAATATTCAGGTTTTAACACTGTTGGTGTAGGAAGGCTGACCTGGCTGCTGGAACATACCTATTTCCATGGGATTGTTACTGGGAGCCTAAAGCTGAGGGATGCTCCAACTGCTTCCAGTAACCAAGTCACTGTGGACGCGGATGGGACTGAGTCACCAGTGACTCGAAACCTGATGATGGTGATGATGAGTTTTCAGCTAACGACCCCAATTCATTTTTCATTTGCTTTCCAGCATTGCATCATGCCAAGGGACACAAAGATTACTGGATGATGCAAAAGAAAATCTTCTGCATGATGACATCAGGAGACAGGTAGTAGCGTTAGGGGTGCTGTGACCCCCAGGACCCACCCCCCAGCACTGGCTGGCTTGCACTCAGCTGCTTGTTGATGGAACTCCCTGCATTGGTTTGCTAGGGGCATCTGCTGGAGTGATGCATTTATCACCAGGAACCTCCTTGTCTGCCTGGTACTGGGCCTGCACATGGTGACGCTCAATCATCTGAACTTAAGACACTCTGTTATACATACCATGAAATTCAACAAGGTATGTCCTATATGGGGTTGTAACACTGCAGCTGTGGGGACTAATTAGATAACACTCGTTATTGTTCATTCAATTTGCCTTTGCTGGTGCAGGGAGCTGAGTGCTGACTGCTCTCAGGGCTCTGATTGATTGCTCCACTTTGCATTCATTAGGAAGGTGGCCTCAGCACAGTAGTTTTACAACATGCGTTTGCTACCACTTAGCTGGATGTGCCAGTCAAACGCCTTGAACTGTATCCCTCCATTAACAAGATTTTCCAAATACACCGGGGGCTGCTCTTGCAGCAAGCAGCACGAGGGGAGTGAACACGGGGGGACAGCGAGGGCTGGGGACAGAAAGGGGGAGTTCTGCACCAGCTGATGCCCTGTGCAGGTTTGCAGCCTCAGAGCTGAACCATCCCAGGGTGTTGTTCAGCTGCTGGCACAGGCAGCTCCACTGCCAGCCTGGAAGGCAGATGCACTGTGGCTGCAGCTCCTTTGGGTGTGAAGCACTGGCAGTCCTTCCCGTGCTGCATGTGCAGCTCTGGCTGGATAGTTCAGGTCTGTGCACAACATATTTATTCAATGGTAATCATTTTGTTTCTGCAAAGGGAACATGTTCCACTGTTCCTGCAGCTGACAGGCTCTGGCATAAGTTGCAAGCTGAGGCTCCAAAAGGAGAGAGAATATGTTTATGGGATGAAGCACAGCTGTTTGCAGTATTCGTCTGCCCTAGCAATTATTTTAATAGGAAGAATTCCTGGAGGGTTACTTGGCTTCTGCACGGCATGTGCTGTGCTCACAGGCACTATTAGGGTATCAGCCCCATGAACCCCTAAAGATATTTCTGTTCTTCTAACGCATTTCTTAAAAAGAAAGAGGGTTCAGTTCTGCACCCTGCTCACACACCAGAAAATACTCACTCCCATGGGCAACACAAGAAATGATAGAAAACTGGTACGTTTTGGTAATCTGCATGATGGTGATGTGTTTACCAGCTTGTCTGAACTGACCCAGACCTCCCCTGAGGTATAAGAGGAGATCTCTACCCAACTTTGAGATGCAAAGTAAGGCACATCCCTACAGACTTAGACACTTACCTGTCTCTGTATGGTTTTGCCTTAGGAAACAGAGGTGGGAGCTCTTGAACCCGTTCACTTTGCACTGGTATTTCTGTGTGTGCTTCTTCTGCACCAAGTTTTACGGCAATTTCTGGAGGCTGAGTCTTGGGCCAGGCTTGCTGCAGTGGGGCAACAGGGCTTGTTTGCTCCATCACTTTATTTCAATGATAAACTGGAGTCCATTTAAAATTCAGCAGCTCCTTGTGAATATGTTGCTGCTTTGCCTCAGAAGTAATCACTGCCAGGACAGTTCTCAGGCAGCACTGCTCACTAAATAAAAACCCACATTCCTTGTAGAAGGGGAAAGCTCCCCGGAGACTAGTAATGTTTTAGCCTGCCTGTCATCCAGGGGTTTCAAAGTACTTCATGGGCATTAATGAAGTCACAGGACACTCCTGTAAGATGGAAATTTGCTGGTGACTGGGCAGAGGGTGTACTGGGGTCTGCAGGTCAGGAGAACAGCCAAACAGCTGGTCAGGAGCTGTGGTGAGGAAGGAGGCATGGATGGATGGATGGATGGATGGATGGATGGATGGGTAGGAATCACCTTCCTCAAAGGGTCAGCTTCCTGGTCAGCTCCATCAGGGCTACTGATGGCAAACCATCAGTCTAATTCAGCAGCTGCTGCATGCTCCCTCTGGAGGTTATTACTGTTGGCACTTCAGTTAATAGTAGTCTATTTTGAAGAGACTTGTCTCCATCATTTCTACTAATTAATATGCTTGAGAAGCGCACCACTGTGCACAAACATTGCCCCACTGCCCTCTGGTACTGTAGCTGGACCTTGTTTGGCAGTCCCCCATTTTAACTACCAGCAGAACCACTGGTCATCTGCAGAGAGGCATCTGCTTTTCCCCCTGGCACAGAATCTGCTTTTCAGAACTTTCATGCATTTGCACTGTATGGAGAGAATCACCTCCACTTCCCCATCTCAAAGCTGTGCTCCCAGGGAGCTTCTGATCCCCACAGGAAGAAAGGGCACATTGCTAACAGGGAGAAGGCAAGGAGAAAACAAATGCCAAAAAGGCTTTACCCCAAAATATGGCTTTGATCTCAGTGCACAATGGAAGAGACAGATACAAACAGACCCAACCCTGTGATTATAAACTCCAGGTCACAGTCTGGATGTTCCTAAAAAACACCATCTTTTGTGCATGTTGCATTCAAAGATTTAAGCCTCTGACAAGAATTAGATTATTTACTCTTCACATGCCTTGAAAATCTAAGCCTCTAACACCACATTTAACATAAAATAAAGTCTCACCTCAAGTCCAAACCCATTTCCAGATAAAGGCTGCATCCAGGTTTGGCTGTGCTCCATCTCTCCAAAAGTATTTGCTTGGAGGATTTGCAAATCGTGTCCAAGATGTGGGGTTGATGGTTCCAGCACTCTCAGCACTGAGGGGCGATGCTGTCTTGCAGAGCTGGGCAGCAGCCAGAGGGCTGGAAAGATCAGCACAGAGACTTGGATCTGCTCAGGTATCCAGACATGTTATTTCTAGTTGAAAGTAATGGGAATCAGTGGCCTAAATGGAAGTTAAATGCTTTAATACTTCAGTGGAAAAAGATATGAGAGCAAAGCAGGAGTCAATAACATCTGCCAAATCAGGTTTCAGAAAGCTGGCCAGAAAAAAAGAAAAAACTAACAAATATCCTGGAACTCACAAAGGGGAAAACAGATAACAGTTTGCTTTAACTAAATAATGCCTCTCACTAAAGAAATGCCATTTTTAATCTAAATATTTAGATGAGAACAGAAGTTCAGTGTTTTTTGTCAGTGCCATTAGTTTCTCTGTAGAGAACATTAGCGCTTTGCTACCGACAGAACGTCAATAACAGGGGAGATAAATTCTTCTGAAGCCTTAATTTTCTCAGCATTTTGAAGGCTAACTTACGCATCAGTGAAGGATAATGTGAGCATGCACGTAAACAATGGGCCACAAATAATACAATGTAATTCCAGTGGAATCTGTTTCTGAGAGATTCCATCTGTAAAAGGGACACAGCAGTGGGAAGGGCTTCCACTGCTGGGCGTTTGGCTCTCCAGCAAGAGCTCTGTGAGAGACTGAGCAGCTCCTTTCTTCTTACCTGCCTTTCCATATGTTTGCTTTATCCAGGCAAAATACTGCAAATGATTATGCACAAATGTTCCTTGGATATGTTTTTTATTATTATTAATTAGTTTTAACCATTTTTCTTGCTCCTTTTATGTGGGGTTTTCATTCCTGTGACCTTATTCTACCAGCTCTGTTTACTATCAGAGTATTCACTGAAGCAGCAATTTGTACAGGATTACTGGAGATTATTCACTGAGAGTAAAGTGATAAATTAATTATTAATTCTCATTATTAGCACTATTGTCCTGTTGCCCAGGGGCCTCACTGAAATCAGGACCTGGGTACTGTGTAAGCAAATAGGGAGAGACAGTTCTTGCTCCTGAAGGGCTTTCAGGCTGAGGAGGTGGCACGTCTCAAGGGAGGGGTGTGAAGGGATAAGACAATGTGCTCAGTGTCAGATCCAGGATATTTATTTCTCCCAGTCCTCCCCCAGCCTATCGCATCCACCGTGCACCTCGAGCTGCTGGAGCATTGCACCTCAGACCTGAAATAAAGAGCCTTTTCCACAAAGTTTGCTGTTCTGCTCTCAAAGCAAAAGATAGATAAAACAAGTGGCCAGAAAAACTCAGGAAAAGAAGACGACAAAATAATGAAAGAGAAGTTCTTATTCTGTTTTGAATTAACTCCATGGTTTAACTATTCCCCTACCATCTCCTGCCCTGAGTGTCTGAACTATGTCTAGTTCAGTCATGATCTTGCTGAACAGATAAGATGTTTTTAACCTTTCTGCACAAAAGCATTGTGTAATATGTGCAGCTTCTGCTGAGATAGTCATAAATTCCACGTAGGACAAGCTTGCATAAAAAACCTGGAGGCCGAGGTTTTAGTATCACCATCTGCAAACATTAAAAATTACAATTTTCCTCTCCCTCAGGGTAGGAATAAAGTAACATATCTATGCAAGATGCAAGGACGTTCAAACAAGCACTGCCTCTTCAGCTACACACATCCTTCTAATGGTCAGATGGGGTTTTTTCTAACTCAAATCTTCAAACAGAACCAGGACTGGGTGTCTGCTCCTTTGCTGCAGCCTTTACTTAGCTTGCTTCTGTGCTACAGGCAGCTCATGGGCTTGGGCTGGATACTGCAATTTAAGGCACATTCCTGGAACAGGTATTGATGTGCACGTGGGCTGGGGCAGCATAGCAAAGCCTGGTGGATTCTGCACTGAACAGATGCCCAGAGGTTTCCTTGTTTATTGTGTCTGTTGGGCTGAAAGAAAGCTTCAGATTCCCCTGGAGAGTACATTATCCCTCATCTGACTGTGACAAAACCCAGGTGACCACGCTCAATATTTCTGTCAGTAACAAACACCTCTTGCAGCTGTATAGATTTATCTGTTGTCATTTTACTGCCTTGGCATTTTCTGATCTTTGGCCCAGGTTTTTTTGAACCTCAGCCCCTGCTTCCAAGTCACAAACCTGAAACGTGGATGCTGGAGGTGCTGGGGAGAAGGTAGGAAGGGAGGAAAACCCCTGGAGGAACAGCTTCTCCAATCTGACATGGGCTGCAGTTTGCAGAACATGATCGATATGGTGTGTAACTGTGGAAACCCACACACGCACAAATAAAACAAGAAAGGCACTGTAAAATATGTTGGGGCAGGAAAATAAATGATCTCTCTGTCAACTATTTAAAAGCAATCCAGTAATGTGAACAATCAGAAGTGAAGAAAAATCAATACTCTTCTCATGGTGCAGAAATGGAAAGCAAGTTGGATTTTACTCCTGCAAAATCCATGCAAACAAAACCCGACAGATTAATTCTGCCTGTCAGTAAGTGTGGCCATTTCTTCATCTGCAGAACCACCTCCAGGAGAGCACTCTCTTCAGACACAATACTGTGTTTATTGACACCCCTTATAAATTGCTCCTGTGTCAGCAGCAAACCACTGAGTCTTTACACAGGAAATATGAACAATTGTGTTGCATTCCCAATGCTTTTACTTTGGTTAATCAAAAATACCCACCAGGAAGACCTCAAGCAAAGCACAGACAGAACAAACTCAGCCAAACTCAGCCCAGTCTTTTTCTGCCTGAGGGATGAGCATGCTCAGGAGGAGATAGGTAGCTCTTGGGGCAGAGTTGGGGACACCCATGCAATTGCCTGGCTCAAGCATGGCTCAGCATCAGCAGCTCCCTCCTTGCTGGCACCAAGAGGAATTGTCACCTGTCACTGTAAAGGACAGTGCTGAACAGGCCAGGAAAATTCTCTGCCACCAGGAGTTGTACAAGCCATTCATTCCACACATCCTCCATGCCTGCCAAAACAAATTCAATTTAATGCAGAAATAAAAATCTGCAGCCTCTGTTGCAAGTAAATCAGCTTTTCAAAATAATTTCTTCAGGCCTTTAAGATTCATGGCCCCCAGGGTAACTGGTAACAGAGGTATTCCCCTCTGCTCTTTGCCCAGCAGCTGCATTTTCTGAGGCAGATCATGGGAGCTGCAGCTTTGGGCAAGTGTTTTCTATTTCCCTTTTTCATTCCTCCTCTTTCCTTTTTATAGCTTTCATCTTCATTGCTGTCTCCTATCCCTAAGCACTCAAATAGCAAATTAAAGTAAGAGAGAAGACATCTGAACAAACTGCTTCGCCTGCTTTCCAAAATAAACTCTAAAGCTCTTAAAAGTAGCTCTAAATACCTTATTTTAAGACAGTGCATGCTAAGAGAGGAACTACAGCGCCACTTAAGGCACTTCTGGTGCCTTAAGCATGGCAGAGCAATCCATGAAGTGCTTTGGCAGTGGCTGTGGTGGTCTCCAGCTGTGGGCAGGAGAGCAGGAATTATTCCTTCGTGTTGTCCTTCTGCAACAAAAAAGGGAGAATACACATCAAGAGGATTATCTCCATGATGACAGCAGGGAAGAAACAGGAGCTTTCCTAGAAACTGCTGGATATGGTCAGAATGAGTGCAGGAAATGAGGCAGTTGGGGAAAAACTTTCTCAATTATTCAGCTAGAAGTAACAGTTGAAAGCAGCTTCTGAATCAAGGGGCAGCAACAGAATCTTCCTTGGTAATTAGGGAAGACACTGTCCATGTTAAAGACTGATTTGAAGACATGATTCCATTTTAAAGTCAAGGGCATTTGTCTCAGCTAATGACACCAGCATAACATCCCCAAGCATGCTGTTCCCAAACCCCCTTTGCTGCCTGGCCTCAGGCCTCTCCACAGACTCCATTCTCACCCCATTCTGAAGCAGCAGAGACACCAAAAATTACATATGGCACCAAACTCCTCATCAAGTCACCTGAAAGCAGCCCTGTTCAGTACCTGAACCATGCTGGGTTACAGCAGTGGAAACCTCACTTCAGTTAATACAGCTGAAAAAGTCTACAGCTAAATATGGTTTCCAATGTCTGTTGTTACCCAGCAAAATAATCAGGAGAAAGACACGGTCTCTTCCTCTTGCATTGCTGAACCTGCTCACTGTGTTGTCATTTCTTGTTTGGTAGGAGATTTCTGCAGAAGGAGCCCTGTCTTGTACCTCGGAAGTACGATGCCTATGAAAAGCACTATTTAAACAAGACAATGCACAGCAAGAGAGACAGCAAATTACCCCTCCAATGTTGCTTCTGCAAAGCCATCAGCAGCACGATGAGCTGCTGTCCCTTCTGCATCACCCTTGTTAGCCTCAACTTTTGGGCTGTGACAGTTTCTATTAGATACTAATTAAACTGCAGAGCTCAGACATATTTTTAGTATATTTTGGAATAACTTCCACTAGCCTGTTCAAGAGTTCTGTAAGTACAGGCTGGGAAACCCCAACATGATACAGGAGGACACACCTGCTGCTGCTTGGGATGGGAGCAGAGCACTTGCTGCATGCCTCAGGAACCCCCTCCCCAGTCACAAGTCACCCTGTGAATTAATCTTCTGCCAGGGGCTGAACGGGACCCTTAGTAACTGGGAAAGAGAGAATGCTCTATATTGTGGAGAGAATAACTCTCTGGCAGGACCTTATTCACATGCAGCCTGTTTTGTAAAGGTTGTGCTGCCATTCCTGGGTTTCCAGTGCCACCTTCTGTACAGAAGAGGAAACCTCTGTTTCAGGAGCTCCAACAAATGAACTGGAAAATTCCTCCCCGCCCACATGGGAACACAGTCACTACTGAAATTAAATACTGAAAGGTTTACATTTTCAGTAGCTCAACAGCATGTTGAGTTGTGAGCTGAAGACACCCACATGTGCCAAAACCTCCTCATTTTACAGAGAAAGTACATCAGCTTCACTTTGTGTTTTCCATAAATTCATACAGCCTTGGGATGACATGTAATGGATGAGAGAAATAAATATCCATTATTATAGAAAAAAAATCAAACCGAAGCATAAATCTGACTATAAATATCAAAACCACTTGTTAAATAAATTCAGGGAACTGCAATTAAAGTATGTGAGCAGGGAAAGCTATTTTCCTTCTCAGTGTCATCCTGAGTCTTGTCCCCAGGGAAAGGTTTGAAGTGATTTCCAGTTCCATTAGATTGACAGCAGACACCCTGCCTGTGCCTGCCTGGGGAACCACACTTCATCCTCAAATACCCGACTCTATCCAGCAGCAGGTACAATAACTACTGGAAACAGTTGCCATCAATAGTGGTTTTTTTCATATTGTATCAAGGCTACACAGGCGTTAAATACAAAAATCCCTAAACTGGATTTTTCTTGTCTTTAGTTCCAGATTTAAATATTAAGAACAAACCTTTTTCTCTTCCTAAGCTGTACAAAGCCATCCATCAGAGCTGGAGCTGTGGCCAGCAGCAATGCTGGGATGCCCCAGTATTGGAAGTGGTCAAACACAGCTTGGACCAGGCTTTGGGTGACCTGGGGTAGTGAGAAAGCTGGAGGAGGCCAGGGGCTGGAGGAGATGACTTTTAAAGGTCCCTTCTGGTCCAAACTATTCTGTGATTTCATTCTTCATTCTACTTTCCAAGAGCGGCTAGAAAATTACTTGATGAATTACATTTAGGAGGTTTTTCCAATGAGTACTGTTCAGCATGATTATGTGCTATGTACAGATTTTCATTAAAAAGACAGACAAGGTCTTACCAGCCTCCCTAATAGATGTACCACACTGTTCTACCAGATCCAATAAGCCCTAAAGATGATTCGGAACAGCCTTAAAACATCTAACCACTTTTAATCAGGGATGGAGTGACCCAGCTTTCCCAGCTCAGGCTTTATGTAGCCATAAAATTAATTTGCAAAAGCCATTTGAGTGCTCTGCTCTTAGGTCTGTGGCCTGGGTTTCAAGAAACACATAAAGACTGAAGTTTTCAGCTAAGTGAGCATCTGTAGAAGTAGGAGAATTACCAGGGAGGTGATCCCCACCTGGCAGAGGCTACCAAGGAAAGAGGTAAGTTATTCACTGTGTGCATTGTCACACTCACCTGGGAACTCTTGCATGGAGTGCCTCAGTGTGGCATCAAGCAGTACCACTAACAGCTGCTCTGAGTCTGCTATGCCAGAGACTTCCAAGTCAGAGTCTCGTGCACGGTTAGATGAGATTTGTCTGCTAGGTGGCTGCGTAGGGAGGATTCCCATGTTTGGAGGAGTGTTCCAGACTGTTGTTAGGGATGAGCTGCACTGTAACATCAAGGGAGAGCTGGAACTGAAAGAATTAAAGTCTCAAGCAAACATCTTATGCCTTATAAAACACACAGTGAGAAAAATCACTCCCAGGTAAGAAAATCACTTAAGCCTATAGACAGTTGCATGTCCAAAGAAAAATATCTTAATTCAGTAAGTAATCTAGTAATAAGCATCCAGAGATAAATGTTGTAATGATTATTTATATTTTCTTTAGATTCAAGATTGATGCTTGATTGGATTCTCCATAGTTCATAAGAAAAGAAAAAGCAGCAGAGCTTCAAAGTGCCATTCATCATCTGTATGTCTATAGACAGAGCCTAGAAAATGAGGATGCTGATTGGAGCATCTCCAGTTCAAAATTATATGGAACGAGACTGAGCTGTAAAATTGTGTACACAGCATACTATAATTGCAACTATTGCTGGAATAAATTATGGCGAGTGTCTTAAATATTCTAGATCTGAACTGAAGCAAGTTCTTCAGCTAAAACTGGAGGAGCTTCCTGTCCAGAAAACGTAACCATCTATAACTATCTGTAAATCTATAAATTAAAAAACTCCAAGCCAGAGACTAGTCAGGGCTCAGAGACCTTTTGGGGAGAAGAGCTGCAATATTCAGGTTTGAATTTCACCTCTGAGTAGGGGTTCCAGGAGCTGAGCACTCTCAAGCACATAATTTAAGGAATTGGTCCATTTCAGCTATAAAAAAGAACCATTTAGCTCAATTACTATCTGCCAAATCCTCTGAGATCTGGATGTAAGTAGTTTTTTCCACAACACTCACGATTTGTTTAAACTCTCGGACTGAACAAAGCAATTCTGGCTGAGAAGTTTGTTTTGAGTTGTTTTCCAGTTTTGTAGAGAATTTGAGATTCCCTCTCACCAAGTTTTAGAGTCCCAATTCTTTGGGCAACTTTCCAAATGCTGGATGGAATATTCATCCCTTAATTCCCATCTTGTCCATCTGCTGGCTCTAGAGAAGATTTTGGTAGCTTTAAAATGTCTCAGCTGCTTGTTTAACTGACAACACTGTCTCATGCTATTTAATTTTAAAGCTTAACTTTTTAAATCTCTCAGTAGTGTGGGCTTGGGATGTTGTGGGTTTTTAATTATTTAAGACTTAATATTTAAGGAGGTGCTCGGCTACGTGTAAAACTGTGTTTGGTTTTGTTTAATGATGGAGACAGAATATATGAGCTGAGAGGCTTAGCAGTGTGATGTATTTTCACTCACCAGGAAAAGCCACTGCCACCATCAGTGTTACCTCCCTGTCACTGGCATCCGGGCAGAGTGGCTCCAGAAGCTGAAGGCCTCCTGGAAGGTCCCTGATGTCATGAAGAACGTTCTGTCCAGAAGTCACCAGCAGATCAGCATTGGCACCTACAGCTCCTCCTGGTACCTTCTGCTCACAGCATCCCTGAGGGACAATGGCCAGAAGGACACGTGCTGGGTCACCCACCTGAGCCTGCAGACCCCCACCAGAGAAGTGACACTCACACTGCCTCCTTTAGTCACCATCTCTTTCTTTCTCTTTTCCCTGCCCCAGTGCAGAGCAGTTTTTTGTTTGATAACCAAGAATAATTTTTATACCAATAAAGATTTGATTAGAGAAATGGAACTTTTTTAGGGCTAGTTTCACTCTTCATCAGTGGAAAGCAGCAGCTCTGATGAACATGTCTCCATAGATCAGGCTTTGTTGGAGGGAGGCATCCAACCCAGAGCAAGTCCTGGGTCTTCAGTGGGAAGGAGGCCAGGATGAGCCCCTGTGCTGGCAGCAGCTCCAGCACTGCCCAAACCCCTTTCCAGGGAATTTTTTTCCTGACGAATATTTTTTTCTTCCAAGGCAAGTATTCTATTCTCACAGGTACAAATTAACAGGTTTGTTCCCCTCATCACAAAATGTTAAAAAAATGTTAATAGCTTTATGCTTCACTCAACCTGGGCTGTGGGGAAGACATACGAGAAAGCCACCCCCAAACAATACCAGCTTGTTCTAAGTGTCCTGGGAGGAAGAGATCTGGGAAATGAGGGGGATTTGAAAGGTGCCTGAGGAGACCAAGGTAAACTAAGCTGGTTTACACAAACAGAATTCCTGAATTTCTGCCTGTTCATTTGCTTTGCCACACGGTGGCCGGCTGCTGACAGGGACCGGTTTATGCAGAGCTTCATGGGGCACTAATTCAGTCCCAACACAGCTCTGTGGATGCAGTCGGGAGCATCAGCAAAGATGTCCTGATTTCCACCCTCTCTGAGCCTCTCATGCTGTGGCTCTCCTGAGCTTACCCAGATTCCCCCCAGGAGTGGCTCAGCCCTTTTGCAGAGCTGTAAAAAAGATCCTGGCCTATTCCCCAAGACCTGTCTCAGCTTTATGGACGTACACAATGTAGTACACATATGGACACAAAATATGTTATTTATTGTGAATTTTGCAAAGACACATTTAAGCAACAAAATATACATTTGTGAACCTTTAGTTTTATACATAACAAATACAATCTGCTACCATAGCAATAAATTAAATGTACATTATTTACAACAGACATAGGCCACCAGGAACTACAAAGCACTGCCTCTCTACATAAAAAATAAACTTTGTCAGATACATTTCTTCAAGATTTATCTTCACTCTATAAACTCTCTTCACATTCTAATGATATAGCTTCAGTATTTCCCTTTGCAGGATATGTGCAGTGCTACATTCATTTAAATCATAATGAAAGCATGCTGTGGGATGGGGGAAATGATGGACTCTGCCAGCTCCAGGGAACAGGAGCTGGAACATTGCAAAGCAACATGCAAGGTGGGACCTGCAGAGGTGCTGAACTCTGGCCAAATGCATTTACCAGTGCTAAGCACCTCTCACAGCCAAGCCAAAGGCAGCTGGGAAAACTCAGCCCTGGTTTATAAGCCCACTCATGCCAGCATTGTATCCTGGCCCCTTCACCTGCCATTCCTAAAGACCCTCAAAACTCTGTAAAGAAACTGAGTTTGTGCTTGGGATCCTTGCTTCCTGCTCAGAATGAAGGAAAAACAAACAAACAAACAAAAAAGCACATTCATGTTGTGCTTAAGTGTAAACCTGTGCTTGACTCTGTGGGATTTCCAGAGGATGCCAGTACCTGCTAAGTGCTTTCCTGAACAAAGGCCCAGAGGAGCAGGGGCTGCTGCCAGCTCTGCACTTCTGTGCAATCTGAGCAATCCCCCCCCCAGGCAGCCCGAGCTGCCCCAGTCTCCCCCAGCCACCTTTTGGAGCCCTTCTGCTCCCTGAGCAGTCACTTCTGAGAGCAGTAGAAATTGTGTGCATGTAGAAGGTGGGGATCAGAAAGGAAAATGTACTGCCCAGTCCTTTTAGTGTCAGTTAAGAATCCTTTCTTTTACACACACACACACACATCTATATAAATCCCTTTTATATATGTATATATGTGTGTGCTGCTTCCAAGCACAAGCCATTTGCAGTCTGTATATATACAGGAACACCTTTACCTGCTGCTGGAGTGCAAAAGCCTCTGCAGTTTAACATGATGGTTGGTCAGTCCCAAGCACTTCCAGGGGACACTGTGGGGACTGGAGGAAATATGCCAGGCACACCCAGCTGCCGGGCAGGAACTGCACTGGAGCCAGCAGGCAGGACCTGAGAAAGACAAGTCCAAAGCACTTTCTCCCTGGAACTTCACACTGTCCTGCCTGCCTGTTAATCCCATTCCAGTAACTCTATAAATCAATCCAGATCAAAAAGGACAGTCACAGTTTCAAGTAAAACAACAACCAAACCCAAAAATGCAAAAAAAACAAAACAGAAAAACCAAGCCAGCTAACAGTAGCCACTGCATCATCTGCTGAAAGATCTCATGGAGATCAACACCCATGTGAATGATGTCTACAGAATCAAGCAACTTCTCAGAGGCAAAAAAGCAAACCAAGAACAGACCCTCAGAGTAAGTCCTTGCACTGGTCAGTGTTTCACTGCATGGTGTAAGAAAACCAGACCAAAAGCCTTTAAGAGGAAGAACCAGAGGTGGGTTTGAAAGTGCTACTAAAGCATCATCAGACAGAAGTGCTGAACAGCAAAGTAAGGGGAACCTGAGACATCAAGAGCGAGCTGGGGACTGGCTGCGCACATGGTGCTTTGCCTCTCCCAAAGAAAACCTCACAATTTAAACTCTATGTAAATATAACTCACTGAAAGCAGGAGGGAGTGTCCTCACTGGTAGTTATTGGTATTCATTGGTCCTACACTGGGGGATTAGTGCCTGTGAAATTATTCTCTGCCTCGTCCTCAACGAGTTTTCCTCCTTTAATGCCATTCCTCTCTTGCTGGGGCTACAGCTTTTTCTTTCCAAATGGATAATGACCTTCCGAGCAGGAGCACCCACCTGGAGCTGGCGGTCAGGCTGTGGGTGCCATGTGGACACCATGGAGCAGAGTTTGGGGATTGGTTTTGCTCTGCACCGGGGGGAGGCAGCAGGAGCAGGGCAAGGGGTGGTTTGCTTCAACAAGCCCTTGCCCCAACCAGGAGGAGCATCCAGGCAGCAGCTGCAGCCCCAGGCAGGTCTTGGATCCCTGTGACTGCACCAAGTGGTGCCTAAAAGTGGTGACCAGCTCCAGCTGTGCCCCTGGCAGCTCCAGCTGGGCAAGGTGAGCTTTGGCACTCCAAGTTCACATTTCATGAGGGATCACAAGCTCAGAGAACTGCTTTCACTAGAGATTGAGAACCTTATGCCATGGGGGAATTTGCAAAGGTCCCAGCCGGTGCTAAGGGGGGAGTATCTCTGCAGCTTTGCGGTGCAGCTTTCAAAAAATGACACGGGAAACCTATGAGAAATGTGAAATTCATGAACAGACTTCAGTAAACTTTGGACAAAGATCCATGAAAGAGCAGAAGGATTTCTTGGCATGTCAAGAGAGGTATTTTTTTTAAAAAGGGCATTAGAGGGGAGTCAACCTTACAGAATTCATAATCTTCAACCTTCAAGACAAACAAAAGCACATTCAAAAGCAGAGGAACAGATTCTGTAAGGGCTGGAGCAGCACAACACCCAGACCCCTGGAGTTTGACACATTGGCTTGCCTGGCAATCCAGCCCAAAGGGTAAAGCAGAGCCACCAGGTGAATGCACCATGAGCCCCAGCTCCGCTGTTTAGATCTACTACAGCTTCAGCTTTGGTTATTCCTTCCCAGGCCTGTGCTCAGGTTCCAGGCAGGGAACAGTGAGGAGCCTAAATAAACCATTTCTCAAGCTGCCCTGGTGACTGGCTCAGCTCTTCTAGGGCTGGTTCACATACCCTCCTCTGTGCCAGAAACTAAGTAAGGATGGAGTGAAAGGCTGCATCTGCCCCAAAAGTTTTGTCGTGTAGGCAGGGAGCTGTGGGGGAGCACCCGAGGGGAGCTTGGGAGCTGCTGCAGTCCCCAAATCCTCCCAGGCAGTACTGTCAGGGGGACTTTTCCCCACTGTCCCTGCCCAGAGGGGATCAACAGCCAACGATGGGGCAGGAAACTTCCTGGGGATGAAGCAAACACCTAATTTTGCCTTTCCAAAACCCAAACAATAACGCCATTTCCCCACTGATAGTTACAAATAAAGCATGGAGGCACCTGAACAGTGAGGGGGCCATCCTGCTCCCTCTGCCCGAAGGGGCCACAGCCCAGCAGGGAGGGGGGGGATGGATGGCACCCACAAAGGCGCAGCAGGTGGGAGGTGACACAGTTGCGGTGACAAGGAGAAGATGTGGCCCTTGGCCACGTGTGTGCCAGGCAGCCAGGGACATGTCTCCTGCCGTGGAGCAGAAGGGAGGACTTGGGTGAGGGTCACCCAGTGGGAAGGTGGCAGGTCCCCTCGGGGCAGGGGTGGTGGCGAGGTGACAGCTGCTTCCTGGCACAGGGGTACAGCTGGAAGGGGACGGCACCGCACTGCCCGCCCTGCAGCTTCCCACAGGATGTTGGCGAGTCTTCCCTTTGCTGAAACAAAAATTCTCTGCAAAGAAGAAAAGGATGAAGGTGTGGGAGGCTGCGGTAGGACACTGGCACTCCTGCAGTGTCTGGAGAACACACACTTGGCTCAGAGCACACTGACAAACCATTCTGCCCCACTGCCTCTCACACTCACCTCCCACACGTTGCTGACCCCTTCGTCCTGCTAGTGGCTCTACAGGAGGAACAGAGCACAAGTTGGGTTGCACAGAAAGGGACAAGAAGCAATAAAACCCCCTCCTCTACCTGACTGCCCCCCAGCACCTGGGCAGCACCTACCGAGCTGGAGCTACTGTGGCTGAGCTTGTCAAAGCGAAACTTCAGGTTCGACCTGGGAGAGTTTCTGTTCTTTGTATCTGCTGAAGAGGGGAAAAGCAAAGAAGAAAAATAATAACCTTCAAACAAAAACATTTGCAGGAACTGTAGGGCTGACTGCAGCTCGCCAGCCAGGCGCTTCAATAGTCTGTCATGAGCACCACCAATATTTAGTCTAGCTTGGCTGAATGTTTGGCAAAATCTGTACATTAAATGTTTTTGATGGAGCAAATTGAGGCTTAATTACATCTCAGAGTCTTTCTACTGGAAATGCCACTGAAAAGGCTAAAAGAAATGACTGATCCATATAATGTATGAGTGGATTTCCATGTTCTTGGCAGGAAAGATACAAAATAAACACTTTAAACATTAAAAAGGGCTGGTTTTATAGTTCAGAAAATCGCTAATGAAGCAAGGAGGAGGACCTGTGGGGTGCTGAGATAGAAGCAGCAAGGCTGCCAGGCTGCTCTCTGAATCCCTCCCCCACATGCACCCGAGTATGGAGCTGCTCGGGATGGGCTTGTGCCTCCCCTGACTGCTCCATCCTGCTGGTATTTGCCCCGTGGTGCTGCTTGAGGAACTCAGATGGGGTAAAACGTGGGCAGGGGGCTGCAGACATCCCCCAGAGCGCCGTCACCGCAGGATGCACCAGCAGAGAGCCCCTTGCTGGCAGTGTTACCCCTGCTGAACTGCAGCTCATGGTGCAAATCGCCCGACTGAAACGGATGGAGTCGGCGGCAGAGTGAGTTAGCAGCAGGGGCGATGCAGCCAAGCCCGGGGGAAGCTGCTTGTTTATTAAATAATTGGTGAGTCAGGGCTCTGTCCCTGGAGACAGCGAGTTTCCACGACTACTGCACATGCCTGCCAGGGGAGGAGGGAGGAAACAAAGCCGCAGCAAAAGCCACTTCTGCGCTCTAATTTAGAAGGAAAACAAATTGCCCGTGAAAATACAGAAGAGAAGCACATAGGGCTGTCTCTCCAGATCAGCCCCGTCAGGAGGGGGGTCCCGTGGGATGTCTGTCCTGCCAGGGCCAGCGCTTCTCCATCGCATCACCTTCAGCACCCACCCGCAGCCCCCTCAGTGCTGGGGAGGGGTCTCCTCCGTCCCAGACCCCATCCCCACCCACCACAACGGGACCCCGGGCTCCTCCAGGGGCTCCAGCAGCCTAGGCAGAGGTGATGCTTCCCGTCACCCACCTGTGGGGCTCCTGCTCATGATCACGGGGGTGGCCGCAGCCCCCAGGCTCGGGCTCTCGCTGCCTGGCGAAGCGCCGTAGATGAAGACATCCTGCTTGAAGGGTGAGGCTGTGGAAGGCTGGCTGCCCTGCAGCGGGAGAGAGCAGGCAGGGCTGGATCCCTGGGGACACCTCCCCTGGCCCCAGCACTGCCGGGGGAGAGCAGGGGGTCCCTGGGGTCCCGGGCCGGGCGGTTCAGTGCTTACCACGCTGTCATATTCCTCCTGGGTCTCGCTCTCCCCTGCTGTGCTGCTGAAGCTGCTGGTGCTGGAGGAGGAGCGGGAGATGTTTGACCTCCCGTTCTCTTTCAGCTTAATGAACGTCCTAGGAGAGGAGAAACTTCAGGCTGTGGCAGTGGGGACAGACAGCCCTGGAGCAAAGCAGCTGCCACAGGGGCAAACCCGGGTGCTGCTGAGAGCCACCATCTCCAGGGGCATGGGACAAAGCAGCTGTGGGTGCTGTCAGCAGCAAGTCTGGGGCAGGTGGACATCCCATGCAGGGAGGGACAGCCACCACTTGGCATCCCCAGCTCCCTTGTTTGGACAACTTCTGCCAAATTCTGCTCTTGGCTCTTCCTCCTCTTTCTAAACATGGCTATTTTCAGACCTGTGCTCATGAATCACCAGAATCCTTTTTTTATCCCTTAATATCAAACTTATTTATAGTAAAACTTTTGTTTGACAAATTTCCTGATGGTCTGTCAGCTGTGGTGTCAATAGAACTGTAGTTAGAGGAGGAGTGGTCTCCTGATGGCTCACCTGTCTTTGTTGGGGCATATTTCAGGGGAGCTGGGGTTGGATGAAGTTTCAGACTTCATCTCCTGAGAAGAATGTCCCACATCTGGTGTCTTCTGAGCTCCAGAAACACTGTCACTGAAGGCACAAAGGGACAAGTTGCACAAGTTATACAAGAGACTTAAACAGAATGGTCAAACTATACTCCCCAACACCACATGGTAAACTGTAAGAGTACAGATGGGCTCTGGATACCACCACTTTGATTTAAAACAGAGTGAAGAGATCCAAAACACCATCCTCAACCACAGCAAAAGCAGGTCTGCTTGCTGCCTTGTGTGGGAAGGGGAGGGAGTGCCCCAGGAACAGCCTCCAGCACCCACCAACAGTTCTCTAATGTTGAACACACAAAAAGGGTTTTAATCCAAGTTACCAGTCTGACTCACCACCTTGTCCTGCTCTCCACCTGGCTCTCAGAGCTTGTGTGCAGGCGAGGAAACAGCCCCGAACGGCGCTTGATGGGGCTCCTGGACTGGTTCTTGGCAGCAGCTGCTGGAACAGGGGGCTGAAAGCACAGAACAGCCCAGGCTGGAGAGCAAAGCTCCTTCCTAGAAGCTTTTAAAACTAAACATCCTATAAAGAATTACGTTGCCTGCAGCTCTCAGCCTGTGCATGTAGAAAACATGTAATGCCAGAATTTCTTTTATATCTTCTTTGTACTTTAGGGCAGGAAGCTAATCTTTGGGTCTTCCACAAAGCAAACCCAGTCTGAACACAGCACTCAAAATCAAACCTTCTCCTTGCCCATACACTCATTGCCTGCACAGGGCACTGCCAGACCACGCCAGTGAAGCCCAGTGCCCTGCCAGGCTGGGGAGGGAGAGAGGGACAGCAGGACAGAGGGACAGCAGGAGAGGGGAACATGTGGCTGCACTCACCGAGAAGGTGGTTTTGGTCACCTCGCTGGTGGTGTGTGCGATGCCCCCACTGAGGCTGCCTGGGATGCTGCCACCATGGTGCTTCTTCTGGCTGCCCACCATCGTCTCCATGGAGTGGCTGCGCACCCGGATGGCTCTCTGCAACCAGAAGGGACAGGGCACAACAGGTCATCACCACCCCATGCAGCACACATCCAGCCCCAGGCTCCCCCCCAGGCCATGCCCTGCCTGGTCCTTGCCTCAAGAGCTGGCACACACCACCAGCAATCCCACCAGTATCCCTAGACATCACTGGGCCAGCTCTGAGCGGTGGTGGCATGTGTGGGGCCAGCAGAGTTGTGGGGCACACAGAAATCTGCCACACATCCCAACGCTCCTCTGAGTGCTCACACAGGACCTGAGCTATTTTTCAAGTCAGTTGTTGTCCCAAGTGCTTACAAATACAACCGTGGGATCTTTTGAAAGTCTGGCACGCTCTATGAAAAGCAGCAGTGAAATGCACAAGTTAAAAAAAAAAGCCTATACTGATCTTTTAATTACTGTAGTCTCCATAGCAACAGGAGCCCGGACAAGACTGCGATCCCAGTGTGCCTGTTATAGGGAAGTTTCTTTTCCCAGCTCTTCCTTTGGAACTGCTGCCATTCCATGTGCTGCACCATGGCTATGTCTCCTCTCCACCAGCCCCTGAGGCCATCTCAAAGGAAAGAGCATTTGGAGGGGACAAACCACAACCAGGACCACATTACTGCTGGCTCCAAGGGTCACTGAGCCAAGGGCAGCCTTGCCCCTGTTCCTGTCTGGGGGAGCAGGAGCTGCAGCCCCGAGCTCTCACTAAGCCCCAGCTTCTGCTGGAGACCACAGCCACCCCAACAGCTCCTCGCTGTCCCCTCCAGCCCATCCAGGAACAAAAACCAAGCAAGACTCTATCAGACCTCATTTATTAGGGCCAGCAACTCATACAAAAGTGACAGGGTTTGCAAATGGCAGTCAGTGGCTGCTCCCTTTGCAGCAGCACTGGTGTCCTTCAGGACATGGAGCCCCGCAGACCCCGCACCCTCCCGGGGGTTGCCAGGGCAGGAGGTGAAGGCACCTCCCGCTCACCAGAGCCCCACAGGCTCTGCTTCCTCAGCACCTCAGGGCCAGGGAGAAAGGGTCTGGGAGGCAGGGGCAGAGGGGACCGGTGGGGACAGGGGTGCTGTCACCACCTCCTCTCTCCAGACAGCGCTCGGTGCAGTCCGTAGGCCAGGACACAGCCCAGCAGCGCAGCCCCGAGTTGGCGGGGTAGACACAGCCCAGCCCGGAGCATGGAGCTCACCGCCGGCCCCGGAACCTCCTGCAGGGCCAGGAGAGCACAGTCTACCTTCTGGCACATGCCAAGAAGGGTTATTTAGCATCACCGCCTCACACCCTGAACGCTGTGACCGAGGACTGCTTAGCAGCTCTGCTTCTACATGTCTCCAGGAGGTGGCATCTGCCAACATCACAACCTTGTCAGCTTGAGCTGGGACCTGCTTGGGTGCCCACTGGTGGTGCTGAGCTCCCACCTCCTTCCATTGCTCTGCTCTCAGGAGCTCCTCTCGTCCCCCAGCGTGGCCCACCCACCCCCGCCACTACAATGTGCTATGCCAGCTCCAACTCTGCTGTTGGCCAGGGCTGGGGATTACCTTGAAAGACTCCAGAAAGCCTCCGTGACCCCCGTTCTCCAGCTTGTCCTCCTCAGGCCCCAGCCCCAGCATGGTCTGCGTGTGCCCGTGGAGCTCATCGTGCAGGTTGTCCAACAAGGCTGCTCGGGTGCGGTCCTGGAGGGCAAGAACGGCCTCACCAGGGGTGCTGTGGGAGGGGGCAGCAGCCCTGTTACCCCCCAGGCAGGGATGGGTGTGCAGCGTTACCTCCAGCTTCGCAAATTTGTCGGACTTGCAGCAGGCGTTCTCGGCATTGATGAGCTTGGTAAGCAGGAACTCCCGGAACTCGGGGCCCTGTGGGAGAAACAAAATATCCACTATCATACAACTCTGCGTACTGCTTGTCTTGGAGCTTCACTGACCCGAAGCCTGAGCTCACAGCACCCTGTAGCCCCCTCCAGAAGTGGAAGCATTGGTGGAACCCTCACACAGGATGAGGGGGTGTGGGGCCATCACCTCCTTACTGACATGGGTGCCCCAGGAGCAGAGCCTTCCATGGGTTGCCCCATGCCCACCCCACTATAAACCCCATGGGCCACACTACAAATCAAATTAAACACACAGAAATTTCAAAAGTGACATCTTTCCCTGAGCAGGCGTGCATAGAAACATCTTAGACATACATATCTACATTTTTAATGGCTTGGAACATGCTTCCTATGTCAGCTCTTACCTTCTGGAACACTGGAGGGCTGGGCAGGGGTGGGCCAAAGGAGGGGACATCTTCCCGGGCGGTGACAGACACCTGCAGAGCCAGGAGAGACATTATTCCTCAGGGTGCTGCGGGGCAGCCCCAGCACATCCATCCCTCCCCAGCCCTGACTCCTGCTTTCCCCAGGGGTTAACCCTGCACAGCTTTTCACACTCATTCTTTGTGGGTTCTGGTTCCACACATAAGTGTTCCTCACCTTGTAGGATGGGTTGTCTGCTGTGGGGTTCTCCACCTGCACCACAATGTAGGCATGCAAGAAGTTGGAGGCGATCATGTCTGGGACAAATGGAGTGTTCTCCTCTTGGAAGATGATGGCCACAATGTCATTTCCAATGTGCCTCTTCCTCTGGAGCTGAGAGGAAAGGGAAAGCAGGCGGTGGGGAAAGCCTCTGGGGACACAGGGCTGGGCACCACTCAGACACTTCCGTGTGAGGAAGCTCCTCTCTTACTTGTTGTGTGTCTCCTTCGGTAAAAGGCAGCTTTGTAGAGACATGAAACATTATCTCCCTGTCCCTGAACACCGTGTACACAGACTCCGCTCCCGTCTGCCCATGGCTGACATCCAGACCTCCTCGAAAACTGGAGACCAAAGGAAAGGTGGGGAGAAACAAAGAAATATTAATTGAAAGCTTAGCTGAGATCACTGGTGTCAGTCAGGGGACAGGGTGACAGAACAGACCAGCTTGTTTATCTGGTAGCAAGCACAAGGCAAAGGACAAACCGTGTGCCATGTGCTGTGACCAAGTGTCATGGTCCCCAGTCTGAAGCTCAGGGTGTGTGGCAGAGCAGTGCCAGGGTGGGCTGCCCATGCCTGCCCCTCACAACCCTGCCCAGTCACAGGGTCTGCCCATCGTGATAGTATTGACTGCCCTGGGGGACACCATGGCTGAGCCCGTGACACCAGGCAGGGTGCCTTCCCATTCCAAGCTCCTTTCACCCATGGCTGAACATACCCAGATTTTCTCACAACCTTAAAACCCCAGGAAAAGAAGTATCTCTCTCTTGCCAGCTTTTTTTTTTTTTTTTTTTTCTAGAAAACTCCCCCAGCTTTGAAAAACAAGCCAAAGCTATATTTGCCTCAGCTCTGTACATCCCGCTCATGAGCAAGATGACTCCTGTTCTCACACGATAGATATTTTTACACAAGACATGGTCTCTCACTAAATGTATTTGTAAAAAAATAATTTGTTTTATTTAACTTACCCTTTGAAGTCCTGAAGCATTATGGTATCTCCCAGAAAACTTAAGAAGTTCTTAAAGGCAGCACTCTCTTCATTATTGCCGAACAGCTCCTCCTCTTGGGTCTGCAAAACATGAGGAACATCCTTGGAGTGACCCAGCCCTGCCTGCTCCCAGGAGGGGTCTGGCCATGGCTTTCACCAGGTGTCTTGTCACCCCCACTCTGTCTCAGCTGAGTGGGATGAAAGCCACCATCACCAGCAGCCACCAGGCACTGTGACAGACCTGAGCCCCTGGGGACCTCCTGGTGCTGCTCCTCTGTCACACTACAGGTGGGATGGACACAGCGACCAGGGACACCACAGGCAGCTCTTATGTGAAGGGTCCCTTTGAAATGCATGTTCTGCATCTCACTCTGCTCTGAGCATCTTCTGAAAACCAAACCTTGCTACCAGCAAGAGCTGCCACACAAGAAAGGAACCCATCCTTAATTATGGCCTTGCCTGAGTTACTCAATTCAAAACAAAATGCAACACGTAAAGATAATTAGAGCACCTGTCAGAATAATCTTTGGTGAGTTATAGGACTCATCTGCCTCCATGCTTCTCACCCAGAGTCCCCCAGCTAATTACAGCATTTTCAGCAACCACATACCCCCATAGCTCACAGTCCTCCAAGACAAGCTTAACTGTTTCATCATCTAAACATATCTCTGATTAAAATACCATGCCTGCTAAAATCCATTTTCACATCCCCCTTTCCCTACAGCAGCCTGTGGGATGCTTCGCATACTGCAGCTTTTCCGTTGCATCATTTTTAAATGAGCTGGGGAAGCATCTGAGCAGCAAGACACACATTATTAGTGAAGACACTTGTAACACGACATGTCGCACATGAGAGGATCAGCTGCAGGGCTGACTTTGTGTTTGTGAAAGGCAGAGCTCCAGCAAGAGGGGATGTGCAACACAAGAGTAGCATGGGAGGACCCACCTGCCGGAACTTCTGATAGATCACACCGAACTTGAATGTGTTGTTGACCTCATGTTCATCATAAGACACTATCATCTGGGATGCCTGCAGTAGAACAAAATATAAATTATTCCAATTAGTAGTTCAAAAACTGAGATCCAGAGGAGTAAACCCCACTCATGGCTCCACTTGGTATGTTTGCCATCACCCATAGTAGTGACCCACCTGACTCCACATCTGTTCCTGCCACCTCTCTGGGTTTCAAACAAACCTCAAGGCATCAAATCAAGATCCAGGATGCTTTTACAGCCCAGAGCCCCTCCCTCCCCACCATCTGAGCACAGATTAATGTCAAAGTGCCATCAATCCTTGGTGGCCAGCTGACCATAGGAGATGGTGGCCCGCACGTGCCATCAGAGGGCCATTGGCTAACCTGCTGCCCAGGAGCACACGTGGCACCTGCAGCCTCCACGGCTCACATCCCCTTTGTGGGCAGGTACAACAGCAAAGCACCAGACAGATGCAGTACAAACATCCCTGCTGTGGATCAAAGCAGCCCTTGGATCTTGCAGAAAAGGGCAGAATGAACCCATTCTGACCCTCACTGACGAATACATGACTGGCTCAGGGCAAGTTACCTCACCTTGGGGTACAGAACCGGGTTAAACTTCAGCCCAGAGGCATCATCACAGAAGGCCTGGAGGCAAGAGGAAAGAGCAGTCAGTGTTGTCACAGTGTCACACACACCACCTGCCAAGCAACCCTGAACCTGAGAGCCCAGGCACTGCTGTCCATCTTCACCCAACACTGGCCAACATCACCCAGTGTCACCAAGGCCAGCCAACGCTGCCCAAGGCATGAGCTTTGTGGCAGGTATTCCAGTTTATCCCAGAATTTTACCTTTGCAATCTGGGGGATACTGGGAAGCTTGCTAAATCCTGCCAGGGGAATCCTTTCATGCAGTGTCTTCACCTTGGACCTAACAAAGAAAGAGAAATGAGCAGGTGCTGGGCAGTGCCTAGGGCAGAGCCACCCGTGAAGCCTCCCCGTGAGCACACTGTGATGCCCCACTGGCTGCTGGCAATGAGGTGCTGCCAAATTTGTTGAGCCTGGTTAGAAAGCAAAAGCTCCATTTTTCTTCTCATTTCTGCAGCTCTTAAAATATTCATAGTTTGGAGGGAAGTGACACAAGGGTTCAGCTGTGCTGGGTGCTGTCAGCTTACAGGGGATAGGGAGAGATGTGACTGGCATTATCCCGTGTCACAGAGAGCTTTACACTCAGTTTCAGTGGGTTTAGCAATGGATCAAAGGCTCGTGTTCATTATCAGGGTTCAGGCAGTCACAGCAAAAGGACAATGCTGCTGCTCCCCACTCCAGCCCGAGTCCCCCTGGTGTGACAGCCAGTGAGCTGCCAGATCTGCTGAAGCATTTACAGGAGAAACAAAACAGAGGATTCTCAAAGAAAAAATATTTTGTTAAACAAAACTCTTTTTTTTTTTTTTTTTTTTTTTATCCATACCTGAGTATAATCCTTAAATATTCAGTGCCATCTGCCTCCTCACACTTTATAGAAAGGATCAGATTTCCTAGGCTGCTGGCTGTACAATAAAAGTTTAAATGATCCTAAAAATAGAAAACAGCAGGTCAGCAGCAGGGGAGGCAGCTCACCAATGGCAAGGACATTGCCACCAACAGCCAGGAGCAAGGGACTTGTCTGCCACCCCAGCTCCCTCCTATGCCCCTCTTCACGGGCTTTAATCCCTCTGCCCATGGACTTTACCCTCTGCTCCCAACTTTGCTCAGAGGGAGAAAGAGGATTACAGGGCTGTGACCATGCCATGTCCCCATGTCCAGCCAAGCTGTGGGTCCCCACCGAGGGGGTGGGCTGGGAGCTGCTGTGCCCACCCTGTGCCCTGTATGCATGGACATCAGTGCCACGCCTAATCAGCCACCAGTCCTCTCCTCTTCTTGCAGTGAGGGAAGTTGCAAAACTTGCCCACTTTACTTCAATTTTAATTTTTTTTTTTCCTTGGGGATGAGGGTGCAATTTTCAGCTGGCCGCTTGCCTCCCATGGTGGGGGCACCTACCTTCCCCAGGAAATGCTTCCTGTAGGCTCTGGCCTCTCCCTTGCACTCCAGCTTGTAGCCATAGGTGCTGGGGCTGAGGTTCTCCTCCTCCTCCTCGCAGAAGCTGCTGTCAGATGAAGTGGGTGTGCCGAGGTTCTCCGGGTCCTCAATCCAGTACCCCCCAAACTGGGGCAGGATGATCAGTGGATATGGGCTGCCCTTTTCCAGGATCTGCAGGGACAGGTACCCAAGAGCACTCGGGCAGCATCAGGGGGTGATGTCAACCCATGGCCTGACCCCCACTGCCCCCTCCCACAGCAGCGCCCAGCCCATCTCTGAAACCTCCTCTCTCTTCTAGAAGGGGACACGGGTTACAGAGGAAAAGCAGCAGCACCAAAGTGGGGAGGGGGAACATGCTTAGCGTGGCTCCTCTCAGGAACCATATCTCCCCCAGCTCCCCCCTCATGGGCACTTCTGGCACAGCACTGGTGGGAAGGTGTTTGGGGAGGTTGGGGGCACCCACCTCATCGATGCTGGGGTACGGGATGTAGTCCTCCTGAAAAAAGGAACAGAAACACCACGTGTGACTGCCTGCTCCCCACCAGCTGCCCCCAAAGCCCACAACCCCACATGCCCAGCCCTGTCTGTCCCTTGGTCCCTGCTGGGCTTGGTGGCAGAGCCCAAGCACCCCACACAGCTCATCACAGGAACACATGGGCTGGGACATAAAGCTGGATGAGGGATTTACAGGCACCGTGCTCTCTTTTCACAGTGCACTTAGTGCCTCATTTTTAGATAAAATTTAAATCCTTTTTAGTCCTTCAAGTAACTGCCTCTGACAATGCTCGATAGAGCTCTGAGATAAGGGGGGACACTTGAAAAAACCCACATCAGAAACAAAATATAACAAACCTTATGTTTTTGGCTTCCAGCCCTCTGTTCTTCAAGTTTTGGTGCCTGTTTGGACCAAAATTAATAGATCAAATAATTAAGATGTTTTCAACAACACAGGTGAAGCCACAAGCGTATTTTGTGACACACAAATCACTCTGACACAAGCACCATGATGGGAGGGGGTTTCTGATGGGACTATAATTTTTCAGGTGCTTGCACAGCACCAGACACAAATTGCCCCCTTTTCCACTCCAGCTTCACCCTGATTTCTCTGGGATGGATTCACAAAGGGAATGCTCAGGCTGGGCTCCCAGGGTGCTGGGGCTGCAATAACGCAAACCACGGCACAGCCCTGCCAGCACGTCAAACGTGGGGGGCTGGGAGTCCCTGTCCTTGCAGCCTCTCTGCCAGAGCAGTCTGGGATGGGAGATGTCCCCGGTTACTGGCCCGCATGCTGCTGCTCACCTGCATTTTTTCCAACATTTCGAAGAATTCTGCAGACTGAAAAAGAAAAGAAGGAAATCTCCTGTGCAATTAAGGCAGATGTGAGGTGAGCTAGCCCTCAACAGGGATGGGAAGAGGAGACCCTATCCACAACCAATGGCCTGTACCCTCAAGATGCCCTGTTCAGCCCCACCACCAGGCAGGGATGGAGCCCACAGCCACCTCAGGCTGCTAAGGCTGGTGGCCATCCCACAACAAGTGCCCCCACTGCATCAGGAACACAGACCAGCACCAAAACACTCACCTTCAGAAATCAAAAGAGCAGAGACTGATTGATCTAAACATGCACATAAATACACATGAGACCTCCCCAGTGCTCCTCCCAGGTCCTGGACTTTGTGAGTGGTGAGACCTGGGCTCTGCCTTTCCCTGGCTGTGGAAACGCTGCTGCTGCTGCTGGCAGGGCTGGTTCAAGGCCTCTGTGCCAAACAAACTAAAGAGATTAGCGAGGCACAGGCTCCAATTTAAAATCCCATGCAGCTCTTCTGGAGCACAGCATGGGTCTGCAGCCAGGAGCCTGTCCTTCTCCCACTGGGAGCTGCCTTGGGGCTGGGCAGGCACCAGCTGGCAGGTGCCAGCCTGGGCAGGCACTAAGCCATTCCCCTCGGTCCTGACAGGATGGTTGGATGCAGAAGATGCAGGTCTGACCTGAGCAACCAGCATGGGTACAGCCCTGCTGGAAGACACCAGCCCCCAACCCACCAGGCACCAGCATGGTCACCCCTTGGGCATGGAATTGACTGAGTCTCAGCCAGATGATCCCCCACCTCACCAGGCCTCTCCTGCTCTCAGGTACAGACAAATAAATCATCTGCTCAAAATACAGCAGTATATAGTGAGGCACTCCCAGAAAACCAAGAATTGGTTTTTCAGCAGACACAAAGCTGCAGCTCTGTCCCTTCTGTCCCCATCCTCCCCCTAACCCACACCTGCTCCCAGCCAACTTCTCTGCCTGGGCTTGGGGCTCACAGCTGAGGCAGGGGCTTTGGTGGGCTCTGTGAGTCCAGGAGGGGAGGGCAGAAAGTGGGATTAGCATCAACTCTGCTGTGAAACCATTTGCAAATGAGGGATATGAGATGTTGAGCAGGAGGGGTCATGGTACCAAGCAAAAAGGCATGAGGGAGTGATGTTTGCTGAGCTCTTACAATAGACTGAGTTTCTCAAGAGACAAAAAAACAGATGAGGATGAAAAAATGAAAATCAGGCCAAAGGAAAACCTCAGAGAGATTTTCATTTAATACATGCAATGAGCAAAGGTCAGTTTTAAGGCCTGAGCAGCCCCGGTGTCTGCCCTGAGTGACAGCAGCTGGGACAGAGGAAAGACACTCCCAGCACAAGCAGGGACAGCTGGGGTTCAGAAGCAGCTGGGACGTGTTCCTAGCTCTAGACTAAGCCCTGTTTTTACCTACTGCACCTGCAGGAGGAAGAACAAACCCCAGGCTCAGAACTCTGTGCCCAAAGCTTCAAAAAGGCTCTCCCTTATTTTGATCTTGTTTTAGTTTCCAGTTTATCTTCAGGTCTGATGACTCAGTTTGCTCTTTGAGTCAATTAACGCAGTTCCCAGGTCCCATTCTGCCAGCAGCCAGACCCAGAGAACCAAACCACGCAGCAGCTCTGGGGCCACCAGCTCCAGCAGCACAGGCACAGGGGTTCATGGAGCAGACAGCAGCAGCCTCTGCCTCTCAGTGACCCATCCATATTCAAAGCCAAGCTTTGCTGGGCCACAAATATTTTTTAAATTGTGCTGGAGACACTTAGAGCTTGTGGCAGCAGGCAGGAAGCCATGTCACCTGTCGTGGGCTCAGCCAGCAGGAGAGGTGACATCCACCTCGGGTGGCTGGGACTGTCTGCTCCAAATCCAGCCAGCAGCTGCTGCTCAGATGCAACCAGAGGCACAAGCAGAGCAGCAGCCACTTCCCTGCCACCTCCATCAGGACAGCCCTGCCTATGATCCTGAAAAACGACCTCAGAAACACCAAATACTCGATTCAAAACGTTACACTTGCCACCCCTTTCCTGCTCCCACGTCCTCACCCCTGAGCACGCGGCTCTGGCAGTGTGAGCAGGGATGCACAGTCCCATCCCAGCACTTCGGACAGGAAGATCCAGGATTCCTCTCCATCAGCACCAGGCAGGGCAATGGGTGCACAGCCGGGTGGGCAAGAGCACCCAGAGCCCATCCCAGCACCCCAACCCAGGGCAGCGGGTACCTGCGGACCTGAGCACCCAAAGTGCCTGCTGGGGGGGAGGTGTCCAAAGAAAATGACACCCAGGAAGGAAACCCGTCAGGAGGCGGGAGCCGCCGAGGATGGAGCAGAGCTCTGCCCGGCCGGACAGCACTCACCAGCAGCCCCCGTAGGAAATCCATCACCTTCCTGGAGTCATCCCCAGGCATCAGACGGTGCCTGCCGTGACCAGCCTCCCGAGCACCATCCCGGCCACCCCCCCCCAAGCCCGGACACCTCCCTTCGTTAATGTTTCTCCCAGCCAGAGGCACGGCACGGCTGCTGCTTTGTTATTTCAGAGGGTGGCTCCCCTGGGAGCAAAGTGCCCCAAACAGGTTGGGCAGGAAGCGGGTTTGCAGGGGACAGGCAGGCTCCTGACAGGATGCCCGGCCCCACAGGGGGGATGCTTGGCCCCACAGGGGGGGATGCCCGGCCCCACAGGAGGAGATGCCCGGCCCCACAGGGGGGGATGTCCGGCCCCACAGGGGGGAAGACTGCGAGGGAGGAGGCAGCGGCCCAGCGGTCCCCGGTGCTGGCAAGCAGCTGCTTCCACGAAGCGGTGAGAAGGTCCCAGGGCTGGGATGCTGTGCCCTGCCTGGTATCACCACTCCTGGCTGTGTCGCCTGAGCATCAGAGCAGGATGGGACCCGCTGCCGGCTGAGCTCCAGAAACCTCCCCCGGGAACAGCCCGGATCCGTACAGCCGCTGCGTTGGAAGTGCTGCTCCACGCCAGGTTTCCAAACCCGGCACCTCGGCTGGACCACGCACCCAGGGCATTGCCAGCATGGCACTGCCTGGCACAGCATCACCTGCAGGCATCACCTGCACTCTCACCTTCATGGTCGGCGGGGCGGTGAGGGGGGGGGACAGCGGCCGCTCCGGGACTGTCACATCCGTGCTGTTCATCAGCTCCTGTTTCCTGAAAGACCAAACGCAGGTGTGTCAGCATCTCCCATGCATCCAGCCAGGCAGGAGATAAGGGTTTATCTTCATTAGCAAAGCTGCAGGCACCCGGGCTGCCTCTAAAATAATGTCTGGAATCTGAGAAAAAACCAAACAGACAGCTAAAAGGTGGTAAAAGCCATCTGAAGTACCCCATGCATCCTCAGGCATGACATCCAGGGACAACCTGGTGTGGGGTTGGCAGGGCCCAGCTGAGGGCCCCTTGGCTAACAGGGCACCTGGCTCAGACATGTAATTCAGAGACAGCAAGAGGCACTGTGAGAATAACAGCCCCCAGGAAACTGGGGAACATCCACCATAACACAGACCTGCCACAAAAGCCCCTCATAAACCCCCCCAAAACCCTGAAGAGGCACAACCTCAGCCCTCCATTGATTATCTAGATCCAAATACCCCATGTCCCTGTCACACCAACAGCTTCCCAGATAGACAACCACACCATCAGTCACCACAGTACTGCCAGATGCTACTCTGGAAGTCAGAAAATCTGAGATTTAATTTAGTTTCCTCTCATCCCTGCCAGGTTAGAGCTGCAGAATCCGGGCCAACATGTCCAACTGTTTATCTTACAGTAATGAGGTTTGGTTCCCATGGCAGCCCGCCCCAGGATGGCACAGCACGGGATGCATTGCAACCAGGCACTGGTGCCCCCAGATCTTGCCAGAGTGTGCACCCAACCTCCTGCACCACCTGCTTGTGCCACAGCCCCCCATCCCTTGCAACCAAGGGGGTAACAATCATGAGCTGGTCAGGGGGGGGTAGAAGGGGAGGCTCAGGTTCCTACAGACCCTCCTCAGCAGTGCTGTGCACTGTGGGGACACTGCAGGGACAGATGAGGCACACAGCCCCCTGTCCGGCCTCAGCTGGGATTTGGCATCTTTCCCTCTCTGTGGGCTGGCTTCCCAGCAGAGCTGTGGAGAGCAGCTGGAGCCAGCAGTGCCTTAGAGCCGTGTCCCCCCGGCACGGTTGGGTCTGCTGGGGGGGCTGCCAGCTGTCAGCCTGAGCTGAAAACATGCTGCACACATGGAGCTGCAGAGCCTGTCACCCAGGGAAGGAAGGGACGAAGGGGATGTAGATCAATAGTTCTCATTAGTCATTGACTAAGGAACAAGAATTAATGGACTCCAGCTGTAGCCAGGGGGACAGAGGATGGATGTCAGGGGAAATTCAAGGCTGGAGATCAAATCCTTAAATCTGTCCTGCAGGCATGAGACCAGCCCAGGTGGGACATGGGGGCTCAGCATGGCATGGGGCAGGGTGACATAGCTGAGATCAGCTGCCAGCACATGGGGACCTAGCTCACAAACCTCTGGGACCCAGCAGACCAAACCCTCTGGTACTTGTAATTAACTGCTGATTGCCTCCCCTGGAGCCCTGGGCGTGCGGGCAGTGGGTGCCTCACACATTCATACCTCATTTAAGCTCTTTGCATCTTCCAGCTTTTCAGTGCAAGAAATTAATCAAAGCACTGGGACAATTGTATGGGCAGAATTAATGTCCTGCCTGCCCATATTGTTTGTCAAGCTCCTTCCCTTCCTCCTCTCCACAAACTCACCATGACTTCACTGCTGAAAAACTGCCGAGGATGACAGATTTTTACTGTTTGCTCTTGGACTTTCTAGGACACTAAAGCACAGCCTGATCTGGAGCAAACCACTCATCCTCTGCTCTCTCGCTTTGAACCCTGAGCTCTGCCCGATTGCACTAATCTGCACAGTGGCCTCAAAGGCACAAAATGTATCTGACTTTGCAAAGATTAAAGGTACAGGGATGCACACAAATAATGTGATTTGATCTGGGTTTTGTAGCAGGTTGCCATAGCATCATATTGTAAGTATTATAAAATCACTCACACAACGTAACAATATGTCCCTCTGTCACATGCTGATGGCTTCTTTGGGCCCAAACTCCTGGAACTGCTCCTGCAGTTCTGGGGAGAGCAAAGCAAACCCATTCACCAGCCACCACTTAGAACTGTGTCCCTGCACTGGAAATCTGCTGCACTGAACTGCAGCCACAGACTCCAATGGTTCAGTCTCTGCCATCAGCTAAAGGTCAAGGGCCATCAGCCTGATTCCCAAACAAGTTACCCTCATGGGACAATAAATGAATCATGAGGGAGATTAGCATGCCTTTAGCCCCTGTCTGCTTGCATGGAGAAGCAGCCCTGTGGGATTTCCCGTGATGACAATGCCAGAGCACATGGGTACTTGTGCCACCCTCCCACTGTGCAGGCCCCCCGCTGTCACTGCATCCCTACTGTCACCCCATCCCTGCCTGGTACAGAGTCTGCAGAGCCCAAACCACAGCAAAGGTCCCCAGTGTTCACTCCAGCAAGGACTGGGGGACATTGTGCAGCTCCCTGCAGCTCCAGCACCCATCTCCCATCCACTGACAGGACATTCAGCCCCCCCAGGGTTCCCTGCAAAGCCAGGAACTGGCCAGGGGAGGCAGGTGGTCTGCAGCAGGTGAGCATCCCTGCCTCCAACCTGCAGGATGGGCTTGGCAAGCTCGGGGTTGACCTTCCCAAAACAACATCAGCTTTTCCCTGAGTCCTGCACCAGGATGGGGCAGCCAAGAGGAAAACACAGCTTCTGCCTGAGCAACCTGTCTGCTGCCACAACACCAGGAGGCAATCTAGGAGTGGGGAAAGGCCAGGGTGGGGAAGGGCAGCAGGAAGAGCTGCCTCCCAGAGCAGGCTGCCCTCCTACCTCCTCAGCCCAACACTTAATGAGAACTTCTAATGTGTCCCATCTTCTTGTTTTGTTCCTCTGATTTACCAGGCAGGCTCTAAATTGACATGGTACATTCATATAAATTACACATGGGAAGAGGAGATGTCCACCTATTACCTGACACAGTAAAGGGTTCCACACTAAGTGGCTGGCTCTGCCTTTTGTTGTGCTCTGTAAATTGAACACAGAGCATGGCAGGTTACCTGTGTGCCTCGAGTTAATTCTGAGATCAAACCTGGCCTAAGGAGGTGCAAAACTCTTGCAGCAACAGGTTCAGCTTGTCTAGATGCTGCATCCTTGGGAAGGACAGCAAAGATTACCCCATAAATTAACAGCCTCTATTTTTGGACTCATAATTTTTCTGTCCTTGATGAACATCACCTTGCCAGATGCTCCCTTTTTATTTTTTTTAATATTCAATGCCCAGCACCTGAAGTTGTCCCAGGGGTGGGAGTGGGGCCCAGGCCTCTTGCCTCTTACCCTCCCTCCATCCTGCTCCCCACTGGCAGGTCCTGCACAGCCACTGGGACCCACAGCACACGCTGGGATCCAGCTCCTGGCACTGGTGCAGAGGCAGCCAGGAGCCATCATCCAGCTGCTCACAAACTGCAAAAAACCCAACAAAACCCACGTGACTTTCTTGTAACAGAGACAAGGGCACCTGGCAGAGGTTTCACACTTGGAAATGTGCAGCGAGTGCCTGAAGGCAGCACCTTACCCTGCCTTTGCACAGCTTTGCAGGGGACAGCAGGCAGGAGAGATCTCGCTGCATCATCACTCATTCCAGGAGGACATCTGCAGAGGACACAGGCTGCTGCAGGGCTCCCAGAGGCCATGCCAGCCCGGGGCTCCTCAGACACCCCCCAGATACTCCCTCAGACACCCTCCCCCTGCACTGCTGCAGAGCCCCCACCATGAAACCCCCTCCCTCATAAACTGCTTTACCTTCCCATGTCCTGTGCTCAGGCTGGCCCTACCCCGAAGTGTTACCTTCCTGCACTGAAGCCTGAGAGTCAGCAAAGAGAAAGTGCGGAGCATTCTGATCTAGATTTGTTGCAATAAATTAAGTATTTGCAAATTGCCAGCCTGCACCCCTGCACACACACAGGCTCCCTGGTGGCATAGCCCTCACCAGAGGGAACCAAAGCCTGGCTCAGAGCGAAGTGACATTTAACTTCCACTGAGTTTGGCTTTAATTATTCCTCTGTACAGATAATAAATATTGTTTGGAACAGTCAGGAGTGTCCTGCACTCATGCAGGCACTGCTGCCAGGGCTGTCCCTGTGGGTCACTACTGCACCAGGTACTGCCTGCCGTGCTGGGGGGCAGTGGGGAGCTGGCTCCTGCTTTGCCTGCACCTCCACAGACACTGCTGCTTCCCAACTGGACACGGTCTCCCTCTGTGTGGCCTGGATGGGAAAGGGAGGTTTGGTGTACAAGTAAAGGTAGAAAGAAGGTTCCTATCATTTACCAGTTTTTCTGCCTGCTCTCCCTTGCAGGAGCAGGGAGAAAGCGGTGATTTCCCACAGCATTTGGGTAAACCAGCCAAGGCTCTCAGGAATGTTCTCAGAGCAGAAGGCTCATCTGATGTGATTCCTAACAAACATGAGCCAGTGAGCCTTGGGCAGCTAGTTCTGAGCTGATTCAATAATTTGCAGGTTGCAGAGAATGGTTTCCAGAAGCCAACATCTGCAACCATGGGCAGAGCTGGCGGTGCAGGGCGGAGGGACCCTGATCCTGCTGGGGTACCTGCCCTGGTGACAGTCCCCCCAGAACAAACAGGGGTTTGAAAGTGACTTCAGCACTATAAAGACTCCACTCAGTGGCTCCGGGAGACAGGCTGCCCATGAGCAGCCCTCACTGGACTGACACCAGCTATCAAAGACATTTTCCTTGTTCCCAGATGCCTCATAGCAAACCCAAAACCAATGAGCAACCAGAGAAGTGCCCCCACCCTGAGGCACCCTCCACCACAGACAGCATCACTGGGCTTGCACGTGGAATGTTCAGAAAAAGGAATTCAGACACAAATATCCAGTCCCAAATCCTAGGTTTCTGGAACAAAACCAGAGCCAGAAAGAGACCAAGCCCATAGCAGTGGCAGTGGCCAGGCCCCAAGCCCTGCTGCTGGACACTGCTGTCCCCTTCATCATGAGGACAGGTCCAGAAAGACTGACTGCAGGTGGAGGGGAGGGGATGGGCATCACCCCAGGTCAGTGAGGGGAGCTTGGGGAAGTCCATTTGTGGGGCTGCACTTTGTTGGGTTGCTAACGAGAAAGGGACATGGGCCACTAGGGACTCTGCAGCTGCCACCAATTCTGCCAGGCTTGCATATGGCTCATGTAAAGCAAAATTCAATCGCAGACATGGAACAAAGACTGAATGTAGGAGGAAAAAAAGAAAACAGGAGCAGGTGGAGGAACAGAGTCCCTTTTGATGATGCCGCTAGCAGTCCCTTCCTTTTCCTGCAGATTATGTCACTTTGATGGCCCTGGCAGCTTGCATAAGATGAAGCAGCCACCGTAAAGCACTGCTTGAATTGTTGCAATCACTCCTGTGGAGGGTCCTCAGTCCACATCAGACAGGAAAAATTCTCCTCAGGGTGTTGTTCTCCCCTCAAGATGTCTGCGTGACTCTCCTTGTCCTCAGTAAACCCCACAGAAAGAATTACACTGAGAGGGTTTGTGCTCAACACGATGGTGGGGAGAAAAAATAAAGAAACACTAGACTCACACATTACTGGCCAGATTCCTGTGAGAGTTCAGAGCCAGACTGTTCCTCAGCCTTCAAGTGTCATGCTGAGCTCATTCATAGAAATCTGGTACCTAGGGGAAAGCAGACTCTTTGGGAAAGCCTGGCTTGGTGTGGCTGGAGAAGACATCTCTTCCTCCCCACCACATTCTGAGACACGGGCAGGGTGGCCAACAAGTTACAACAGGGAGGATGTTCAGGGAAGCTTTTGGGCCTTGACCAGCAGCACAGATCACTCCCCTACTCAGAAACTCCACACACACAGCACATAAAAGTGGGAGAAGAGGCTCTGGACAACAGAGTGCTGAGGGGGGCACAGAGTCCCTGAATGTCCCCCCCTTCCAGCCAGTCCCTCTGAAACATAGGTCCATAGTCGGAGCCATGGCAGAGCTATGGCAGGGGCAGGCCTGGGCTAAATGAGACAAAACCCAAGGGACAACTGTGGGGATGAGAACAGCAGAGCCCACTGGGGCACTTCAACACAGCCCCCCTACCCCACAGCTCAGCTGGGGGGTGAGGAGGACAGAGATCACGGCAGTGGCACAGCTCAGCCCAGGGGAGCATCCATCCATCCCTGCTGTTTAGTCAGGATCATCAGGACTTGTGGGCTGTTTTTTTTTTCCCAATTATTTTCTTTGATGAGCTACCTAACAGGAAGAAAAAGCAAGGGCAACAACATCTGAACTGGACAGGAAAGCCTTGGCTAAACCATAACAGCATCACTGTACTTCTGCTCTGGAGAGCACCACTCGTCCAAGGCAAAACACCAAAAATCAGGCACAGACCAAGACTGTGGGTGGGCAAAGAACTAAAGCTTCTTCCCCAATCGTCTGACTCCTCAGGCTCACAGACTGGGGGTGGGGGGATACTTTACAATAAAGATTCCAAATAAATCATCCCTTCATTCGTGTGCCTTTGGTACAAAATCACAAATCAAACCCACAAAAAAAAAAAAACCCTCCCAATCCACAGCAGTGCCCGTGTCGCTTCCACCTCGGAGTAGAGGCATGCACGCCTCCGAGGTTTGGGTGCATATTTCTTCCTATTTTTACCAACAAAGTTGCCAGAGCAGCACGGTCCTGGAGGAGAGAGAACTCCCTGACCGAGGAGGCGTAAATCAGCATAAACCAGAGCGGGGTCAATCCCCAGAGCAAGCAGCAGCTCCGGGCGGAGCAGACGCTGCCGTGAGCAGCCCATGCCCCCCCAGCACCGAGCTGAACACGAAGTACAGCCCGAGGTGAAAGCTGAAACCGCTTGTCAGCTGTTCCCGGCGGGGGGACGGGGCTGCGGGGCGGCAGCGCTGCGGGACACGGCGGCACCGGATCCCTCCCACTCCGACCCGGGCTGGGAGGACGGACGGTTCGGAGATACCCCCGGGAGAACTTGAGGCTTGGCCCTTTCCCGCACCTACGCCCCGCAGCAGGTCGCGTTTCCCCGTGTGTGCTCCGGGATCTCCCGCCCCGCCGTTCCCCCGGCAGCCTCAGCGGATCGGTCCCGGTCCCGGTCCCGGTGCCGGTTCCGCTTCACTCACCGCTTCTCCTTGCTCTGCCTGCGGGAGCGGTGCAGCAGCCCGATCAGCACCACGGCCGCACGGATCCCTGCCCGCCGCGACCGCAGCCCACCACCGGACCGGGACATCGCCGCGGACGAGGTTGCGGGGGCTGCCCGGGAGCTGCCGGGGGCTGTCCGCCTCCTCCGCGCTCCCGACGCACCGCGCGCTCCCGACAGCGCGCGATTTGCGGGCAGGGGCGGGCAGGACGGGCAGGGATGGGCAGGGATGGGCAGGACGGGAGCAGGCAGCGCTCTCCGTCCCCCCGCTGCCGCCCCCACCGCGCCCTGAGCGCATCCGCCGAGCAGGGACCCGTGTGCGGTGACGGCGGTGCCGTGGTGTCACCGCTCCCGTGGTGTCACCGCTCCCGTGGTGTCACCGCTGATGCTGCGCGACCCCGCTCACAGAATCATTTCGGCTGAAACCCCGCGCTACCGAGCCTGGCTAAAGCAGGGAATCACGGGGGAGGAGGGTGTCGGCGTGGGTCAGGTGGAAGGACCATGAAGATCATCACCAGTGTCCCTCAGCGCCACGTCTGTCAAACCCCTCCAAAGCTGCTGCCATCACCCATACACCGGCTCCTTCCAAGGGGCAAAGCTACAGGACTGCCCCCAGAAAACCCGAACCGAGGGAAGGATTTTTTTTTTTTTTTCCTGCCTTGCAAATGTTGTGTTCTGCCTTTCTCGGACATGAGTCAAGCCTACCCCAGGTGGGACAGCTCCAAGCAGGGACAAGGCAGGCACCCATGGTGGCATCACTCCTCCTGGGAGCAGCGGGACGGCCCGAGCCCTTCAGCTCGCCTCTCCCCCAAGGGAGCTGGCACACAGCTTGCTTCAGGATTTTTTTTTATTCTTTAAGTAAACTGTAAATGATCTACTTCACAACCTCAGCACCTTTCCCTGGAAGTCTCTGTTGCTATGGTGATAAAACACCCGGGGCTCTCTGCTCCCCCCCCCCCCCCTCAGTCTCACCTTCCTCCTCTGCGAGTTTAATTTTCACGGGAATTAGACACAAGACTAGCTACAGCATTTTGGGAAGGTTCCTAGCTTAGAGGGATGATGAACACACCACCCATGCCGTAGGCACGCCTGAGAACATGAAGCAAACCCCCAGCCCTACACATCGGCGCCTGCCCAAAGCCCACCAGCACTCCTCCAATCTCTGCAGACAGCCTCAGAGAAGTTGGAATAATACCACTGCATCCTCTGGGCAAAGCCAGGAGGTGCTCCCCGGCCTGTGCTGGGACCAGGTCTCTGGGCAGGGGACTCCAGCAGGCACAGGGCTGAGCACCCAGGCTGAGGTCAATCATTAACATCTGCAAAGTCCACCGTAAGAGTGTTTGTTCGGGAGAAAACAGCTCATAAAGGCCACAGAGCACATCTGGCACGGAGCAGCCACTGTCACTGCCTCCTGCCTGCCACCCCCACCTGTCACCTCTCTGCCCACCCTGCTCAAGGTGATCAGCAAAACCTTTTCTATCCAAGTGTTTCAGCACTAATCACACAAATTCTTTAAACCCAGCGATCCTCTCCTCATCACTGCAAGCTCTTTATGGATTCTGCTGTAAGTCAGACCAAAACACGTGCACAGATATTTTTGTCCACACACCACATTAAGGACTCTGCAGCCTGGGTGCTTCCTGCACCCTGGCTGGCAAGGAGCAGTGCTCAACACGCACTGCAGAGCCTTTCCCTCAAGTTTGTGCTGGACCAACAAACCCTTTTGTTCTTGCAGAAAATAGCTGGCTGCTTCCACTCAAGCAGAAACCAGCAGTTTAACGAATTTCTCAGGCACAGGAAAAAAACAAAAAAACAAAAAAACAAAAAAACAAAAAAACAAAAAAAAACAAAAACAAACAAACAAACAAACAAACAAAAAAAAAAAAAAAAAAAAAAAAAAAAAAGAAAAGAAAAAGAAATTGGAACCCATTTCCATGCCAAATTACACTGATCTGCCAGCACCTCATTAGCTTCCAGTTAATGGAGGGGGAGGGGTTTAATTTTAAACATTTTACCTCTCACATTAAACAGGCAGCTTCGAATTTCATTGAGTCTCATTCTCTGGAGACATTCTCCACATTCTCTCTTCCCTTTTTCCAGACAAGTTAAGTATTAATCTCCTCTTGTTTTATGCTGAAGTGACTTTGTATTGATTTTTAAAGATGTTCAGTTCTCTTATATTTGAAAATAGAGTCACTTTAAGCAGACACACTCAGCCATATTTTTTTTTTTCTCCACCCAAATACAGCAAATGAGCCTGCACTGTAATCAGTTTCTGAACCAGAGGAAGCCTGGACCAGAGACCATGCAGGTCTCTCCTTCCCTCTCTCTGCCAGCATTTCTGGGCTCCTCAGCCTCCATCCTTCCTTTGAAAATTCTCTGTTACCTCTGCAATGACTAAATTACCTCTGAGTAGGGCAGCTGCCCCTGTTTTATGAAGAAACAAATATCTCTCTAAAAATGCCCTGGCATTTTTCCTTCAGAGAAAACAGTTTGCAGCTGACTGGAAAAGGAGTCTGAGGGGCTGGAGGGAGCTCAGGGCAGGTAAGGACAAGGACACGCTGTGAGTGATCAGTCACCTGGGGGGTGGCTCCTTTATGCAAAGCCTGGCATTTTCTTCTGGACACTCTGCTGAGGAAGAAGGATCTGAAAATACCAGATTGTGACAAGATGAAGCCATCACCCCTGATTTAGGTGAATATTAATAAGAAGCTGTATATTTATGGGATAACTTTGGCATTTTATATAACGCTGCAGGGAGATTAACTCACCCATAGGTGAGGAGCCCATTGACCATCCCAGGATGCCCATGGGCACACCTGACCATGGAGGCCCCCAGGGCCCACCACTCAAACCTGAGCATGGTTCCCCCTGCTCATGAGAGACAGAAATGCACAAGCCAGGCACATCCCATGGCCAGGCACAGCCAGCCCAGCCCCACTGCCCCGGGACCCCTCTCCACTGCCAAGAGCCCACTCGAGGGGACATGGCTTGGACACAGGCACCCACACTGCCTGGGGAGGTTGCTTGGACAGGGGACAGTAGTCCCAGTGCCAGGAACCTGAAAGGTACAAGAGGAGCCTCATCATCACATGCTGAAAAGACAAAAATAGAAAACAGTTCTCTGCAAAGGAGCAGTCACATTCCCATTCCCCTGGTATGAGAAAAGGACTTGGGAGGTTGCAGACCAGGGAGAAAGCGATGACAGCGTTTCCAGCAGTGCTGCAGGAAGAGGATGAGAGCACATCCAGTTTTTAGAGAGGCATCATGGGAACTAGAGCTTTAGATCATGTTACATCCAGCCCCAAGTAATCTGATTAGGGATTTATTTTACAGTTTAGGTCAGAAAGACACAGAGGAAACACAAGGGAAGAATGAAGCCAGCTCCTCATGCAGGCAGTGCAGGAGCAGAACAGGCAAGTTTTCTGACTCTCAAAGCAGTGCAAGACAATCACGATTTGCCAGCAGCAATCTCAGCACCTCAGCAATTGGGAATGGTGGGAAGAGGGAGTGATGGAAAGGGAGTGATGTGTGCCAGGGTGCGGGCAGATCCTGCTCTCCAGGCTTCTGCCCCAGCAAAGCTTCCCCTGTGCCAGAGCACCCAAACCCTGACAGCTCCCCAGGACTGCCAGTGCTGAGCAGAAGTATGGGAGTGATGTGCAAAAAGAAACTTATCTACCGAGCTCAGCTGGGAGCCAACACAACAGGCTTGTGCCCCACCCAGAGCCCATCACAAGTGCACACAAGCATCGACCTTTTTCCTGTCACAGGGTTGAGTGTGGCCCATGATACTTCACCTCCCCAGCACAATTATCAACCTGTCCAGGAAATAAGCAGGGAAAGCAATCAATGCTGCAGTGAATGAACAGGTGAGCAAACGATCTCTTGCTGCAGAAGGTAGTGAGTGAGGCTCAGGCAGGTATTGCCAGCCCTTAACAAGGAGCTGGTCCCAGAGGGTTGGAGCTCCCCAGCCCTGCCCAGATGGTGCCCATGGGCACCCTTTCTGAGAGGGAAGAGACCTCAATATGCAAAGAGATCAGGAAAGACAGCCCGAAGCCACTCAGTGGCTCAGTGGCCCCAGCCCCTGTCCCAGCTGCACCCCCTGCCCAAGCCCCCATGTCCCTGGAGGTGGGGCACCTCTTGCCACAGCCCCAGACCTCTCTTCCCTGCATCTGCACAGCCACAGTGGGGAGTGGGCAGCAGCCCCCTGGCACTGCAGAGCGGGCAGCTGGACCAACAGAAAATTCTAAAAAAAAAAAAAAAGACAAAACAAAAATTCATCTAAAGCTACAGCCAAGGGGACAAGTCCTCAAAGGCCACAGCATCCACACTGCCCTCCTGCTGAGCAGCTGAGAGAAGGATGCAGTAAATATTTGCCCACTTGGAAGCCTGGCAGGAGGTCAGACAAATAGCTGTTAGCTCAGGCACCAGAGCTGCTGGGATTTGCACCATAGGGACTGGCTATGTCCCCTGGCCAGCAGCAGCCAGCACCGTGTCCCCCTGGCCAAGCTCCTGGTCCCCAAGGGCACTCATCCCTCAGTGCCCTGCATTGGGATCTTGTCCCCAGGCAGCAGTGAGCAGCCAGGCCTGTTCAGTGCCTGCTCCTTCTCCATCTTCCCTGAGCAGCTTAGGGAATCGCAGCCTTTTAATTAGACAAGCTGCAAATTATCCACTTGTCCTTTCCTGGTGTGGCCCCATAACAGGGCTGGAGAGTGGGATGTGCACCCCTCCTTCTGCACCCCCTTGAGATGGGATTATCACTCAGGGGGCAGACAGGCACATCCAGTTCTCTGGTCTGTTGGGTATAAAACCACCTGGGTCAAGCCCGGCGTCTTGGCCAGCAGGATCTGCTTCACACAGATACCCTGCCCTCCACACATCAACAAATCTCTACTTCCATGCTTCTCCATGTCTGTCTATAGGTTCTCAAGGGTTTAATTTTGGAATAATTTCCCCTTCATCAGCCTCAGGAGAGGCTCAGCTTTGATGAAGAAGCTCTTAGAAAGCACCTTCCTGAGCCCCAGCTTTTCAGGCAGCACCAGCCCTCCCATTTTGCTCCCTGGGTGACTGGATCATTTCAGATAGTTACACACAGCACAAGGTAGTCATGGCTATGATAGCAGCACAATTACATGGAAATTGTATTCTCGATAATTTGGGGCATTTTTCCCTGTGAACACAGGCATTCTGAGGAGATGAGGTCCAAGATTTCAGCATTCAATTAAATTGGATCAAATCAGCAGAGGAAATAAGTCTTCACAACATGAGCAGATCCTCTGAGCTTCACTAACAAATCAACGAACTAAATGCCATCATTTATCATTAGCATCACTAACGGAGCCAGACCCAGGATGTGCAGTGCCCTCAGCCACACACCCACCAGCACCCTCCTCCAGCATCCTCCTCCACCCCATTCTTTCCCCAGCAGGACACAGGCCACCCCTGAGGCTGTCATCCTGACCCATGGCCAGCCCAGGGTTAGCCCCAAACCTCATCTCCTCAACAAGGATATTGTGGGATGTTGTCTCCATCACCCGTCTCCCTCAGACACCTTGTTTGATGTGGGTGGTAAAAGACATATAATTTGTGGAGCTAACACACTATTATCTCGGTGACACATCCCTATAACAGGGAATGTGCTGGAGTCAATCACAGTGAGAAAGGGGTTTCTGTCACTCCACAGCATTTTCCCTGCCTCTTGCTCCAGAAAAAAAGAGACAGAAGCTGATGCAGTTGTTAGCTAGAGAACCACCACCTGCCTCCTCACATCACCTCGTGTGGTGCCACCTCATCAATGGCCAGGAGAGCCTTGGCAAGGCAGCATCTTCTGTGGCACAAACAGGGAAAGCTCTGCACACCAGCCTGGGCTGCAGAACCCATGAGGGGACTGACACAGCACCTGAGATGAAAGGACACAACTTATATACCTGTTCCTCAGTTCCTCCCTGAGCACTGGCACTCTCAGGCACAGACATGGACCCCTGGTCTGATCCTGTACTTAACACCCCATTCTCACTCTCCTGCCTGCCAGCACATTGTCCTGATGTGGTTTGCTTGGCTAAGTAACACAATTGCCCTAGGTGACCAGGCTTTCCAGCTCCTGGAAACCTCGCACTGCTTCCAAGCCCCCAGTGCAGCTGGGATGGCTATCGGCCCTGCATCACCAAACAACATAACCCACTGCATCTCTGGGGAGGGGAATGTTGAGTTCTGCCTTCTCTTTTGTGAGAATAACAGCAAATTGTTTGTAGGAGGAAGGAGCTGTCACAGTCCCTGGTGTGACACCGGTAACATTTGAGAGGAACGAGACAGGATGGTGTCTGAAAGGAGTGACCTTTGCATCTGCACAGGGGCTTCGTGATAGCTCTGACCTATTCAAGTCCCCGTCAAGCCTCCACACATCTCTGCTGGGTGAGAGTCTGAGGCCAGCCAGGTTTTTACAGCAGGCTCAGGAAGATGTCAGGTTCTCTGACACTGCGTGAGTCCAACCCAGCACAAAAGCAGCGTCACCAGCCCCACTGGGAATAAATCACCAGAGATGGAAAGGGCTGCTTCCAAACAGGGACCATGGGCTCTGCTAGCACCAAACCATCCCATGGTACCAGGGTGCTGCCAGGCAGCTCCTGGCACCAGATATAGAGCCACCAGCCACTGGCACTGCTGTGATACCAGCACCGGTCACCAGTGGAGACCAGGATCACACTGACTTAGAAGGAAAAGAAAGCAACAGCTGGTAGGAGCAGTGAAGTAATTAGCAAAATTATCACCAGGAGCAAAACACGGACTTTGGCCCTGCTCCCTGCCCTGCTCTAGGGCTCAGCAGAGCCAGGGATTCTTGCCCACCTTCCCACATGGCAGCCACCTTGGTGGCCAGCACAGAGTCTGGCTGGGGACAGCCAGTGACACCCAAGCAGGGGGACACCCCCAGACCTCTGTCCCTTACCAGCAGCTGGGGACCCTGATGAGGGTGAGCTCCTGGACAACCCCATCCTCGGCACCTCTGGGGCTCCAGGAGCACCCACAGAGGGTGTCCCTGTCCTTCTGTCACAGCAGAGTCTGTACTCAGGAGGCTGCTGCCCTCCCCAGCCCCTCGGCTGCCTGCACACAGCTCCTCTTCTGACAGGCTGCAAATATGGCAGGAGGGAAGATGTATAAACCAGCAGTTTATTAGTGCTGAGGCACATCTAAAAATAGACCCACGTGGGGTTGCTAAGTCCTCTGGGCAGATGTAATTGTGGATGGTCTAGCTTTAAATACATGAAGGCTGTTCGGACAGCAACAACTACAACATTTTAACATATGGGAGCAGAACGCTCCCATGTTGCCACCCCCAGCGTCGCCGGGAAGTGGCGTCGGCATCACCGGATCCCAGCACACCCCCTCAGCTGTGCAGCCAAGGTTTCAGCAGGAATAAACCCCCAAATAAACCCAAATACTTGCAGCAAGCCACCGAGAGGAGCACACCTAGCCAAATCCCAAGGGAAGTCCCCCAGGGTGGGAGGTCTAGCAGAGATGTGCCAGATCCCCTGCTCCAAAATTTTATACCAATGAGGCTTACCAGAGCGAATGGCAGAAACACCCCAGTCCTCCAGGCTGGCAGCACCTTCCTCCTCCTGGGAAGTTTCCTCTGCTCCCAGGCAGGCTGTGAAACACGCTGCAGGGATGCTGCATGGGGCTGGGTGTCTCTGGGGTGATAACCACCCATCCCCAAAGAGGGAAGCGCGCCTGCCTGTGCACCCCAGATAGCGGGGAGACGTTGGACGGGGAGGGATTTGTAAATCCTCAAGCAGGCCCTGCCCTATCCTCCCTACCAGGGTGTGAGGACAAGGGGACACTGCCCTCTCCGAGCTGTGCCTCTGCTCAGCAAGACCTCATCAAAACTCCTCAGACCCTTTCCAATTTTTCTTAAAATTCATACAGCGCCTCAGAAAAAAAAGAACAGCTCTTGCACCCACTGAAAATCATTGCTGCCCATAAAGAAAAGAGGGTCTGTCTAAGGCCACCTCCCAGGTTGTTTTTCCTCTCTAGAAAACAGATGTGATTTGGGGGCCTGGAGGTGTTGATGGGATGTGGAGCTGGCTCAGCCACCGACACCTCTCCCTGCATCCACACTGCAAGTACAGGAGGGGTGGGAAACACTCTCACACATACCCATCTCCTCACAGAACAGAAGAATCAAATCCTGCCACCTGGGTCTGCATACACCCTGTGTACAGCTCACCACCCAGCACCCATGGCTTCAATTTCCAGTAAAACCTCACAATCTTGAGGGTGGGGTGACAAAATTGGGTGGAGGACAGAAAAAGGTCAGAAAAATTTGCTGTCACTAGATGAGCCCGACGCTCATCTATAAAAATAAATATGACGACAACAACACTGTCATCGAGGGTGAGGGGTGGCTGTGGGGCCAGGGTCCCTGTGGGGGTCCCCCAGCTCAGAACCCCTCAGGTAATCAGATACAAAACCAGTAAAAGGGGAGACTTGGCCACCCCCCACCTGCTGCTTTGCCACCATTCTGACAGCACTTTCTGTGCAGGGCATGTGTTGCTACAGCTTCGGTATGACTGAAAAACATACATTTGCATGCAATTACCCATTTTAAAAGGTGGTTCTAAAATCAAAGGAATGTATGTACACACAATCTGCTCCCCAGACCTTGTCCTCACAAGACCCAAGCACAAACTCCCAGGTTATTGCAACAGTCAGCGCAGCTACCATCAAGAAGCAAAATCGTTCCCACATCCTCCCATTAACTCAGCTCTGGACCATCAAATATTAAAGAGCCTCAAGCCTGGACACAGCTCATTTTACGAAGGTCAAGTAAATCTTTCATCTCCCTTTTCCCACCGTTATCTCCCAGCACCATCCCCATCACCAGACCAGCATCACAAGCTCTTTCATGTGAATTTTAGTTGTACGCACACCGGCTGTCAGTAATTGGTGCACAAGGCTCCTCTGTTCCACAAGAACAATTATGTCATTGCTATTTTTGCTTTATAAGGCTAAAGCAAGAGGTGACTCTTTGGCTGAAGGAGGGACTTTTTTTTTTTTTTTTTTAAATACTGTGTAGTTTCTCAGTACAATCTACTGGTGATACCAAAAGAGAAAATAACCAGAGCACAAAGGAATCATCAGCAGGCAGAGGGCTGGCTAAGCTCCCATGTTGGAACACCACTCCACCAGCTCATTCCTGAGCTTGGCTGGACAGAGGATGAAGGTCCCCAGGGGTTTGTACCCATCAGAGGAAGCTTTGGCCCCATGTCTTCTCTCCTGAACTCCACAGTCGCTCTCTCCAAGGCCCTCAGACACATTGACAATTACGATAGGAACTAATAAAACCCAAATTTTTAAAAAAGGAAGACACAGACCTCACAGGTTACACCAAATGCCAGCCCTGAGCAGGACCCAGAAGGCTGCTGGGACACACAGCTCCCTGGAAGCCCCTCAGGATGCTTGGGGCTGCTCCCCTGCACCAGGCTCTCCCTCCCTGCCAGGTTTCTGCCAGTCAGGGTTGATGTTTGCAGCACAAGGCTCTGGGAAGGGCTCCTTGGCCTGCAGAAAGCAGCTTGTCTTTTTGTTAATGAGTTACACAGACAAAGAAAATTGCCTGTTCCTGGTGCCTTCGCCAGAAGGCTGCAGCAATAATAAGAGGGTGTTAAAAAAAGCTATTTTTTAATTTAAGTTTTTTTTTAAATTATTATTATTTTAAAAGTTTTTATAAACACCTAATGTGGCTCTGGCTGGGCCCCAATTACAGAACCATTTAACGAAGCAATCTGTCCACAAACCAGAAGCATTATGAGGCTGTAGAAAGCCTTAGCTGCAAATAGCAGGGATGAAACACCTCTAGTAGATGCTCATCAAATGCCCTAAGCAAATCCCTGAGAAAAGTGGGACAGGAAGGATGGAGAAAGAAATGTGGCCCCTGACCCCCACCCCAACCTGAGCAGGAGCATGGCAGCGTGCCCCACAGCACTGTGCCCCCTGGAACTGGTACAGAACTCCAAGCATGGCACTAATTGCCTGGCATGGTGGGGAAAGGAGATTAAATGGTATTTCTGCAGCAGAACTGCTGCATGGGCCTTGGAAAAAAAACAGGGCACAGTGTACAGCAGCATGCAAGGAGCAGTTAAATCCTTCTCAGCTCTACGGAAAAAGGAAAGTCTACCAAGATCTCTTCCCTCCACTCCCCAAAGCAGTAAAGATTGATTTAAACTTGCCATTAGTTCAGCAAAAACCTGAGCAATGAGCAGTTTTTGTGCTATTTCCAACGAGCATTTGCAGGCTCACTCAGGCAGGTTCCCCCAAGGCTTCCCATACACTCTTCCGTTAATGAATAATTTGCACAGTTAATGATTAGAGAGGGAAACCACACGAGCCATTACCTGTATATACGTTACCTGGAGCTCAGAGGAGGCTTGCCCAGAACATTTCTGTGCTGGCCCCTGGTTACGGTGATAGAGCCAGAGCTGTGTGTGCTCACCATGGAAAACCCTTGAGACACAGGGGCACAGCCTGATGGCAGGGACAGGCCCAGCAGGTCCCAGCCTGCTGCTGGGACAGGGACACAGCCCCACCAGAAAGAGCCCCCCGTGCACAAAGCCACCGCAGCACCACATGTGCTGGAGCAGGTACTCACTTGATCTTCAGGCTGGCGAGCATCGTCTTGTCGATCCTGGGGAGAGAGCAGAGCAGTGTTACTGCAGCAGCAGTGGGGTGGGGGCTGCTGCACACCCACCATCCCTCACTCAGAGGAGCCATCACTTCTAGATGACATCACCACCACCACTGAAAGATTTGTCCAGAAAATTACATCAACTAAAATTTAACCCAAAAGTAAAGCCCGGTGACAAGTGAAGCAAAATCCCCCCCAAGCCATTTCCTGGTGGTGAGCACTCGAGAGCTGCTGCGTCCTCACCTAGAAGAGCAGAGATGAGTGGGGCAGCAGAGGAAAACGCCACCCATGTCCAGGCTCTGCCCTGAGCACAGCTGCCACCTCCCACAAACACACATTTGAGGATGACAGACCCGACGCACCAGGAGCATCACACCAAAGCCACAAACTCCACCCTGCAGCATTACGAGAAGCCCGGTCCAGCAGGGGAGGAGTAAGGATATAGCAAGGTGCAGGGTTTCCATACCGGCCTCTGCCTTACCCTTTACCTGCCCAAAGCCACTCCCAGAGCCCTGGCTGGAGGGAACACAGAGCAGCCCCATTGCTCCCACCCCCAGCCAGCTTGCCTGGGGCCCTGGTGTCTTCACCGATTGATTTGGCACTATTTAACAAGTGCTTATCTCCACAGAATCATTGTGGTGAAAGCCATATTAATTCATGCAAATCATAGTAACATTGCAAAATGCAAAGTGATGTCTTTTGGCAGTCACTGGAAATGCTTTATTATTTGCCACTTAGAATTAATTCTACATTAGTAAAAAAACGGAAAAGGGGAAAAGGGGAAAAGGGGAAAAGGGGAAAAGGGGAAAAGGGGAAAAGGGGAAAAGGGGAAAAGGGGAAAAGGGGAAAAGGGGAAAAGGGGAAAAGGGGAAAAGGGGAAAAGGGGAAAAGGGGAAAAGGGGAAAAGGGGAAAAGGGGAAAAGGGGAAAAGAACATTGAAACTCCCCTCCCCAGCCCCACTCTCCTGGCCCCTGTGGACACACAAGGCTCCAGGGTTGCAGATTGCCCTACTCACAGCTTCACCTCCCTCCCCCCCCAGGCTGAACCTCTCCATGCCGAGGAAGCTGCCCGGGGCACAAGGGGGGTGGGTGGGCAAAGCCAGCCCAGCCCTGCCCACGCTGCACCATGTCACCCTCCCTGAACCCCTCTCTTGGACCAACATCCCACTGGCAAAGCTCCAAGGCCACGGGGCTTTGTACCCAGCCTTTCCCCAAACTCCATCTCTTGGAAAGCCGGCACACTCCTGCTCCTCAAAACTGGTTGAATCGTTGAAAATGAGAGGGAGCTGCTGCAAAGAGCTGCTGCCAAGCTTGGTGACAGACACCACCGAGGCAGGGGACAGCAGGTGGCTGGGACAGCTCCTTCAGGGCCGGTGCCTTACCGGGAGCTGCACCCGTCACCGTGGGAAGAGAAAGCAGTCACTGCTGTGTGGGTCCTCGGAGTGATTAAAAAAAAAAATTAAAAAAAATAAGAAGGCAAAACCAACAAACAAACAAAAAAAAGTAACGTACGAGAAAGAAAACCTCAGTGAGGGAAGCCGCAGTTGCAGTCTGACTGTCTGCGGAACCGCTGGGTCAGGCCCTGCCCTGCGTCCCCTCCCCCGGTGAGGGGTGAAACGAACCCCCCCGGCCCGGCACAGCCCCCTCCCCAGCACGGAGACAGCTGATGGTGGCGGTGGGAGCACCAGGAGCCGGAGAGCAAGCAGGGGTGCGGGCAGGGGTGCGGCTCCCCGGGCATCCCCACGCCCAAGGGTGGTGGCACCACGGCCCCCGCCCCGGGACAGCGACTGAGCCCGGGTCCTGCTGCAGCGCGGGGCTGGGAAGAGGCCGCGGGGTGACAGCAGGGTGGGGGGGGGATGAGTCCCCCGCGGTCCCCAGAGGAAGGGTGTGCCGGCCCCGGCACCCCTCCCAAAGTGCTGGTGCGGGCTGGGGGCTGCCGCAGGGCCCTTCCTTTCCCGGGACGGCGTTGCCCCGCTGCACGTGCTCCTCTCCGGGTGACACGGGACAGTGAGGGGTGCCACCAGCCAGGAACCCCGGGAGCAGGTCACCGGCCCCCCTGGGAGCTCGCCATCCTCACCAAACCCTTGCACAGGAGCCGAGAGCTTCCTCCCCATCCTTGGGTAAAGAAAAAAAAAACAAAAAACAAAACAAAAAAAAACCACACAAAAAAACCAACTACAAAAAAAAAAAAAACAAAAACAAAAACAAAAATACAAAAAAACAGCTGAAACAAACGCCTTGGCTCCAGCAGGGCACAAAATCCTGCTACAGACTTTGACAAACTTCCCGAGAAGATCCCAGCCCGCTCCCAGGCCCACCCAGTTACTCAGCATCCCCTCTGCTGCTTCAGACAGCCACCACCAGCACAGCAGCACCCATCAGCCATCTGTCCCCACGGCCTGATCACAATCACAGACCTGGAAAGAGCTTAAAACCCCTTCGAGAGAGAAAGCAGAGGGCTGGCAGGGGAGACACTGCCATTTCCCTAAACCACTTCCCTATAGGTCAACACATCAGGGAGGGCAGGGACAGGAGAGGCAGTCCCAGGCAGCCACTGTGGTGCTCTGCAGAGGACAGAATGCAAGGACAACTCAGGGAGGCTCTGAGAACCTACCACCAGCTGGGTGGACCCTGGCCACGTGTGCCCAAGGTGGCCGTGGGCATCTCTGCCTGGCACAGGAGAAGCTGGCAGCAGGGAAAGCAGAGCCAGACACTGCTGTGGGCAGTGTGCCCATGGGATGCCACCACAAGGTCCCCTCACCCAGCAGCACCCTGCCACGGCCACAGAGGGGAGAAAAGCTGCAGCAGAGAGAGGTGATGTAAAGGAAAGGCACCCACCAGCCGTAGCCACCGAAGGAGACGCTGCGCTTTCTCTGGAACATGGCGTGGTGCTGCCGAGAGGCCCCAGCCATGGTGGGACAGGAGATGGAGCTGGCAGCACCCCAGAGGAGAGCAGCTTCCTGCTGTGTTCACGGGCTGTGCCGGGGCGGGGGACACTGCCACCCACTTGCTGCCCCCGCGCATGCACACGCTCAACCACCACAAAAAAGTAATTTCCTTTTTTTTTTTTTTTCTTTTTTTTTTTTTCCCCTGTTGTGGCCTCAGGCTTTTCACAACCTAACGCTGCAAATGCGGCATTTCTCCTAACAGCATGGGCAGCAGGGCTGAGCCACCAGCACGGTGTCACCCACCAGGATCATTCCAACATGGAATCCAGCTATTTCAACTCCTACTTTTCTTTCTGCCCACAGCCATCTCTCCCCTCAAAGGGATGAGATGATTCCTTTGCATTTCAGAGCTGCTAAAGACATTATTTTGAAAATAAACCAAAACATTGCAAGCATGCTGCAGGCCTGAAAGCCATAATGCAGGTAAAGCGAAATGTTTTGAGCAGACATTTCCTTGAAGCACTCTTGTTTCCAGCCAGCATGCTCCATGTTCAAGCTCTGCATCAACAGCAGCCTGACGTTATCCTCTCGCTTCATCTTCCCCCAGGTCACGTCTGTCTTACACTCACACCAGTTGATTTCTGCCCAACTCTGCTGAGCTGCTCAAGATTTACATGCCTGGAAATAAGAGAAGGGAGCTTCCCCACATGGCTGAGCCCTGCAGTGCACGAGAAGAGCCCTCAGGGCAGCCCCAGGGAAGCCCCCAGGCAGAGGGGTCAGGGCAGGGACCCACATCAGTTCTGGGAAGCATCACCCAGAAACAGCTCGGACAGCCCCTGCAGACAACCATCTCTCCATCTGGACACCCTTGCAGCACTGGAAGCACTGCATCTTGCTCTGTCACCTCAGTCCTTACATGAACTCACTGTCCTGGGGCTGTGGGAGGTGATGTGGAAGCAGAGGGGGCCAGGGAACAAGCAGCAAGTTAGGGCTGAGCTCCCTTTCACCAGAGGTCAACAGTCAGATCACCATCACCCCAGCAGATCCATGTCACACCCCATCAGGGGGACAGTTGTATAAAAGCATGTACCTCCCCTGGGATTTTGGAGCCCTGGAGGGCAGGACCTGGACATAGCTGTAGAGAATTGTCTCCATTCCAGCTGCCCAGGAACAGCAGGAGGCAACTCCCACATTGAGCCCACCTTGTCCCCACATCAGTGGGACCAACAGTGGGGGTGCCCGTGGCCAGTGGGAGCAGAGATCTCCCCATCCTTCTCCCCAAGGACCATGTTGAGCACCACTGATACAGGTGACAAGCAGCATTTGAACTCAGCAAAGATGAAGAACACCCCGAGGACCCAAACTCATGCCTACCAGAAGTACCTAAACTTTTCTCACTTGCCCCTGAGGTATTTCACACATTTGGGCTCAAAAACAAAACAAAAAACCATCCCTCCTCACCTTCCAAGCAGGGACAGACAGATCACAACTGCTCAGCCAAAATTAAGAAACAAAGGCCTAGGGGAGGACACCTCCTTGGTACCATCTGCACCAGAAAAAATTAACAATTCTCTGGGCTCTGCCACAGACTGGAGCACCTGCTGCCCTGACCTACCCCACTGGGTAGGGGTCTGGTGTGGCACTGGCCACCTCCTGGCAGGCAGAGCCCACACCATAGAGTAGAATTATGCCTAGGAAGGGCAATATAATTTTTTTTCTTTGTTATTGGGGCTAAGAGAGACTGACTGCATCATTAGTACTTTAATATTGCATGCAGCACACAGAAGGTATCCATCTTTCCATTATGATTCTAGGGAAGATTGTGGGCACCCGGAAATATTAGATTTTGTCCTGGCAGGAAGAACAGGCTGTGCACATCATCAGCCTCAACATACAAAGGAAAACAATGTCTGAATCAATTATGATTCAATGCATGGAATACTTTTAACAGTGTTTTCTCTCCTTTATGGTGCTGCTGGACTGGAACAAAGTGAAGAAACTCAATTCCTCGAGCTGCAGCTTCCAACAAACACAGCTTTCTCTGAGGGGTGGCTGGTTACTTCCAACAGGTTTGCAGCATGGACCAGCTGACACAGGGCTCCCCTTGACACCACAATGGGGAGGAGGGACATTGGTGTCACCCAAGGTGAGCTTCAGCCAAAGCACAGTAAAGCTGAGGAGAGCTTCCAGAGACCATCACATACCTCTATCAGACTTGGGGCTGCTCCTTGCCTTGGTGACCAGCCTCCTGCCAACAGCCCAATCTGCTGCCCTGTTTCCTGGGGAGGGAAACACCTCAGGAGCCCAGGCACAAGCGGCTTATCCACAGCCTGCTTGGGAAACTCCTTAGGGAGGGGTGGAAAGCCAGGTCCAGGTTGTAGGGTCAGGAACAAACCCTGCTCTCCTGATGCACAGAGCACACAACTCCCCATCCCTCTGAGGCTTGCTGTGCACACAGCATTAGGGGGTGTGGACACAACACCCTGGATTCCTAGCTGCCATCTCTGAGCCTTCTGGGGTGATGGGGCTTGCTGAACACCCTGTGGCATTGAGAACCTTGCCAGCATCTCCAGTCTGGACACATACACACTCTCTGGGTACCCAGCCTGACACACATCAGCAATTGGTTTCTCCCAGCACACACGACCCAGCTCTTTGCTGCAGAGGACACAGACCTTGTCTGATCACAGCATCACACACAGAAAGTCATCACAGGCTCCCAGACTCATTAAATTCATCTGATTCCACTGTGAATTTAATGTACACAGTTGCTTGATTTCTGAGTTCCACTCATTTCAGAGCTCTGCCTTGCTGGCCAGGGGAGAAGATTCCCTGGAGAGGCTCTCCCTTTAGGAAGAGATCCTGCAAGCACTCAGATGTGCTGCATCTGTTTGCCCCACCTCTTCCCACCACATCCCTTCCCACACAACCTCAGTACAGGGGACGATGCTTGGGACGAGCAGCAGAACCCCATGTCCACACACTGTGCCCCCCCACTGCCCCAGGCTCTGGTGGGATGCTCATCCCTGGGTTGGGATCCCTACCCACCCTGCTGGCCAGGAGCTCCTGGAGCTGGGAGTCAGGCTGGTGCTGGCACCAAGCTGGACCAGAAGAACCAGAGACCACTTGGCCTGGATCACACAGCAAACACGTGTGTGTGTGTGTGTGTGTGTGTATACAGCTGCAGCTGATGGATAAATTGTGGCAAGACAGAAAAAGAACTGCTTAAACTAAAAACCAGGGCTGGCAAACATGGGGGTGGGAGGAAGGCATGGGGATGAGATAGACCTTAACATGCTTTGGCTAGAAATTAGGAAGTCTCCAATCTTTAATACAGTCTCTGGAACAGTTTCCTAATAACACAGTAAATGAAAAACCCCAGGCTGAGACTCAGCACATTTATGGAGACGTTACATGAGATGGTTCCTGCAGCAGCAGGGAGCTGGGCTCAGTGAATCAGTGGGTGCCCCCACACCCTCCTCTCCTGGGGGCTTCTCCCCACAGGCCTCCAGCAGCAGATGGTTAAGCAACCACTGCCTGAAGCCAAGATGTGCTGGCACAGGATTAAATTTAGGCAGCAGTCAGGGCACAAATTCAAAAGCAAACTTGTACATGGTTCCATCTAAACACTGCAAACAAAACACACAGGATTTGGATTCAATCTTTTCAAAGCCCTGCTACATCTTGCCACTATCACCTGTATTTTTCCACCATTTTGTGTGGCTTTTGAAAGAGCTGGGCTAGATTCAACTAAGAATCCAGAAACTGCTCCTTCTGGCTTGGCACCCAAGTTGGGAGGCAGCTGTTAACTCTAAGCAGGAATTCATCTACCCCCACGAAATTGGAAAGAGGTCTGGGGAGAATGAGCTGTTTTTAGCTCCTGGAAAAAAATCTGTCTTCCTCCTGTTGCTGCTGAAGTCCTGTTCCTGTTTCCACAGCAGCAACTAACGACAGCCAGAGCATCTACCTTGAGGTGTACAAACAGCAGCTGAGGGACTCTCCAAGCAGCCCCCAGAACCCTGCCTAACCACACACACTTAGGGATGAAGAGTAAGGAAGGAGGATGAAACAAATATCAGAAAAAAAAAAAAAAAAAAAAAAAAAAAAAAAGAAAAAAAAAAGTCAGTTTTTGCTGTTGTGGGGAGCTGCCCTTTGGAAGGCATCGTCAGCAAAGGGAGAACAAAATATCTGTGGAACCTGGAGTGTGCAGAGCGAGGCTGCTGGCTGGGATCACGCTTCTTGTCGAATCTGAATTTAGACTCCTTGGATGGTTTCCAACCCTCAATAAATCATGCCGTGTGGATAGATACTATGTCCCTTCTGCTACTAAAACAACAAGCAGTCTTAAATAAAACAGGGAAGCCTGGAGTGTGCAGAAGATGAGGATATAAGGCAGGATCCATCCCCTCCCGCAGACACCAGGGATGCAGGTGACAAACCCGGATCGGCCCCGCTGAGCCCACACCGCCCGGGTTACACCGAAGCTCTGCCCGCGAGGATTAGCAGGATAAACCAGAAAAGCTCTGCCCTGCTTTGTGAGCAGACATTACACTGCTCTTCTAGCAGAGAGGAGCTGGGAAGGGAGGAGGTTACCCTGCAAACAGGGCGCTGGGTGCACAGAGGCTGGGAACGTTCCCCTCCTGTGCCCTGCTTCTGTCAAATGCAGGAAACCCGGGGCTCCTCGGCAGGGGAGGTGCCGCCGTGCACAGCCAGGACCAAAGCCCCCCCAGAGCCAGCACCAGCGCCACGAACCCCCCTGAATCCCCCCAAACGCCACGAACACACACACACGCCGAAGCAGACCACTGAAAGCACCCTTTGAAGTTGCCTCCTTTGAATTTTCAGCATTTACCGTAAGCGTTGGCACCACCACAGCGGTCGCACTGGGACACGACCCCCCTACCCCTGCCCCTGCCCCCCAGCCCCTCATGCCGGCAGGACCCACCGCGCGTTCCAGTGCAGCAAAGCCTTTCTGCAGCCCAGCTCCCGGCTCGACCTCTTCTTTCCTCTCTGACAAACCCTCCCAGGATAAGAACAAGGACAAACCTCTGCTGCTAACGCCTTACCCGGACCAGCTGCTTGCCGTTCCCCCGCTCTGTATCGCGGCTCCCGCCCGGCGCACAGCCCCGCACCGCACCGCACCTCCCGGCTGCGCGATGTGCGGAGCCGGCGTCAGCGGGGCGGGGGGCGCGGATCAGGGACGGGGAGGGAGGAGGGGGGATGCGGAGCAGCGCAAGCGGAGCCTCAGCCTGCGCCTGCCGCTGCGCACCCGCGGCCCGGGGCGGAGGGAACGGCAGAGCCCGCGGCGATGGGGGGTGGGGGGGAACCAGCAGCCCTGTTAGTGCCAGCAAGGGGGGGGCTGCGGGGCAGAGCCGCCTCCTGCAGCCCTGCCCTGCCCCACACCCCCGCGCTTCATCCCTGTCCATCCCAGACTCATTCGTCTTAGAAAAGACCTTTAAGATCCTGGAGCCCCAGCGCTGCCCCGGGGGGCACAGGGGGAGCAGCGCTGTTCGGGTGGTGTCTGGGCACAGGGAGAACACGAGGGTCAGGATGTACCAGGCTCCTGGGCAGGGGTTATTCACGGGGGGAGTTGGGTCACCTCGCTGCAGTGATGCCCACCAGTGAGAGCTGAGGATCTTACCCCTTAAACCTCCCTGGGGCTGTTCAGTGAGAAAACAACTAGGAAAGGGCACAAATCCCTCTGGATTCTGCTTTGAAAGCAGCCTTCAGTCTTACATGTGAGCCCTTTCATCTATTACAGCTGGCACAGCCTGAACCAGACAAAAGAACATCATCCAGGGCTCAAATCTGGACCCACTGAAAGATATTTCCATTCTCACTGATGGGCCCAACCTCCCTAGCTCACAGAACATCTGTCCCAGCTCCACAGCACCCAGCACAGCCCAGAAGGTGATCCTGGACCACAGAGCTCAGCCAGGTACATCCCTTTGGTCCCACTGGTTCCTAAGGAGGTTCAGCAGAACCAGTGCCATTTCTCTGTTTGGCAGCAGTGTTTACACAACAGCACTGAACACAAACACAGGTGATGTCAGACACCAGAGGGCTGAGAGGGGCAGCCCCCTGCTCCCCAGTCCTTCAGGCAGAGCAGCTCTGTGGGCAGCAGCATCTGCTGCTTCCCAACATAACACTGCCCTGGGGGACTGGGCAAAACCAACCTGGAGGAAACAGGACCCAGGGTCTCATCCTTCTATCAAGCGTTGCTCACGTGGGACCAATAAATACGTTGTCTATAAATACTGAAAAATTATAAACTCCACCTGTTGCATGAAGCCCTGCAGCAGATCAGCCACCCTCCTGCTCAGCTGTGTCACTGCCATTATGCAAAGCAGAAGCAGTAAGTGTGAGAGAGAGAGGGTGATTCAATTAATGTGACAGACAAACATTGTCACAGCCTGAAATGACACGGAGCACCCCAGTGTCAGCATACCACCACAGGCACTAAAATGCCTCTTGGCTGAAGCCTCCACCAACACTGTGCCAAGCCGAGATGAGTGTCAGCACTGGGAGGGGGACATGGCTGTGACATGCCAGACCAGGGGGCTGTGGGACAGCAGTGAGGGGCTGGAAGATGGACAGCTGCTGAAGGAAAGGGCACAGCACTGCCCATGGCAGCTCACCCTCCTGAGCAGGGCCAGCAGCTCATGAGGCAAACCCATGGCTTGCTGTACGGGGACAAATATCTACCAGAGATCACTTTTGGTTGAGAGATATATGGTCCCTGGTCTCCAACCTTTCTTTTTAAAATAATATCACATGGGCTACATAAATAATGCTCCGCATCCCTCCCTCAAAAGATGGCATGTTTGATAAAAAGCATGAGGGGGTTAAAAACTGGAGTTTGGGGAGGCAGTCAGTGATTTGGCCTCTCATGGCTTTAAACCAGAGGGGTGTTGACATGAAGTTTGCAGCTCCCCGCTGCCAGCCCTCTGTCTGGAATCTTGTTTTAAAATAAAACCTGAGATGCTCATATCAACAAAGCTCCAGAGACAAGCAAAGGCTCAGGAGATCCACATCCAGAGCATGAGAACTCATGACAGAGCAGGTTGCCAGCAGCATTGGCAGGGGATGTGCTAATGTCCCCCCCCTGCAGCCATTGCCCCCCTTACCTGCTGGGTGACCCCAGGTCTGCCCGGCTGACGATGCGGTGCTGATGGGGTGAGTAGAGCCACTGGAAAGCTGTCAGTGTCCTCTCCTCGATCCTAAACCGGCCTTCCCGCACATACCTAAAAATAACAGTGAGAAAGACTGAAATATTTATTAGCACAGGACTGTGGACAGGGAGCTGCAGGACGTGGGGAGCTGCTGGCTCAGCAGCACTGCTTGGAGCCACAAGCCCCACAGCACCGTGGTGTTCCTCAGTGGAAGCAGCAAAATGACATTGCAGGCCCATCTGTCCTCAGCCCTGTCCACTGGTGGATGCTCCCATGGGCACAGAGCTGGGGCAGGGCATCTCCCAGGGCAGGTGGGACAGCCACCAGAGCAGTTCTCACCATTGCAAGCAGCAAAGCCTTGCTGGTGTCTCCCCATCCTGTCACCAGATGCACCCCCAACCAGACTCCTATCAACCCAGCCCTGTGCCCAGAGTCATCACCAGCTCCAAGACCAGGCTAATGCCTTTCTGACATCGTTTTCGATGTCAGGCCAAATGCTGAGACTGAATAATATTCAAGTGATGAATCAGTGGTTGTTTTTATTTGAGAAACACACAAGCAAACTAACACGAGCAAAAAAAATGTCAGTAGCTGCAGCTGTTCCCATCTTTTAGACCACAGCTTTGCTGCCTGCCTCCATTCCAACAGCCAGCTGCACCTCACACACCCTCCCTCCTCTGAACAGGAAATTTCATCAGCAAGCCGTTAATTATTTAGAGCCCTGTACTGGCTGGAGACACAGGCAGACACCCATGGCAGTGCCCACCAAGCCGAGCTGGCAGTGCTCCCCCCTGCACAGGGACACTCCAGACCCCAACACTCAGTGCAGGGATCCAGCCCTGCTGCCCGGATGGGACTGAGGGGAGGCACCGCCGAGCCACGCTGTCCCCACAGCCAGGACCTCCTACTCTCAGCAAAAAGAAACTCAGAGGGCTCCTTGAGTGTCCCTGGAACAGGCTGACCTGCAAATTTTCTTAGTATAAAGCAGCCGAGCACAGCGCAGTCCCAGGGCTCCTCTGCGGCTCTCGCACGTGATAACATTGCACAAAGTAGAGGAAGGCGAATGGGAGCCACTTTTGGGGAGGAAGGAGGTGTGAGGCAGCGGGGATGGCAGAACAGCCCAGCCAAGTACCCACCGGAACAGTCCGGGTCTGTGTGGAAGGACAAAAAGTGCTCAAGGCAGCCGAGGAGGGGGAAAAAAAAAAAAAAAAAAAAAAAAAAGTCTTCACAGGCTTAGAGCAAACCTCCAGCCATTTCCATTCCGGCTGTTCACCCAGGCTTGCCGGGATCCCACCCGCTACTGGGAACACCCTGGCCGGTGCCGGGGTGCGGGACAAGCCCCGAGTCGGTCCCCTGTTCCATCAGCAGCATCACGCTGTCTGTCACCAGAGTCACCCCAGTCACAGCCTGGCATCGCTACAGCGCCCTGCTCAAAAGTCACAAGCTTTGGACGTCACAAACTGCACAATTAAAAATAATAATTAAAAAAAACAAACACAGAGGAAGCTTGTTCCCAGTGTCAGCCCATCCCGGCCGCTCTGACCGCTGCCACCACCCCTCTCCCAGCGGGAAGCAGCAGATCCCCAGAGCTGGGGTGCCCCTAAGCATCCCCCGGGGGGCCCGGAGCCCAATACAAACCCCAGTCCCTGTGCCACCGGAATGCTGCTGCCCCCCTTATACGGTCCCAGACCCACTCCCCGCCCCCCACCCGGTGCCCAAGTATGTCTTCCCTCCCCACCGCCCACCCTGGCCGAGATTCCCGTCTCCACCGGACTCAGCAGCCAGGAACCCCCCGGCTCGGAGCATCCCCCACCAGAAAGCCAGGACCCTCTTTGCAAACTTATCCGGCTCTTTCCGGGCTGCTCCCCTGGATCCCCCTTCCCTGAGCCTGCAGGGAACCCCCAGGGGATCTGCCGGGATCCTCCGTAGGACCGGGTCCACCCCACCGCAGCCCCCGGGGTTCCCCTGGGCCATTCCCTACCCCTTCACCCCCAGCCCCCCCCCCCCAGCCCCCCACTCACCAGCGCACCAGCTCCCAGCGCCGCTCTCCCGCCGCCTTGCCCGAGGCCATGCCGGGGGGCTCGGGGGGAAGGGGTCTCCCCAGCAAACCCCGCTCGGCAGCCAACACCCAGACGGACCCGGACCCCGCGGGGCTGGGGCAGCTGCGCCGGTTCCTGCGCGCTCCCGCCTCCTCCGGCACCGGGGGAAAGGGGGGGGGGGGGGGGGACAGGGGGGACCCGGGCAGGTGCGGGGTGGGTCACCGCACCGTGTCGTTACGTAAAGCCTTACGCAATGTCCCGGGGCAGCGCCGAAGGGCCAAGGAGAACTGGGGGGGGTTGGGCGGGGGGAAGAGGGGAGAGCACAGGACCAACCCCCACCCTGCAGCCTCCGCTGTAGCCGAGGAGGCTCCGGCAGCCAGAGGGATCCCGGCGGAGTCTCCAAGGAAAGGCTCCTTCCCGAGGCTGAGCAGACTACCACAAACTGGGAGAACAGACAGCGAAACGGGGTCCTGCAGGCAGCCCCACCACTGCCCCTTGCACTCACACCACCCCCAGCACACACTGGGGAGCTGGAGCCCACCCCTTACACCCTAGCCCTAGCACCACTCCTTGCTGACCTCTGAAAACAAACAAAAAAATAACCCATCAGAACTTTCCTGTGTCTGGTCCAGGAGCATCCAGGGAGAATTATTCTCCCATCATTTCAAAGTTAAATCCTACCCAGCTCAGGGCTTCCTTTCCGAACCCCCGGAGCTGCAGGGGGTTCTCAGTTAGGGGCAGCCCGGAGTGCTCAGGGAGCAGCAGCTCTAGGTATAATTTCAAGAAGCTTTACATCACACTAAAAGCAGTTTCTCAAAAGCAAAGTTCTGTCCCTAAATCCCATCTGTTCTGCTCTTCAAGACTCTGTATTTAACAGCTCAGCAAACCCAAGTGTTGCTCCCCCAACCCAACCATTTAATTTAAATCAAATGCCAATAATTACTCAAGTAAGTACCTAATACTGGTAACTCGAGACTTCCCCTCCTGTGGGGCACCACAGAGCTGCCAGGCATTGGTGCCTCCATCCCAGCTGCCCCTTGTTCTACAGTGCCAGATGGAAAGGCCATGCCTTGATCAGGGTGTCAGAAAGGGAATTTATCTGAGGGCAGTGACCTACCCTCTGGAGGAGCCTCAGAAGTGATGGGCTGGAAGGAAACAGCCAGCCCAGGGAGGTTGTGTCTGCACATGGCTTTGGCTGTGCCACGGTGTCTGGGAGCTCAGTCCTCCAATGGATGCTTCAGCTGAAATCATGACTGGGAAGTTGTTGATACTGAAATCATCATATTTTAATGAGCAAGTGAGGTCAGCATTCAGCAAGGCCCTGTTATCAGATGCCTGCAGCTGACAGGCACCAGCTCTGGTGGGGCTGATGCTGCTCATGATCAGATTTGGAGACAAGGGCAAACAAAAATTTTTATCACTGCCCTGTAGAGACTGAGAGCAGTGGTGAATTTCATTCTTTTAAGTCAAAAGAGGGTCTCAGTCCTGACAGATGCATCTCCAGTGCCTGCACCCACTTTGGGAGGCCACGGTGGGACACAAACCTGTGGGGATGTGGGGCCAGAGGAGCAGGTGCTGAAGCCCCTTTTGCCCCTGAAGCCTGGGAATGGACCCATCACCACTTCAGAACACATGATTTTGCAGGCCTGTGAGATCTAAGGAATAAAAATAACTTTTAAGAAAAAAAATATTGGAAATGTTCTGAAATAACGAAAAAATGTTAACAGTTGGAGAGTTGACATGGCTTTGAAGAAGGACAAATTGTCTAACTTAGCTCAAGCAAATACCCTCCCCAGTCTGATATTTTAAAATCCCGGTGGAAATGTTAGGCTAATGTTAAATTTATCAAAACCCTCTAGCTTCTAGCCCTCCATCACTTTAAAGAGCTTCTTACAAGGTTCTTCAAAGCAATTACCACACACACACACACACTCACACGACATTTCAATTAGGTTGAAAAGTAATAATTGAGGCAAAGTTAAACTCATTTTTAAATGAAATGCAAAAAATTTCCTTAATAATGAACTTCGGGGGCCGGAGGGTGTGTGAGCTGCGGGTCCCATGGCCACTGGGGGTCAGTGTCGGAGCGAAGCTGCAGGCAGCTGCCCGCACCCGACCCGGTTCCTGCCCTGCCTGCGGGACACGGACCCAGCCCTGTGTCCCCGGGCCTGATCCTGACCCTGACCCTGCCTCTGAGCCTGCCCGCACCCAGGCGTATCTGCCACTCAATGGAAAATCAATGAAAACTGCACAAACCTGGTGAAACGCGCTCAGAATAGCCTTCCGGCAAGCACTGGCCCGATGGCTACTGACGGGTGAGAGTTGGTCCCAAGGGACAACGCTTCTCTGGGTGGGAAAGTCTGCACTCTCCTCTTCCACACAGAAATCCTGCACCTCCTAACAACCTGTCACTGCAGGACTCTTTGTGGGGTTTTGGTTGGTTGGTTGGGGTTTTTTTCAGAGACAACAAGCTGGGAGCAGCCCCCACGCGGGGGTCAGTGTGGTGGGTGGGCATCAGGCAACCTGAAGGTCCCAAATGCCCCAGCCGGGGCCTTAGCAGAGGTGTCTGAATAATTCACTACAAGCCAGAAGCTTATGTGTGCAAGTGCAGACCTTCAGACCTCACTGGTCACTTTTTCTCCCGATTTAATGATTTTAGTGTGAATTAACCTCACTGTCTGTAGAAGGGCCCCAATCCCAGCTTCATCCTTGCTCGACTGTCAGCCAGCCTCTGGCTGTACCATACGACCATGCACCAGGGAAGGACCCATTCTCCAGCTGTGAGTATGTAGGATGTTACAAACACACTGTCCCACACCTGGAGCATGCCCTGCTCTCAGGGGCAGGGAAGGGCTGTTCCCCACACCACATCTGTGGACGCTCTGGGTTGCAGAGCAACACCAGAGCTCTGAGGCATCCAAGGGGAGGAAAGGACGTGGGGTGACAAAGTGACACCACCAACCATATCCTGTGGGCTGCCTCACAGCGCATCCAGATGCTGTTTGTGTGCTGAAGATTGAACCATCAGCAGCTGATACAGGCAGAACAGCATCAGCTCGCTGTGAGGATGGCAGCACAGCCCAGCTGAGCGTCAGCACAGGAACACTGCACCCTCTGTCGCAGATGGAGGTTTCAGGGAAGGGGAATGAGCAGACTGTCAGCTGACGCAGAGGACGCTACCATTTCCCTGCCATGCCACATGGAACAGGCCGCTGCATCCCAGCCTCCCTGCTGGGAATGAATTCAGTCATCTTGAGAGTGGAGCCCCAGGCCGCTCTGGGTGTCATAAACAAAAGAGTATGAAGAATCAGTAACCACAGGAACAAGCATCCTTTCCCACCACCTCTCTGACCACAGCTACGGGGACCTCTTTTTTTTTCACTCCTTTTCCACACCGGTTTCCCCCCTGCAGCCGCCCCGCGTTCCCCCCGCACACCCCGAGGACCGGGCGGGAGGTTCAGCACCGCGGACAGCGCCGGGGCCGCCACCGGGTGGGACACGGGGACACGGGGACACGGGGACACGGACACGGGAGCAGAGCCTTGGGGGGGGGGGGGGGGAGTCCCGGGGAGCCGAGCCCCGAGATGGAGGGGAGTCCCGGGAAGTGCAGCCGCACCGGGGGATTCGGGAAGCTGAGCCCGGGTCTGGCAGGGGCGGTACCGGGGAGCAGAGACCTGGCCGCAGCAGAGCCCCGAGATGTGGGGTCCCGGGGAGCGCATCTGTAGCCTGAGAGGATGAGGGTCCCCGGGGAGCGGGACCCCGGCCCCAACGCCACCCGCCCTCCCCCCGTAGGGCAGCGGAGCCCCTTGCCGGCTGCTGCGGGATGTCCCCAGCTCTGGGCCCAATCCCCGCCGCCCTCCCCCGGCGGAGCTCCCCAGTTCCGGTCACGTCGCCGCCTGTTTACGGCGCTGCGAGCGGCGGGGCCGGGCCGGGCCGGGCGAGGCGGGGCCGCCGCAGGCAGCGCGGGCAGCGCGGGAGCCCGGCGCGGCCCCGGCCCCGGCCCCGGCCCCGGCACCGCCCCATGACTCCCAGCGGGCACCCCGCGGGGCCCCGCCGCTCCCCCCAGGTAAGGGACAGGGGATGGGCGGGGGTGGCGGGGCGCGGGAGCGGAGCGCGGAGCCGCCTGCGGGATGCAGGTGCGGGGAGCCGGGGGCCGCGCTGCGGGGTGAGCCGGGCCCGGCGGCTGAAGGGTACCCGCGGAGAGTGGGGGTTCCTCCGAAGTTACCGACAGCCCCTCCCTCCTCTGCCTCTGCTGGAAGTTGCTCCCCTCCGGTCCATCAGCAGCGAGGCCGCGGGGAGCATCTTCGGGAGCAGCGGGCTCTGTTCCCCCCGCACCTGCAAAGTCTGTGCAAGGACCGGGCTGGGGACCAGAACAGCTCCAAAATTCCCAGGGTGCAGGGTGGCACAGCGGGGATCGCCCACTTGGCAGGATGATTGACTCAAAAGCAAATCCCGCTCCCGAGAGAGAGCTGAACCCATGGATAATTCCCCTGGAGCCAGCAGGGAACACACGGCCTTGATCCCAGCATCTGCAGCCAAATGACAAGCTCTGGCTGCAAGGCAGGCAGCTGTGTTCAGAAAACTGCAAAAAAATCCCCACAATAATTTATAATCAAAGTTTATATTGATTTGATCTTTAAATAGATCCTGATTGATAATTAATAGAAAATAGAACTCTAAGTGCAATTCTGCCCCTACTGAGATGGAGGAATCTTTCCCACTGACTTTCCCAAGGCCAGAATTTCACCTCTAGTTTCTATTCCTGGCATTGCCACTGCCTCTGTGACCTTCTGCCAAGTTCCCTAGCTTCCTGCTGCCTTATTTTCCTTATATTCAAAGACATTCTTGCTTAGTGGCATTGTTGCAAAGTTTGTGTTTGTGTTCTTTGTGATTGTATGTACTAGGCAGTATAGATTTCTAGTATCTATCAGTGTTTATTCCTGCATGTGTTTTAATGTGATGGAGAGGGCGTTGCTGGCAACCACAGCAGGACAAATTATTGACCTGTTCCTGCAAACCTTGTTTGTGCCCTCTGACTTCCAGTTAATTTTCCATTTATGGGGAGAAATGATTATGCAGATAAAGTCTGGATGTCTGTCTGATGGTGTTTGTGCTGGTGTATGTTCATGTGCAATAAGTGCCCTACCTGCCTTCCAAATGCAGCATCAGGAACTGAGGTTTTTCTCTCAAGTCAAAGTTTTGGGATTCTGATTGGCATTGAACAACAGTTTTGCCCTGGAAGCAAATTCTCAAACAATCTGTGCAAAGAATGTCAGCTCTTGGTAGACTTGGGACTATATCAGTCATTGTAGCTACTTCAAGAGGCTGCTCCAGTCATTCTGCTTTGTGAAGGCAGAACTGGGGTGAATTTGGGAATCTCACAGATGTCTGCTGAGTGCACTGTGGAACAGGCAGCAGAGATCAGGACTCCCAAAGAGCCTTGTCCCAGAGACTAGAATTACATGGTGAAAAGATCAGGAAAAGTCAGGAAAAAAGTGGGGAGCAAGGCCATGGAAAAATGGAAAAAAAATTTCAGTAGAAATTTGCAGCCGTTTCTACTAAAGACATCTCAACTAGAGAGAACGAAGTGCTTGAAAATAGCACTACGGATCCTCCGGGCTTCATCCAACCTACTTTCTGATGCTTCCTGAGATGAGGTGCCACAACTCCCCTCAAGACACTGCTCCAGAGCCCAGCACATCCCACTGGGGCATTGCAGCCAGAGCCCCCCAGGACCAGAGCTGGGCTTGCCAGGGGAGCAGCAAAGAGGAGCAGAAAGCCCTGACCCTGTAGCTGGGGACCCTTGCTGCACCCCCTCCCCAGACCTGGCTCTAAGGGTGCTGGAGAGGCCTTGCCAGGAATGAACTTTTGAACTCGAGGTGCTGCCAAGACCACTCACTGTGGAATCAAGCTTAAAGGCAGTTTGAGTCGAGTTAGGTTGTGGGAATTATCTTAAAATGTGCCAGGTTAGGAAGCTGGGTGTGCCATACACGTGAGCCAAAGCACTCGCTTCCTTCCAGAGCTCCCATAGAAATAAAAGTAAAGGCAGAGGCCGAGGAAGGAGGGACAGGCATCAGCTTCCTGGGGACAGGGATGCACACCATCCCTCAGGATGGCTGGCACACATCTCCCCACAGCTGCAGCCTCCCCTCCTCCTGGGCTGGGCACAGGGAGCAAGGCCATTTCCACATTGCTATGAAAGGGTATTTCCCAGAATTAAAGGTTCTTCCAGAGGTTTATCTTTATTTTTATCTCTCTGGTGCGGTGGTGTTGGTGCAGGTCGGCAGCTCACCCTGCTGCTTTGCTGGAGGTGTGAGTTAATGTGTGGTGATGGACCCCAGCCCCTGAGCAGGACTAGCAGCAGGTCTCAACTGCCAGGATAATTACCAGGAAAGACAATTTCTTTTTCCGGAAGACAATGTGACTCTCCTTGCCATGTAACACTGATGGGGCTAGATGGAGCATATTCTATTTTTCATGTGTTATCTCTCCTACTGCAGTTACTGCTTCCTGATGTGTGGCTTGCCAAGTGAGAGCCAAAACTGTCCCTGGTGCAGCTTCTACCTGGGGCCTGCGTGCAGCAATCCTGCCCCAGGTGCAATCCTGCTCAGTGGCAAAACATTTCCTAGGGCCAAATTCAAAATAGAAACCAGGGTCCATGCAGCAGCATTTTCTGCTCACACAGCTTCTGAGCCTCCCAGCCTGAGCTCAGGCAGGATGAGAGCTGGGCCAGGAGGCACCAGGTTGGTGGGAGGGTTTGGGACCATTCTCTGAGGATCTGAGCAGAGCCATTTTGCCACAGCCATATCCCCATGGAAAGGATATATGGGAGCTGGCACCCCCCTCCCTGCTGCCGGACTCTGCCCCTCACGAGGCGTCTAGGGACACAAGCCCAGTGTGCTGCTGTGTGCCTCTTCACAAGCCATCTCTGATCCCTGCAGGCTTGGACAGTGAATTTGGTTGCAATGGAGACCATGTCCCTGGAGCACCAGATCCAGAGTGTGCAGCGGCACATTGCCTTCCTGAAGAAGGAGCAGACAGAGCTGCTCCATGACCTGCACCTGGAGATCCTCCGCTTGCAGAAGCACTGTTCAGGTGAGTGCTGGCATGGCCATGGTGTGTGGGAGTTCCATGTCCATGGAGAACCTTGGGCAGGAGAGTCCCTGTTGGCACCCTGAGGTTTGGTCCCACACCAGTCTTCAGGCAGGACACAGAGGGGGCGAGCACCAAGCCAAAGGGCATCCTGCATGGGGTAGGATGAGGGATCTCCATCCCCTTCAGCCTCTTGCTTGTCCCTGCTGGCCCAGGGGCCTCCAGTCCCTCCCTGGGCCATGCTACCTGGCTGCCAAATATAATCTGGGTCAAAACCCCTCTGAAATCATTCCTCTACCAGTGGGTACCGCCAGCTTCCTTCAGCTACAAAGCTGAAGAACCAGAGAGGTTGGGTTTTTTTCTGGGCATCAGCTGTCCAGGCAGGGGATAAGACAGGCATCTGTGCTGATAATCAATCATTAAACCCCTCTCCTTTTGTTTTCATGCCGTGTTCAGGGCATACCTCTGAGGAAGGATTAGCTGCAGTAGCTCAGCTCTCTCCCCAGCTGCAGGTTCCTGCACTTCGCAGGAGTTTGGCTGCAGTAGTCGCAGCAGTGAGACCCAAGGGATTCACTGGTGTGAGGGAAGGGAAAAATCCAGCAAGATGGTCCTGCCTTTTCCTCCCACCATCTGTGCCCACAAGGTATTTACATCTTTCAATGTAACAGCAGCCCGTCATTTCTCCTGGGGGCCAGTAGGCTGAGGGAAGGAAGAGAGCTGAACACCATCAATAATGGGGACATTTCCAGAATGAGAGGAAATGGGGTTTCCTTCTTTACATTGTGTTTCTTTTTACTCTCTTGCACACTGAGGGTTGAAATCCCTTCCTGCCAGCCCAGCCCAATCTCGCACCTACTGCTGTGGTACTAAATGAGCAGTAACACCAGCAGCACCAGCACAGCTCCTGTCCTTCCCCTGGGTACTCTGGCCCTAGAGGGAAGGTCCCTGCCAAGCACACTCAGCACCCCTCATGCAGCGACTGCCACCTTGCAGCCTGTCAGAGGAGCCTGGACCCTTGGGAAGGCTCTCACAGTCCCCTCAGCGAACAGGATGAGCATCCCTGGACCTGTTTGGGGCTTGGGGACCTGCCCTGCTGTGGCCCATCTCCTGCCATGGCCCCACTACAGCAATGTCACCCTCCCCTTGGCTCTCCAGCCTCCTGCTGACACCAAAACTCATCCCAACTTGTGCCATCACTCTCATCAATAATTCAGCCATAGCTAATTAGTCATTATCTTCCATCCTCTCATCCTCCCTGATTCCTGGGAAACAAAGACATTTCTGTACCAACAGAATTGTCTGTTTCCTCCCATCCTTTCCACACTTTTGCTGTTCTCATTGTTTTCTTTTAATGGCTTCATCTGCAGCCTCTCCGGTGCCCTTGGATCCAGGCTGGATCCAGCAGCAGAGCTGCTATGCTCAGAAGGGACCTTATTGCAATCAATAAATCCCCAGATTTGCTGCCTGTAGCCTGGCAGGAGGAGAGGGCATAGGGCTGCTCAAAGCAGGTGCCCAGAGCCACAAGCCTTGCCTTACAGAAGAGAGCTGGCTTCCCCCCCACTCCCCTTTTATTTGCAAGGTACAAACCCAGCAGAAATAGCAATGGATCCCTCTGTGTCTTCTGTTTCTCCTTTTACTGGAAGCTCCAGCCTGGTGGCAATCATTACTGGGCTTGGCAGTGTCTGGAGAGGGGTTTGGGGGAATCCCTGTGTGTGTGACAAAGCCCCATCGGGTGCTGTCCCCTGGATTTGCCCTGCTGCAGGGACAGGGGTGGTACCAGGGTAGGCTCCCACCAGCCCCTGTGGTTCCAGCACGGAGCTGGGTCCCTGGGTTGTGCATCCCTCCCAAGCCCTGCACTCTCTCAGCAGGACAAGAGAAAACTCTGTATTCTTTGGGAATAGGCGGCTGCTTTAGTTTTAATTTGAAATATATTTGAGACTCCGAACCTATGACATCACTTCAGAAAAACAACACAGTGTCCATTGATTTCCGATGGGGTAGTCAGGAGCACTGGAAGCTTTGCAGAACCTGCATTACTTTCTCAGTTACTTCTGCCTTCTTGCTACAGATTTGCTTTCCATGCCAGACAGGCAGAGCAGCCTGAACCAAGTGTTTTGTTTCAGAAGGGTGGCAGTGATGAGGATTAGAGGCAACATGAAAGCAGATTAAAAGAAAAATGTAGGGCAAAGATTAACCATTTGAACTCATTATCAGGGAAAAAAAAAAATCACCCCAGAACAACTGAATGCTTCTGCTGCCCTCTTCTTCCTCCTCCCAGAGCTGCTGGTGTTTGGTGGGCTGGGATAATTAATGCAAAAGAGATTGTCTGTGAAGGCACACATCACCCCAGAGCCGGGGAGCATCCTGCAGGCACACCGTGCTGGGATGAGGCCATCCTCCTGGTGTTACATGCAGAGGCAGAGGGCAGCCTGGAAGCAGTAAATTATGAAATACTTTGGGTGGCAGCTTACACTTTGGTCTATTTTCAGTCCATTGCTCTACCGTTTGTCCTGATTTAAAGCACTGAAAATGGTTCAGCAACTCTCTTAGAGAAAGAAAAGGCATTGCTGGAGAGATGGAGGATGTCCCTGCTCCATGGGAGAGGACCCAAAGGTGCTGCTGTAGCCACACTGCAGATGCTGAAGCTGCTTAGTAACATACAAATTGCTGGAATAATCTAATTTTGGTTCATCCTGCAGCTGGTGCTCCGAGCTGGCCACGCTCACACCGTGGGGCAGGCAGTGCCCAGCCGTGGTGATCTCCAGTGCTGGCAGTGCCAGCAGGGAGCAGGGGGGCACAGGGAGCATGGGATGGGGGGATGCTCCTGATCAGTGCTGTTTTATTTCTTTTCCAGAGCTCACCCATGACCTGGAAATTAAAGAGCTGGAAGCCCGCCAGCAAGGTAAGAGCATGCAATAAGGGAGAGCCTCTGCCTTAGCCCCTGTCCCGGGCCCCCCAGGCAGAGGCAGCTGAGCAGAGCCCGGCCCCGAGTGGGTGGGTGGGTGGGTGGGTGAGTGGGCTCTGGGGTGACAAGCAGGAGCTGAACACTGCCCCGAAGGCTGTGCCCGGCTCACCCCCCCCCCGCGGGCTGCTGCTGTGCCCTTTACCCCCTCCCACCACAGCGTGTGCCACACTGTCCCCGCGTTGTCCCCTCCCCGCCTGGCCTCGAGATGCCACAGTCTGGGACTACCCGCCCCACGCTGCTCCCAGGGGCCAGCAAAAGCTGCTGCGTGGGTCGGGGTGACACGTCCCCAAGCCCCGGGGACAGGCAGCAGTGCCCAGAGGATGCTCTGTGAGCAGCTCAGCTCCTCTTCCTGCTCCCTGCCAGGGATGAAGCTGAAACTCTCCCCTGGTGCTGCCTGCCAAAGCCGGCTCCAGGGCCATGCACACCCAGCCCCTCTCACCCACTGCAACCCCAGCCCCACCACATCACCACCCCAAGGTCCTTCCCCATGCGGGGGGCTCGCTGCTCTGACGGGGAGGGCCTGGTGTCCATCCAGCCCCCCTGGTGTCATTGCTGTGTCACCACCCTGAGTCCCACCCACGGGTACTGCCCATCCATCAGCCTTCTCACAGTGTACAAAGAGCAGGATGGCATTTGCCTCGTTTATGGGACAGCCACGTAATTTAAGATGCCATGAAATGATTGCTCTTCAAATGCCACTCACACTGTAATTGCTGTGTGTAACTGCCTCCCTGCCCTCCCATCATACATCAGTTTTCCTCTGCAGAGGTGCAGGGGAGCAGAGGCTAACGAGGGCTCAGCTCTCCCTGCGCCCATCAGAGCTGAGCTGGGCAGGGAGCAGGCCTGGGCAGGATGGGTGCTTGCAGGTGGGTGAATCACCCCACTTCCCTGCACCCCACCAGGGTTGGGTGCAGCCAGGGCAGGAGGGACCCCAAGGCCCCACATGTCCTCCTGCTGCCCGCTGAGCTCAGCCCCTTCACCACAAAGCAGCAAACCCTCTCCCCAGCAGCACCTGTCCCCAGAACACCTCCCAGGGTGGAATGCCACCAGTCACAGCAGCGGCAGGTGGAAATCTCTGCCTGGCCCATGTCCCTGGGGTCCCGTGAGAGCCCCACAAGGGCAGCACACCTTTCCTTTTGGAGATGACAGTGCTCTTTGGGTGAGGATAAGAGCACCTGGAGCCACTGTCAGCAGCTCCCTCCTGCCTAGGGGACACAGAGTGCAGTGGGGAGGTGAAATCTGGCAGGCAAACACACTCCTGTCTCCTCCTCCCATTTTCCCACAGAGCATCCTTCCCTATGCATCACCTCTGAGATAATTCTACTGTCCCAAGTGCAAGGCCACTGCCCATGGAGGACCATGGTGGGTGGGATGGAGGAAGGATGTATGGCTAGTGGGGTGGATGGAGGGATGAGTGGATGGTGGGATGGGTGGATAGATGGATGAATGGTGGTATGAATGGATGGATGATGGCATGGACAGTGGGATGGCTGTCAGGCAGGTGGATGAGAGCCCACACAGGTTGGATAGAGTGGTGCAGGCTGTGCAGGAGCAACGTGCAAGGCCCCATGTGAAGTCAGTTTTTCAGGTGCCTGGGCTGTGACTCAGAAGGGCCGGGGCAGGCGGGACATCCATCATCTGCTGAGGTGTGGGAAGGGCTGGGAGGGGAGTGGGAGCCATGGGGAACGTGCCACTTGATGCAGAGCCTTTGTTTTAACAAGTCCCATCCCCACCCGATTGCTGGCAGTCAGCTGCTACCAGGAGCAGAGCAATAAACAGGTCGGGTCTTAGAAACCAGAGGTAATGGTATGGGGAGCACAGGCAGCTGGGAACCCCCCCTACAATCCTGGATCAGCATCCCCATCCTCTCATCCAGCCATGGGGTCTTGGGGCTCAGGGTCGATGGGCCTTCCAAAGTTGAACCGATTATTTCATTGCTGCGGTTCCCTTTTCAATCCCAGCCCATACACTCCCCAAGCACACAACCTCACTTTTAGGGTGAAACACTAGTTACCAAGGGGAACTTCAAAAACGCAGCAGGAGGCTGCAAGAAGGCAGAGGCGGCAGGTTCCATGGCAACAACATCCCCCGCAGAAACCGCCCCTGCTTTCCCCCTCACCTGGGTGTTAGACATGGCTCCGTGCCCCCAGCACCCCAGCCGGGGGCTAAGGGGACTCCCCTGCCCGCGGTGCCTGGGCAAGGGCCGGGACCCAACCCTCAGGCAGCTGCTGAGCAGCCCCGATGGCACTGCTGGGACATGCCAGCACCATGGGGCAGCCGGCAGCTACCTCCATGTGCCCTCACAGCGTGCAGAGCCCCACTGGTGGGCTGCCGTGGTGCCCCCCTGCCTCCCCTGACCCTTTGCTCTGTCTTGTCCCTGCAGATGTCCTGGACCGGGAGCTGGAGGAGAGGTGCCGGGCGATGGAGGCCCAGCTGCAGGAGAAGGAGAAGGACAACCTGGAGCTGCGCAAGGAGCTGCGGCACAAGGAGACGCTGGTGGCCGCCCTGCGCTCCAGCCTCCGCACCAAGGAGCGCCGGTTCCTGGAGGAGCTGAAGCGGCGGAGCCACCGTGTCACCATCCTCGACACCGAGCTGCAGAAGCAGACCGAGGCGGCCGCTTACCTCTCCCTGCAGCTCCACGCCACGGCCCAGCGCCTGCCGGGCCCCCGCCCGCCCCACGAGCAGCCCCACGCCGCTCCCCCACCCGAGGGCAGGCCCCGGAGACGTGGCCACAGGCCGCACGCGCGGCGCCCACCCGGGGACGGTGCCCGCGCCAGGGACCCCGCGCAGGATGACCACGACGCCATGCCCGACCCGGCCCTCTTCCTCTACACGGCCCCACCGCGCCCCGAGCCCCCCGGGCAGGCCCAGGCCCCCCGGGCGCAGAGGGCCCCCCGGCAGCTCGCCCAGGAGCCGGTGGCGAGGGCCAGGCTGGCAAAGGGCGAGCCCGGCAAGAGGCAGGGGCCCGGCCCCCGCGGTGCCCCCCGGCCCCGGGAGTAGCGGCTGAGGGGGCGGCACGGCTTGACCTGAGCCCGGCGGCACTGGGGTGGGCGCCGGCCGAGGTTGCTTTCCCCCGTCCCCTCGGAGGGGAAGGGGCAGCGGAAAGCCATGCCCTTGCTCGCAGCTCCCGCCCGCAGGCAGCCGGGGAAGGTCCCCCTTGCCCCAAGGGTCTGAGCCGGGGGTGCCGCGGGGCAGGCAGGCAAGCCGGGATGCGGAGGGGAACCGGCCGAGCGCCTGTCCTGAGCTTCCAAGGAAAGAGAGAAAGAAAGAAAGAAAGAAAGAAATTCAGTGTCTCTGCGACGTAAAGATCTCCCCGCTGCCCTTGGAGCAGCCCCGGCTGTGTGCCGGGTGAGTGTGCAGCAGCCTTCGGGGGGCTGTGTGGCTCAGGGCTCGGCACAACCAAATGAGCTCCGGCCTAGGCACCACCTGCACCAGGGCCGGGCTGCAGGACCCCAGGCATCACCAGGAAAGTCCTCCGGGATAGGTATCAGTCCCGTGGGAGTAGGACGATCCCCCTCGTCCACGGGGACGCTGCAGCCATGCCAGCCCGGCTCCCGGCTCTGCTCCCTGCACAGGAGTGCGGCTGTCCCCAGCACGGATTTCCCCCCCGTTACATTTACCCACGGGACTTGGAAGAAGCCGGCTGTGCCAGCTCTGCCGGATAGCCCCGGGCAGCTCCCTCCCCTCCAGCAGCCGTGCCCCGGTCCTGATGCAGCCTCGTCCCCGCTCCGGTCCCGTCTCCTCGGCACCAGCATTCCGGTTCTCGGCCACTTCTGCCGCCGGCGCTGGGCTTCCCGCAGACTGAGCAGCCCCGTCGGGACCCCGCTGGTGCTCAGAGATGGCCCACTACGATGCACAGAAACCTGGGGCCAAGCCAGCCCCAGGCTCAGCTTCCACAACTTCATCTGTGTCCCTTGCTGTGTTCTCCGGGGCCTCCCAGTCCTTCCCACCGCCTCCCAGTCCCTCCCAGCACAGCTGCTGTACAGCATGCAGCCTTCGCCCCACCACTCTCACAACCAAACCGGTGGCTTTATACATCCCTCACCTGGATGGTCTGAAACAGAGGGGCAGGGGGGAAGGTCTCAGTTTTCTGGGCAATGCGAGGGGCAGGTTTGGCTGCCAGTCCCCCCTGCCACAGCTGCATGGGCAGAAGGAAGCCACAGGTCATGATCAGACCACATTTCTTTTGAATTCAGTTTGGAACCTTTTCAAACTCATCAGCCTCATAGACCAGTCGGGCTTAGCCTGTCCGAGCTCACATGCAGTGTGCCCATGCAGTCAGAGGTGTCTATTTTTGTAGTTCAATATTTATATAATATATTAAAATGCTTTTACGAGATTCTCAGCAACAGTCCCTAGGCTAGCTCTTTGGTAAAACCAAACCCTAAGCATACGAGCTGCACTAGCAGGACAGAAATTAGCAGTGTTCGTATATTTTCTTTGGCTGTGATGTGAATAGTCAGGCTTTGGAGGGCAAGACCCCTCCTTCTCCTCCCAAGGCTGAGACCCCAATGGTCTCTAAAGCACCCCTGAGTTGGGGAAGAAGCCCAGCAAAGCATGGCCTGGGCAGATCCCCGGGGAGCTGTTGCCTTGGCTGAAGCCCTGTAGAGTTGTGCAGATCTAAGGGTGAAGGGGAAATCTTTGCTCCCCCTGACAGGTCCAGAGCTGCTGCCTCAGGAGCCAAAGCCCAGCAGAACCCCTGGCCCAGGGCATGGACAAGGCATGGGCAAGGCTAACTCCTGTCCCTGCACTGTCCCTCTGCCCCTTTAGCTGTGGTGTGCACAGCTGCTTTCCTCTCGCCTTCCTAGACAATCCTGATAGAGTGTGTTGCATTTTTATTATAAAATCCTTGATAAGATCATGGTGTTCATTGACTGAGCATTGCAAACGGGAGGGACAGGTATGATCCTCCTTCTGTGTAAATACCTTCCTAGCAATCGTCATTTTTAGTGCCTGGTATGTAAATGAAGCAACCCTGTCTGAGCTGCAGGATCCTTCCCTCTCCACCACTGATGAGCACTTTGCTCAAGGAGTTGATCTCATTTCTAGATGCCTGGTTGCTTCTTGCTCTTCCCGGTGCCCCCTAGAGCAGCTGGGCAGCCCCTGAGCCTGCAGACCCTGCAAGGGGTCCCAAAGGGATGGGATGGAGCACCCACGGCATGCCCAGGTAATGGGTTTGGAAATGAGTTGTTGGGGTGAGCCCTGCACTTTTCCCTCGGAGACGGAAGGATCAGCTCCTGCGTGCTGTACCTGCTTCAGTCACTGCTGCTTTTCTTGTGGGGGAGGGAAGCTCTAGAGATACTATATATACACACATATATATATATATATATACACGTACATGCACTTGTTTTGAAGGGAAAACACTGTATGATTGTAATAGAAATTACATTGAGATAAATTATTTTAATCTTTGTACTTATATAAAACAATCAAAGTGATCAAAATGATCCAAAAAAAAGAGCACAGAGAAAGCATTCCTCTTTTTTTTTTTTTAACTCATAGGAGGCTGCTGTGGGTCACAGCAGTCCCCAGGGAGCTGCAGGACCCTGGGAATTGCCTTCCCTTCCCATTCTGCACCCTGCGGGGTCTTGCAGCCCCCTGGTCTCAGCCCTTACCCTGTCAGGTGTCACAGGGATGTGTGGGTGTGTTTGTGCCCCTGGGCACACACAGCTCCCACTGCACTGGGCACAGGACAGGCAGAGAAGGAGTGTAACCACCCACACCTCTGCACAACACGTGGTGTTTAATGTTGACTTGTAAAGCTTAATGGTTCAGCTGGAAATGGATGCATAGCAATAATGCTCGGTTGTTAAACCATGTCCTGTGTGTTTAACCCCCAATGTGCTGCCAGCTTTCTGCGTACAAACAGCCGGGCACCCCTCTGCACTCCCCCCTCCTTTTGCAGAGCCTCATGGATTTTTTGTGTTTGGTTTGCTAACCTCCATTATTATTATTAATATTATTATTATTAATGCTCTCTGAGGAAGTAATGTCTCAAATTGTGCAACCTTGTGGCAGGCATGGGGCAAGTGGTGGGTGGACCCTGGGCAGGCTGGTTGGGAGGTTCTCCCTCTTCACCCTGTTAATTAAAAAGCCATATTTTCTGAATGTGTTTGCTGGGGCTAATCTAAGTGCTCCTGGCTGTGGCCCCCTCTTCCCACTGTGAGGGTGCCATGGTGAGAGCTGGAATAGCACAGCAGCTTCCCTCAGAAGGCTGCAATACCCCAGGCAAGATTTGTCCAAGGCTTTATTTAAAGCACCCTCCTGCTGCAGAGTCAGGTGTGCACAGGGCTCCAGGAAGGCAGATCAGCAGCATGCTGTTGGACTTCCACTTTTGGGACCTAAGTGAACATTTTGGGGTCCTTGTCTGCAGCATTGTGCCTGGCTGCTGCTGCCCTGGTGAAGCCAGGCATCCTGCCCTTCCCCAGGAACCCCAGCAGCCTGATGAGACAGTCTGGCTGTAGTGACGCCGCAGCCGCCTCGCTGCACGTCTGTTCTTGTCACCCTCCTGCTCTGTTGGTGTCTGGCTGCCAAGTTGTATGGAGGACACGAAGAAGAGGAGAGAAGAGGAGAAAAAACTGCCTGGCATCCAGAGGTTGCCTCACACTGTGGATAAGATCAGCAATGCAAGTGTGCCAGGTCTGTGTGAGCAAGAGAAACTTGGGATCAATGAGTGCAGCAGCCGGGAGGTTCCCGATGGACGACACACTCCAGAAAAGCACCAAGATAAAAAAAAGGAGCCCTGTCTTCTAGCTGTTTAAAAGCTGCCCTTTGCTCCCCAAGGCTTGGCTTCTGCCTCTGTCCTTGCTGCCAGTGCTGGTGTCCCCACTCCCTGCTGCAGCCTGTGGGCAGGGGGGGGGGCACAGAATGTGACACAGCATTGTCACTGTATCAGATCCCCCCATTCCACCCACCTCCCCTCCCACCTTGGGCAGGACCAGGGTGGTGAAGCTGTAGGTGTGGGAAGTTCACCCAACACAAGCACAAGTGGCACCCGGTCCCCACGGGGTGCAATGGTGCCTCTTGCCTCTTTCCGACAGATCTCGCTGATCTTGCAGCTTCCAAAAAAGATCCTCTTTCCTCTCACCACAGTTAGAGCAGGAATGAGACTATAAAACCATAGGAATCCCTCAAATCTTTGTATGTTTGCAGAACCAGAACCTTTCTCCCCCAGGGGAGGAGGGTAAGACGCTGAGCCACCATCTGTATTCGCTGGGGTGTTTCAAGGTCATGCAGAAGGTCACTGTCACCCCAGTCCTTGCCAAGGCTGTAACAGGTGCTCACATCACCTCTGCCTGGTCAGAGCTGTCCTGGGGACCCTGGGAAGGCTCTGGCAGAGAGGACAGGGGGGAAGCACCCCCGGGTATAGCTCCCCTTGTCCCACAACAGCTGTGGTTGCGTCAGAGCAAGAATATTCTCCTTGGCTGAGTTTGTGAAGCTCAGCAGAGAACAACAAAAGCCTGCGCCTGGTGCTGGGGACAGATGCCAGAGGTTTGACACTGCTCTGCTTTATCTGAATGTTCCTTTTACTACAGGACACCACCAGTCGCCAGGGCGATGTTAACGCTGACTTTGCTTTTTAACCAAGTGCTTTTCAAAACGTGCTCGTACCCAGCGACTAGAGTATGGAGCTGTACTTTAGGAGTCGTTGTACTATACCTTTTTCTTAATAAAGAGATTGAAATCTGCAGCGGGTTGTGCTCTCCTGCCCCGGGACCCCCAGCCACCCCCCAGTGACCGCTCCTCCATCCCGGGGTCCGACCCCTGCCCCTCCACAGCTGCGGGGCGGGCAGGACCCCGCTTCCCCCCGCGCTGCCAGCCGCTGGGTCCCCTCCCTGCCTTCCCCGGCTCTGCTGAGGGTGCGGGCAGCCCCCGCCCCCCCTCCACCCCCCTTTACGCCCCATGCCCGGGCTCGGCTGTCACCACCCGGCCCGCCCGCACGGCGACCTTGCGGCCTGCGGGAAGGTCGCAGACAGCCGGTGACCTTCAGCGGGGACCTGCGGGGCCTCCCCGGACCGTGCCGCTGCCCAGCGCCAAGCCGAGTCGAGACAAGCCAAGCCGAGCCGGCAGCCCGCTATCCGCCCCGGTGCGGGGCCGTCCCGCATCCCTGTCCTTACGGGGAGGTGGTGGCGAGGCGCGGCCCCTTTAAGGCGCAGCGGGCGGGCGGGGGTTGTCCCTGTCCGCGCTCCGTAGCGGCGCTCGGTGCCGCACCACGTGTCCCAGCGCTGTCCTTCGCGGCGGGCGGGCGGGCGCGGCCCATGGTGATCAAAGCGGAGGAGATGCCCCCGGCTGCCGTGCCGGCCGCTGCCCAGGGCGCCGAGCAGCAGGAGCCGGCACCGCGCGGCAGGAGGCCGGCGGAGACGCAGCAGCAGCGTCCCGGTAAGGAGACACCGGGGCCTGCGGCGGGGAGAGAGCGGGCCCGGCGGGGCCTGACGGGGCCGGGGTGCCCGTCCCGGTGCTGCGGAGCCGCCGCTCCTCTCCCGACACCCGGCGGGCAGGTTGCGGAGGGGAGGAGGGGGGAAGGGAGATCCGGCGGAGCCAGGGCTGGAGGAGCGGCGGGGACCGGGACGCTGCTGCCGACTCCGGCTGCTCGTCCCTCCGGAGCGGGCCGGGACCGTCCCGCCTGCCCCGCTGCAGCTCCCGGCCTCCCCCCTGCAGCCCGGGGACTCCGCTGCTCGCGGGGGAGCCCTGCCGGGGCCTGGCGCTCGTTCCGCGGCTCGGGGAGGCTCCGCGCAGCCCCGGTTGCCGTTGCCGGAGGCCGCGGTTCAAGCGGCGGAGCCGGAACGCGCGGTTCCCGCTGCTCGGCTGCTTCTCGGCGAGACCGGAGGAAGCGGCGGGGTTCCGGCCCTGGTGTGTGGAGCCCGTCCCGTCCCGGCGGAGCGGGGAGCCCCGGGCCCCTGAAGGTGACCTTCACCGGGCCGCAGCACCGCCAGGCCGCGGGGAGGGGGGGGAGCGGGGCGGCCCGCGTTGTGCGGTGGGACCGGTAGTGCCAGGCGGGGGTCACGGAGCTCCCTGGGGCACTGAGGCGGTTCGGCTGCGGGCTCTCTGCTGGGGCAGGCGGGAGAGGGCTTGGACCCTCCTGGAAGTTGGGGCTGGAGGAACCAGGGACGCGTTGGGAAATACTGGAGAGCAGGAGCTGGGGCTTCCCGGGGAAGGGCAGACCCTGATGGAGACCTCGGCTGGAAATCACACGTTTTCACTGGTTATTTGCTGGCTGCTTTTGCTGTAAACTGGAGCCCGAGTGGCTGAGGGCAGGGATGAGGTGCAGCCCCACATCCCAACCATCCCCAGGGCTCTGGGTGCTGCCCCTGCTCTGAGGTTGGTGCATTGTGTCTTTGACAAGTTCTCTGGTCCTGAGAGTTTTTTCTCCTGATCTTAGACATACAAGAAAAAAAGAGCAGGAGCAGCATGGTTTGTGGCTGGCCTTCCTCCTGGGGCACTTGTACCTTCCAGGAGAGTGACCTGCCTCTTCCTCCTACTCCTGCTTTTATGGTGGCGAGGTGAAGTTTTGAAGTTTGCCACCCAAAGCAAAGTTCATTGGCGTTTGGTGCTGGAGCAGGCTGGACCCAGGTCAGGAGTGTGGGGCGGAAAGCCTCCCCCTGCCCCCCGTGCCTCAAGTGGGGGGCAGGGCTGGAGTCCCAGCAACTGGGTTAAAAAGTTACGCTGTGTAATCCCTGCCTCCCAGGGCTGGAACTGATTGCTAAAGGAGGCAGGGAGGTAGAAAAATCCTTCCTGTGAGAGGGCTGAGGTCTTCAGAGAGACTTCTTTCCAAGCCAGACAGAACTGCTGGAGCTATTTCAATCTCCTGAGTATAGGATCACACAAAAATGTGTGCAGCTGGGGCTTCTGTGATGCCTTCTGATGGAGGCAGTGATGAATGACATTACTTATTGTATAGCACTAGATCAAGGGACAGCCCTTCTGTGCAGTGTTTCTTGGATTATTCTTGTTCCTGCAGTTGTCACTGCTTTAGGACAAGCTTGTCTCACGTGCAAGCTCAGCAGTGCTTCTAGCTTCCATTAAATGCTTTTTCAACCTTGCCTTGCCCAAAAGATTTGCTATTTCTGGCTAAGTCCCTCCATCCTCCTCCTTCCTGGACACGTCTGCTGCTCAGAAAGCGGAGGCTGCAGGTGTGAGTGGGGAGGTGCTGCCTTAGTAACAAGGTCAGAAGACTGATTCCTAATCTCAGGATCTGTTGTGGCTGGCTGTCTCCTGACCTTGGAGGTTCACTGGTGTTTTGGAAAGGGCTGAATTGCTGGCAGTCGGGTGTTTTTCATGTGCAGTTGTAACAGGCTTCAGAGTTGGAGGGACATTGTGCAAGAGAAATCTGATCACTGCCACAAGGTTAAGAAGAGGAAAGGAGTGTGATAACACAGGCTCTGTGCAGCAGGGTGGAGGCTGGGAGCACAGGGCCATCTCCAGAGCAGTTCTGCCAGTGGGAAAGCTCCCTGTTGGAAGCTTGCTGCTTTACCTGAGCTGCCTTGCTCCTGGGTTTTCCAGCTGAAAAGTGGAAGTAAGTAGGTCAGGAACGTGAACCTGGATAAATCCACCTGCAAATGCAGAGCTGCCTAATGCACAGTAAGAACAGCATCGTGTTGCAGAGTCCTGTGTTTGCCATCTGTAAATGACTAAACTTGGCAGCACACCCCTCTCCTGGTGCAGCTTTCCAGTGCTCACTTTGCTTTCTTGCACTCTGCTCTATTGGTTGTGTTAGCTGTTAATTCTACGAGTCTCAAAGGTCTGAAGTTCATTCACTGTTTTTAATTTGCATTTGAGCAGTAGACCTGTCCATGGGGCAGTGCTTGAGCAGAGTGCAGGAGACAAAACCCAAAGTGTGGCTACTCCCATGTGGCTGCTGCTTTTTCAGAAGGGGGTCAGTTTGTGACCACTAGCATCAAGGCTGTCTAAGGGTTGGTGTCTGGCTGTGGCCTCTGGAGCTCACACGTGCCCCTTTGCTGGTTAAGCTTTTCTGTTGCATTCCCCCTTTGTAACCTTGGTGTGTCAGGGATGAGTGGGTGCCTGGCATTTCTTGACAGTTCAGCATAGGTGCACCTACAGGGGTGACAGACCTTCCCTCTTTGGGTGGAAAAATAGATGTGCAGGCACAGCAGTCAGAGTCTTTCTCAAGCTGAAGAAACACTTGCCATGGGGCCCACCATCTGCTTGACCGGTCCAGAAGGGAAAAATCCTGTGAAGCAGAGCCACTGTCCTCCAGCCTGGTGTTCTGCTGGCCCTGCTGCAGCCAGGCTGATGGGGCTGCTCACTGCCTTGTGCTCTCACTATCCCAGTAGCTTTCTGAAACTTAGGTTTGTGCCAGAAATAAATACTCGGAGAATTACTGACTGATTCTCAGTGTCAGTCTGAAATGTGATTCCTTCATCCCGCTCTTTTCTCTTGAAATTTGAGAAACATGCTCTTCCTGACATGGGTGATGTTTTTGTTGGTGCTGATCTTTGCACTTTGCCTTAGCTCCTAGTCTTTGCTCCCGATTTCTGTGATGTTTGAATTGCACGTGCTGGCTCAGGGTCATGCAGCCAGCTTGTTTCAGGACTGAGCTTCCAGGGTTTTGGCCAGATAGAAAGTTTACAAACACATTCAAATGCAGCTCCCAGATGCGGAGAGTGTGGTGTGGGTAACTTGGGGTGCCAAATGCAAAGCATGAGGCATTTCAGTGGCCTCTAAGTGCCTGTGCCAGCAGCTGTGGGCTCCCATGAGTGCCCTAGGCATGGCTGTAGTGCAAACATCCCAGTATCAACACCAGTACAGGAAATCCACCAGCTCCTCAATAGTCTGAAATGTGGCTTGAGTTGTTTAGGTTTGTGCACCCAAAGTTTACTGTGCATGCATAAGAGGGAGGAATGAATAATTTCCCTGGTTGCCATCCCTGGGCAGGCAGTACTGCAGGAGAGGCATCCAGAGCAGTGAGTGTCCCCAGCCTTGTGATGGGCAGTGCTTATACCTCTGCCCACATGGGGATTATAACCAATTTGCATCGGGCCCTTGTAAAAGAAGTGCTTGTTGCACACAAAGTGCTAAAAGTTCCCTGGCAGCTGTGGTTCAGCTGGGGAGGCAGAGGGAGGCACCTCTGTGCTGGGAGGATGTCCCGTAATGGGCTGTCCTGCAAAAACCTTTCCATTAGGGCCATCTCTGGAGGTAATTAAGCCGATCTATTTGTATGTATTAAACTGTTTATTTGTTTTAATTATTTTTTCAGCTAAAATTTACTTTGCATTTGTATGCTGCACTGGAGGAGCAGCCAAACAACATGGAGTGGGAGAGGCTTCTCTGCTGGTTTCTCTTCCCTGTAAATGACTGCAGGAGCTGGCTAGCTTTCCTGTAGAGAGCTTTTGCTCTGTTTTCCACCCAGTTTCTGCCTTTTTCCTGGAGGTTCTGGGGGCTGCTCCTGGCCTTCCCAGGGCTTTCTTTGTAGGAGTGATTGTCCTTCCCCTGTCTGTGTTGTGTTGGCCTTGAGCAAAGTCATCACATGAGCTGTGTCATCTCAGCTTTGTTCTAGTTTTGAGATTTTTGTGTTAGGAATGTGGCATGTATTTCTGCTCAGTGCAGGGCTGGGGCCCATCCTATATGAAGCCGTGCCAGGGGCTCAGGAGACTGTCTTGAGGAATCCTCTGGCTGTGAAGGATGGTTGGGTTTGCTGACCAGGATGAAGGCTTTCCCAGGCACTTCAGTTCTGCCTGGCACCTCTGACACATCACCTCATGTGTTTCAAAGATCTGGGTCACTGAGTGTGTCCCCATAAACTGGGGCCCAGTATCTGGATGCTGGGCAGGTGTGTGTTTGCTGAGGGGCAGGATGAGGGGAAATTGCTGTGGGGAAGGCGAGGGGCAGGGAGCCATGGCCTGGCCATGCTGTGGCCTCCCCGGCATGCCTGGAGCTCGCAGAAATCTGCAGCTCTGTAATCCCTGCTTCCTTTGCTGGGATTTCTGAAAGAGCACGGAGAGAGGAGTGGTGTTTGGGGGTTTTGTGTGTGGGTTTTTTTCAGTTGTTTGTGTTTGATATGGTGGAGCAGGGTGAGAGGACAGAGAATTCGCCTGGGAACTACTGTCTGGTTCACTGCCTGGCTGTTTTGTGCTCGCCTGCTTAGTATGGATGGCTGTGCCCAGGCCCAGGCGTGCCACAGTAACTCCCCTCGCCTTGTAATTCAATGCATCTCACTTGTGTGCAGGTTTGGCAGTGCTGAGGTGCCCCAGCACTCATCCCATGCTGCACTGGTGCAGCGCTGGGAATCCGGATATTAATAACCACCCTGGGCTGGGGCGGGCGGTCTGGCATCCCTGGGCAAGTGCTCCTGAGGAGCCTCTTAGAGACGTGCTTGCTTTTGTTCTGGCATGGAGGGGAGAGGAGAACTTCAGCTGCTGGAGCTGCTTTTGGGCTTCGTGGATATCGTGAGGGTGTGAGCACAGCAGTCGGGGAGAGCAGCGAAGGTGTGGGGTGGGTGAAGGTCACTGGGCAGCACTTTGGGAGAGCTGCTCTCAGCCCAGAGCCTGTTCTGGTGAGCTGAGGGTAAGCAGGACACCACGTTGAGGCAGCTGCTGGTCCTCTGCCTCCCACCACCCTGGGGCCAAGCAGGAGTTCTCTTTGGAGAAGGTGACTGACTGCGTGAGAAGGCGAGCAGGTCCGGGCTGCGGAGGGTGAGGGCTGCTGCATGGGAGTGTGCCTTGTGGGGACTTCAATATATGTGTGCAAATGAGATTTGCAAACAAAACTAACTTTTCTGTATGAGCCAGGCTGTTGGTGATCATGGGGAACGGCCTCTTTGCAAACTGCTGCAGGCAGGTGACCGATCTCCTCTTCCAGACACGTAGCTGTAACTCACCCGATGAGCGCTCACCCCTCTTACCAAAACCTCCCCCGAGCAGCTGCCCAGAGGTGCCAGAAGCTGCCCCATGTGCTGTGCCATATCCAGACATCATCCCCAGCGAGGCAGCGACCGGAAGCCTGCAGAAATGCACCAAATACATCCAAGACCTATCCAAGACCAACGGCGAAGAAGAAATGGTGCCAGATTGTGAAAAGAGCTGTGTGGGACCCGGCACTGTCACTGCTGGCCCAGCCCAGCAGGCAGAGGCATCCCGTGGGGTGGCTGTCCTTCCAGCCGACCTTGGAGAAGGGCCGGCGGGGCTGGTTGATCATGCTCAGTCGCTTGAGGCCTGCCAGAGCTGTGTGAAACCTGAGGACAGCAGCTCAGCCCATAGATCCTGCCACTGGGAGAAGCACGTGGCAGCAGCTGCTGGGGGGGATGCAGCCCCAGCACACACTGCACGGGGCCACAGTGAGGGACAAGCAGCCTTGAGGTTAGACAGAGCCCAAATGGGTCTGGACGGTGTGCCAAAACACAGAGGTGTTGCTCCTTCCCCAGGGAGGCCTGGAACACCTTCCTCTGCTCTGCCAGCAAGCGTGGGGAAAACCCCAGCAGCCCCAAGGACAGTCGTGCTACCTTGTGAGGTGTCATCAAAGGCTCGGGACACAAGTACTGGTTTGGTTGTGATGGGCCCTGCTGCCTGCCCCAGCACCTCTAATCCTGACTCTCAAGTGCAGGCACTGCCCTCAAAGCAGCAGAAGAAGAAGAGGAAGAAAAAGAAGCTCACATTTCTAGGTGCTCAGCGTGGCACACTGTCCTGCTGTGTGCAGCCAAAAGGCTTTGTGCCTGTCACGGGGGTGGGTGGCTGTGGGTGCCCGTGGGATGGGGCAAGATGAAGGGGGGGGGGAGGCCAGGTGGCATTTTAATTTCATGGCAGAAGGAAAAACAGGAATGTGGAGAGATATCCCACCCAGGGTGTGTACCACAGAGGGACCTGTCAGTGCCTTGTCCCTGTCAGCAAAACAAACATAAGGCAGTTTTGCTTATTTTTTTTTTTCTTAATTCACAAGGCAAATCCTTCTCTTGTTTGTGACTGCAAATGTGGTTCTGGTAAAGGATGGGAGTGGATCAGCCAGGCTTGGCTGGCAGCAGCACAGGCAACAGCGAGGGGCCAAGCTGCTCAGAGCTTTGCCTCCTTGCAGCCACACGGGTGGGAGGAGAGCCTGACCTGCAGGGATGGAGCAGCTCTGCAGCTGCCCTGAGCACAGGGATGGGATGTTCCTTCTCCTCCTTCTCCTGGTGCATCTTCCCAGTGCTGTGGGGACTGGGGCCCAGATGGGTGCTGCAGTGTGGGAAGGGAGAAGCCCCTTGGCCACATCTTGCTTTCTTCCTCTCCCACATCTCCAGGATCTGGCCTAGTACAGCTGGAGCCCATGCCAGTCTCTCTGGCATTACCATTACCAAATGGCATTACCATTACCAAATGGTAACTCAGAGCAGCTTTTGTCCCTTTCAGGACTTCTACAACATGCAAAACTCAGATTATTATATAAGTCAATTTCAATTTAAGTCACAGTCATTTTTTGCCTTGCTATCAGTGTGTTTTGTTTTTGTTGGGTCCTTGTGCAGTGGCTGAATTTTGGTCTCTGGTGACTTTGGTTTAGATTTGTTAACCAATACTCCCCCTGATCTATGCTGTCAGTTGCTCTCTGCAGCCTGTGTCTGGGTTCATCCTCTTTAGTGCTGGGTGGGCTGAGGAGGTGCCTACCACCTCTGCAGGGTGGCTGCAGGCAGAAGCCTGACTGAAGAGGAGCTGTCACCTTGGCGTGCCTGCTCCTTGGCCAGGTGCAAAGATGAAGATTAATCCTTACCCTGATCCTCTCTGCCCAGTACAAGCAGGGTCAGGCAGTTGGTTCCTCCCAGCGAGATGGTGCCTGTGCCACCTCCTCCCTCTTCAGTGGTTTGCTTTGCCCACTCTCCTGGCACTTGAGTCTTGTGTACACTTGAGGTTTGCTTGTGCTGTGCTCCGAGTAGCAATGAGAACATCGTGTGACAGCTGGGCTGGCAGCCAGCAACACCAGAGCCTCTGCCACGGGTACCAGCCAAGGGATGAAAGGAGGAGGCTCCTTGCTGGGATGCTGGCACATGCATGACAGGGGAGACTGGAGGCCATGTCCCTTGGTTGAGACCACAAAATAGTGTCTGAAGGGTGAGCACACAGGAGGAGGGACACTGGGACAGGTAGCCTGGCTGGGAGTGAGAGCAGGGAGATGGGCTGGCACAGCCCACAGCTCAGCATCAGCTGTTTGTGAGGAGCACCTCGAGGCTGGAATCTGATGCTGTCAAAAAGGATCTTTGGTCATGGAGAGGTGGAGCCCAGGGGTCTTGAGGTGGTGGGCAGCACCTCTGTGCCTGGTTTCTGCCCTTAGGTGCTGCCACGGTGGTTGAAGATGGGCTGTGGGGTCTTTGCTTTGCACTGTGTCCTTCTTCATAGCCAGGTTCTGCCTCCCCTTTCTGGCTGCTACAGCAGGAGCTCAGTGATCCTGGCCTGCCTGGGTGCCATCCTGTCTCTGGTGCTGGTAGCCCTGGGTGCAGTGTTTCTGCCACAGCTCTGCTGCTCTCCCTCCCCATCCCTGCATGTTCAGGCTCTGGGAAGGAGCCTGACTGTGCTGGCAGGAGGGTGTGACAAGGGGCTGTCCCCAGCCCTCCAGGCATGCTGTGTTTTTTTTTTAAAACCACATCTCTCGGGGCACTCTTGTGTGGAGTTTTTCTTCCTCCTTTCCAGCATGACTGCAGCTTGCTAGAGCCAGAGCCAAGCCTCTCGCCTGGCTTGCCCGTGGTTTTATCTGTCAAAGAAATGAGCAGCTCACTTTGGGGACATACACAAAGTGACAGGGACCATGAGCAGCAGCTGCTGAGATGCTGAGGGCAGCAGAGGCTGGTGTAGGTAGCTCTGCTACCCGCTGCCTTTTGGAATGGATGTGCTGTCCTCGTGCTTCTGGCTCTTTCACCATGTCCTAATTCAGCCCTGACAGCCATCTCTGAGGTGGGTTTGCTGTTGGCATTTGCATATGGAGCAGGAGTGTGACCCTCTGGGGACACTTGTGCAGGGCTGGTTGCTGCAGCCTCGTGTTGTGCTCCAGAGGCATGCAAGGGCAGAGGCAGCCCTTCCATCCCCCTTCTGTCTGGTGAAGGCTGGTTGACTTCTCTGGGCTGCTGGGGCAGTTGGGGCTGCTGGGTGAGAACTGGTAGCGATAGCTTGAGCTGCCATCATCCCTGGAGTGCAGCTGGGGCTGTGCTAGGATGTGAGGAGGAGGAGGAAGGGAGACCTGGCTGGAGGACTTTGGTTTGGTGGTCATCAGCCTCAGGGTCTCAACCTGGCATTGAGCCACCCCCAGCAGCCTTTTGGGGAGGCTGTTCCTGATGCTCAAGAAAGCCCCCAGTCCAGGGGCTCCATCTGCACCACCTGCAAATGGGTGCCTGGAGCACCAGGCTGGCACCAACACCTGTGGCCAGGGTCCTGGGAGTGTGCTGGTCTGACACCCACTCCCACCCAGCCTTCCCTGCCCGGGTGGGTGAGTCTCAGCAGTGCCCTTCTCCCTGAGGGAGGCAGGGACATCTCCTCCTTCTCTCAGGGGTGTCACCAGGGGCACTTTTCAGCTTACCCTGCCATCCCCTTGGTTCTCCTCAGCATGGTCCCCAGCCTGGTTTGGTGGGTGTAGGCTGCTGCAGGAGAGGGGCAGCTTCCTCGATCTTATCAGCTCTCTGGTGTTATCTGCCTTACTGGAAAAGGAAACAATCCATGTTGGGAGCGGTGAAATAGGTGCAGATTTCTCCCCATCCCCATGATGCATCTGTCAGAATGAGCATTTACAGTGTCGTCACCCTTTCTCTTGATCAAAACTGCTTAGGCAAAGCCTCGCCCTGCCACCATGGGATCTCGGTGAAGTATTTTGGCCGTGCTGGGGGTGGCCAGATGCAGGCAGGGCCATGGGAGCTGTGTGTGCCTGTGGGGTAACCCGGCTGCCACGTGATGTGGGGCTCAGTCGCTTCCCCTCCCTGCTCCCCTGGCTGAGCTGTGCCCTACCAGGAGGAATGGCAGGAGCTGTGTAACATGTTGGTGCAGAGGTTACAGATGCCTCTGGGCCACAGAGCACCCCACCCCCATTTCTTTTAATTAAGAGGCTTCTTAAGACTAAGTTGAATGTGTTGTATGCTGACCCATCCTTCCTGCTCTCCTTCCCTCCCCTCTCTGCTCAGGGCTGGTGGAAGATGCAAACCCCACAGGCCACAGAGCACATGAATTATGCTGTGAGGAGCAGGGCCTGGCACAGCTCTGTCAGTAAACACCGAGTGCAGAGTAAAATGCTCACTGCCTTTAACCCCCAGTTCTTCTGGGCTGGCCAGAGGCTGATGGTGGGGTCTGATCCTGTCTCTCCAGCCACACAAGGAGGGCCCTCTCTTTGCTCAGCCCTTGTCTAAATCCCTCTCTTCCCGCCCAGAGCACCCGCCCGGGCTGGCACTGATGAATGGCAGCGGCCCACACGAGAGCCTGAGGGGCGAGAAGGACGCCAGGCAGAACGGCCACGAGGAGGCTGACCCAGGAGAGGATGGGAATGACCAGGAGGTCATTGTCATACAGGACACGGGATTCACCGTCAAGATCTATGCTCCAGGGGTAGAACCCTTTTCCCTGCAGGTACCAGCCAGGGGGCAACCGAAGAGGGAAGCGTTGGAGCCAGGGCACAGGCAGCACTGTCCCTGCTGTCACTTCAGCCAGGCCGGAGTGGGGACAGGGGACTGTGCCCAGGAAGGGCCCTGATAACCCTCACCACCTGGACAGTCCCTTTGGGCTGGTCACAGCTCCCTGACTTGTCTGATCTCTGGGAGTTAGCAGGGAAGGAGGCAGCAAGGCCTGGAGAGTGTGGGGGAGAAGCTGCTGGAGCAGAGGCTCCAAGGGAAAAGAGGGGAGGGAGAGGTGGGATGTCCAGCACAGACCTGCCCGGGTTCACAGGGATGGGGGGGGCTGGTTTGTTCTGGATCCCAAGTGTGCCTGTTTTAGAGGAGGGAGGTGGAAACATGATTTCTGGGTCTGATTCTCAGGAAAGGAAAATCCCTTGCTTGTCCTGTGGTGTTGTCAAGATTCTCCCTGGGGCTCTCCTGGGTTTGGTACAGGAACAGGTGCTACCACAGCTCCAGCACCAGCCTGGGGCTCAGGGAGCAATGCAGGCTCTGCTTCCTCTCTGCACAGAGAGCTCTGCTCTGCGTGTGTCATGTGGATGGTGACATGTTCTGCCAGATCAGGACAGGCTTTGACACGCCTAGCTGATACTCTGTTTTACTTGATACTTCATCAAAAACCATTTGAATGAAGTGTCTCTAATTTTGGGGAGGGGCACCTGGAGCCTTACCTCCCCAGGACCAGCAGGGAGTGCAGTGATTTACATCCCCCGTGGAACTAGCTGTAACTCAGCCTTTCCTTTTCTTCCTGTAAGTCCCCTTGGCTGTTATACTTATTAGGCTAATAATAGTAGGCCATGCAGTTTACACAAACTACCCTGCATTCTCCTGGTTGGAGAGTAGTGTAAGCAGTGCTGGAGCAGGGCAGGGGGGTGGGAGCAGCCCTGGTGCACAGGCCAGTTGCTTCTTCTGCCATGGGAGCCATGCTTGAAGGCAGCATGCCCTGGAGGTGTGTCACCTCTGGATGCTGAGCCCCGTGGGTTGGAGCTGGGGTGGCAGTGCCTTCCAACAAGGACAGGAGTGATCCTTCTGTGAGGGAGAGCTAGGGTCTGATTTTCTAGGCCTGGAGAGGTACAAGAGGTTTTGGATTCTGCAGCAGAGGGACACAGGGTGGCAAGAACATGCATGAGGGCTGAGAATAACTGCCTGGGTTCTTCCCATTCTAAGGTCTCTCCTCAAGAGATGGTGCAAGAGATCCACCAAGTTTTGATGGACCGTGAGGATACCTGCCATCGGACATGCTTCTCTCTGCAGCTGGATGGCAACGTCCTTGATAACTTTGCTGAGCTCAAAACTATTGAAGGACTGCAGGAGGGCTCACTGCTGAAAGTGGTGGAAGGCAAGTTCCTTAGACTTGGGGAGGGAACAAGTCAGGGTTTTCATGGGGAGTGGTCTCAGCCTCCTGGCAGCTGTTCCCCATAGTGCCTTTGTGAGACCTGTGTGCCAAAGGAGTGAGCAACTTTGTAATTCCAGTTTCTCTCCTCCCTTTTTGCTCATCAGAGCCATACACAGTGCGAGAAGCCAGGATACATGTGCGTCACATTCGGGACCTTCTGAAGAGTCTTGACCCCTCAGATGCTTTCAATGGTGTGGACTGTAATTCATTGTCCTTCCTGAGTGTCTTCACTGAAGGAGACCTGGGAGGTATGGGGAAAAAAGGCTTCCCTAGTGTGGGTGGTGTTTCCATCCCCCAACTCCTTGAGCTGTTAAAGCACATAACAATTGTCTGTCCCACATCATTCAGGAGTGCAGAGAAACACTTGGAGCACTTTTGTGTTCAGTGTTTACTGGAGGAGGGAACACTGTTTCTCAGTGCTGACTTTCTATGTCTGTTCATTCCAGACAGTGGAAAACGAAAGAAGAAAGGTACTGAAATGGATCAAATTGACTGCACCCCTCCTGAACATATCCTGCCAGGTAGCAAAGAGAGGCCCCTGTGTGCCCTCCAGCCCCAGAACAGAGACTGGAAGGTAGAGTCACTGAAACAGCTACTACCCACATGTTCCTTGCAGCAAAGTGGCATTCAGGGATTGAAAGCTGCTCTCAGGTGGACTTTGGGGTTTGCTCTGCTTGATGCTTAATGAGTGCTGGAATAGCACTGGTTAGCCAAAGGAATAAAGTCCAAGAGTCTGTGTGCAAAACACTGGACAGCCAGTCTGGACATCTGCAGAGTGTCAAGTGGCCAGTCATGTTGGGAGGGTTGGCAGGGAAGGGAAAGCTGCATTTCTCTGCAGAGACCTGGAGGCAGGATCTGCAGATCACTAAAAATTACCCGTGGCTTTCCCATACCCTCCCACTGGGGTTCTGGTTTGGAAGCTGCCATTGGAAAACCAGTACAGCAAGAACTCCGTGCCTGGTGCGGCCCAGGGTGTTTGTTTTTACCAGTGTCTTACGGTGTGAGAGGCAGCAGATGAGGGGACTGCCAGTGCTCCAGGAAGGCTGGGCTCTTGGGAACAGTCTTGGTTTGTGGGCTCTGTTTCTGGGACCAAGTGAGGATGGCCAGCTGAGGGGATCTGGCCTGTAAAGGGAATGGCTCTGTAACTGAAGGGAATTAATTCCTGCTGACAGGAATGGCTTCTGTTGTGTCCTTCTGTAGCCCTTGCAGTGCCTAAAGGTACTTACTATGAGTGGCTGGAACCCTCCTCCCGGGAACCGCAAGATGCACGGGGACCTGATGTACCTGTACGTCATCACGGTGGAGGATCGGCACGTCAGCATCACTGCATCCACCCGAGGCTTTTACTTGAATCAGTGAGTAACCAAGGTTCCCCCTCTCCTGCCCTGCAGGATTGAGTTCCCTACAGTCAGCTGGAAAAGAACACAACAAACTATTGCTGCTTTTTTGTTTTGTTTTGGTGGGAAGTGGCCTGTTGTAATTCACTGCTTGGGTAGGTTTGTAGGAGTTGCTCTACTGGATTGGGCTGCTCAGGTAGACCTGGTACCATTTTTCTGCAGTGGATAAATGCCTGATGCTTTAGGGAAAGTTTAAACTTCCCATAATGTCATCAGCTAATTAGAGAATTTTGAGTTGAGGAAATTCCTTCTTGACCATTGCAACTATCTCATTTTGCCCTACAGCAAAAACACAGCCTGTCAGAACTTCCCAAGCTGGGCAGAGTTTTGAGTGGATTTTTTTTTTTAACTGTTACTTTTTAAACAGCAACTACAGTGCTCTGCCTTTAGAGTGGCTGTGTTGAGAGAGGGCAGGGCCCACCCAGCCCAGCAGCCTGTAACAAAGACCTGTTGAGGTGAGGATGGGTAGGAGAGAACTTAAGAGCAGCAAACCTGCTGTGCAAAATTCAAGCACATTTCCAGCTCTCTCATTGCAAGCCAGGGGCTGTTGCACAGGCCTGCCACCCCTTGCATGTCTGGGATCTGTCATTCATGTGCCACATTCTTGCGAAGTGTCTGGTGTGACAATGGAATGTGACTTTCTTTTTTTTCTCTTGCAGATCTACTGCATACAACTTCAATCCCAAACCTGCAAACCCCAGCTTTCTCAGTCATTCCTTGGTGGAACTACTTAACCAGATCAGCCCTACCTTCAAAAAAAATTTCTCTGCTCTGCAGAAGAAACGGTAGCAGCACTTTTTCCTCTCTAGCTGCCTTGGGTGGTCTGGGGTGGAGCTGCTGTGTGAGGCTCAGTGAGGTGGTTGGTTCTGAGGAAGCTGGATGCCACTCCTGTGTTGTGAGGACTCCTCTATAGCTGACTCTGCCTGTTGGCTGCGTGCCTCATGGCTGAGGTGGTGAGTTGCTGGCTAGGCAGGAGCAGAGAGCTGGTGTGAAGCTGGTACCTGCTCAGTAGGTACTTCTCCCCTGAATCAAAAAAAAAAAAGAGACTGAAGCATAACACACAGGGAAAGAACACAAGAGGGCTTTGTGTAGGCATGCAATTGAGAGAGAATAATTATTTTAAACACGTCTGTGCTTGTTCATTTTCTCTAATTTCCTGTAGCTCCTCTAATAATAATAAAAGAATAACGTATTGTTTTATTCTCCTGCCCTTGCTGCAGGGGCTGTTTATTCTGCTCCAGGACAGTGGGTCCCCTGCAGAAGCCTGTCATTCTTTAGAGTCCACTTAATGAACTGCCTCAGCTCAGCAGGGTGCAAATTGACAGGCACATTGTGTGGCTTTCAGGAGCTCTGCTTCTGCTCTCATTAAGAAGATGGAAGTGACACTAGACAAGGGCTGGAAATTAGCAGCAGGCTCCAGCCACCACTGTGACTATCTGGCCATTTAGAAATTACTATGCTGTATTGCTTCTTGGCCAGAAGTAAATACAGATGAGACTCCTGCACCTGCTGAGAGCAGACAGATTACATAGGAAGCCATTTGGTGATGTTGCAGCAGAGGGAAGATTCTCTCAGAATAGAAAGAAATCTTCCTTTGGAAAACCCCTAATTGTTTTCGCTCACAACCTAGGGTTCAGAGACACCCTTTTGAAAGGATAGCCACTCCTTTCCAAGTGTACAGCTGGACAGCTCCACAAGCAGAGCATGCCATGGACTGTGTCCGGGCAGAAGATGCCTACACTTCTCGACTGGGCTATGAAGAGCACATCCCTGGACAGGTACTGCTCTGGCTCTGCTGCCCAGTGCTGGCAGGAGCTTTGCTGGCAGCTGGTTAACTCTTCACCAGCAGACCTCTGCTACTTGTGGAAGGGCTTGGCTCATCATTTGCTCACTCCCCGTGGGAGTCCTTGTTCTTCAGCACTGCCCTTGGCTATAGGGGTTGGGCTGATCAGGTAACTCCAGAGCCAGCAAGCTGCTATTTCACTTACACTGTGCTGCGTCAGCTGGGCTAATGTAAGATCTGCCCCAAACTGAGTGTTCATTCCTGCTGCTAATTCACCTCCTCTGATCTCTGTGGCAGCCTGAATTCTTGCCCCTTCCCCTCCCTTCTCTCACAAAAGGCTTCGTAAAACAGAAGCACTCAGTTGTTGGCCCCTTCCTGCCCAATGCATTGCTTCCCACAAGGCTTTGACTCTTTCAGACCAGAGACTGGAACGAGGAGCTGCAGACCACACGAGAGCTGCCACGCAAGAACCTGCCCGAGAGGCTGCTGAGAGAACGAGCCATTTTCAAGGTAATCTGGGGATGTGCAGACAGCTCCTCACACAGCCCCTTCTCTGTTGGGTCTGGATGCTTCACCTGGGCCACCCTTTAGAAGCTGCCAGGGGGAGAGTTCCCGTTTGTGAGCCGAGAGGTTGTCTTCTCTCTCTTGTGTCTGCCTTTTGCTCCCTGGAAGGAAGTGGAAGGATTATGCTTCCTGACCCTGTGTCTCCCTGCTGACCCCAAGGCAGCTGCCTCCTGGTGCTCTGCTGGTCTCTCTGATCATTCCTGTGGGTGGGTGGGAGGAACTAGGACACGCTTACACCTAAGCTGTCCTCTGTCAAGAGCTAATGAGACTGAGCCATGCTAATCCCTAATATTCTGGCTCCTGGAGCTGGTATCTGAGCCACTGGCCAGGCTGACAAAGGTGAGCTGCCTGCTGGAAGGCCACCAGGGGGGAGGAGCAAAGGAAAAATTTGTGTGGAGGTTTGATAGCGAGGTGCTGGAGGGTGGGAGCCCTTCCTCACCCAGTTTTCTCCCTACCTGACTCCAGGTTCACAGCGACTTCACTGCAGCAGCGACGAGAGGTGCCATGGCTGTCATTGATGGCAATGTCATGGCCATCAACCCCAGTGAAGAGACCAAGATGCAAATGTTCATCTGGAACAACATTTTCTTCAGCCTGGGCTTTGATGTCCGTGACCACTACAAGGACTTTGGTGGAGATGTTGCTGCTTATGTAGCTCCTACCAATGACCTCAACGGTGTGCGGACCTATAATGCTGTGGATGTGGAAGGGCTGTACACGCTGGGGACTGTGGTGGTGGATTACAGAGGTTACAGGGTGACAGCTCAGTCCATTATTCCTGGCATCTTGGAAAGGGAGCAGGAACAGAGTGTCATCTATGGGTCAATAGACTTTGGCAAGACAGTTGTCTCACACCCCAAGTACCTGGAGCTGCTGGAGAAGACCAGCAGGCCACTTAAGATCCAGAAGCACAAAGTCCTCAACGACAAGAATGAGGAGGTGGAGCTGTGCTCCTCAGTGGAGTGCAAAGGCATTATTGGCAACGATGGGCGTCACTACATCCTGGACCTGCTCCGCACTTTCCCTCCAGATCTAAACTTCCTGCCTGTTGAAGGGGAGGAGATGCCAGAGGAATGTAAGAAAATGGGATTCCCCAAGCAGCACAGACACAAACTTTGCTGTCTCCGGCAAGAACTTGTTGATGCCTTTGTAGAACACAGGTGAGCTGAGCTCCCCCTTCTTCCACCTCCAGCTGGGAATGGTCCATGTCAAGACTGTGCTGCATTGTCCCAGGGACATCAGAGCAGAGCTCCCAGAACTGGACAGCTAATTTGCCCATTTCTTGGCCCTGCAGGTGCAATTACAGAAACACAGTTAATGAGAGGTGAAACCAGTAGGGATTCTGACAGGCTTTCAGAGAGCCATGGGAAGAGGTGGTTTGGTTTTTAGTCTCTTGATCTGTTTTTGTTTCCTGTTCATTTATTTAGGAGTTCTTCTTTCCCTGTAGATATCCTGTGCCCTTGATGGCTAGGGAATGGGAAGGACTTTTGCTTCTTTTTAAGTCTCTCCAGATGTCTTGTATGCTACCTTGTTTTCTCAGAGGTTATGATGGGATGTGCTGGCATTGGGGCTGGCTGGATGCAGGCAAGGAAGGGGGAGACATGGGGGTAGGACTGTGAAGCTGTGTGGTGGGTCTGTGTTGTGCTGATGTGGACAATCCTACTTCCCATGTGAGGAGCTGCAGGTGTTTTGCCACCACAGATGGTCAGAGCCAGATGAGGACCAACCTCTGGTTGCTGCTGGAGGAGCCTTGCCTGCTGGGCAGCCAGTTCTGCAGCCAGCCCCAGCCCTGCAGGCAGGCTCTGCTCTCCTTGGGAGAGCTTCCAGATCCAACAGCAGGACTGTGGCTGCAGGGTGCTTCTGTTCCTCCCTGACCACTAGAGCCTGGGCCCCTCGCTGCTGAGGTCTCCTGGCAGAGCTGCTGCTGGTTTGTGTCTGGCTGGTCCTGTGCATCTGGCAGGGAGAGTTTCCCATCCGCCTGCTGGGGCTGCATGTGGGAAGCAATTTGTAACCACTGCAAGGGGATTAGTTCCCCGATGTGGTGGGTAATGAGAACCCACTTGGTTTTGCTGCTTCTGATAAACCCATGTGCACTCCTATGGGTCTGCAAAGCTCCTGGGAGGAGGGTGAACATCCCACCTCCCCCAGGGGAGCTGCAGTGCTAACCTGGGCCTCTGGTGATCCCCCCGGAGTCTCCTGCTGTGCTGAACTCTACTCTCCCCTCCCTGTAGGTACCTGTTATTCATGAAGCTGGCTGCACTGCAGCTGATGCAGCAGAAAGCCAACAAGCAGGAGAGCTCAGGAGCGCTGGGAAACGGCGCCTGTGCGGAGAACGGCGCCACAGAGAGCACAAGGCCTGAGGCAGAGGATGGTAAAATAGATGACAATGTGACTGGACTTGATCAGGTGAAAGAGCTCGCTGAGACCATCGCCTCTGATGATGGAGCAGGTATTTCACCCTCAGCACCAGCAGCAGCCCTGGTGGGCTGTGTCACTGGCAGGAGCTGTTTGGTGTTGCCCAGGACCACTGCTGGCTGCTGCTGTCAGTGTGGGCTCAGCTCTGGGCACAGAGCTGCTCACACCTAGTGAACTGATCACCCTGGGGGCAGAATGGCTCTGGCTGCAGAGGCCAGAGCTTGGCCAGCAGGCCGGGGGTGAGGGGAGGGCTGGGGCAGAGCTGGGAAGCATGCAGGCACCTTTGGGAATCCCAGGCTTGAATTTCTGAGTAGGTGTGGTTGAGGGGTCAGTGGGTTGTCTGGGTCATCTTACATGCTTTTTTCCAGACTTTGCATTTTGCAGCCATTCTCCTTTCCAAATATCTTACAATAGATAGTTTTTCTAATGCATTTCTGCAGAATGGGCCGTTGTTGCTGCTTTTAGTGACAAAACTTTTAATAGCTAGGCTTGTTATTTTCTGAAAATCCAATTCATTTGTATTCTGTTTTTCTTTCTGCTCCAGTGGATCCCAAAAGCAGAGAGGTGATTCGAAATGCTTGCAAGGCTGTAGGCTCCATTAGTGACACATCATTTGATATTCGGTTTAACCCAGATATTTTCTCACCAGGTATGTGTACAAAGAGCTGGTTTTAGTCCTCCTTCAGAGGACTACTGCCTCCAGCAAGCTGCAGACAAAAAATAGTGTGCCTGGTAGCTAAGAATGTTGCAGGCTTTAGGGTAGCTGGGCACAGTGCAGGATTCTCCATGAAGCACAGAAATGCAGGGGAGAGGAAGAAGAGCAATTGATTGCAGTGCTCCAGCTACCAAACACAGGCCCTGAGCTGTCTCTCACCACTGTGCTCAGGGGAGGTCTGCAGATTGCTGCCAAGAACCTTGCCATTCTCCAGCATCCCAGCTGCTAGACCACATGAAAAGAAGCAGAGGGAAGGGAAAAAAGTTAAATTTTATTCTGATGTAGTAGTTTACACAGAAAACAACAGATGTTGGATCCTCAGCGAAGGGCAGGGTTTGTTTTACTAACACTGTGGTAAGCAGGTCACAGTGCCCTTTCCAACACATGCCTGAGTTGCAGGCATTGCAGCTTTCCATGGCTGGAATCAGTGTTTTTTATGTGGAGTCACAGAAGCAGCTCCCAGGGTGTTTATGGGAGTGAATACTAAGGCTGTATGTGTGTGAATTGCAGGGGAATGGCCACATAACTGATTTTAGCTTGGAATAAATGTGTCAGAAGGAGTGTTTTGAAACGCCCAAGCATCTTCCAGGGCTGGTAAGGATTAGTGCATTGGCACCAGCTTTGCAGCTAGAACTGAAAACCTTATTTTAATTTTGATGTGCAAAAGGCCCCAGGCTTCTGGCACTTGTGATATTTGCTGGTCTCTCTGCTGAAACTCTACCATTCCAGTATAGCCCCTTGATTTGTGCCCTGGGAGGGTACATAGCACTTTGCATTAGGTAGAGTGGACCTGATCAAGGGCAGAACTTGGGCTTTTAGAAATTGTGTTAAGAATGAATAAGTGGGCAAGAGATTACAGCCACTAACAAAGCAGAGCAGCTAATGCTCTTTCCATTGAAACCTGTAGAGTAGGTGAGGTTTTGAAGAAGCATCTTGAATTCCAGGGAGACAGAGCACTGTTTTCTGCTTTCTTTGTGTGACTTTCTGCTGCTTTGGGTTGATGTAGTTAATGTGTTTCTCCTTAACTTTCCTAGGAGTTCATTTTCCTGAGTCAAGCAAAGAGGAGGTGCAGGATCAGAAGCAGTTGCTGAAGGATGCTGCTGCTTTCTTGCTGTCATGCCAGATCCCAGGTTTGGTAAGGAACTGAGGACCAGCAATCATGTCCCCTCTGAGCAAGCCCTGTGGAGCAGTGCACTGGCATCACCTTCCCAGCAATCACTGCCTTCTGGGTAGTGAAGAACTGAGAACAGTGCAGGCATCTCTGGTGCAAGCACAGAGGGGTTTTCCTACCTCAATCCAACAAAAAAAAAAAAAAAATTGGCACTAGTAATTACAGCTATTGCAAAGAGTTTGGGAACAATAAAGACCACATAAGTCATCCTCCCTAGCCCTGGGCATCCTGCTCAACTTATTGTATTATCTGACCCTGAATGTGACTCAATTGGTGACTAATAATTTGGAGTGAAGAAGGAAATTGTTGTTACTAGTATCTAATATAGAAAGTCCCTCTGCGAGTCTCGAGCATTTTGGATGCTAGTTGTTGGCAGGCAGCTGCCACGCGTGGGCAGGGCTCCAGCTCTGCCTATCGTGGGGGGACTGGGGTTACACCACCACGTGCTGTAAGGGACCCTTTATCAGCACTGCAACACAACGTGAAATGCAAGTGCCATTTCCCCTTATCAGCTACATGTGCACAACTGCACGTAGTCTTTTAATTGGAAATGTTTTTAGTTGGTGATTGCCAGGCCCTTCACGAAGGGTTGGCCTGCTGGTTCCACAAGCATTAGTTAAACAACTGTGCCAAAGGGAAGGTGGTTCTCATCAGTTGAGCCACAGGAGTCCTCAGAGTCCCTGCTCTGCTCCCCAGTCCCTGCTTGGCAGAGGGTTGGAAGCCACATGCTGACCTGGGAACACCCTTGCTGTCCCTGCTGGCCTCTCCAGACACTCTGGTTACAGTCCTGCTTGCTGGTCTACTGGGTCCTGCTGGGCCTTTGCCTCTGCTTATTTTGCACAGGGACTTGGGTGAAGCCTAAGCTGCCTCAGTGCAGGTTTGTTTCATGTATACCTGCAGGTCAAGGACTGCCTGGACCACACAGTTCTCCCAATGGATGGGGCCACCTTGGCAGAGGCCATGCACCAGAGGGGCATCAACATGCGTTACCTGGGTAAAGTCATCAACTTCATCACCAAGACCCCTGGCCGTGCTCAGCTGGATCACATTTTTGTAAGCATCATGCTTAACTTCAGGCTGTAAATCAAGACCACCTCTAGCATAAGTTGCCCTGTATAGATTCCAACTTGGCTAATTGTGTAAAAATAAACAGCCTCAAAAACAGAGGAAGAGGATGAAGGACCTGTAAGTGGTGGCTGGGAAGTTTTGCTCCCAAATCCTTTAATGGTTTTTATAATGATGGTGGGGGTTGAGTGTCCTCTGGGATAGAGAAGTGCTTCAGGGATTCCCAAGCATAATAGCAAGTAACACAGTTAGATTCTAAGTCATGCATTTTTTAAGCCATGTACTTTTTAAGCCTCTAAGATCCGTCACGGCTTTGGATCAAACTGGGAAGTGTGAGCATGGCTGCCTGGGAGCAGACTCAGGGCTGGTGCTGCCCCAGCTTGGGGGGTGTTGTCAAATGCAGTGCATTTCTGTGCTGCTGGAGAGTCTTCTGCAGATACCGATAAAAGCCCATTTCCAAAGCAAAGTGTATTTTGCATTGTTGCTGCCTACTGACTCTCAGTCTCTGTTCTTTTTTCCCTTGGGTAGAAAATAGGAATCAGTGAACTGATCACTCGATCTGCAAAACACATCTTCAAGACGTACCTCCAGGTATGACCTGCAGTCTAACCTCTTGCCTTGTGTGTCCTCTCTAATGACTTTTTCCACAAATAGAGAGAGCTGTTTGAGTCTCTTCTCTCATTAGGCAGTTCACAGGGGTTGCTTAGCAACAGGAAGTACAATCTCATTAGCGCTAAAATAGGTACAGGCCTGTGTGTGGGGGAAAACAAGTTCCCACATGAAGATGGCTTTCCCAGAGAGCAATCATTCATGCTTCCCCAGATGCTCACTCATATTGAAGACTTTTAAAAGTGAAATCACAGCTTGTTTCCTTATCAGACCTTTTCCCTTCGAACACTCACTTTTGCCCTTCTAAGAAGCTTTTTGAATTGCATCCTTGTACCTGTACCTAGCAGAGCAGCACTCCTGCCTGTAGTCCAGTGCCAAAATCTCCTTTACTCTCCAGTCTGTCTGTCCCAGCTAGCAGCCTGCAGTGGAGCTTTGTGTTTTTGTGTGTGGGGGTCTCTACTTATCTTTTATATCAACATAATTCTGCCTGTGCTAGTTCCACTTGCAATTAGTTCCTCCTTCTTCTTCTCCTGGGAGATTTTCCTGTTTCTGGTAGGACTGGATTTGTGTGAGGCTCAGGGTTGAGCAGTGCCTGTCTTCCACCACTGATTTCTGTGTCTTGCTGCAGGGTGTGGAACTGTCAGGTTTGTCAGCAGCCATCAGCCACTTCCTCAATTGCTTTCTAAGCTCCTTCCCAAATCCCATTGCCCATCTTCCAGCTGATGAGCTGGTCTCCAAGAAAAAGAATAAGAAAAGGAAAAACAGGAACCTTGGAAATGCTGATAACACTGCCTGGGCCAGCATGACCCCTCAGGAGCTCTGGAAGAATATTTGTTCAGAAGCAAAGAACTACTTTGATTTTAGTCTTGAATGGTAAGTGGAGCAAATCCACCCACCTGGACTCTCACCAGTGTCTGTAACTCCTCCTGTTCTGCAGTAGGACCTATCTCTGCCTTTTTGACTTATTTTCTGTTGGAATATAAGCTTGTATTCTTGAGGGAGTTTTACAGGCCTAGAGGGGGTAGAATCTGGAGAGGAGTAGCAGGAGGAAGGGTGACTGAAATTTGAAATGACCTGAAACCTCTGAGGCCTAGGCAGCTGGGAGAACCCAGGAGGAAGGGGAACCTCTCCTGAGTGTGCTGCAGAGGGTGGTGGATGGCAAGAAGCTGAAGAAGTGTGTGTAGCCCATGTTGGTCTATACAGACAGTGATTTAGGCTTGTTTCAAAACCAAGGACAGCTTCTGGTTTCAGTCAGCACCTGGCTGTGCAGGGACCTGAGCAGCAGGTACTTCACAGTGGAGGGGTGTCCTTGAGCAGAAACTCGCCTGAGAGCTGAACCTGTGTGTGCTTTTTGCAGTGAGAATGCTGACCAAGCAGCTGAAGTGTATAATCTACAGAAAATCACCCTGCTTCGTGAAATCTCCCTCAAAACTGGAGTCCAAGTAAGATCTACATCTTTTGTCCCTTTCCCATCGGGGTCCCTACTGAGAAACATCAAGACTAAAAGCAATCTCTGTTAATGTTGGAATACAGGTTCCAACCCTGGGAAAAGGTTCCTAATCCTGTTCCCTTTGAGGGTTGCTGTGCATCTCCTTTGGGAGACCAGCCAGCCTGAACACAACTCCTGCAGCTCACTCTGCCTGACCAAACACACATCTTCACTTCATGCTCACATACTCCCATGACTATGGGTGACTATGACCCTCTGGTCTTTTCTGTTCCTCCAGATCCTGCTGAAAGAGTACAACTTTGACAACAGGCACAAGCCTACCTTCACAGAAGAGGATATTCTCAACATCTTCCCTGTTGTGAAGCACGTGAACCCCAAAGCCTCAGATGCTTTCCACTTCTTCCAAAGCGGGCAAGCAAAGGTTCAGCAAGGTAGAGACTCAGCACATCTCCATCTCTTGAGGCAGCTGCTGGTTGCAGGGGTGTGTGGCCCTGTGTGGCCTGGCCCACTGCCCCCCCACTAGTGCACCCCAGCCCAGCCCCCTGTTTTTATAGAGAATTGTGGTCTCTTAAGACAGGCTGGAACACACCCCTGCCCTAAGATTACCAGTGCTGAACAAGGATGGAGGGAGGGCAGGAGTTTCTCTGAGGTTTTAGTTCTTACACAAGCAGTGACCTGTGGCCATAGATCCTGCTGCTGTTCTTACCTCATGGGCAGTGCTTTCCTCTAGTAGTACTAGGGGTCGTTTCACATACAGATGTACATGAATGTAACTTTTTTTCAGGTTTCTTGAAGGAGGGCTGTGAGCTCATCAATGAAGCCTTAAACTTGTTCAACAATGTGTATGGTGCTATGCATGTAGAAATCTGTGCCTGCCTGAGGCTGCTAGCTCGTCTCAACTACATCATGGGGGATTATTCAGAGGTAAGCAAGGGCTCAGGTGGGATCTGGTTAGTCCCTTCATTCCTTCCCCGTGCTTGCTTGCTCAAGGGCACAGCACTGTGGGGCTTGCTCCTGGGTGTTCTGTTCTCTTTAGGCCTTAAGTAATCAGCAGAAGGCGGTGCTAATGAGTGAGAGGGTCCTGGGTATTGAACACCCCAACACGATTCAAGAATACGTAAGTACAGGGTGCTGGGGGAGGAGCAGCACCTCGTGTGTCCACCTGGGTTCTGGGAGCCTTAGTTCATGTCTGAATGTGGTGGGAAGTAGACCCTATTGATGCTGGGTTACGTCCTGTGTTACAGATGCACCTTGCTCTGTACTGCTTTGCAAACAGCCAGCTCTCCACGGCGCTGAACTTACTGTACCGTGCACGCTACCTCATGCTCCTGGTATTTGGGGAGGATCACCCAGAAATGGCACTCTTAGATGTAAGTCATGTTTTAGAGTTTCTAATCTCGAAGAAACCTCCTGGCCATTAAAAAAACCTCCAGGCGTTACTCCTGGTTGGGGCCATTAGAAGAAGGGAAAAAAAGAGTTTGACTCCTTAGCTGGGAAAGCCAGCTGGCCTGGGACACTGGAGATACAGGTCTGAGCACCTGTACTCTGGGAAAATTCCTTAATTTGTTCTGTTCTTGTTGCCTTTGTGTACCATGGAGAGTTGCTTCTCTCTCTTCTGTCCAGCTTGTTTGGACTGCACTCCCAAGGGTGAGAGTGGTGATCTGTCACCTGTGACATGCTCCAGATACCCATGGAGGACAGTGAAATAGCTGTGTGGTCTTGTGTGCTTTTGAAATTGCAAGTGCAGTTTGAATTTGCCTTTCTGAATGCCTGTTTGCCTTCTGTGCAGAATAACATTGGCTTGGTGCTCCACGGGGTTATGGAGTATGACCTGTCCCTCCGGTTCCTGGAGAACGCGCTGGCCATCAGCTCCAAGTACCACGGCTCCAAGTCGTTGAAAGTTGCACTAAGGTGAGGCAGGGTGGAGTGCTGGGCTGGGTCACCCTGCTGCTGGAGAGCAAGTACATTCACTGTGCACTCATAGGGAAGGGTCTGATCTGTCTGTGTCCAGCTGGATCCTCTGGAATCGGAGATCCAGTCTCATCCCAGCTCTCAGACTCCTTGTGACTGCTGGGCTGTGTCAAGGTCATGGTGAAGTGTCCAAGTTTGTTGTCTCAACAAAGTTATGGGTAAGATCTGCTGTAATGCTGGTTGCCCCCAAAATCTGTCAAGATGACCCTGGTCTTTGTGGACTCTCAGCAGAAAGACTTCTGTAGCATGTGAAGGTTGGCAAGCAGGGCTATTGTAATTACACCAGGAGACTGGGATGATACATAAACACTTGTACTTAATTGTTTCAGCCCCCAGGGAGCCATCTTTGAGAAGCATATAATTTGCTTTTGTCCTTTACCATAAAGCTTTGTATTTGAGTAAAATACTGAGTGGCTTCCCAAGGGAGGTAGGAGTGGTTTAGGATCTGCTCTGGATATCCACTGCTCCTCAGTGCTGTGTGCACTGTCCTTGAACGCAAACTGGCTTGCTACCAACCAGGCAGTGGCCCACTCCTAATTACTACTACCACATTGCAACCCATCTGGTCTTTGTCAGGGTGAAAATAAATCTTATTAAGCACCCACAAGAGTCTGATTTGTTTTCCAGCAGTTGATGGATGGGCATTCCACAGAAAGCATCTTGCCTTTCCTTAGTAGCACTGGGATGCTCAAAGAGATTCATCACCTCCCACAGAACCATCCTGCCAAACCCAGAAGTCCTCTTTCATTCCAGAAACACTAAGGAAGCAGAGCCCAAGCCAAGTTCATTCTCCAAGCTGGAGAGAGCCCAGAGGACTTGGGTCCCAGCTCCGCCACTGTTTTGCTTGTTTCTGTGCTGGAATACTTTTATACTTTTGGCTGTGAATAATCAATTCACACCTTTGCTTTCTAAGAAACAAAAAGGGTAAAGGCTCATGGCCAGTTAACAAATTGTCCCCAAGCTGTCCCTTGGATGCTGTGTTCATTAGTGCACTGCTGTGGCCTTCAGCTTTCCTGGGTGTAGGAGTCAAAAAAAAATCCCCAGTTTTTGCTTCTGTGTAGGTCACCTCTCAGCATTTCAACAAAAACCCAACCCAAATTGGGGTAGTACCTTAATCTCCAAACAGGGTGAGGAGAAAGTAACCATTCATGGTCCAGTATCTGCCTCCTTTTAGACTTTGAGCCTAAAGACTGTTCTCTTAAAGTAATGTTCACTGTAGAAATGTTTCAGTTTCATTAAAGTTTCTCTATGCCTTTGTCCTTCCCTCAGCCATCACTTGGTAGCCCGAGTGTACGAGAGCAAAGCAGAATTCCGGTCAGCTCTGCAGCACGAGAAGGAAGGCTACACCATCTACAAAAACCAGGTAATGAGTGTGTCTGTGCTCTCCTGGTTTGTGTCCTGCCAGAAATGAGTGCTGTCACTGCAGGACAGGAACACAGCTCAGGGTGGCCCTCCTTACCAGCAGCTCTAAGCACACACCACTTCTTTCTAGGGACTGGGCAGAATTGCTGCCCTGTGCAATAGCTGATCACTTCCATCCAAAATTCCTTCAGCAGCCTTCCTGCAGAGTTGTTCTTTCTGTCCCTCTGTTTCTGGGCAGAAAGTACTGGTTGTGGTGGTGTTGCCCCACGTTCCAGAAGGGCACCGAGGGAGCTGGTCTGTCATGTCCACTTTTTGCACCACTTTTCTTTGAGATCCCAGATCCAAACCAGTTTGGTAGTTGAGCTGTCAGTGGGCAGTGCCTCCTGTCCTTGCTGGTGCAGTGAAACTGGTGCATGGCCCGGGGTCTGTCAGAACATGCCTGCAGTTGCTCTCAGTGATTCAGCACAGCCTGGTGCAGGGAGTGCTGCTCACCCTGCAGACGTGCTCCTGCTTGATGGGAAGGTGCAGAGGTGATAATGAGGCTCCCGGAGGAATTTTTGTTTGTTTTCTTGAATGCCAAGGCAGGTGAGTTTGTATAAGGTTGTTGAGCTCACAAGAGTCTAGGAGTGCATCCTGGTTTGGGTCCTGTTCTCTGTTTGTAACTTTTTTTCCCTCGTTTTCTGATTAGCTCGGAGAACACCATGAGAAGACCAAAGAAAGCTCTGAGTACTTGAAATACCTGACTCAGCAGGCAGTCGCTCTTCAACGCACAATGAACGAGATCTACAAGAATGGCTCCAATGCCAACATCATGCCACTGAAGGTAACCTCACAAAGAGCAGTCGAGCAGCCTGAGTGTCTGCAGGCAGAGGTGGCCCGTGCAGGAGGGGATGGTGGCTGTGCCAGCTGCAGGCCCTCCACAGGCAAGAGGTTCCTGCAGAGGTGGTGTGATGCAGACTCAGTGGTTTGGGGCTGTGGCTGCTCCCCCTGATCTGAGGTGTTGAAGCTCAGCTGACAGCCCCGCAGGGCACCCAGGACAGACTGGCAGCTGGTGGTGTGGGCAAACAGCCCTGCCCCTCTGCTGACTCACGGGCTGTGGGCAGGTTGCTCAACCCAAAAGTACCTCGGTTTCCTCATCCTAAAAAATGCTGTCATTTCGCTGGGTGCTTTGTTCTCCTTCCAAGGGTTCTGTGTTGGGGGTAGGCTGGGCAGCAGAGTGGGGCTGTGCCTGCAGGCGGGTGCTCTCCCTGCCAAGCTGTGTGCCAGTGGATCCCCTGCTGGAGGATTGCAGCCAGAGGTTGGGCAAGAGGCTCCAGGCTGGAGGCTCCCCACCAGCAAGGACGGCAGAGCAGGATGTGCTGGGGGGGGATGGGACTTCTCAAAGCAAAACTCGGGTACAGACCTGAGGAGGTGGTGGCAGAAGAGTCTGAGGATAAGGACCTTGATTTGGGCAAATGGGCAGCTTCAGGAAGTAGTGTTCAGCAGAGGTTCAAACCATAAAACAGTGATGAAGAGTTTATTCTTGTTACAACACTTAAATGAGGAGAAAAAAATCCAAACAAAAGCAACACATTTTGACTTGACACAGACTGAGCTGAACTGATGTCCTATGGAGGTCAGAGGGTGACTGCCCACAGAGCCTGGGGATCTCTGGGTGCTGCTTTTCACCTTAAGGGTGTAAAGAGGCAGAAAATACAAATTACACCACCTTACAGTTCCTCCTGTGTCACACGAGACCTGGCTTTTTCTCAGCTGTTGGTAAATGGTGTCTGGATTTGCATTTGGATCTCTGAGCTGTTCTGTCTGGGGTTTGACTTTAAAACACTTTTTTTCTCTTATGCTGTAGTTCACGGCTCCCAGTATGGCCAGTGTCCTGGAGCAGCTCAACATTATTAATGGAATTCTCTTCATTCCACTAAGGTAGGGTTACACCTTTGTGTGTTGTTCCTTTAGAAATCAAGAAATTTTCATCATCATCTCTAAGACCTCTGTGAACAGAAAAAATATGTTCTCTTTTAGTTACTATAAATTGTCTCTTAGGCTCTTAGTTGAAAACTGGGAGGGTGCTGGAAAAAGATAATCTGAGCTGAGCTGTATCCCTCTAATGCTCTATATAAATCACTGATGGTAAAAATTACCCAGAAGCACCACTGAACAGAGACAAGATTAACTGGACAGGCTCTGATGATGGGTCACATCCTGGTGACTCTTGGTTCAAAACCAAACAGCAAACCTATTGCTGAGCCACAGCACCTAAGAGCTGGCAGGACAGGAGCAAGCACCAGGAGCACTTCCTATTTTATTGACTACCACCTTGTCCCTGTGCTTCCCACCTTTCCTAAGTCTAACATTTGCCAACATTTCCTGGTTTCCCCTTCAGCCAAAAAGACTTGGAGAACCTTAAAGCAGAGGTGCAGCGACGCCAGCAGCTCCAAGAAAGCATAAAAAGTGGTGAACAGCTGGAACCAGAGGACAAAGCTGTGGAGGAGAAAGAGGCTGAGCCAAGCATGCCTTCTGCTGAGATCCCCTTAACACAGAGCTCTGCTTAATGTGTACCTCGCTTAAAAAAAAAAAAAAAAAAAAAAAAAAAAAAAAATTAAATTTAAGCCACCCTTTTCTGAATCTGACCCAGGGTCTCAGAATCCCCTGGAGCAGCTCCTCCTTTTTTGACAATGTTATTGCACTGGTACAATTAATACACAATGCAAAGAACTAATCTGAGAAATGTAATGTGTCTGCCTGAGCTTGTGTCTGCCATGCCAGGGAAGGTGGCCGGGAGCAGCCGCAGCCCCGTGCTGGGGGCTGTGGGGTGTGTGTGTCTGTGCTGTGTGTGTGCCCATCACCTCACCCGATTCTACTTTGTACATATGAATTCCAAACGGACTGTCTGGAGGTATGTAACATTTCTCAGGTCATTTTTATGTTGACTAAGGACACTGCTTTGCAAAACCATCCACTGCTCCGTGGTCTTGTGAAACATGGATTCCAAGCCAAAAAGATTTATTTCCCCAGTCATTATCCCCGTTTGTGCTAAGGAGAAGGCAGCAGCCACATCTGTACTGCTCAGCTGACTGAAGCCTGCCACACCTGTGTGCTGGGGGTATGCAGCCTTTTCTACAGCAGGATAGAGCCATTGGGTTCCTTTAACCATTTTTTCTACTTTTGGTTGGCAGTTTGGCAATTCAGTGGGGTTTTGTAACATTCACATTCTAATTTTCAAGGTAAAAATATATAGAGAGAGATTATATATATATATATATGATACTCCCAGTTCAACCTCTGCTCTGCTTGCAGCTGAGTATCATAGGATACTGTATCCAAAGAGCGAGGGATTGATGGCTGAAAAAAAAACACAATGCGCACAAACTTCCATTGCAATGGAAACACCAGTGCCTAGGAGAGGTTGTGAGAGGCACCAAATGGACTGAATTTAAATGATTTAGCAGGAACTACTGGCCCTGTTAGAGGAGGGAGGGAGAGGGGAGAAGTCAGACACTGGGACTGTGCTACTAGCTGTACCACAGAGCTGATGGGACTGTAACCTGATGGGCAGGTTGACCCCTATGGGAATCTGGAGCTTCCCACAATCTGGCATTACTGGGTAGGGGTTTAAATGAAAACTGAGGCTAAGACCTGCTTAACTTACATTTTTTGAACACTGCTTTTGAGATTGTGGCCAGGGGAGTTTCCATTGCTGGCAATGGACCTTACTGAAAAGGCAGATGCCACTGACCACATCCTCCTGTCCCCTTCCTGTCACACCTGTCCTGGGGTGGCTGCAGGTGCCCAGTGCCTGTTCCCCTGGCAGGCCAGAGGTGGCCTCTGCAGCTGCAGAATGCCGACAGAGCTGAATGTCCTTTTTTTTGCAACCATTGAGCTGTAGAACAACCTCTGGCTGCTGGTCCCCAGCTGCCCTGTGCTGGCAGAGGAGTCCCAGCTCCTCCTCTCCCCGTGTCTTGCCTGTCATGGATGGTCCCTGTGCTCATTCTTGCTTCTTTCACTGTCCTGGAGAACCAGTGCTGTCACTGTGCTCTGTACCCTTGGTTTCCTGTACCACATTACAGGGATTTGTAACTCTTGGGGAGGGGGGGACGGGAAGGGGGAGCAGCCTCCCACTTATGAGAGGCCACAAAGCAGGAGCAGTCTTTACTGCAAAAGAACTTGCTCCTATTAGAAAAATTCTGAATTTCCTGGAAAGCAATCAATAAATGACTACAGTGCATCTTTCCTACAAGATTTTTCTTTTAATAGTGTCTTTCAGTCCATTAAAAGCTTTTTAAACTATTTTAGGTACTATATTTATTGGTTTCTTTACAGTTTGGTGCAAGGTGTTGGACTGCATTAATCTGACACCATCCCTTGAGCCACTTCTGTTCCTGCCTCCTACCACCCTCTCAGGACACCAGCACCTCCAATTTCCCTGTTAGCTCAGTTTTTGTCCCAGTGAAAGTCACTCTCCTCCAAAATCCCATCCCAGGTCTGTCCAGCTCCTAAGCAACACCCCACAGCTGCTCACACAGATGATGGGAGATTGGTTTCATTCTCTCCCCCAGATCATGGTCGAGGTCAGGTCCACACTCTCCCATCAATGAAGAAACATTTCCACCTCAGCTCACTGACCTGTTTGTGAGCTGCACTCAAGGCAATTAAGGCCAGACACAGGCAAAGCCCAACACCCTACACACCAGCTGCACACCCTGACAGGACAACAACTGCTCCCAGCCCCAGGCTTTGTCCCAGGGTGCAGCCTCCAGTGGCACCCAGGGAAGGCACAGCCACCAAGGATAGTGCTTACTCTGTGCTGTGAAGTAAGGTTTAAGGTAAGGAGAAAAAAAAAATTAAAAAATCCCAAACCCAGAGAAGGGAAAAGGCAGCCCCAGGCCAGGAGCAGCAAAGGAGGGGGCTCCTGACAGAACAACCTCCAGACCATACCTGGAACCAGCTGCACCAACATAATTTCTGTAAAACCTTCACTACATCAACCAATAAACAGCCTTAAACTATCCCAACTGTAACCAACTGCCTTAAGAACACATTTCCTCATGCAAGAACCACTTAAAACTACATAAAAGAGCGAGCAGGTGCAGATCAAAATCTGAAGGGTGAAACACCAATAGCTTTTTTCAAAATAGTTTTAATTCTTGCATCCAAGGAAACAAAAACACATCTAGTTTTATATGCATTTAATAGTTTACCAATTGGTACAATAAGATTTTTTTTTTAATATGCAGAAAACATGAATAAATTTTGTTTTACACAGTCTGAGAGCAACAAATCTTACTGTAAAACACAGAGCAGTATTATATACATTCCTTTACTGATTTTTTTTTTTAATTGTGTCAATAGCTTCAGTTAACTCCTACAGTCTGGGAACTGTTTTCTCCAATAGCAACCTCTAACATTTTTCTTATGAAAAAATTTGATGTTTGCCTTCATGTCAAGGTCAGGATCAACTTCTAAAACGTGAAGATTTTGCTAACTTATCTTCAGAATGAATTTGGGGAAGCCTGAGGGATAAGTCAGACAAGAAAGCAGCTACTTACATGACACAGTGGAAAGATAAAAAGGCCAGTAAATCCAGTTGTGACTTGTAAATCCAACTCAACCTTCCCCACTCCTAACATGTTTATCCCTATCATTTTATGCACATATTCTTCTAAGAAGATTCTTGGTATTGACTTTTTAAAATACACTGGGTTTTATGTACAGCCAGACAGCAAATATCTCATTCTAGGTGCGGTTTTCCTTCACTCAGTAATTTTTTTTTCAATATTCAAATCATTAAAAGGATTATCAAGCCACCACTGTCTACAAAAACAAAGTATAATCTTTCTTTTAAACAGCTTTCACGTGAGTCAAAAGCTATTTAAGAGTGGTATTATCAGGCAGTTCACATAAAAAACAGGAGGAGGCAAACAGGAGAAGCAGGGTACTGACAGTATAAGTAGACTGGGCTCGGTGAGTCTATAGCCAAAGCTTTCCCAACACTACAGTGCTCCACAGCCCTCGGACAACTTGCTAGCAACTAGGGTTTTTTTTTTTTATTTTTTTATTTTTAATTAGTGCCCCGGGCACATCATTGGTCACACCATACACAAAAGCAGGACGGTATTTTTTTAATCTTCTAAAGTGCAAGATGCTATAAAACATCAACTTCCAGATTATGTCTAAACCACAAATAAATGTTTCACTTTTTAGAATGCATCTACAACTTCCTGGGCACGTCACATTAGTGTGGCACTGGAATGTCTGTCTGGTTTCAAGCCAAAAAGTCTGTATTGTCTATTTGGTAACACGGTCTATATATAGCTGGTTTTAAGCAATGACAATTTTAGTACAGAAAGTGATAAAAGCAGCAGTGAACCTCTTGAACCCTCTAATAAATGTATTTTGTAATCCAAACCAGTAACCTCATTATTGTACTTTGTATCACAGGAAAGGCACAGGATGAGCTGACAGAAAACATTTCAAACAGTGGAAAAAGTTCAGCACAGTGCAATACCACAGAGGGACACTGCAGGAAACCCTCACAAACCCAACTCCTGTGTTGTGGCTTTCAGGTCTTTGTCTAAACAGGGCTGTAACTTTTGATCCGTTCAGGACCATCCCTGAGATTATTCACTGCTTATTAAGGGAGAAGGTTGCAAATTGCATTGCAGAAGTACTTAGCAGAGTGTTTCACACAAGCAGTTAAATGCTGCTTACATGACTTCAGTTGTTTGTCCCTTCAGTTGTTGTATGCTAAAGGGAAAAAATGCAGTAGACAACTTCCACTAATAGGTACCTTTAATTTCTCATTCATGTTTATGAATTATGTACATGAGTGTGGCTTACTTTATACTTTAATGAAGTTTATAGGTCCTATCAGGAACTAAACAGATGTATTACTTAACAGCTGCAGACGCACTGAGGAATTTTAAGATGCACTACTTGTGTATCTGGAATTCTCAAATAGGACAAAAAGCAGCAAATCTTTCCAGTCCAAGCAGCTAACAAACAAAAAAATACTTTATTTGTGCATGCTTAATTGCAGAAACACACACTGAAAATTACATAAACCACTGGATTTAAGAGATTAGCCTGAATCTTAAACTGGCTCCAAAGCCCCCCACATCAGAGCTCCATTTCCTCCACCCCTCCCCAGAGCCAAGTCCATGCCAGGACCCTGTACTGACACCCATCTCCTCCCACAGGAGAATGGATCCTTCTCTGGGTGACTGTAGGAAATTAACCACCACCCACTTCAGTGTGTACACCCTCCAGCCAACTCTACCTTGGTCAAGGATTCTTGTTTTTAAAAGGGGCAGTCTTAAAAGCCATGTATTAAATGAATAAAACAATGCACAAATTCACCTGTTAAAACATCAGACTGGTACTTCATTATACTGTAAATTTTAAAGTGGATTTTTAAAAAGACCTGGTTAGTTTGATAAGTATTGTAATTCTTAGTTATCTACAATGGAAATTGTTGCAAAACTGCTGATTAAAATATTAATTTGTAATATTTTCATTCACTTTGGATCAAAACATGTGGCTTTAGGGATATGCAAATTAAAAACTGTATAAACCAAACAACATAAATGCTAATAACCAAGCTGGTCTAGTTTTGTGATAGGATATGGTTATGTTTCTAAATGTTTACTTGATAGCATCATTCCCACTGACAGACTTTGTTTTGTTGACGGTGTGCTGTTTTCCCTTTGCATCAATCTGTATCTGCCATTACAATCTGATTCAAGGTATTTAGTGCTTTCTTTAAAGCATTTCAATACTGATTCCAAGGTATTTATCAATATGCAAACCACAGTACATTTTTATTCAAGCCACACTGTCCTGTCAAGGTAAGTATAACCTCATTTTCTAAAGGGTTTCCAAGGAGGCACTAAAGAAACCAAGAAGTCTCTGTATACCCCAAGCTCCTGCCAGTGAATGAGAGGGAAGTGTACTTTGATACTGTTGTGTAATAGGAATTGCACATCTCTAACAAACATGGAAAGCAAACAGCAAATTGTACCATGGCAGTCATTTGGGAGATTAAGCTCTACTGGAAATTGAATGACTAAATTCTAGTGGGATGGACAACTCCTCCTGGAAGTTTGTCTAGCATAAAAAAAAGCCAAAACAAAAACCCCAAAAACCATTTAAACTCAGTTTAACAGCACAGCTTAACCATTGAATGACCAAATAAAAAATAAATACATATATCACATCAGCTGCTACTAAGATTTGTTGTCTTATTTCAGGTTTACAGTTAGTTATATAAATATACCAACCCTTGCGTGATAGGAGGCCAAAACAAGTGTATTCTGTTGATTTGGCAAATGTTTCATGACAAATATTCCAGAGTTTAATTAATTTCCATTAATTACATATAAGGTTCAGAAGATTCTGAATTGCAGCCTTATTATCTAGTATTCTTAGAGAAGATTTATTAAGCACACTTAAGTGATGTTACATAGATACACATTTCTGAAAGAGCCCTACAAAATTTTTCCCAAATGAGGTCACCGATTCAGGCACCAACAGACAGCAGAAAGAAAAACAGGTATAATTATCTGACATAGAACGACACTGTCAACTATTCAGTTAAGTGCCCTATTTCAATTATCCAACTTCTGCCTTCTTAGGTCTGATGTGACCAATGCCAGCCCATGTTCTTAAACCTATGGTACTTCTAGACAACGTATGTAAATTTACAGTATACAATTTGGATTCACCATGCATGAATACTTTGTGTGTAACATTTAATAAGCTCAATCTACATCCAGAATAATTTACATGAAAGGACAATATTTATTTAAACAGAGCTCAATGGGTAACCATGAGTGCATCTCCAGAGGAAAGGGGGGTCAAATGTGAATTCAATCAACGGCACTCCCACACTTTTACTGTTTGATCTACACTTCCAGTAACCACATATGGTGCCGTCTTGTGGAAATCTGTGAGGAAAGAAAAGCTGGTGTTAAGAATGAACCCAATACTTCAGTATTTTTCACTCTCACTGAATGTCATGGCTTTTTAAAAAAAAATGATACCAGCTCAAAGACTAAATTTTGAAGCTCATCATGTCTGAAGTTCAGAAGGCAAAGCCTCCCATGCTATAATTTTGTGAGCTGTGAAAATCTACTTTCAGTTCAGCTATAAAGGGGCTTTCATGGAAAAGAAATCCAGCTAAAAGTGCTAACAGAGAGAAGTCCAAAACCCTTTAAACTGAAAAAACCCTTGAATACCACCAGAAGACAGAACTTTACATATTTACATAGAAGTTTTCAAGGATCAGAAGTCAGGAAACTTGGCTTTTTCTTGTTGCTGTAGACAGTACAGCCTGTGAGCCAGTGTTCAGAATGTCATTTCTCAGGCCACACCAAAACATTTCATATATACAAAACAATTTTGGATGGGATCAGCAGATAAAGTGGGAAGTTTAACCAAGAGGAATGAAAAAGACTCATGGTATAGAAAGGGTCCAGCAAAGCCATCTGTAAAATGAAGCAGCCAAGGCCAAGCTCAGACAACTCACACTAGTGGTTTAATGTTCTTCAAATCAGAACGTTGCCCCTTTTGGATCAGCTGTGAGCTGATTTACTTCACAATTTAAGAGTGAAGTAAAAAACACATATTTTGATTAGACCTGGAAGTTTGATTAGGAAACTAGTAGCCAATTCTTGGTCTGCTGCTAACCTAACTTGCACAGCTTTACCAAAGAAGCTGTAAACTGCCAGAGGACCACAAAGAAAGAAGCAATGGAGAACTCTCCAGAGCAAGCTAGCTTTGTTGAATAGAGATAGGTTTGTTTGTTTTGGTTTTGCCATGGCAGGGGAAATAATCTCTACCAAAATCTGGTAACACCAAACAGAAATGCTCAAGAATTCAAACTAACTTTCTTTTCCTGACCATTTTGCTTTGTGGTCCCTGGTTTGGTTTTTTTTTTTTTTTTTTTAACTCCCATTCCAGCATTTGCAATACAGGACTCCCCAAATGCCTTCACACTCAATGGTGAAAGGTTCCAGAACACCCTGGCAGTTAACATCTTTATCCAATGTGCAATGTTGGCAAGAGAAGTGGAAAAATCTAACACACTCACAATTCATATCTGTCCTTACTTGATTGAAACACACACAGTACAAACCTCCCTGGAATCCAAAGTATGATTGTCTAGCTTGGTGCTCAAGTTCAGTTGGTGAAGATGTACTCTCTGGCTCTGTACTTTGCAGTAAGCACTGCAGAGCAATACATACCCAAAGAGGTAACAAAGTGTTCGTGCGCATTGAGGGTTTTCATGCATCGCTTGTTCTTGAAGTCCCAGACACGTAGAGTCTTGTCATCAGCACAGCTCAAAATAAATTTTCCCCCAGAATGGAACAGAACGCCACGTACCCAGTTATCATGGCCCACCTTGTGTACAAGGAGAAAGCAGTCAGCGGGTGCACCTTTGAAGGAGAAGCATTCCACAACTTATGCTACAGCAAACTGAGCAACTCCTTGCCCTGTCCCTGCCAGGACAGCATTTGGCTTTCTGAAACCTATTGGTACTCAAAGTTTATCTTCAGTTTCTATTATTACATCAGCATTATCAACAACGCGAGTTCCTGTCCTTGAAGGCAAACAAAGAGATCTCATGTGACCTGCACTGATTCTGGTTCCCACCCCCAGCACCAACACCCAGCCCAGCCTGAACACAGACCCACACAGGACACTGCATTTCACAGCAGAAAAAATTCACAGGCTTATCAGCATTTCTGTAGAAAAACCAAGCCACTCATCACAAATAGTGCATCATAGTACTCCTGCATTTATGTATTTTGATATTCTTAGCATTTTTCAGCAACAATACCTGAATTACAGCAGCCATTAAAATTGTACTTGCAGTATGAGCCCTATATCAGAAACTCTGGCTTCTCTTGATAACAAACGTGTAAGATGATTCATTCCATTAAAACTGGTTTTACACATGCAGCTATGACCACCAGAAAAACACCAATGAACTTACAAGTGTCATAAGGCACATGCCAGTGCTAATGTCCCACATCTTAATGGTTTTGTCTCTGGATCCAGACAGCAGAAAAGGCCCAGGCTTGCCACTCTTCTTAGTCTACAGAAAATTGTGTTTAAGTTATGGCATATATGGGTCAGGGGGGAAAGAGGAGGGGAGAAGATCCCTTCTGAGTGCTATTGATAGTAACAATATTAGATCATATGACAACTTACAGCTAATAAAAACACAACACCAAAGCTGAGAGTCACAGGCATTTTGTTACTGATACTAGGAGAAATGAGCAAAAAAGGAATTAAACAATGTGTTAGAAGAAATGGTTGTATGTTCCACCAATGCCCTAAGCTGAATAAAACTTAGAATCCACACTTGCCTACTGCAAGACATCCTCTTTTCACAGCAGACACAGTTCAATTAGACTCTGGAGTTCAGACACACCTTTGTATTCTCATTCACCATAAAAAGTAATGAAGCAAGTGTAAGAATTTTTTACAAGTTTCTACTCTCAACATATTTCCATCTCTACCTGTGCATTATAGAAAGACTTGGTTCTCAGGGCTGGGAATGTTTCAAGTGTGAAGCTAATGCCAAGTTGGTGCTTGTTGAAAGCTGGAGGCTGCAGCAGGGTGTGCACAGCTGGTGAGACCAGCAGAGGGCAGGGGACACCACTGCAGACACCTCCCACTGCCAGGGGAACTCAACAAGGGGAGTTCAGTTTTTATTGCTTTTAATTAAAAGATTATAAGGATCTTCTAAGGATGCAAGTCAAATTTGACTGCAATAATCTGTGAAATCACTAGACAAGGCCTTGTCTTCAGTGCCTCTACTCCTCCCCTTAGATATGTGTGTCCTTTTTGAAGACAAGGTCAAGGCAGAAACACTTGGAGCTTTAACTACTGTAGAATATACAAGAAAAATACAAAATTGGAGTCAATTTCTACATTTTTTTCTTCTACACTATCATCCTTAGAAAGAAAATTCTGCTAACCTTTAATAAGCTTTTCTTGAAGATTCAGTAACCAAACCAGAGAAGATGTACCTGTGATCACACAAATGGGGATTCATTTTTCTTAAAGAATGCTTTCTCCTAGCATTAAGTTTGCACGGTAGGACATGGTGGTCAAAGCTTAATCCACACACAATACATCCAAGGCAGCTTCATTTTTGCAGTCCTGACTCACTACTTCCCCACACCTTTCAGTTGCTGAGCATCTTTAGAATCTCCATGTTGTACCAGATAAGCTACTTCCCACATTTCTTTGATGAAATACATGAAAGTGGTCCCACTCTCAACCTTCTCTGAGTATCTTTCCAGAGTTAATTGCATCAGCACAGATGCAATTAGCAGCACAGATGCAACAGTAAAGTCCTACTGTTAAAGACCACAAAAGCACAGATCCTATGGAGCCAGACAGAGGGTTAACACCAAGTATACTCAGCAAAAATGCTCTCACACACCTGCTGTATCTGCCAAGCACTGAGAACACAGCTTGGCTGTTCTAAATACTATCCAGGAAGCTCTGTACTGACTGAAGTAAAAAATCTCACTGCATGCTCTTGTTGAACAGCACCCACACATTACCTCTGATCCTGTAGCTTCTGATATGGTGGAGTAGGAGCTCTCGGGAGCCCAGGAAATGCATTCTACCACGTGCTCATGCTCTCTGAGCTCAGCTTTGCACTCCTTGGTGGCTACCACCCAGACCCGCACTGTCTGGTCGTTGGAACAGCTGGCAATCAGGGTGCCATCCTGGTTGGGCCGCACCATGCGCACCCATTCCCTGTGACCCGTGAAAGTCTTCACACAGTAACTGTTTGGCAAAGAGACACAGCACGACTCAGTTAGCACTGCAATAAGAGGACTGCACATGTCTTTGAAATTTAAGGACTTTTCTATTCTTGAAGCCAAGATAAAAGATTTCAGCACACATGTGTCCATCCTGAATGATGATTTATAAAACTGTAAAACAGTTCATGGGAAAGAGGCTGAGAAGAGAAAGAAGTGACAACAAAGAACTGGCAAACCCTTGTTAAGGTAGAAAGCAGGAAGCATGGGAAAAAAGATGAAGCTGGCATGACAGTTGGTATTAAATTGGTATTTTAAGAACAGGTTAATATTTACAGACCATTCAGATAGCCTCCATCTACAACTTTTAGCAAATTGATAGATTAAAGAGATAACTGATGCATGAAACAAGGAAGATTAAAAAAAAAAAAATATCAGGAGACACCTTGATCAATGTCAAGAAAGGCAACAGATTTCTCCTCCCTCCTTCTCATGCTCCCTTTATGCTTGGGGTTAACCACTAAGTTTATATTCCTGCCTGGTCCCAAGTTATGGTGTTCTGCCCTCAGAACTCCCAGAAAGATACAGCCAGTTTTAATTAGTTGGTACTAAAATCTAAGCCCCTGTGCTCAACAATTTAATGCACAATCCTTAAGTGAAAGACTTCAAAGGGCAAATATCACACCCCATCTCAAACAATGTCTGCTGATACTCAAGATTTGTGTGGCCCATTTCCCATAAACAGTGGCTCATGCTTGTTTAGTTCAGGTGCTGATGTTCAGCCTGAAGTGCACTTACCCTGTCTGGACTTCCCACATTTTGATAGTTTTATCCCTTGAGGCAGAAACTATATGATCTCCATTGGGCATGATGGCTACTGAAGAAACATTATGATCATGACCTAAGAACAGAAATCAAACCTTTATTAAGTGGTACTGAAACGGATTTTATGGAACACACAGGACCTGCTATGCATTCATCTTGAGTAAGTAGTGCATGTTTTATACAATAATATTTACATGTAAACTTTAGGTTTCATGAAATAATAATTTATATTTTTAGAAACAACAAGCAGTTGGGTTTGTTTTATTGGCAAGTCCAGTGTACAAGTTTGACTATAACAGTTTGTATATAATATATAATGTATATAATGAGCTCTGCAGTTTTCCCTACTTAAATTGGCAGGATTAGCAATGATTCTTCTGAGATCAGTAATTCAGAGCATACATAATTTCACAAGAGATTAGAGTCATTAGAAAAAAGCTATAGCCTGAAGTTCACTAACTGTTTTTTTTTTTTCTTTTATTGGCAGCTACATTGCATCTTGCAAGTCATATACCTACAATGTTCACAATTTTAATTTCCACTTTTTTCCACTAAGCAGAATACTAGTGCATTAGTATTATTTTGAGCCTAATGCAAAGGGCATGTTCATCTGAAATCAAGAAAAACATGAAGGCAGAAGACTACAAAGTATGTGCAGAACACCTTTTGCTCTAATTGCTTCCTTCCTGAAGCAGTACATCAGGGAAACAGAAGGGTGAAGAAGGTAATGTTCTACTGATTTGAAGGCACAGTTTTATTGTCTAGTAAGCATTTAATTCTTAGCACTAAACCCCTCCTGTCATTTCATTTCTATGCCATTACAGGATGTTTCCCACAGCACCAGGCACAGCAGATTTGAGATTTCATTCCACAGACATTAAACATATACCTAATTTACAGAGCACTCCAAGTATCAAAATACCCTCCCCAACTCTTTATTTTGGAAAATACTTTGCCTTTCCACATCATCAGTTTTCCTGGATTAAAAAGACCCAAACAAATAAAACAGCACAACCTCTCTTCACTTTACAGACTGCTAAATAAGTCCCCTTTGTACCTTACCATGCATAGTTCTGATGCACTCAAAGCCCTGGAAATCCCATAGCTTAATGGTCATATCAGCAGAACAGGAGGCCAACAGTTTGCCAGTGTGGTCAAAGGAAATATCTTGCACAGAGTCTGTATGCCCCTTAAGGGTTCGTTCAAAGTCTCCTGTCTCATAATCCCACACCTGACAAGTGAACAGGACATCTGTTAACAGCAAACTATTACTTTGTATTCTCCAGCTTCACATTTCCACCCAGTCTGGCACCTTATTCAATAATTAATTGAGCAAGAGACAAAGACAAACAGCCCTAAAAAAGCCTAACAGCATAAAAAATAAGCATTATTTTTATACAGCTTTGCTACTTACAGATTAACTGAATTAATGCATTTTGAAAACTTTTTTTCAATTAACTTAAAGCATTTATACACAGTAGGAAAGGAAGTTAGTTCCACTGAATCTAAAAGTCTTAACTCAAAAATAAAGATGATGAATTAAGAAAAAATTAATGGACTGGTTTTGTTCATCCCTTCCTATACTAGTTCTCTAACTCCAATAATACAGCCAATTTTCAGCTGGTAGGGAAAGCACCATCTTTAACAATCCCCCTGTTCCCATTTTCCCAAGCTTTATTATGGCTCCAGAATTTACTTGCTACTTAGAACCAAATAGGAAACATTCTGCATAATAAAGGGCAATATTAAGAATGCATTGGTTTAGGGATGATAGTCCAAGCCTGATGTGTACATATTAGTACATTACAAAATATCTTAGCGATAAAATGTATGTTTGCAGCTCACAACTGCAAGAGAGCATGAGGTCACCATTCTCACCTCCTAAGTAAGCCAGTCTTGTATCATCTAACCACAAACAAAAGCCTTTAAAACAAAACCAGCTCCTACAGATTTTGTCTCTCTCAAGCACAAAATTAGACAATTTAAAGTTGTCCTTAAAAAGAACAACCAAAAAACCCCACCCAAACATAAAAGCCCACCCAAGAACAAAAAGAAAATTCCATCCTAACAATAGTTAGCAATCATTTGGAAGGTAGCAGTCAGAAATTAATCTACACAGCTTGACTTCAAGGAAAAGGAAATTCATCCACTGTATCCATAAGAATGAGCAAACCCAAAGCTGATTATGCTCCTCTACATCTACCAAACACAGAGCTGTCACTGTTTTCAGCTTGCCCTGTCTGCTTGAAGGAAAAATAAACAAAACAGCAGCTCTGTTTATGTTCAGAAACAAGAACAGGTTAAAGCTTTTAATGAACTAGATCTGGCTGACAATTTTTATTTGAATTCTCCAACAAGTAGCCACTATCAGAACTGTTTGCATTTTTAAGCACATTGCTCAGCACAGTACCCAGTGTTTTCCAGGACAGCACTCTTGCAAATAGTTTTCACCAGCATAGAACAATGAGAAGTAACCTTAATTGGGACAATTCCCTTAAATGGTGACATTCAAACAACAGCAAAATGTGCTACCATTTCTGTATCAGATACTAAAATGAGTGACTACAACAAATCTCTTCATGCCACTGTACATTGCAACAAAGGCTGATGAAAACCATTTAAAGTTACTGGGAGTCACGGGGACCTGAGGGGACTTGCATGTCCCATTTAGAATAAATGGGAAGAACTCCTTTTCAGTTAAGAATGCAGCTGCATAACCACTGCAAGCCAGCCTTAAAAACAATCCCTTCAGATGACTTGAGGCAACTGCCTTCCCTCCCTCTCATCCCATCACTGCTTAGACACTGCCATTCCTCCTCTCCCAAGAGCTGGGATACATTCAGAGCTGTCCCTGCTGAGACTTAAAGCAGAACCTGAAACCATCGATCTTCATCAGTGAAACATCCATTCAGCCTGAAGTACTGATGGTGCAAATTACACATCCTCTGACTAGCTTAGTTTAATCTTCTGTAGCAAGCACATACCTTTATTGTGGCATCCTCTGAAGCAGAGACCATAACACTGAAAACTGGATGGAAAATGACTCGAGTGACAGGACTCCTGTGTCCACTCAATGCATACTTCTCTGGAGGACGAGGAATCCACTCTTTAGGGTCTCGTTTCTGACCAAGGGGTCCCCCTGATGTAAATTCTTCCTTAGCTTCATTCAGTTTCGATTCTAATTCCATTACCTACGTTTATGAATTTTAAACAGACCATTAATTTCTAGTTTTACACCAAGGTTCACCTTTACTTGTCATAATCCAAATACTAGCTGGCTCCCAAACTCACAGTAAAGCAAGGACTGATTACCAACCTTCAATAGTATTATTTCTAAAAAGCTAATTTAAATTATTTATTGTTTATTCTTTAAAAATTTAATCATTGATCATTTATTCTTTTCCAATTCCCCAAATATTTTGACAAGAAAAAAACATTCTACAAAATCATGTTCACTAAAATACTGTGCAAATATGCTTGAGCTACTGTTTTACAAATTATTGATGGAGGTTGTATTAAAAAAGGAATGCCACTACTGCATGTTAACCAACAGCAGAGAAACTGAAGGCACCATAAAACCCTAGGTCTCTCAGCCTTTACAACAGATAGGCCTTTATTGTTAGCACACTGATTTCTATTTTTTTTAAAGCTTTTCATAGAGTCTACACCCATTAAAGCATTACTAAAATGAATTTTGTACTGTCCACTTGCAGCAGAATCGTTTGCTCTAATGCACTGACTGGAGTTAATGGTTTCTTCCCTTTAACATCTTGGCCAAAGACATCTGGCACCACAGATTTTTCACTTTTTTCTAAGCCAGTTAAGCCTTCTGGAGACAGCTATTCAACCTTTCCACTCACAAACTGCCTTAAGGCACCTCTTTCCTTTCCAGCTTCAACGTATGTGCAATCCACAATGTGAAGTCAGGACATTTTTATAAAGAAACTGAGAGGCTGTCTCGGCTAGCACTGAGATGGACAAAGCATTTTCTACAACATGGATTTAGCTATTTTTCTTACTCAGGTGATCAAAATTCATCTTTCAGGTATTATTTTCTAAACCTGCACAATGATGAATACTTGATTTCAGTTATAACTTTTTATATATATAGGTCCTTCAGATCTCTACTTACCTTCTTTTGTAATCTTATAACAGATGTCCATTTTTTCTCCAGAAGTCCAGCATACTTCTTATCTAACTCTTCATTCTGTTTAGAAGCATTTAAATAAATAAATAAATTCTAGTTCTAAAGCCTGTTGAAGTGTTTCTTCAAAGGCAACAGCTCATTTTATTAGTCTCTTGACCACAGAGAAATTCAAGTGAAAGACTACAATCAATTGTAGTAGTTAAACAGAACCACCAGGCTTCAACTTTTAATACCTACAGTTTGCACACATAGAAAACAGAAATGCATTTTGAAATAAAATTTTAAATTTAAAACAAAATTTTTAATTTTAAATACTGCAGCAGTACACATTAATGATGCTAGATTTTGCAAATAAAATTTTAAAATTTGGAGCAAACTTATCTATACTATCTTCATTACTTGAAAGCTTTTAAAGTGCTCTGTGGATCTGAGAATGTTGTACCCCATTTTGTTACAGGATTCCCCCCATTCTTGCCCCCCACTAACTCTTACAACAGCAGACAGCACACATTCACTGCAAGGAGCAAGATATATAGAAGTGGCTATTAGTTTCTCAAAGATATCCTTTTTTCATAGACATATACTGGCATAATTCTAAATTATGGCACTCAGTGCAATGGTCTGGTAACCACAGTGGTAGTGGATTAAGGGTTGGACTTGATGATCTTAGAGGTCCCATCCAACCTGGATGATTCTGTAAATTAGGTGGAGAACAACAAAGGCATGGGGAAAATAACAATGGCACAGCCTGGTCCACAAAAGCTCTGAGGACTGGCTACATCACTCAGAGACCAGAAGCTGACCTACTACTTCAGGGGAATTTGCAAAAGCTGGAGTTATCTGCAGCAATAATCAATACAAAAATTGAAATCCCTCTTTATAGAGCTACACTTGATTCCTCCTAATTTACTAAGATAATTTCTGCCTTTTTTTTTTTTTTTTTTTTTTTTTTTTTTTTTTTTTTTTTTTTGTCATTCTAGTGTAGCCCCATCCAGTTTAGGTTTTCATGTAAAATAGTAATATGAAACTTTTAGAAGCTGCATTTTCTGTTTCCCCCAGGACCATCTAGCCTATTTATATTGCCATTTTAACCTTTGGGAAGAGAAGACTTAATTAGGTTGATAGATACGGCAGATAAGGGAATGGTATTAGGATTTTCAATTATAAGTATGGTATTCCAATTTGTAGTTTTTACTTATTTATTAGATACTGGAAGCAGATTGGATAAATTAAGTCAAACTTCATCATTTTGAAAAAGAACAGTGCAAGATTTATAAAGAGAAAAGGCAGGGATTTATCACAAGTCAGCACACAGAAGTCTAAGGCTTAGCCCGGGTATCTCCAGAGAAACTTCAACTCAGATGAAAGGCACACCACCTATGCTAGTAGGGGCTGAGTTTCAAAATTATACCAAGAATCATCTGTTGCTAAATCAAATCTACAGAAATAAGTTGCAGAAATGACTGATGTAAGTCACTAGTATCTGCACAGAATAACAAAAGAGAGCTGCTTACCAGATCTGATCAACTCCTATTAACCCATTGGGCTTGCCCTCCTAAGGTAACCAACTTGTATCAAGAATTTCAGGCAATGATTTAGCTACTGACCCAATTCCAATCACAAAGATAAATTTAAGAGCTTTGCTCAGAAATACTCAAGTCATCCAATTATTATTTTTTTAATTTAAGCTGTATGAGTTTATCACCTCCACCTCTGAACCTGCATGAGCTAATAGGTAGATAACAAGTATGTTCAGCATGGATGCAGATGCCATAAAATTATAAACTCTTTACTTAAAATACAGATGAAGAATCTTGATTGAACTCACCACATCTAACTCAGCTTCCTTTTTAAAAACGGAATATGCCTCTTCATAGCCATTAGAACGAAGGTAATCTGCTATTGCTCGATTTCTAAAAAACAAAGAACACATCTTCAGCCTCAGTTCTGAATAAAAGAAGAGTTGGTTCAGACTTTTAAAATTTGGATAAAAAAGCACAGTCAACACGTAAGTCTTCAATGCAGTACAACACCTAGGATCATGGTTAAAAGCCCAAGTAAATTATATAAATACATTTGGCAAACAGATTTTGCTTCAAGATGTGAACAGCAGGATACATTTTTTTAATTTTAAACTTGGTGAAGAGCTCCATTCCTTACAGTTCATCTCGTTGCCTTTGTGACAGCACCATTGTGGCTGCGATGTCAGGTTGACACGATTCAGCAGTGACTGCCTCCTCAAGATCTAAAGTCTTAGGAACCCTGGATCCACAATTCAGTCTGCCACAGCGTGGCTTAAATCAAAAGTGTTTTTCCAGACGTGAAATCCAATAGGAAATCCGGAGGCATTCAACTCAGAAGATTCAATCCATCTAGAAGGAAGAGAAACAAACACCCTTAATTTCCTCTGAATAAGCATTAGGTCACTCTGGACTAATATCAAGATTTCTGTACTCAGATTGCAACACCGTTCTAGACAGAACAAACCAACTAATGTTATAAATGGGATTTTATTTTGCTAGTCTGGATTATGCCCTTATAGGGCACCTTCAACCTGGCCTGAGCAGCCTGGAGAGACTTAAACGTTTTATTCCCTCTCTTCCCACCATTACTGCTTCAAGAAACAAGGAGCTGAAGGAAACACCTTCAGTAACAGCTCAGTTCTAGTTTGTAGACAACACCATTATAATTTCTTGTGATAACAAGAATTTAGGCCCACCACAAACAGCCTTCCTGTTGCATTCAGTACTGTCAAAGGCTTACTCTCCAAAACCCTCTATCCTTATGGTAGATTGTTTTATCTTCTGTAGATTCATCTCTTCATCAAACTAAATCCAACAAGACCTATTTAGTTAATGTTCAACACATACAGTAGATCAGCCAATGCTCTCCTACATCTTTCAGGCTTAGATGAAGTGTTTAAGGAAGGTCATGTAGATTATTACACAATTATATTAGAAAAATTACTTTTCCTAATCTAGCGAGACTATGGATTTCCAAAGAACTACATTCTAAAAGACAATACTTGGAATCTTTTCAGTCATGTGGTGACACATCTTACCTACACTTAATCTTTTATTTAGCCCATACTTGGGGTACAGAAAACTGTTAAACAGATCTTCCATCTTATCAGTAGCACAATTACCAGGGTGCAGAGTTGCCTCAAGTCTGTTACTCCAGCAGGGTTCAGACAACAACTCAATCATTAGAAACGTGACAATGCAAGCAAATTCAGAATACAGGTGAAATCTGACATATTTAAGAGCCAACTGTTGAAGTCCGCCAGAACTGTGCCTTTTACAAGTTACTTGTTTACACACACACACTATTTAGTATCTCCTTGTATCAAGAACTTCAGTATTCTCGGTGTACAATCTACTTCAAGTGGACAGTTTTCATCTCAGCCAAGGCAACATCACCAGAATCATTTCTGCAGCACTGCCTTTTGAGTTCTGCACTGCTCTTTTGGAAGCAACATGATTATGAACAATGATAAAAGTTCACATTTCTTGCATACCTGACAAGAGCCTGTATGTAACACAGAGTTTACTCAAGCCATTAAGCAAGTCATTAAGCAATGAAATAAAGTGAACACGACAACGCACAAGATTAGGAGATAGTAGTTGGGTTTGTAAACTACTTCAGGAAATGTGTCCTCACTGCCTCTCCCCTACTGCTTCTCTACTAAACATACAGGTATGCAAGGTTCACTATTAATGTTGGATAACAACATTGGTAAGGAGCCTGATTTAAACAACAGCTTTTCTTACATTAAAAAAAATGTTTAAACATATTAAGCTTGTATCATTAATGTCTACTTATCCATCACAGGGGATCAGGAGCTTGTTTCTAAACCTATCTAGGCTCTGCTGTCTGCTTCAAAATAAGCTTAAGCTGCAAGTTGCTTTTATTTCCCTCTGCTGGTGGATTTTCCATGTCCAATGCTGTACACCCTAATACTGCACTGCAAGCTGTTTCAGACAGAAACACCCTAAACAGGCAATACATTATTTCATTAGTTTGACCTCTTCCCTGATAGCTATTTCAGAAACAATTCAGTTGAAAACTGAAAGCATAGGCTGCATCTTTACAGAGAAGAGAAGCAGTCACTTCACTTATTCTTGTCCCATACCCTGCTTCCTGACAGGTAAAGAGGAAGCTGGTTTTCAGTAGAAAGTAGAAGTATCATGTACAAATTAATGGAAAATTAGTTTTTATATTAAAAACATCTCCTGACATCATCAAAAGAAGTGCCCTCTAGAGGGCAATGCTGCTATAAATTTAAGAATGAAAAACCAGAGTCTTATAATGGCTGAATCTCTGCACTTCAGTATGAACATAGCAACGCTTCCAGTAGTGATAAACACTGGAGAACAACAAAATAAGGTGGGTCATACACAGAAGCATGGCTTGAAGCACAAACTTCCAAAATCTGCCTGTACTATTACCATGGTAAGAAACACTGTATTAAAAATGGAAAGTGTTTCTTGTACTATGCACTACCACTAAGAAGGGAATGTCTTGTAAATCCAGCACCAGTGCAGTAACTCCAGTAAAAACAATACTCCAGTATTTTGACAATTTTGCCACTGTGCCTAGGAGCTGTAACTGTAGCACTTACCTAAAAATAACAGCAACTGTGTTTACAAGGTGATCCTTCTGACATGTTATCTAGTTAGAAAGGCATTTTCCCCCCTCAAATAAGCAATCAAACTTCTCCTGTATCCCCAGCACTTGACACCACCTGGCCAGCTCCATCACTCCCTCAACTGCTACTCAGAAACAGGTCTCAGTACCAGGTAAGCTGCAACACCTACAGAGAAAAGCAGTTATTTCTGCTACTAGCAAACTAGTTAACAAACAACTGATCTACAGTATCTCACTTCCTGAGGTGCCTGTTTCAAGCCCCCTTCTCAATATTCCTGTTTTTTAAATTATGAGGGCACCTGAACATAAGACAGCTTCCTCTTTATACACCCTTCAGCAAAAGCCAAAACAAAAAGACAGAAAATAAACAAATGGGGAAAAAACAAACAAATGAAAACAAAACAAAAACCCCACACAAACAAGAACACCATCCAAGCTTTAAAAAGCCCAAAAGGACACAAGTTTAATTATATACCTGTGTCTCTTTCAGAAACAACTAAGAATGGATTAATATTGTCCCCTGCCTTTTCTTTAGCTAGGGAAGGTTTGGTGCCATCCAAACTCAGTGGAGCCAGACTAACCAGTCCTCCTCCATTGCCTATCAAGGCTCAGTCACCACTGTGCTACACACACCCACAACCAGCCCAGTAATGAGAGGAACCAGTGTTCAAAGAGAACCCTTGGGAAAAAAACCAAAGCAAAACCCCCAAGGAAACAACACCCGATCATTACAAGTTGCCTGAAATTGGTCATCTTTAGTATCAGCAGCTTACTGAGAATCAAGGGGTGTCCAGACAGAGCTAGATCTTTTCTGAAAGGACATATGTCCTTGTATAAAATTTTTTGTTTTGTATTACATACAGGTGAAAAAAGACTGAACCTTAATAAAGCCACCCATGGAGTAACGTCTACTAATCGAGTGTAAAACAGGACGTGCCTTTTAGTAATAATTCCAATTACAGTGCAAAACATTTTATTTTCCAACTTAAGACCTATCTGATTACCTATCAGTATCTGCCTATGTAAAAGCACTGCATGGCAAACCCCTGCACGTGTGCAATCTCACTGCAGAATAGGCCACAAGTGTTCTCAGCAAAATCCCTTGTCCTTGTGAGCATTTTAAAAGTTGGAAGCTAGACCTGGCTGAACCCTTACACTGTAACAAGTATGGCATCAGTTGTTTGCCTCTTCCAACTCCTGGCAGCACAGCTCAGTTTTCCAGGCTGTACAGGTACCTGGTGGGAGAAGGGACACAGCCACCACCCATCAGGGCTCAGGCCACTTCTTTATGAAACAACACAAACCCTTCCAAGAGCTGTATGTAACATCCTCCTCAGCTCCTCAACAGGCAACTGCATCTCATCTCAACTGCTAACTTTTTCTATTTCATTTCTTCCTTTCAAGCTTCTAAAACATACAGAACTTTGATAAAGAGCAATAAATTGGGCAGAAAAACATGAAAGGTATAAGAATTCTTCCTTGTAAACAAAGGTGGAAGCAGCACAGTGCAAGTGCCTCTGGCTTGCTCATTAAAAAAGGGAAGTGGAAGACCCTTTGCCTCTTCATGTCTAAGAACCCCCTCCCAGATTCCTAAACCAGGATTAAGAGGTTCCTGAGCTGCACCATACACAGCCTTTTGCAGGAGCCAGCTGCACTCACAAGACTCACCCACACATTTACTCCTATGGAAACTGCTCTGAGGCTCAGCAATTTTGCCTGATGTGCATTTAGAGATGGTCCCACCCTGGTGGTAACTAAATACATACCTTTAGCAACTAGCTGGTGTTGAGGCACCCAGCTGAGTCTAACTTCTCACTTGAAGAGGACATCTCAGATCTGATATAGTTTAGGAACCACCCTCTTCTGAGGGTGACTAAGATCCTAACAATTCAACAGTTTCTTCTTCCTGACTTTAAGCAGTAGCTCCCTATTCCCAGGTGTGTCAATGGGCTGAAGTGTTTCCTAGATTACTGGAAAACTTCTCAGTAACTTCACACAAGAGACCTGCTAACCATTCATGAGATGCACAAACAGCAACATGACATGGGTTCAGCTGTATTTGTTAGCTCTTGAAGACAGCTATATGGCAGGTACACAAAGCTAGACAGATAGTCAACTCAATGAGGGAAGAAAACTAATATTTTTTTTAATTTAAAAAAAAAAAAAAAAATCACTTCCAGGCACAAGATACATCATGCCAATACATTGTAAACCTGGTTCACACTTATTTCTATGATGATGGTTACACTTGCTTCAGGAGACATTTAAATATTATTTTCCATAAGTACCCTCCAAATGTAGTTGAGAGATTATGGGGCTGCACTAACCCTTCAGCATTTTAAGTTTCAAAAATACCTGTTCACTGATCTCAACTGGCATCAAGCAAGAGCAAAGTCACTGGAATCAGAATTTCGAAGACTGCCCATTCTCTGCACATTAAAAAATACCAAATTCAGTCTCTAGATTCCTTAAGAGTTCATCACATTTTTACATTACATCAGAGTATACTGGATGCTAAACAGTATTTGGTTTGAATTCATATACCTGGTAAAGACACTCTGCCCTGAATTTGACATTTAGCTTTTATCTATTTCAAGCTGATCATCTACTTTGCAAATCTACAATGAGACTAAACAAACACTTGATAACAGATGTTTGTAAAAGTAAAACCAGTTTCTTAGTTTTAACTAATGAATTAGTGTTTCTGGACTTCATCCTTGACCTACTGATTCCCACTGTTAATTACTGCACAGACAGCACAGCTCATCATAGTATTTTAGAGTAGGATGAAAGTTTCACTGTTTTTTCTGTTTCACCAAGCCCTCTGTTTTACACTTGTATGACTCTGTTCAGCAACTGTAAAAACTCACTGCTGCAGCTTTAATCATAAGGTTTTATCTCTATGTGGCAAGGCACTGTTCAACTCTTCCAAAGGAACACACACATTGCACCACAACAAAATTGAAACCATAAATACGGAAGTCAAAGAAACCATTAGCTACTAGTTATTAACTCATGAAATAAATTATACCTTCAGTAAGATGTTGCACTGGTTCCTGCAAGGTATTAGTTCAGTCAGGGATTTGGCATTTAGCATCCCTGAAAGTGTGAAGGTTTTATCCTGTCAACTGCTTTACAGGAATCACACCATGGGAAGGAACTGCACTTGGTGCTTCCCGCTGCCAACACACAACCACCAAGCTTATCAACATCCCACTAATATTACCATCAATAGGGTGCTTCATATATAAGTTCTTACAAAGCCCTTCCAAATCCAAGCATTTTCATAAACATAACCTGAGATACCAAACTGTGCATTGCAATCAACCTTATCATCCCCCTCAGTCCAAGCTCAAAGTTCTCCACTGTTTTTCCTTTTACTTCCAACAACTGTGTCAAAAATACTGCATATGGGTCAGCACTGAGATAGCCCAGCTGACCAACAACACCCAAATCTGCTCTGCAGGAAAAGTTACAGTAAATATCACTCCCAATTGATATATGATCCATCTAAACAGCAGTTTAGCAAGTTAAACGATTATGCATTTTATTAGAAACATACACCAGGCAACAAAAGATATACATGAGAAACAAAATTTGTCAAACTCCTTTCACTCTAGAGCCACACTTGCTCCTCGTGCTCTCCCACCAGAGCAATAGGGGTTAAGCAACCCTACACAAATATGAAGTACTGACATGCAGGCAAGAGAGCAGAAAGCTATTCCAAGCTCACTGTAAATCAGTAAATTCCTTGCAGACAGCTGTAAGTTCTAACCAGATTTTTAAGTCACCTCCATACAACTCTAAAGAGTAATGTAGAGAAAGTGACACTGCATTACAAAGCCTTTACAAGTTTCACAAGTTCAATTTTAACGGCTTCTTTCACAGCCTAAGTTACTCTGATTACTTAAGCCCGGGCTCTGCCATCAAGAAAATCCTCCCCAGCACCATGATGAAAGCCAGTCTCACCTACTGGAACTCCAGGCTCAAAATCTGTCATTCTGGTAATTTAACTCCTCAGGCCTACAGAAATATTTGCTTACCAGCTACTACAAAAACAGTCAATCAGCCTTAATACATTAAGTACTTTTCCCACAGGCATATTCATCCCTCCTGTATTTTTTTTTTCTCTCTTGAATTTTTATTACTTAAATCAAGAAAATCAGTTTCAACATCATTACTTGGTTCACTGCATCAGCATCAAACAGTTAAATGTATCAGCACCAGCTCAAGATCACCCTGCTGCTGTCTAGCAACCGAACAAGCCCTGATGACCAATCTGTTATTCCAGATATTGGAATAAATGTTCACAGCTCCTCCAAAAACTCAAAAATAAAGTAATTAAGTTTCTGCAGTTTTAATGACCAATGGTTAGGCTCCATAAACAGCCTTCCCCACAAACACACAAGCTACAGACACTAAACACATAACTGTAGCTCATTATAACAAAAATTAGAGGAGATTGCATAAATCACAGAGAGAATGCACAAGCAGACACAGAACAGACCCAACACCTTTCAATTCTAAAAGCTCAAAGAGCTGTGAACTGCTGTGCTTTAAAAACAGTATATTTTTGCTTTTTTTCTTGCAGAATCAGAATACCCTAATAAACTCATCTACAAGATAATTTATAATAAGAAAAAGGAAATAAAGTATTATTATGAAAAAATGTGTTTACTAATATTCTGCAAGAATGTTTATTTGAAGGAGACAAAATCTGAGGTCATATTTTTAGACTGGCAGGTTAGGCACACCTCACACTAAGAACCTGGGTGCTAAAAAGGCAGAGAAGCCATTATGAACACAAGGAATACACAACTGAGTTCACATTATGAATCATTCACAGAGTTTTAGATGGCTTAATCTTTAAAACTTAATTTGTAATAATTTAGAACTCCAGGAACCTGCATAAATTTCAGAACAGTCCTGAGTGCCAAGTCACATGCTACCAGCATGTTTCTCTAACACATTCTACTGTTCTCAAAAGATGTTTTAAGTGGAACAAAACTCCTTGAATTTTCTTCTGAGCTTGTTAATGTATCTGAAATCATAGTTTGGTTAGCCTCTTCTCTTCAGGAATTTTTTCAAGCCCAGTGAAAGGCAAGTCACTCATGAAGAGGCAGCAGAGACCAAGCCACCAAAAGACTAAGTGAACTAATACAATTGGAATTAAATTCCACAAATCTTTAAAGGGGAGAACATCCCTTTACGCATCAATGAAGGAGAAACTCTTTTTGCATTGTCACTTGCTACATGGCTGGCAAGTTAGATCCTCACAAAGGTTTTCAACAGTGCATCTTTTTTCATAACATACTGACAAAGAGAAAACAAAGTGTTTATTTGTGACCACTTATTTGCAGGCAATTAGGAGCTACAGTCCTTGATGGGAGAAATAGGTAGTACCAATTGTTCTCTTACACCTGTAGGTTACACTACTGAATTCCAGCAAGCATGTAAGAACAGTTTCTTTTAACCTAGACTGATTTTTAATGGTGTGATTTTGTTTACACCCAGTAAGGAAAAAGCTGCTTCATCAAACTCAACCCACAGAATAGGACAACTCTTCCCACAAAGGTACTCTAGAAACAAGATTCCACAGAACAGCCATGCAGTTCTCCCTGGAGTGCAGCAAACATACCTTACCCTGGAAAATGTCAGAAAGAATCACAGACAAGCCAGCAGGGATGGGCTGAAGAACACAAGAAAGCTGCTCGTTTATGAGCTGGGATAATCTTTTTTCCACTTTTCAGCCTACATCAGTAAAGCTAATTGAAGGATTAAGGCAGAGTGAGCTGCAACAACTATCTTATTTTGGAAAAACTTAACAAAAAGGAAATCTCATCTGAATTACAACTCTGAGGCTTATTTTCAATTCACACTCTTAGCAAGACTGTTATATTCTGCAATTACGGGAAGTCTTCAAATGCCCAGAGGTTTCAGAAGGACAGGACAGGGGGAGAAGGGAGGAGGGCTAGTGTTACAGTGCACTCTAGTATTAGAAGCTGCTACTCCAGAACTGTTTAGAGAAATGCACCATACACACCACGGTTTATCTGCATGACTTCAGAAAAAAAATTTTTCAAGATAATCTTTGCTAGGCCAAACAATATACACACATGATATGACAGCAGTTCCAGGACTCTATTTAAGCCACTTTCCCTTAGCCACTGAGAGAAGAGTGCATGAGCTCAGACCATGTTCTTACAGTTGGTCAGCAGCCATGCACTGGATTTGGACTTTGCTCTTTGCAGTTCTTCCCTGTAGGTCACAGGTTTAAATCCAAATTGAAATATTTGGATATTTCCAAATTGAAACTTGCAGGAACATATATGTTAAAGCTTTAGAAACAGACAGTCAAAATTACCAACAGAAATTGAGATAGAACTTCCAGACTTGAAATCACTGACAGCCCTCTAGCCATTTCCATAGTTTGTTGACCAAAAATGGCTTCCCTTGACAAGTAGAGAGGGAAAAACCAAACAAATATCTCAACTGTCATACATTCAACTTTTACCCTATTACAGGGAAACAGATTTTAATCTTTCATGACACTGGTACCAAAATAATGGCACTGGGGTTCTTGTAGAACGTGTCATCTTTATGACCCATCTTCACCTACACTACTGCCCCCAAACCAGACAAACACCTGCTGCCCTCTTCCCAACTTTACCAGCACCCTTTATCTCCCATCTACTGCACAAGTAGTAACCATCCTGCTACAGAGAGAAACTGCTCCCCCTTGAAAGAAAGGCCCTCATCTAAATCAAGAGAGCAGCAGGCTAATGCAGAACTCCCTTTTACTACTGAAAGGGAACACATCTTCCCATGCAGAAGCAATGTCAGCTAGCACAGAACTGGGCCAAGACGCACCAGGCAGCAGGCTGCAGTACACCCACCTCACTTCTTTTTGTTGTAGGCATTTGTGACTGCTATCCATCCTGTAGTAGCAGACATTGTCTACCATTAGTGCTCATCCCAGTCTTATCAGTGTGACAAAAACATAAAAGAGAAATTTCAAGTTTGTTGAAGCAGTGTTAGCTGTTCACAAGATCTTATTACAAGAATGACACGCATGATGTTAGAACTTGAACCCCACCTCACTGTGCTGCAGAGGAATTGGAGGGTCATGCTCCTCTGTTAAGCTTCCCCCAAGGCAGTTTGTGCTTGCTGCCATAAATACAGCAGAGTGAGAAGCAAAAACTTCTACCGTTACTGATTCGATAGACACCACGTGTTTCCAACACATATACAAAAATTAATGACACAATCCTCTTAATAGATTGCAAACACTCTAGCATTTAAATAAACCAAATTGTTTACCCTACCTTCTTCACCATCACCAAAGCAGGTGCATCATGCACAAGACAAACTACACCACTGTTTCCTTATGGTAGAAAGAGTCACTACCTGCAGGTAAGCAGGCCAGATGTCTCTAACTCATTCCTCTTAACAAAGGATAAAGTTAACACCTCTGCTTTAGCATTAAGCTACTTCCACACTGGAAAACAAGGCAGGGGCAATCTACAGGAGCGTAGGGAAACAGACTTGTCTAATCAGACCAAAAGAACTTAAGATTTGTGGAGCACAAAAGCAACAATTAACACACACAAGAGGGAAGGTATAAATAATCTCAATCATGAAGCCACTGTGCTATCTCAGATGTAAGCTAGTACATCATCATGCCATAAAAACTGCTACCGTTAGCCCTGCCCCAAAGGAGGTATGGCCACTGACTCTCCATCCAGCACTGGGGAGCAAGAGGTGCTGCAGAGAAGTGCATCTGGGGACTCACACAACAATTATTTAACAACAGATCTGAGAAAATTACAGGACAGACATTTGCTGCAGCACCACCTACAAACCTCAACCATGATGGGTTGTCCCATAACTGGAAATACCTTTGCAAGACTGCAGCAACCACTTACTAGTTAAAAATATCAGGTAGGTTTTCCAGAATCAGCAAAATCACAACCACAAAGATCTATTTATTACATTTATTTAGCTACAACCCTTACCCAAAAGTCCACAAGCAGCCAAGCCAAACTGCCAGGCTCTCTCAGAGGCAGTACTAATAAGGAAGAAATGGCAAAGGTAATTCTAAATGTAATAACATGTACTTTGAATTCATAATGTTGATTTTTTTGTATACAGTTTTGCATGCACCAGTTGACACTGCTCAGTACAGCAATGCTGTGCACACAGGATTGGCTCTGGAGAGGACTGTACTGGTGAAATGGATCACAGGACACACTTTTTTGTAAGTACCACACTGCTTTGAAATTTTTCTTGACAGTAGACACCAGCATAAAGTGATACCATAGGTGGCTTCCATAAAAGTGAACTAAATGCAAGACAGCTGAAGTCACAGCTACCTAATCCCCTAAAGAGAGAGCACGAGGTTAAAGAAAAAAGAATGAGCTTTGAAACATGATGAATGAGACAAGCATTGCCTCATTCAAACCCTGACTCAATGAGTCTTAAGAGGAAAAGGTCCTTCTTTAAACAAGTAAGATACACACTTTTGTTGGGGCTACCCTGAACCTAGCAAGTTCACCAGGTTAAAAATAGAACTAAATTATTCATCAAGTAAAAAACATGGTACATTCAAATGTTTCTAATACGTAATACGCATCAGGAGGTCTCAAAACATGTCAGGAAAGACAAAAAGCATCATTCTAAAATAACTGTAATACAAGAAATACAGAGATTTTATTCAACCTAAGCTGAAGGAACCACAATGAAGCCAAAATGCCACCAACTCCATTTTCAGTGCTGGCACAAGACTTCCATCCAGAAGATGACCACGTGAACGCTCCTGCTAACTTGGACAGCATTTATACAAGGAATTCTGAAAAAATAACTTTATGTAGTTGAAAACTAGTTTTAGACAGGTCAGGATTATGTCTTAGTGTAAATGCCTATTTTTAAAAAATTAAATTGAGGTGTAACCTCAAAATCGAGGTGTGAACCCTACAGATCAAAAGACAAAGCAGCATCACTTATTAATGAACACCTGTGCTCACAACACCCAAAAGCCACATAAGGAGACCAGTTGCAACTTCATTAACAGATCTGCATGTATAGACAGGACATAACTTATTTCTCCTGACAGAAGAAACCCAGAACCATTTTGATTAAAACACATAGCTCTAATACTTGGGAAATAACTTCTTTTGCCATCAGAAATTACATGGAATAAGCTGGACACTCCCCCATACCTTATACAAAATAGGAAAATATTATTTATTAAAAACAAATATTTAATTTTATTGACCTCTTCGTTTCCTAAATGTAGGCCTAAGCAGTTCTTATTTTCAGGCTAACAAGTATTTCAGTGTTTACTTCATGGACATTTCTGCAGCTGTCCCACAGATTTTGCCTTTGGTTGGAAAATGGGCCTGAAGCTCACAAAAGTAGGAGAAATCTGAGTGAAACAAAACTGTTTGAAAACTGCTGCCTTCATACTACAGGAATTACAACCGCTGCAGATCATGAATACCAGAAGCAGCTACAAAGGGTTGTAAATAAACTTTGTAACAAACACACACAGTATATTCCTGGGCTATAGAGAGGAAGGGGTTTCCTGCTACTGTTTGCCCAGAATCTCTGACAGGAGGGTACAATTAGATTACAATTGGTAGTGATGGAAGTTGGTTATAGAGCTCTTGAAGAAAGCCAACGTTGGAGTGTTGGGCAAGAGAATTAATTCAATAGCTGTCGTATCAATAACACTCTGGATGGACAAAAAAGTTGAGACCAGACAAAGCACAGAAACTGGGAACTCAAGGCTGGGTGGAGCACTGGAAACAGAAGGGAAAAGAGTCTGCAACACAGGCAAGACAGACCTTGCATACAGTCATAAAGGTAAATATTAATGCCTTTTTCTTTTGTCAAAGAGAAATTAACAAGTTACTCCTCTACAGAAAGTAACTGACATCATTTCAAGGAAAAAAAAATCAACCAAAGTTATATGGTGGTGTTTTATTGCATTTTTCATTGCTCATAGCCTGGATTCCTTTTTAGACACAGGCCTTTGGTGAACACATCCACTGAAGCCTGTAACATCTACTCTAAGTAAATAAAATACATTTTATAAAAAAGCCACTACCCTTTAATTTAATTTCGGGCAAATTAAAACCAACACAGTCTTATCTGTGTCCTCCTACCACCAAAAACTGGACTCCAGAAATGAGTCCAGTTGCAGAGAAAAAGCAAAACCTCATCCTGTTTCAGAGTAATGTGTGTTCAGTGTTGTACTTGCTTTGATGAACTCCAAATTCAGGTGGGAATGCTATGAGCCACATCTGGAACAGCAGAGCACTTGCACAAGCAGCCCTTCCTAGGTGCTTCATCTGATCCCTATTGTACTCCCCAAATCCTTTGTTCCTTCTTACTCAACTTAAGTCTACACATCAGTGTGACCCTGGTGATGCATCAGGACCTGAGTGGTACAGCAGTGCTCTTATGGAGCCATATTGTGCAAAAGGGCTTCCAAAATCTTGAGATGTTGTTTTATATGAACCTGGCATGTAAAGAAAAATAATGCAAAGAAGTCTGTATACTAATAAGAGTTACTCTACTGTGAGCACTAGAAAAAGCAGGAATTGTCTTTTCATGTGTCCACCAATAACCCACTCTAACCAAGAAGTTATATGAACAAATAATAGCATTAAGTAACAATACAGGGGGTTGATCCTATTTCAAAGAATGATGAGTAAAATATCCTCACAAAAAAATTACAATTCTCATCTAAAGTGTAAATAAAATAAATTCAACAAGTGAATATCTAAAAGTGATGAATTGAAATGGTTATCAGATGAAAAAAATCTGGCTTTGCAACAGTGACTGGTCACTTCTCACTGTCAGACAAATCAAGATCCACCCTGCAGAAAAATAAGCCTCAAAACAGAATGCGAGATGTTTCATTTCAGAAGGTTCCTGCACCATTAAATCCTTCCCTAAAGAAGAGACTTCATTGTTACAGCAATTAGTATTCCTCCACCCCAGCAAAACGCAAGCAGGGAAAAAAAAAAAAAAAAAAAAAAAAAGCTATGAAAGGGTAATCTAGCCATTTCGCAGCTTTGCCTCCTTACTCCACCCAGTCTCTTCACTGCTCAATGGCTGCACACAGCATCCATAAACATGGTAATATCAAAAGAAACACACAAAAATGAGATCCCTGAGAACAAACCAGAAATTTGCAATAAATCTTTCTGCTTAAAAATATTTTCTTGCTTAGTTTCTTAATGTAATTTTCCTATTTAACAAAATTACTCTAAGGGCAAAGTAACATTCTGATAGCAGACCCTCCCTCTTTTGAAAACCAGACGAGTGCTGCAAAATCATTTATGAAATGATCACCACTGAATGTAGGTTCTTTAACCTCCATCTCCTAATACTATATAAACAATATAGTAAAAGAATCTCCACATAAATACGTAATTTGGCCCGGTCAAGGTATCCAAACATTTATTTACAGCAACATAGTGCTTATTAAAGATTTTTAATATATCTTAAATTAACCTCCCACTACCTCCTGGTTAGGTAATTCATTATGAATTGATTTGACCTGCAACAACCAAGCCCTGTGCTGCAGCACCATCAGCAAGGAAATTTCACCAGCAATACTATAGCAAAGAAAGGGAAGGTGTCACGTTATGCTTGGTATTAAAGGTCAAGTTTGATTGCATCCACCTTAAACAGCAACAACAAAAAATTATTAAAATCTCCCAGCCCCAGACCTGAGTAAACCCTAAACTTTTTAAGGGAGGCACCACTCCCACCCCCCCAACTTCCATCAAAAGCCCTGCCTGCGCATAACCTTCTGAGGAAACAAAACCTCAAAAATAACAGCAAATTGAGCATTTTAGCAAACTCGATTGCTATTAAAAGGTTTCCACGTAAAGTCGGCACTACTGTAGACAACCAGGCAACTATATGACCCCAAGAAGGAGAGACGAGACCTCCCTCCCCCGTTTTCACCGCAGCTGGTTCTGAAGGTCTGAGCCACCTCCTACCAACGCTTTCCCTGCTGGATCACTGCAGGAGAAGGGGCTGGATGTGAAACGAGCCCTCAAAATAACACCGACTCCTCTCCCCCGGATTATCAATTCTCGTTTGTTTTCCGTGATGAGGCCGACTCCGCCGATCGGGACCCCCCCTGCGCAGCGCCTGCCTTGTCCTCGGAGAGGAGGAGGAGGGAGGAATTCGGGAAGGGATGCTCGGTGTCCTCTCCGGCACACGTACACCAGGCTCCTCACCGATATTTTCATCGCTATTAGCGCCCGGGCCATCTCCTTCTCCTTCTCCTCCCCGCTATCTTGCTAAGTCACCCGAAGAAATGGAGCGGCCTAAGGGGTGGGGGTGCTGAGGGGAAGGACGCGGGGGCCGGGAGCCCCCCCGGGGTTTGCTCTCCGCTCCCCTCGCCCCACCCGCTCCCTTGTCTGGCCCACTCCTCCCCCGCGCCCTCTTTTCCTGCTAAGTCACCGGCAGCGAGGTCGCCGCTGAAGCCCGGGAAGGGCCAGGGGAGAAGGGAAGGAACCGCGCCCGACAGCCCCCACCCCATCCCGCCGGGAAGCGGGGAGCGTCCCCCGCCTCGCCTGCCGCCCTCCCGCTCTGCCTCCCCCGCCTCCTCCCCGGCTCCCTCCTCACCAACGGGCGCGGCCGCCATTTTGAGAGCGAGCTGGAGAGAAGGAGGGAGGGGGCAGGAGAGGGAGCGGAGGGCGGGGAGCAGGAGCCGAGAGGAGGGGGGAGAGAAACAGGAGAGAGCCGCACGGCCCGCCGGGCCCCGCCGCCAGCCGGGACAGCCTCCCGCGGGGGGCGAGAAGGACCGGGGGAGGGAAGGAAGGGAAGGAAGGAAGGGAAGGAGGCAGCCGGGGAGCGGAGGCGCGGTCCCGGCCTTACCCGAGCCGCCGCTTCGCTCTGCTCCGTGGGGGCGGCGCCGCCCGCCTCTCCCATTCACCGCTGCGGCGGGGCGGGGCGCGGAGGATGGGGGTGTCCGGAGGATGGGGGGGGGGGGTCCCGGAGGCTCTCGCCGCTCGCACCGCTCCGCTCCGCGGTCTCTGTCAGTGGCGCCCCGGCCGCCGGGAGGGAGGGAGGGAGGGAGCGGCGCGGCCCGGCGCGGCTCTGCGCATGTGCGCGGCGGGGGCGGGGACAGCCGCCGGCCGCCATCTTGGGAGGCTGAGGGAGCGCGCGTCTCCCGGCATGCACCGCGCTGACGCCTCCCGGCCTGCCCCGCGCGGGCTGCGGCCTGAGGGCAGCGAGCGGCCTGGGGAGACCGAGACTGGGACCGACACCGACACCGACACCGGCACCGGCACCGGCACCGGCACCGGGCATCGCCCCTCGGGTCCCGGCCATGGTGGCTTCCCTGTCAGTGGAGAGCCTCGCCGGGCGCCTGCGCGTCTCGGGCTCCTCATGCTCCCGCAGTTGTGGCCGCCCTGTCACACACACCCCGTCACGGGCGCGGCCGTTCCTCCCCTCAGCAGTTTTAATTCTGATAAAGCTGCCTTGGTTATGTCCGAATGGCAAAAAAATGCTACGGGTATCAGTGAAGAGACCAATACTACTTGACAGGCTAGGAGGAGACAGAAGAGGCAGCATAAATATCAATTCTTGTTTGTTTTCCGTGCTGCTACGGAAATATATACATACAATATATACGTATACATATAAAAATATACAAACGTGGCGGGTATGGTCACGTGTACAATATATACATCAGTGGTGTAGGCTGGAGGATGCTTGCTGGACTCTGCCCATGCTGCACACCCTTTTCGTGGTGCTGCCTCAGGTGGGGAGAAGAGTGAGATGGGAACAGCTCTGAGCTGGCTTTGTTCTGACTTAGAGCAGAATTACACTGCTCCTTTCTGTGGGACATTGCTTTGGTCTCAGCACACAGATGCACTCCTGTGGAAGCTGTTCCTGAGGCAGCACTCTTCAGTGAGTAGCCTTGTCCTGCTGACCTCGAGTTTCCAGGTTTGATGGAAGAGATGCAGTGTTGGTGGCTGTTACCCCTGTGTGACTGGGGATCCAGGGGCTTAGCCTGCCCCTGGGCATCTTGCTAGTGCACGGTGTTGGAACAGACTGCTGACATAATCTTCTACAAATCCTGCTTAGCTGTATATCAAAATATTGTTGGTTTAATACATCTGTGTTCCTGATGATAAACTCAGGCATAGACCACTGACACTCAATCCATGTGACCTGCACAGGAGCTGGAGGGGACCAGGCAGTCTGTAGTTCTCTAGATGTGACCATTATGTTCACTGCAACCAGCAAGCAGGATATCTGCAGAAACAGGGACTGAAATATAAGATTTTTAAATGTTGAAATTGCCTTTGCATTGTTTTGTGGAGATAGCAAAACTACTTTGATATTCTCAAAATTCTAATGTATCGAGTATTTTGGCATGTATACTCCAAATGGTAATTAGCATCTACTCAAGAAATTAAATCCATTTCAGAGAGATTAATGAATTTTCCCAACAGTTTTATGACACAGGTATCTTATTTCTTCTTTTTCAGCTGGCCTTCCTTGTAATATCCTTGTTTCATACTGGGATGGAAAAGAAATCCCAGCTCCGAGCACAGCTGAACTACGTGGAGCCCCAGAGCCCATTTTTCTTGATAGTTTCCTTGATTGCCAGTGTTCCTTGGTAATAGAAAACATACCCTCTGCCTCAGCAGGGCTGTGCAGATCCAAATTGCTTAGCTCCTGATACCAACTTCAGACTTTCCTTAGGATATTCCTAAAGTAAATGTTTGCAACTTGCACAGCCATGCTCCAGAGTGAGCCAGGCTCCTTCCATGTCTTTTTTACCACATGGGGTGACAGGCACAGCTGTACCTCCTACACCAGAGATTCCATATTTCAAGATGTGACATCAGACCTGGGGAGGCATTAATCTGCTCAACTCTGCACACCTCATTCATTCATCAGTCTTCTGCTGCCTGTGAATGAAAGTTGGCATTGACATTCTGTGTGTGTACAGGTTTGTGTAGCAAAACATCTGTAGTGACTGTAATCACCTAATGCACACACTGCAGCTCCATCCTGCTGCCTGACTTACAAAACACAGGAGCTGTTACAGCTGCAGAGCTTTGGAAGATAAAAAGCTATAAGCAAATGCCTCCACAGATTTGAACTGAAAGATTCCACTCACTTTTAGCTCAGGAGTAAATTCTGGTGACACAAATGCTGTTGTAACTAGGTGCCTAAGCACATACCAAAGGAAAATTAACTTCTGGCTGTGCCTGGCTGTTCAATTTAATGAGGCAGCACACATGTCTACCTGTGCCATTAACCCTGTCATCAGAACACATCACAAGAGGTGAGAATTTTCTCATATTTTGCTCACTAGTAAATAGTGACTTCTTTGTGTCTAAAGAAAGACTTGGCTCTAGAACTGTGAAATTGTCCACTTTATTGTTTTAATGGATGCAAGTATGTGAAAAAGTTTCTGTCACTGTTGTCTTTTTTAATTTTATCATCATTTGGGGTTTAACTTGAAGATATTGAAAAGAATTGTTATTTTTGCAACAAAATTAGACAAAAAACATCTATGTGTGGGAGAATTTTGTGTTCCTTATGCAAAGCATTGAGATACTTTTTTCATGTATAGATACACATTTTAGAAATGCTGCTTCCTGTACTACTGTGGCCCTTCCTACAAATGATCACCATAAGGAAGAGGGCAATCTGTAATGGAATTCCTCTCTGCTCAACCTTCTTAATAGCATTAAAAGAAGAGAAGATAAACAAATTGTGTCCCTAATGTGTTTCAGTCCTGAGAACCTTGGCCTTGTGCACAGCCTTTGCCTTTCACAGCAAAATATCTTCCTGAAGTGAGCCCCCTTTTAAAATTTATTATAAAGAAAGTGAAGTGATGACATTTTCAGCAAGTCTTCCATTTTTTGCTACTAGAAGTTGCCATGCCTGCATTTATTCCACTTTGCTTCTCAACTTACCTGGTTGTCACACAGAGGTTATAAGCAGATCATGCTGCCAACAGTGATGATGTTGTCTTTCCATACCATGATTTCACAGTCTGTGTTTCTGTGGATGTTATTTTCATGTGGTTCCTTCCTTAAACTCACATCTTAGCCCAGCAACTACTTTTCCTTGAGCCAAAGGAGAGGTTTCAGGTACAAGTAGCATTTCATCAGGTTATCAGTTTACTGGCTGTACCCTGATAGGGAACCTTATATAAACTTTACTTCTCACCTTTGAAGTACAGCTGCAAGCCTGCCTCATTTGTTAAGTCACAATTTACCTGCTGGATATTTTGTGTTTTAGTGAGGGTATAATCAGTGGCTGCTATGCCTCATACCAATCTCCTGTGTCCCCACAAAGTATCCTTTTCTTGTGATGCTGTGAAAATACAGGTAATAACCTTGACAAATTTTTTAACATTAAGAGTATTAATTGTAGGTATCCCTTGCCATACAAGAAGATGTTTTCTGTTCCCAAATCTTAGAAATTTATGTTAAAATTGCACTTCTTCAAAGGATTAACATACTTACACTTAAAATTGTCGTTTAACATTTTCAGTAATTTATTCCTTATATCTTCAAAAATTTTTAATGAGCTAAAATGGATGCCAATAATGTACATTCCAATTAAAGTATGGCAAAACAATGCAGAGATAAAAAATATTCACCTTTCAGTCTTACTGGGCATGCACTTTTCCCTTTGAACAATGCATGCAGTAGTTGTGCTAATTTAGAGGTGTGCTACAGCTGAACATGCAGATTAGGTCATCATGGAATCCTGTAGCTAACTGGAATAATTTGTGTGCCTAAGTACCTGATTTGCATGGAAAACTGCTGCAAATGCACACACAGGTACTGGAGATCAGATGAATCGTTCATCAATCTTACAGATAAACTTCTGAGCATACTGCAACTACAAATTAGTGAAGTTTAAGCTATCCTCAATGCAGCCTTCTCAGCATCACTTTCTCATTCATGCCTAAAACCTAGAGAAACCACACTGCAGGTGAACTAAAATAAACTATCAGATTGTTAGAATGAGGGGTGTGAGACTGGTTCATAAATTTGAGTATCAAAGTGGAATAAGCAACTGTAACATAGGAGTTGGTTGGTATAAGGGTTGGGGAAAATAGTCCAAAGCATGTTAACACGGGGTGGTGGTATTAAAGGAGGGGAGCACAAACTAACATTGGTGTATTCTTAATCCATAGTTATCCCAGATTTGGATTAAACTGCCTTCTGGAGGGCTTTTTAGGGCCCTTTTTATATTGAAGTGTTTACCTTTGGGCACAGCAGTTCTCATTTTAATAAGTTCATGTTTTTAAAAAGACTGAGCTAAGCTTTTCTGCCAAGTACATCCATGGAATTGCTATTGAGTCAAAAGCATAGCTAAAACCAAAGCAAATGTTGTTTTTTTAATTCTTTACATTCCATTGCTAATTATAGTAATGTGTAATCAGTATGTTGTTACTGCTGACACTGTCCACCTTACTTCTAAATGCCTTTCACTGTATTGCTTTTCACTTGAAATGACAAAGCACTGCCAGCAATGATAACTACATTTTTTGTGTTTTATATAATCATTGCACAGCAAAGGGTAATTTCATTGCACTCAGGGTAATATTAAAAAAATATTCCGGGTTTACAGCAGAAACCTGTTGCTCAAAATACTGTAAAATAATAGGAAAATATGGTGCCTGCTAAACACAGCTTTAATGGTGCGAGTGTCTTTATTTAGCTGATCCACAAGAATTAGAGCAAGGTGTTATTCCTAATGGCATTTCTATTATAGAGATGGAAAACACTACACAGGAACTGTAACCTGTGACTTGATCAGCAGTCACTGCCTCTGTAACCACTGTGTGTCTGGCTGATATCTCATCTCATCTCATTTTTTGCTCAGGTGCAGCAGTAAGTTGGGCTGACTTGGTGACTGAGTTGCTGCTTCTCCAGAAGGAAGATGGACTTTAACACACTGATAGAGATGTGTAACATACAGGCTAAGGTATGCAGGAACTCTGGTCAGCAGCTACTTGAAAGATTATTTTTAATCTTACATGTCTTCTAATCCTGAACAGAAAAACTTACTGCTTAAAGGGAAAATTAATGCTCCTTTCCTAACGTACAGTCTATGTAACTAAAAAACCTTTTCCAAACTTTAATAAGATGCCAATCTATTCCCCCATTAAAATCAGCCACACTTTAAAAAAATTAGAGCTAGACAGAATTGTAAATGCCATACTGGTGTCTCATTTGTTAATTTTTAGAATATTTATTATTACCAGAAATTCAAATTCTCTTGTATATTAGAAAGTTCATAACTATTGCTTCTCGAGGACACTGTGAATGCTATTGTCTAACTAGAAGGCTCAGGAGTTGAAATAGCTGTGTGCTGAGACTGCTGCCAACTTTAAAAAAAATGATCCAGGTTTCTTTCTAGTAGGAAGCACTATTGCAGCTGCCCGACTCGCAGGAGGTAGGTGGCTCGTGATGCCCTATGATTCACATGCATAGGAATGCATCATGGACAACCCATGCACAGATACTCACACACCCTAATCAAATTATATGTTTGACACATTCTTAAAATTAAACTTTCCAAATGCAATTATACTCGTTTGTTGTGCTGTGATTCAGTATGTTGCTAGCTAGTAATGAAATACTGCAGTGGAATTTGGCTCTTTTTCAGAGTGTGTCTCAGAAGCAAACAGCAACCTTAGCTCGCCTTTTACCACTGCTTGTCCTCTGGAGAACACCTATAGTTAACATCATGTTGCCTATGATGGATTGTGAAGAAGGACCATTTAGAGGCATAACCTGTCCTAGTAGGTATTTTCTAGTAAATGTATTGAAAATTGTGAATGGAAGACAAAATCTGAGATTTAAAAACTTGTCAGACAGCAAATACACAGAAGGAGGAGCAAGTGTGGCAGAGTGCTGGCTGTTACTCTTGGGATGCTGCACTACTGCCCAGGTGACAGTTCAGCATAGGAACCTTTACATGACAGAAGCAGCAAAATGATTAATTAATTCATTCATCATTCTTCAGTTAATCCCTTCTACCTAAAACTGTAATACTGAATAGTGAGGAAAATGACAGAAAGAAGGAACTTCTGTTAATTTTTGGAAAAGTTAAAAGTGCTTAGCAGTGATATACTCTGATGTTGTCCTGTGCTTTGTTCTGTCAATAACAGAATCTGCTTCCTCCATCCCCTACCTTCTCTCTCTATTGATGCTCAGGACACTTTCACCTTGTCTTATTATGTGAGCAGAACTGGGATTTATGTGCTAGCATGGCTTTCAGAAGGTTTCTTTGAATGCAGAGAAGTACCTGCAGGAAATTCCAGCAACACAGCTTTTTTGTTTTAATTTTTGTGACAAAAAAACACCAAGCAGTGCAGACTGTGATGATTACGTATTAATATCCAGAGAGATCAGATAACTCTTAAGTGTCTAAGAACACAGGAAAAGAAAAGAAAGACCTTTCCACCTTCAGCCTAGGACATCAGACAATCTTCAGAGCATGTGACTTGTCAGATTCAGTGTGTTTACTGTTAGGTACTTGGTACCAACTCCCTTTTTTAGTTCAGGGTGTTTTTCCCACAAGGGAATCTTTCATGCTCCAAGTTAATTATGTTTCTCTCATCTCAGGTTTCTTTACTATCCAGAAATTTAAGCTAATGTAGTCTATTTCAAGTGTTTAAAAGTGCTCAGTGCTATGATATCTATGTATTAATCAAAAAAGATTATAAAAACCTGAATACAGAGAAGCAAGAGGACAGCCAGGGATCATCCTAGTTCTCATGGAATATAATATCTTTTGGCTGGCTTAAATAATTGTCCTGAGGTAGTGTGCATTCTGCTGTGCAGAATCTGTACATTTTAATGAGGTGAGTTAATCCCTATATTCTAGGAAAAGATTTTGATAGCATTATCTGCCAGTACTTAACAATACTGTATGTATTAGAGTGCACAGAGCTATTCCTGGACTGCCAGGACAGTTAAAGAAAGAGAACGTTTTACAGGGAAATAAAATGCAGTTTCTTACAGGCTATGAATCAGTCTCTGCAGTGAGTATCAGGCCCAAGAAATGCCTGCTGTGCTTGCTGTGAGCACTGCAGAAGAGCAATGGGAACACGGGTAAGGTACTAAGGAACAACTCACCAGCTTTTGCAAGGTGCAGTGGCTCGGCAGCACTCAGCTCAGTTTGGGTCAGTATTAGCAGTGACAGCTAAATAACAGAAAGTGGCCACATAGATAACACCAAATGCTGAGGTCTTGTAATAAATCCCTTGCCCCACAATTTCCATCATCCTTATCAACAGCTGGAAGTCTTCAAAGGCTGCTAGCAAACAGCAACAAGTATTCCACTGACACATACGGCGGGCAAAAGAAAGCACCAGCAGTACTGAATTTCACGCTTGGAAATGACAATCCTACTTGTTCAGCAGCCCTTTACCAGCTGAAGATTAAAAAATAATGGGGCTCCTTGTTGGTGGGATGCATCGCCAGTCAGAAAAATGGGAAACAGTAAGATTGGAAAGAGCTGAGCCAGCTGAAGGCCTTGGAAGGAGCTCAGTGCCAGTGAGCTGCTGTGGAATAACTTGGTGGTTCAAGCTCTGACACAGAGAGCACAAGAGAGCCTCTTGTAGGCTGACATTTAGACACCCAAAGTCAGCTAGAATCACCGGATTCTTTTATTTTTAAAATATTAGTAGTCCAGTGCTTGTGTGAGATGTGAGACATAAAGGGGAGCAAAGTGAAGTTACACGTGGTTGTAAAGCCAGAGTGAAGAAACAGGGTCAGCTAAGCTGGCTGGAGACTCTCCAGTGTCAGCCATGAGCTGTGAGTGCTCCATGGTCCCATGCTGATGAGACACAGCTAATGGAAGATGATAGAAATGCAGACAAGTCAGGAGGGACACTGAGAGCCAAGTGCACCACAAGTGCACCACAGTCCTTTTTTGTCCCCACTGGAGTGGCCTGAGAGGCAGCTGGCCTGGTGAGTGCACAGGGCATCCCCCTTCCTTCAGAAGGGTGGGAAATCCCTGCACTTCCCTCCCTTTTTGTGATGAATGGATGGGAGAACAACCTAAGATAAACATAACCACAAGTAAAAATTACCCTAGTTTTTACCTGATCAGCTTCATGATGTGTTTCATCATGTGGCTACATGAAAACTTTGGGTGGAAGAAATAAAAGGGCTGTATCAATGTAGAAATGAGCAGATGAGGAAGCATGTGACTGTTTGTTTCAGCTCCAGTGCCAAGATATATTGATTTAAACAGAGATGTTAGAACTACAGTATATTTCCCTGCAGTATTTGTAGCATATATATAATGAAAAGAGAAAAAACAAGACCTATAATCTCCCCTTGTATAAATCAAAATGTTTCTTTTAAAATCAGTTAAACTGTGTAAGAATTCAGGAGATCCACCCACTGGGACCTCCTCACCTCTTAGACTGATCCAGTTCTTGAGGCTTATGGAAGGCTCCCCACCAGAGTCAACTGGAGTAGCCCCTTTAAGGTACAAATGAATCTTTAGTTTAAATCAGCTAAGTGATACCAGGAGTGAATGTAGCCCTGTTCCAATCAGTGATCTAATTTTTGTACAATGATTACGATTAACAAAGTACATTATTTTCAGATCATTCTTAAGGGATGTAAGAGCTTGACATTAGCTACTTACTGTATCCCTAGACCAGCTTAAAAACATTGCAGAACCTCATCATGGTGCATGAAACTGAGAAGATTTCAGTACTTGTAATACATTTTTCTCTAAGATCTTAATATAACAATTTTCATAGCATAACTTAAGTTTGTTTCACTGTGTGACACTGACAGTACTCCCAAATTCTTTACTGATTTAATTTTGTGCACTTCATTCTTCATTTTCTGTGTCACTGCTCCTTGTGGTGTAATTTACATATATGCAAAATTAATTGAAAAAAAAAACATTAAAATTGTGGGCTTTCTCACTAGGGTTTTGCAAATGCTAATAATAAAGAGGGTTCAAGGCAAGTGGAGAATCTACAGACATGAGTCTGATTTCACATTATTCTTGTCCAGTTCTTTGTTTTGATGTTACTATCTTTTTTGTGTGTGTGTGTGTGTTTTTACTAGTTAAATACACGCAGTAAACTACAGCATTCAAAAATTGTTGTAAAACTCATCAGCTAATATGAGTTTTTATCTGGAGCGTTGAGAATAATGGGGGGAAGCAAGACAGGATGGAGTGGGGGCAGGGGACTTGGAATAATTTAAAGAAATTGGAAGAGAAGGCGAGAAGCTCATTTTATTTTCATTTAGCAATTAAGGCAGGGGTCTGTCTGTCTGTCACAGGAGACAGAAGAGAGTGGAGAGAGGAGGGGGCCATGGGTTGGATGTTTCTTTGTGAGCATACAAGTTGTGAGGAGGAAGATGAATAGAGGAAAAGAGAGAAGTTGCTGTCAGGATCCGCAACAAAAAAAATGTTTTAGCAGGTTGGCAATCAGCTCGGCAGAGATTCTGTAGCCCCTGTATTAGCCAGGTGGCCACTTCCCCACTTAGCCTGCCAAGCCAGTTGCTGATCAGCTCGGAGCCAGACAGGGTGCCAGGTGGCCAGCTCCATCTTCAGCATCCAATTAACAGTGACACTGGGACAGGGCCAAGGGCGAAGGGAGAGGGAGCATCACTGCACCACCAGTCCAGCCCCACCACTACCTCCAGGTGCCTTTAATCTTTCCACAAAGCTTGATTTTTGTGAAACTTTGAGTTGTTTTGCTGGTTTGGTATTGAAAGCCTTGGAAGATAATCAGAGTTGGGACGCTTGGCGTAGATGCAAAGCCAAAAATTAAAAATATTTAAAGTCTTTTCGACTCCCTAGAAATCAGGTTGACACATGTAAGAAGAGAAAATTGGTCAGTTTTATATTCCCATACTGTGAATAAATAGAGATCTTCAATTTGCATCAGCACTAAGGTATTAAAAAAATCAGCACAAGGGATGCATTTAAGAATTCAGCTCTCTTTAGGTCTCTCTCCTAGCATTCCACCTTTAGGCTGACTGTTAGGGCAAGATAAACACTTTTGGATGAAGCAAGCTGACTGGCCCAAAGTGAGATAATAGTTTATAGGAGCAGAGCTATATATAGCCTGAAGGATACCACAGTTGGAGCTACCATCTCCTGTGACTCCTGGTCAGCTGGGGAAGGTGGTCAGGGGAGAGGCTTGTCCAGCACCTCAGAGCTGTCACTGCAATTAACACAAATTAAGAATTCCAGCAGAGAACAAGTGTCAGGGTTTTGCAGTTTTACCTGAGCAGCTCTGAATGCTAACACTGAAACCTCAGTTCCACGGTCAGGGTATCAGGTTTGTCACATCTGACTGCTTTGTTGTATGTAGTGGTTCTCACCTGACTGTCAAAATACAAAATATCAGTGCTCATTTCAAGCTCTCAAACACATGGTTCAGGTAAATCATGCAATACTTATCTGTGTTAAATTTCTCAGCAATAAGGCAGGCGTAGCAGATTTGATGCATAACTCCTTAAAATCAGGGCAGTGTCCCAGCATCTTTGGATGAAGGAATTGATAACTGATGGACCATCATCCTGAGTTAGCTCAGAGTGCCCCTGTGACCTTGTGTTAGACTCTCTCATCAGTTTCCATAGATGCAAAATGGGGATAACAGTGCTCAATTATCCACTTTATCTACCAAATAGGGTTACTGCTAGGAACGTTATGACCATTTAATTACTCTTCATAATGAGCTCTGAAAAATAAGCGACTAAGAACTTGTGTTGCTGGAGTAAATGGCATTGCTTGGTGTGGGTGTGTGGATGGAGCAGGTCTGGGGGGCTGCCTAGCCCTGTCAGTGTGTCCCACACACTGGTGACACCATGCAGGGCTGTGCTCTGGGGTGGCTTCCAGCCCTTCCTCTCCTCTGACCAAAGGGTGCAGCCTGGCCATGGCCAAGCAGGGTGCCAAGTGCCTTGCATCATCCCTCTCCTCCCCCTCTCTCCACCACAGCTGTGGTAGTTACAATTACTGGGAGGAGTGTGTCTCTCTGTGGTGTTTCTGCCCATTTGATCCCTCGCAGACAGTCAGATGGAGGTGGGGTTTCAGCCTTGCTTACGTGTCTGTGTTTTGAAATCAGCCTCTGCTGCTGCTCTGCAGTCAGTGCCCTCCGAGGGGCTGTGCTGCACCCTCCACAGCTCCCTCTGCACCCAGCACCCCCCTACTCATCCCTGCCCCGACCCACCAGCCCTCCCTCTGTGGGCAGGGAGGAGAGAGATGCTCTTCCACTGCCAGAGAAAAAGCTTCCTTGAGTCAAGTGTTTGATTGTCTGTGGCAGGACACAGAGTCCTGATGGACAGAAGGACAGTGCTGGTGCTGAGGCTGCCTGCCCCAGAGTCCCAGGGTGTGTGTTCTACCTCCTGCAAGGACAGGGTCACAGAGCTGCTCCAGCAGACCTGAAAATACTTATCATACTCATCACACAGGGAACAAGGAGAGCAATCTTAGTCCCTGAAACTGATTTATTTTGAAAACCAACTTTGAGCAACTTTTTTTTTTCTTTCTTTCTTCTGGCTGCATCTAGAAATGTTTGCTTTGTGAAGTTTAAAGAATTAAGGACTTTGTGCCTTTCTCTTTTATTCTAACATAACTGCATTTAAAATCTCTCCATCCTTTCGGACCAAAGGATGTTTTCATGTCAGCTTCCTAAGGGCAGTATTTATAATACTGGATGTAGGCAGAGCCTTGTCCAAGCAGAAAGAAAAGACAGCAAAAGAATGGTCAGCTTTACATATTTAAACCAAAAATCCCCAGATAGATCCCTCCCCAGATATTTTTTCTCATTTTAATTAATTCCTCAGTCTCCACTGAAACATTTTACCAGCATCATCAGGCAGTATTTACATTTGTTTATTTTGATATTACAATGTTGATGAAGAACGTGTGAGAGAACCAAACCAAAATGAGTTCAAAGATATTATCACTTTGTCAGTAATTTGGGGTTTGTTTATCAACAATGTCACATTCTCTGGTGCCAGTTGAAAATCTGCTGAAGGAACATAGAGTTGGAATGAATGGAGTCCAGTCAGCTTCCATCACAGGGGATCACACAACCCTGTTCCTAAATGTCTGGGACAGCACAGAATTTTGGAAGTTTTTTAACAAGGAGGATGGGTCTTCTCTAGAGGAGAAGAACCTCTTCTCTGGGAGTTTGAAATCCATCCTGCAGGCAGGTGGCTGTCTCCCTGAAAGGCAACAGGGAGTGTTTTGCAAGGTGCTGTGGTTGTATGTGGCTTTCACTGGCAGCACTACAAAATCCCTGCTGATCTCATTGTACATTTGACAGGTTAAGCCCTCAGTGTTCCACCTTGCCTTGCACCAACCCCTCTGCTGTCCCCCTGACAGCCACAGATCCATTTTCTGCCAGGATGGATGTCTCATTGCTCATACCCTGGTCCTCAGGCAGCCAGCATGGCCACATGTGCCTGGCAGTGTGCTCACAGAGCCTGATGGAGCACAGAGAGCCCCTGCCAGTCACCAGGAACAATGCTGCCCCAAGGAAATGAAAAATTGCCTGCCTCTTTTACACCCGTGTGCTTTCCAGATTAGGATACAGCTTTAGGTGTTTAGGTGCTTTAAGTCTCACTGTAAGATATTTTTTTTGCCCCCATAATAAGTGGAACTAAATGATCCGCTTTCCACAATGCTGATTAAACAGGAGGCTGGAAAGGAGGGGTTAGAGTCAACATTTAGCTTTGGGTATTCTTTTGTTTGTTTGTTATTTTTCAACAGTGGGTTGGAGAAGATTACAAAGCCTGAAATGAATATAAATAGTTTCCTAATTAAAAAAAAAATTACAAAAATAAAGCCAAAGAGGGCTTAATTTAAACCTTGCCCTGAGGAGCTGGCAGCTCTAAACCAACACTGTGGACTCACATAGTAGAACTGTAATGAGTAATTCCTCACCAAAAGGAAACGAAACGTATCTTGTTGGTTTTGCCTCACAGTATTCTTCTGGCCTGGAACTTTGCTGTGCTATTACTGACGTACCCAGACTAGGAATTAGGAACTAGTATTTATAATAGTAGTTCCTACCTACTGCTTCTCATCTTCAGAACACTTTATAAGCATCAAATGATTCCTGCAACACTCCTGAAGGGCAGGGATCCTCATTTTAATAGCACCTACCTGGGAAATTTCAGTAAGTGTTTCCTCCCAGCACACCTGGTTCCTTCAGGTCCTGAAATTTGTATTCAAATGATTTAGGAATTTCTACTCTGCATCTTTGGCTATGTCACACAACTCTTAAGTCCCAATCCATGCAGAGGGTTCTGGTTTTACTTACATCATTAATGTTAGTTAATAAAGGTAATTACATTGGTATAATTGTTTATTACCTGTAAGACTATTGTGGGAAGGAAACCTGAATGTCTGTATTGATAGCTGGAACATGCCAGGAGTGGAACAGCAGCCTGCTGCTTCCCAGGCCCCACAGGGTGACCACCAGACAAGCTCAGTTTTTCTGAAGAAACCTGGCATAGGATCAGGCAAAGCATCATGGAAAAGCTGTCGCGTGCTGCGAGCGACAAACCCCAAAGCATTTCACATTTATTTCTGTTGTGTTTGGAGACATGAACTGGATAATCTAATGTCTTTTATGTCTTATATTGCATTGTTTCTAGCAAGATTGTTTAGTGAGCATGCCACCTTTAGGCATTATTGATGAAAAACATTTTAAAAATGGAACCTTACCAGGATGCTCCTTAAAAAACATGAAAGCACAGATAATAGTTACAGCAGATCTCAGGCTGCACTGCACAGCCACAAGTAGCTGTGATTTGCTACCTGCTGATTCTGCTTACTGAGGATGTAGTCCACTAAAGGCATGCTGTGCCTAAATTTTCTTAATTCAAGACTTTACATATGAGCATATGGTAGAAATACAATTAAGCAGTTTGGAAATACTGGTGGAAAATAATACAGCTTTACTTATCCCTATTTTCTTATTTACAGATCTGTGCAACCATAAATAACATCTAAATGTGTTTGTTTACATCTGTATTTTATGTCTGTTAATTCACAGGTACAAAACACCCCTGTCTCTGCCTGGTGCATTAGGAATCACAGGGAGATTTTTAATCACTAATTAATATGCATTTTTTATCTATTGAGAGCAGGGCTGAAAGTGAACTTGGCAAAAAATGCCCTGTGGCTGGTGTTTTACTGCTGTCCTTTCTTGAACACCATCCAAAACTGTTTCAGCACTCACTGTGCTTTGCCATCTCTGCTAAGTAGAATACAAAATAATATATAAATATATAATTAATTCAGATACATATACACTTAAATCTAGTTTTATGGCACTTTGGGGATGATGGGGATAACTCTGACCCAATTTTTCACTGAAGTGATTAGTATTTCTATATGCCTCAATCTGAAACACATTAAAAGGTGCTGTCTTGTTGAAGTTTTATCTCTGGTGATCAAGTTGCTGTGAGAAGTCTGTGGTTGCCCACTCAAGATTAGACTCAAAAACAATCACTTAGTAATTTCTGAGTATTTAGGTCAGTCATTCCTCACATTTTGAGGTTTCAGCCTTTGAGGCAGAACCTGATGCAGAGGGATATGATGTGAGCTGCCTTTTGTGTCCACAAAGTTAGTGTGAATTTTAAAAATTTATCAAAATGTGGCATTACCTCCTTTGAAGTTCTGTGTTCCAGAGCTGGTACAGACCCGGCTGCTGCTCCAGTCCAGTTTGGGTTAGGTAGGAGTTCTGACTGAAATATCTATGTCAGGTAAGCCCAGGTTTAGATTTTCTGGCATAACTTCTTTCACTTCCTTTTCTGCCATGTCAACAATATCTGGATTTGGTGATTTCCTGAGTTTTGGCAATCCCGTTATAACCTGAGCAATGCAGTTTGCCTGTAGACAAGCTCTTAATGTCATTTACAGTGATTACACCTGTGTAAAAATTACCAGCAGCTTCATAATTAATTGGTTTGGGATTTTAGGTTGAAGGAGTGATGAAAAATCATGCTGTTAATATTTCATTAGGAAATAAATGCAGAGAAGTACATAACATCAGGAAAATTGACCCAGTCCTCATTTAATTTATTCTAGCTGCATATCATGGACTTAAAAACAGTTTCCACCAATTTAAATTTTTATTATTTTTCTTTTTAGTTATGAGGGGTGATGAGAATCGTAACACCCTGCAACAACTTTGCAAGCGCAAATTTTCTCACCCTTTGAAGAAACAGATCTTCTGGCCTTTAACCCTGCAAAGAACATTCGTTTAGATTATGTTAGCTTTCTGTACTTTGATACTTGAGAGTTGAAGATTTTAGGAGATAAAGAACAAAAGTTTCCCTTTCTCATCTGATTCAGCAGTGTATCTTGTCAGCTCCTGATTTGGGACATTTTCTGTATCTGTGACTCCAGACGTGTTTTGATCAGAGAGAATCAAATCTGGAATTGAAGATCTCAAGGCATCTGTTGTCTGCTCTGAAAGCCAGCCAGCTCTGGAAGGTCTTTGTGTGGGCTCTCCATGGGAGGGAGACAGTGAGCTGTGCCAGGGGTGCAGAGAAGTGCTTTTCATCCCTGGGAAAAACTGCCCTCTGTCTGGAGCTGACTCAGGAACACAGCTGGATTCTGTGTGATGGTTCTGTGCAGAGGTTGTCACAGGACATGAATTTACTGTCAGGAGAGGAGTGAAACTGAGAACGTGTGAGTTGCTATCAGATTCATAAGTGAATCACCAAAAGCAAACACCAGATAGAAATATGAAGCTTGAGAAAGTGCTTTCAGTGCCTGAAAATAGCCTCAATGTGTGTGTGACACACAGTGTCATCCTTTCTTTAAACATTTTCTGATGCCAAACAAATGCATTTTGGGTCTATGTATTCAGACCAGCAGTGACATCCAGTGGCTGATGAACCCAACCACAGGAACAGTAACGTTTCAAGTGGAGTGTCCAGAAGCCACGAGCTTCTCTTGATTTAGATCAGATGAAGTTTATAGTAAATACATGTAATATGCCACCTTCAGGATTTTTCTCATGGCCAAAAACTTTCCACCACTTGTTCTGCTGGGAAGTTGGCAGTGGGATTGCACTGTGTCTGGAGGAGGAATTGCTGTGTGTTCTCCTGTGGTGCTGGGCAGCCTTGGACACAAATCAACCCCAAAACCCTCAGCAGGAAACTACATTAAGAAGATATGACTAGCAGAACTGGTAGTGCAGTGTCATGAACAGGCTCTGGGTTTCTCTGTGCCCCTACAGCATCTGATCAGAGTCTGTCCATAGTGGAAGGTTTTATTTGTTACTGAGACATTACTTATTTTGATTTACTGGCCTTGGGCCCAAAGCTGGAGCTGGCACTGTGCAGACTGACCCTGCAGCCCTTGCTGTGCCCCAGCTGTAGAATCCACTCCTGGTTTGTGGTAGCTGCACCTCCCTTCCCAAAGGAGAAATGTGATGGTGGGATCAAACTCTGGCATTTCCTACAGCAGCCATCCTTTGCCTCACTACTTAGTTTCTTGAGAGCAGCTTTGTGTTTAGTTTCCCTGAGCACTTTGCAGGTAAAAGGAAATAGTAATGATGTATAATTGAGAGAGCTGTAGGATGTTAATGACAATAACAATATTGTGTTCTAGGAACCAAATGAGATATTTCAGAGAAACCTCACACAAAACCAGTAACATCTCCCAGAAGAAGTCTCCTGATATTAAGCTTGATAGGATAAATGGTTGCTTCCAGCATGAACAGAACTAATTTTAGACTGGAGTGCCTAATGTGCCTGTCAGTGCTTCAAAATGAATGATTAAAGATAAAAATAGATGTATTATATTTTCAGTTGCATTTGGCCTCCAATCTGCAGGAAATACCGTATCTAGTGCTGAAAACACCCCTGCAAAACTGCCCTAATATAGTCAGAAAATTATTTCATGGGGTGTGTTGAGCCCAACTAGTTGCATTGTCACAATTGTAAATGTCTGCAATTACAAGCACCACCTGATAAATTTATTTTGACTTTACTGTCTTCTGGCTAACTTAGAACTGCCAGGTGATGTAAGTGGCACACTTCATTTTTCCCTGAGAGGATGTCAGTGAACTGCACACTTGATGAGAAACCTGTCTTGTAAGACTGACCCAGCCACAGGTGTTCTCACTTTTGCACTGAAAATTTTGCCACAATACTAATGGAAGCCTTAAACCCTTATTAAACAGAGCCTCAATGCTTCTTAATAATATATTCTCTCTAAGGCTGAAGCATGCCTGTGGCAGCTCCACCATCACCACCCTCAAGGTTTAGCAAAAAATCTTGTACAAAACACACGACAAGCAAATACCTCCATTACCCCTGCTCAAAGTGCCAAATGGTTTCATTCTTTTTATAGGCACATAATTTCTCCAAAGAGCACCAAAGAGTTAACAGATCTTGTAGTTAAGTGCTTAATTAGCAACTAAAGAGTAAAGTCAGAAAAATTCAGTTCATTATTTGTCATGGATACAGAGTACATTTCACTTCACTATGTAGAGTAATACATTTATATTAAGACTCTACACTTTCAAGGTTCACAGGTTGAGATTAATCAGTTGTGACCTTGGAACACAGCTCTTCTCTTCTTGAAGTAAAAGCTGAGTAAGGGAATCTGAAACAAGGGTCCATACGTTTATATATAGCTGGATCTGATTGAATGGTTAAAATGTAATTGAACAGCAAAAATAACATTCCTTTTCAGAGGAAGAATTAAAGACCTTTGGAAAGAGAGAGGTGAAACACAAGTAATTTTTCAGTGCAAGTGACATTATGAATTAATCTCTAACACAACTGAGGTTGGTGGTTGTAGTGTTCCTTTCCTACTATAATTCTTTCTCCTGATTAAAATACTCAATGGAGAAATGCAAGTGCCAACATTTTTAAATGCCAGGTGCTTTGGTAACAAAGTTATTTGTAGGCAAACAGAATGCATGTTTGTTTTTACCTGACATCTGTATTTACAGAAACTTCTAAATTTTTATTTACCTTATATGTTTTGTAGCAGCAGAGCAGAATTGCCTAAAAACTAAGGACCAGTTTCTGTGTCTCTGCACTGAGTCTGGGACATGCAAGGCTCCTGGCTCAGATACTTGCCAGGCCTGGCACACCAGACATTCTTGACCTGAGAGTTTTGATGGTTTTTATTTGTGACTCTGGAAACAAAAATCCTTTATAGTTCCATGCATAATACTGGCATGAAAGTCTGCATTCTGCTTGTGGTCTGGCTGCAGTGATGCTATCCAGGTTGCTGCTCTCAGCTGTCTTCACAATAATTTTAAAATTGCCTACTCTACAGTTTTGCAAATCTTCACCTATTTCCACAGGTGGAGAAGCAATTAAAAAAACCCAATATTTTTGCTTAGTTATGTAGTTCTCTTTGCACTGCTCTGTTCTACACATTATCCATTAACGTTTACACATGCCAGCATAGCAAATGCATGACTGTGACATCATATGGAGTGATTCCTTTGAGCCCCAACCTTTCCTCCTATTAACTTCTGTTTTTTTGAGCTACTCTGCCAGGACTAATCAATGTGTAAACCTCAGCATGTTTGTAGCTAGTGTCATCTCTTTATATTAAAAGTTGTATTTCATAGCTTCCACGTCTTGGAATTTCATCAGTTTTCATGACAATCACCTTTTCCTCAACTCCTGCAGGCAAGTGTTTTGTTATTTTAAATATTCTTTTTGGTGTTCCAGTTGTTGATAAAAGCTTGCAAATGTGACCCTACAGGCTTGGTGATGTCTAGGGACATTGCAAAGTGCAAAAGCTTAACCATTTGAAACAAGATATTATTTTGAAGCCTAACTCGTGAGAGTCTTCATTCTGATTCATGGGTTTGGAACTGCAGGACTATATCTAATCTACTGTTCATTTTATACTGATGTTCCATGCCAGATCAAGGAATCAGGAGGCACCCTGTTGAGGTTGTTGGTAGCCCTGGAGTAGCCCAGTTGGGGTACCTGACAGGGACATCTGGCAGCACCAGCACTGCCAAGGTGACAGTCACCCAGACACTCCTGTGAAACACAGCTACACCCCTTTCCATTTCTTGCCAAGCACCATGCTTTACAGCATGAGGTGCAATTCTTACATCTATAAGTATATTGCTTGAACCCATCCTGGGATTTCTACTGCCTTTTTATAAATCCACGGAATCATTTATATTTGCATTAACGTTCATAATCTTGTTTTTGAAAAAGGAGCACTGACCTTTGGCTTATGGCACTTGCCAGACTTTCCCTAAGCTATGCCATCGGGTATTACAGGGATAATGAGGTGGAACAATACATTAATCTGTCATCCCTGAACAAATGAGTTGCATTTGTTTTGAAGCCTTAATGTAGTGGTCATATGTCAACCATCTTGTAAAACCCCTTAGGCTTTTCATTTCAGGTATGAATAAACTCAGATCTTACCATGCATCAGGGAGAATAATGCATGAAATCTATAATTAGTGTCAAAATTTTGTGGATTTTTGTAGGGTCAAGAATTCACTGATGTCTTCAATGCTTCAATTCATTGCACCTTCAGGGCTCTAGACTGACTTTAGAAGAGCTCTATGAGGCCAGTGAGAAATTGCTATTCCACAACTAGAATGCAAGGGCAAGAAGTCAGCAAATTTGATTTTGAATCAATTAAAGCTTGAGTTAAGCCTGCCTGACAGTTCTGTTTGTGTTTGTTCTGAACAGAAATGCGTGTTTACCATTTGAAAAATGCAAGTACTTTCAGATGAATTGAAATACCATTGTACTTTCTTACTGAACTTCAAATGCTCTTTTGCATCACCCAGCACACACACTCTTGTGCCTATTTAACATTTTCAGCTGGTGTGGGCATAAAGAAAGTTTCATGATGAAAACACCTGCTACAAGTGTGTTCTGTTGCTCTGAAAGCATGTGCAATTTGAACAGTGTGTTATAATCCTGGATTAGCTCCCCTCCCAGCAGATGCTCACTAAACTGCTCTATCCAGTCTAGACCTTGCGTCCCACATGTTCTTGGCTTGCTGGGTCTGCACAGAAACATCATCTGTCTGGCTTGGGGCCTCTCACCATGCACTCCAGATGCAAACCAAATGCCTGATGCCACGTTTGGCAGTAGGAGCTACACAGTCTGGTTACTTTGGCACTATCATTTGTCCTCACTTTCTAAATCTTTCATAACAGCTATTGAAAACACTCATATTACTTCACAACTGCACACCCTCTCCTTCACTGTTTGCTTTTGATGCACTAACAGTGGAGATCATCAGCACGTTCATGTGCTAACGGCCCCGATAGCAAATGTGATGAACAAACAGATGGAAACCTGGAGAAATGTAAGGCAGATCCTTATTTAATTTTCCTTACGTGTCCAAAAATCAGCAAAGTTTTTGTCAGTGTCTTCTGACCCTCTACTTGACTAGTTTCCTTCTAGTCAAGAACTCCTCCCTGCCCTTTGCCTTTCCCTAAGTCTTCTTTCCAGAGGACGACTGGGGTAAATTTTAACTGCCTCACTAGCTAAGCTGCTGCAAGGACAGCAGCCCACCTTGAAGCATGAATTCTGTGGGGAATTATGCTGCCTAATGTTGGCTGATTTTCTCATCTGAAGAAGTGATTATCCTGTAATAGCCTCTGAGCACTTTACATCTGCCATCCATTGACAATGCTATAGGAATCACACTTAAATGATATGGCATAGTTTTACAATCATCTCACCTGCTCTTTTAAAATCAAAATGCCCCATACAATTAGAAGCTGACACATACAGATGCTTTGTCACATAGAGCAATGTAAGTCCTGCTTTAGGATTTCATTTTGGAACATAAATCTACAGATCCTCTCATCTAAGTGGTCTCCCTGCTTGGCAGCTGCAGCAGCTCAGTCCTGTCCTTACAGCCTCACTCACTGCTTTGCCACTTGGTCTTCTGTCTTTCTTCCAACGTGCAGTGTCAAGTGGTCTGTGCTTTTCTTTTTTCTGAGAAGATGAAGAACCAAAACTCACCATGTTTCATTGTAATGACATCTTATCTATCATCCCAAAGACACTGAAATACTCAGTGGTTCATCTCTTCCCCATGGGAGTGGAACAGAGGGCAGAGCCAACAGCCTCCCTGGTCCTCAGCCTTTGCTCAGAGTGCTCTGTGGCCTGTGTAAATGCAGCTGGAAGCAGGAGTGCTGCCCATCAGCTTTAGGGCAGAAAGTTTAAGGTAGGATATTGCCGAAGCCACTATTGTAGCATGATTAAAATATGGCTTTTGATTAGTAAACAGATGGATTTTGATCTGCATCACGAGCCTGAATGAATTTGTTGCCAGTTCTTAAAACGATTTGTGTTCTTGGAATCAAACTACCAAACAGTAACAGATGTGAGTACATTGAGCTGTCAAGAGCTTAATGAAGTAAAACTGAGATCACTAACCAGTTCTAGAGGAGGGTTAAGGGGATCCCTTTTTGGAAGTTGATTATTTAGGACAGCACACCTGTCATTAGGCAGCAGAAGATACCAAAAATTAACCATTGTCTCGCATGAATTCTTTCTCTGCCACATGTGCTTGAGATGATAGACAGAGTTGTAGCTCAAAATTAATTGAGCTTTCAAATCTGCAGAAAGTGGGCGGGAAAAAAATTGACCTAGGGTTATTAAAAACAGTTGTAATCAGTAGCACAGAGTGCTTCCATTATTATGAAACATTTCTTGTTAATTCTTAATATGATAAAGACATTTTAGTAGCCTGAACACTGATAGTTAAATCCAGCACAGTAACTGCAACCACCCTGAGATGTCTGCAGGCAGCATGGGCATGGTGTGGCAGTGACCAGAGGGGCACAGGCTGGTGGGGTGGTGCAGGAGAACCAGGGTCTGCTCTGGTCTGCAGGAGTGTGGCACTCCCTCTGCCCTTCTCTGCTCGGGATGGGGACTCCTGTCTGGCAAAAGCTGTCACAGTGTTTGGATGGTGCCCAACATAACTGGGCTTTGGTTCAACCAAGAGCTTCCTGGACTGGTGTTGTGACACCATGCCAGCCTGCAGAGATCTCTTATGTGTGTGATGCCTTTGTTACATGGGGCTGAACAAAGCATGAGCTCCATTAGTGATTACATTTCAGCTCTGGCAGTGCTCTGATGACCACATTGCTTAATGCAGGCAGGAGTTTCTCTTTTCCTGACCTAGAGATGTAAACAAAATCATAGTTAAAGCTTTGAGGATGCCATCTATTGCTATTGTCCCAACAGAAATGTGATGTAAAAGCTGACCTAGGTGTTCTCTGGGCCCCTCACAGGCCCCTCCATGCCAGGCAGGATGGGGGATAAATCCCCTTCTAGCAAGGGACACTGATAATATGTTCAGTGATCCTTCCAGTGAGAATAGTTTGGGTTAATCACCAATCTTCATTAATCTTACTGCTGTTGTAAAAATAGCCATTGTGAGAAATCAGTGTCTGATGGATTAAAATTGCCTTTTCTGAGTACTTTCCAGTGAGCAGTGCTTCCTGCAGCCATGCATGGAAGAAACATCATCTTTCCCAGCTCTGGCTTTCTGAGGGTGTGTGGGGGTGTTGGGCACGAAGCCGTCTAGAAAGACACATAGCTATAAAAGAATGCTGCTGTGTAAATCAAAATTCAGCTGACAGAAAATGTAAGTTGAAATTTGTGTCTAGAATAACCTTGTCTCAGTGGTGAGTATTTCCTTGAAATCCATCAAATCTGTATTTCCACAAGGTCTGCAGGGCTCCCGTGGAGGCTGGTGGCCATGGCAGTGTCTGCCTGGGGCCAGGAGGACTCTTCAGGGTGGTGATGGCCTCGTGACTCTGTGCTGGGTTCTGTGTGTCAGTAGTTCTGCTCATGCTATTAAAATCAATCACCTCCTGCTGGCAGATGTAGAGGCTTTAAAACACAGGCAGGGAAAGAGACACAATGGCTGCCTGGCAGTGAAAGTATGGAAAGGATAGAGAATCTTTGTTGGTGTCTCTTTCTGTGGTACACAAAGGATGCACATTTCTGACCCCAGGGCTCCTTCACAAAAAAGTGGGTTTAGAAGCCTTAGGAGGGTGCTGCATTTTTACAGGAGATTTGGGTGAATGTATAGCTGCCTCCATAGGAGCTTTTTTATCATTTAGCATCCCACTGATGTCTGGTTTTCCTCTCCACAGGAATCCGCCCCAAAATGACTGTAAATTACTGGGCAGAAATCTTTGATCGCTCTCCAATTATCTCTCTTCCTTTGAACATGTAAAGCTCTCAATATGAGGTAACATCAGTAACTTCAGTACAGGGAGTAACATTTAAAATCAGCTTATTAGGAAGCTGGTTACCTGTTGTTTATTCTTGAACAGCTATTTTCCTTTGTGGTTCTTCTGTTATACAGTTCCTTTCAATGTAAACACAAGCCCAGTGTCTATGTTTGGATAGTGTTATTTACTTTCCACACCTCCTGTTGCAAAGACTTTGGTCTTCTGGCCAAACTTAAATCTTCACAGGATATTTTGGTGAGAAGTAATACCTTGTCACAAGCAGAGAGCTTGATGTGGAGAGAGGACTCTCACTTCTTACCTTAAACTTTATTTTTCTTGGAAGGTGATGGGAAGCAATAAAATAATCAAGATCTGCTTCAGCTTAGAGAGGAAGCATGGGGTCAGCTTTAGCACTGCCACCAGTTGTGGTCCTGTGGCTTAGAACAAAGGCCCCTTGCTTGGCTGCAGCTTGCATTGTCACAGGGATCATGATAATTCTTCATTTTTTAGAACTGTGAAGAGAAGTATTTGCTTTCTTCCCAAATGAAGTATTTTTCAGTTGTATTTCTGCACTACTTTTATATTTTAAAATATTTAGTGAGACCTTCCAAATGGGAAACTTAATTTTTGAGGCTGAGGTGTCAGTGTGACTTAAGCCAAGTTCCACGTGAGGAACTGAAGTCCCAGGTGAGTCGGCCCTGGACATGGCTGGAGCAGCTCATGGCTGCTTACAGGATTAGTGGAGGCTTGTTTGCAAAATTCTGACATTTCTGTCAAAAGAATTCAGCCAATTCACATTACCTCATCAGCTGTAGCTGTCGGGTGGGAGGGAGGGCAGCTTTGGCTGGCCCCACATCTCCATTGGAGTGAGGAGCATCCTGTGAGGAGGCTGAGCACATCCACCAGGACCACTCAGAGCGGTGTTTGTGCCTCAGCACCCCAGGCTCAGGCTCTGGAATAGCTGCTGTGGTACACAGAGGAGGAATGGGAGCTGGCAAGCACCCAGCCTGAGGAAAAAAAAAAAAAAAAAAAAAAAAAGCAGTGCTGGAGCTGCCTGTGTTACATCATGGTTTAGTTCATACCATGCTGACACTGCATCAGACTGCTCGTCACTTGGAAATCATTCAACAGCACAACATGGGCAGGAAGAATTCCTCAGTATTGACGTTTCACCCTTTTACACAGCTTCCCCACACACACTGTTGTTGAGTTCTCACATATTCTCAATTTCTCATCTTGCAGTCATCTTAGGACTTTTATTTTTTTAACTCTAAATTATCTTACTTATTGCTTCCCAGAGGGAAGTGTCCCACATACTGAATCCAGCAGAGTGGCAGGCACAGAATTAGAGTCACTTCCCCAGTGAAAACACTGCAAAGTTTTGTTCTACTTTTATTAAACCTATACAGTGATCTTTATTTCTAAAATAAGTTTCCTGACTCTTCCACTCCCCAAGCAGATATCTAAATCAAACACTGATCATTAACTATTTATATTGCAATAACTAAAAAAGACAGAGGAGCATTAGTGTGGGTACCACTGCAACAGGCAGATATTGTCACAGAAAACAAGCATTTGGGACAAAAAAAACCAAACAGCATCAAAACGAACAGTGGCAGGGTAGTGAAAAGGCTGAGAGGTCCCTTTCCCAAGGGGAACAAATCATAGGTCATTTGTCCTTTATGAAATCTACAAGAAAGAGTGCAAGAATAGAAGCAAAACAAGGTGCCCAGTGTGTACTTTTAAAAGCAAAAACAACAAAAACACAGTTGGGGAATGAAAGACACCAACAGCAGCTGGCACGGTCCATCCAGCACAAACCTTTCATGTTCACACCCTTCGTCTTACTCTCCTTCCATCCTCCCAGCCAGATGGCCGTGGTGGTGATGCTGGTGGGGCCCTGCCCAGCTCCCTGCTCCTGTCACCCTGCAGCAACCTTGGCACTGCCCCAGGGGACACACGTGTCCCTGTGCCCGTGTGACTGTGCACACACGTGTGAGGGGGGCCAGGGCGTTTCTTTGGGGGTAAAATCAGTGGGTGTTGCTCACACAGCCCTGGCTGAGGAGCACAGCCAGAACAAGAGCCAACTAAGCAGAAATATTGGCCTACATTTTTTTTCTCCTCCTGGTGGAAGGCATGTGAGTTTCTATGGCAACCTGTGTTTCTGTTCGTCAGGCCTACTGACTCACTTCTGGGGGCCGCACAGAGAAAAAAGATTGTTTGCTTTCCCTGCCAAGTCAAGTGGCTCTTCTCTGCAGCCCAGTGCTCGGGTCTGAGCTCCTCTGCTCGGTGTTTGAGGCTGGAAAGTGGGGTTTTGCAGAGCCAGGTTAGGGCAACAAGAAAAGGCAGTCAACTGTTACGACTTGCTCATCTTCTTAAAAAAATAATTGACAATAAGATGAGGTCATCTCAGGTGTCAGCCCAGTTGAAGTGCAGGACATGCTGGGCTGGCTCTGGTGATGGTGATGGTGCTGGGCAGAGCAGGAGGGAGCTGATGGCTCTGGCACACTCCAGCTCACCCATCCCTGTGCTGAGGGGGGACCAGAACTGGCAGCCTGGCTGTGCTGGGAGCACTGGTGGGACAACATGAGCAGAGAGGCCCAAAGGGGACAGTGCTGAGAGCAGCCAGCCCATGTGTGGGTGTTGGACTGGGAAACAGCTGGCAAGGGCATGGCTCAGGGGTAGGAGAGGACTTGTGTCCAGAGCCCAGAGCCAGGCAGGAGAATTCCCTCAGGAACTGACCACTGTGCCTTCCATGGTCTCACCTGATGACCCTGGTTTTTCTAATTGGGAACCTTCCAGGGGTTCACCAGCTCCATTTTTCAGCAGAGCCCAGGCATGCTGAGTAACCATTTTTCCTTGAAATAGGGGGGGGCTTTGCATGCACATCTCTCAGGCTCCACTGAAAATTCCAGCTATTATACCCTGGAGAACAGTGTGAGCACTCACACAACCAACAGTGCTTCTGAAGCTTTTCTTTTGCCTAATCACAAACATAGGGTACCCTTTAAGAGAGATTATCTTTACATTGTTAGCTTTAAAGTGCAGCCTTCCAGCTTTTCAAGGTCACAGCAGCTATCCAGTTAAATGGGTACAGAAATGAAGTGTTAACGCAGCATGACCTTGGTCAATCAGTTAATCTTTCTTTACCCAATTTACTCCAGCAAAATAAAAATCCATCCCCACATGCTGCAGAGTGCTTTGAGATCCTGGTGTGAAAGGTACATCATAAGCCAGAGTATTAATCATTTAAGCCCTGACAGTATGCTTGGTGCACAGCTGAATTTGCTGTCATTGTCTGTTTGTCTGTAGCTGCTCTTTACACCCATGGTGGTGATGAAACTGCCAGGGAACTGCCCAGGCTGGAGTTTCAGACACAGTTTGTTGCTTCTGCCTTCTCCTGATGCATCCCACTAAGATTCAGAAATGATGGTGAGGTGTGTGAAGGCTCCAGCAGCAGCAGTACTACCACTTCATTTTAAAAGACTGAAGTCAGCACTTCATGTAGAGCTCCTTATTAATTATACTGCAAGGGGGAGGAGGGTTGGGGTGTAGCCAGCACCGAGGCAGGGTGTATGCTGTCAGCCACACACACATCCTACAGGATGGGGTCTGTGCAGAACAGAAGGGAGGCAAAGGCTCTTCCCCTTGGTCTGTGTTGCAATTGCAATTCTTGAGGTTTTGTGGGAAAACCTGATCAAAAATTGCCCATAAGTTGTCTTTCTGATTGTTGAGTTATGCATTGATTTTTAAATGTTAGGGCACTGAATTATTTATGTGCATGGTGCCTCCTAAACTGGATTGCAGCAGTTTGGTCTCTCTGGCCCTTTTCAGAACAGTCCCAGATTGTGTTAAGATATAGGCACACTTTGATCTTTCTTACTTTTTAGTGTCTGCTAAAAAAGGGGAGGTCTCCTTTAACATCATGTTATTGAGGTTTTCTTTTATTATAGTGTCCAGTAGTGTCATCCTACTGCAAGCACAAAGCACAATTTTACAGCTGCTGCTCTTTAAAAACTGCTTCTGATATCATTCTATTATAATATGGCCATATAATATGATATAGAAACATTCAGTACAAGCATGAGTACATATAGACAGAAAGGGGAAATTGGTTTTTTTATGAACCATGCAGATATCAACCATAAGTCTAAATCCTTTTTCAGAACTTTTGTCCAATTAAATTGGTTTGTGCCATTCAAAAACTTCTATTGTCACACATGTATATTGTAGAATACATTTACAAATGAAATAGCATGTAGACCCATAAGTTATTTAACTTTGCACTGTGTAGAGACTCTCTCTGGAGAGCCTAATATACTCCTGTATGTGCTTAGGTCAGGCAGAGGCACTGATGATAGGTGTGTAATTTCTCTAACAGCTTCATTTTGTTTTCAACATTCTGCATCTTTCCTGTCTATAGCAAGCAGGGCAGAATGTGTTGATTATCCTCTTGTGTTGGGTCAGCTTTGGTTAAATCATCAAAAGCAAGAAACATCTATTAAGTGTTCTTTTGCTGAGTCTTCAGTTTAAATGAACTTGCAGGGAGCAGCAAATATTTTTCCTCCCATTTTCTCTAGCCCAGTTTCTGCATCCCTCAGAGGTCACAGCCTCCCCAGAGAGGAGCCTGATCTCTGAGAAGCTGCTCTGAACGAGTCCAAACGCTGCTATTCAGCAACACTGCAATAATCTCACCTAAATACACAGCTCCCATCCATCAGACAATTGACCCTCAGTAATTGTCATCACACAGTGCTGGCAGCAAACTGGGCTTTGTCCTGACACAGTAAGATATTGAGCCTGTGTCTGAGGCTGACATGGATGGTGGGCTCTTGACAGTCGTTTTGCTTTAAAGGCAAAGGTTTTGCTGGTGTGTGCACAGACATCTGAAGTGCTGTACGTGAATTTAGCAGTCTCAGAGAGGACCTGGTTCATTACAGTATCATGGACCATTGCCTCTTGGGCTGATCAGCCTGCAGGTGTTTGCAGAATTGATATAATATTGGCATGCAACAGTGCTGACACTGGGATGACTTTGAAATAGAAAATAACAGAAAAGCTTTATTTTATTCAGCTTGTCTCTATGTATCATTGAATTCCAAGTCCAGTTCCTGCCGGCTAGCAGAGGTCAGTGTGGGGTGGGTTTGGGAAGCTCTGCGGAACCACCGCGGGTGCTGAGCAGATGAGGTGCTGACCGCTCAGCCCCCCGTGATTCTCACCCCCCATGCCGGGGGTCCCGGCGGTACCGGGGGGTCCGTTCGCGGGTACCGGCGGGGCCGGGGGTCCATCTGCTGGCGGCTGCCGGTACTGCCGCTCCTCGGCGGGGACCGGGCTGGAACCAGGGCTGGGAGACAGAGAACGAGACCCCTGGACACCGCCTGGGTCTGCACCCCGCAGCCCCCCGCAGCCTCCCGCAGCCCCCGTCCCTGCAGTGCGGGGGATCCCGCGGGTTTCGGAGCTTTCCCCGGTGCGGTGGCAGTGCCGGAGCCGCCCCGCAGCTGCTGCTCCTCCGTTCTTTTGTTTGGCACGATTTTAGCACGGCTGTAAGAGGGGACTGGAAGCAAGGTAGTGGCAAATCCAGCTCTCGGCGGACAGGCAGTGCTGTGGTTTCTCTCTGTATTTCACGGGGGGGATTCTGTGGTTCCCAGGAGGTGTTTTCTCGCAGCCAGTGGTGGGCAGTGGGCTGGGGAGATGTGCTCAGTGCTCGTTTCTGAGCCTGAGACTGCTCCCCAAGGCCGGGAGACCTTAGCTTGTAGGCTATGGACTTTGGATGGCCCTTTCCCCCTCACTGTTTACCAACAAATCCAGAGGACAGGCCATGGTTGTTCCTGCTCAGACAGACACTGCACAGCCAATAGTGGCTGCTCCAGCACAGACCACATCAGAAGTTCAGACCCAAACCTGAACAAATGCTGGGCTTGCACAAGACCAGAGGATTCAGCAGCATGATCCAAATGCCAGCACTGAGCGTGAGCACTGGGCAGCCCAATAGTTATTTCTGAATGCCAGAGTGACTTTTTGGTTCAGTTTCTCTGAGCCAGTCCCTCTTACTCTGTAACAATGTATGCCACATATTGCAGTGACAAGGTGCTCTGAAAATGACTATATTTCAAATTGAATACAAATAATTTTGGCATGGATGTAGCTGTGCATCTTGCTAGCAAAAAGCTCTCATTCAGGGATTATTTCTACTTCCAACAAGTACAACTAGGAAGCAATATTTCATAAAAGCTCCTTTCTGATGAGAGAGAAATAGGAAAATAAGTAACTGCTGCATGCATGCAGGACACTGCTGGGATTTCCTGACACCAGCAGATAGATCTAGGGCTGGGGCAGGAGTGTGGGAGGGAGATGTGGGCACCAGGCTGCTCCCAGCGTGGTTCTCCAAGCTGCAGCAGAAGTGTCAGCACCCACCAGCTGCTCCCCAGAGCCTCAACCACCTTCTGCTCCAGTCCCCTCTGGAGCAGTTTGGGAGAAAAGCTCCATGATGAATATTGCCAGAAAGCCAAACTTACTGATGGCCATCTGATGCAAAAAATTCTGAGGATGGTTTTGTCAGGAGGAGGCGTTTGCTGCACAGGCGGGAAGGAAATCAGCAGAGGAACGGGAAGGAGATTGTCCAGTCTTCAGCAGTACTGCACTTATTCTTCCAAATTTGCACAGTGAAGTTGTTTGTTTTTTTTTTAAACATCAACCACATCCCTAATATAGAACATAACGTTAAGGATTTTAGGTGTTTTGGGCACTTTGGGATTGGGTGGCATTGTAAGAGACCATCAAAATGGCAGTTTTCCTTCTCCTTTGAAATCCTGTTTTTTTCTTTTTGTCTCTCTTTAGGGCAAGGGTGGATATAAGGAAAGATAATGGAATCTATACCCATATCTTCTTTTCCCTGGACTATCAGTGCATGAATATTATGATCATAATTATACCTAAATAAGCCTAAACTCATGCAAACTTTATATAAGTCCAGCAAAAGCATTTGCTGTGCTGTTTAAAATGCTTATTCATACACAGTTTTGTGTTTAAGATAATACCCAAATTCATCACTCAAAGTGTATGGGAGCAATTTCATTCATGCTTAACTCCATTGATTTTAAACTTACTACAGCCAGAGTAGAGATTAACATCTGTACCCTCTGAATATCATCCCATATGACCTAAAAGACTGACTAAACAGGAAATAAAACCAGATAGCAAGTTAAAAGGCCCAGGGTATTCCCTCAAGACAGGTAAAAGACACACGTTTGAACCTATCCGTGCTTGTAAAGGAAACAAAAGCTTTAAATTCCCATCATGTAAGTTACACCTGTTCTTTGGAGGACATTAGTCAAAAGATTTGACTGAAAGTTTCAGAACCCCAGATGGAAGCTGCAGAGCTCTCCTGAGATGGGCTGGAGGTGGGCAGTGCCAGGAGACCCCAGGGCTGCCCCGAGGAAGCCACCGGCTGTGCAGCCAATGCCACAGAAGCTTCTGCTTCTCCTGGAGGGGCCCTGAAGGGATTCCTGCCCCTGGGTGGTTGTGAGGAGCAGCATAACCCGGAGCAGAGTCCAGGAGGCTGGGCAGGAGGGGAAGGATGGCTCAGCCCCAGCCCATGCTGCCCTGCTCCTAGTTGTCCTCAGCTCCCAGTCTCTTTCCTGTGTAGACAGCCCAGTGTCTGCTCTTCTCCAGCATGGAGTGTAACAGGGCAGACATGGGACCTCTTTGTACTTTTAGCACGTAAGAGAAGTTTTAAAAACTCTTCGGTGATCACAAAGTCAATCCGAATAATTTCAGTGTTCTGGTTTACTGCTGTCCCCAGTAACAGGGGCAAATGATTCAGAGAAAACCTTTCCTAGTATAATCCTCCAGAGGTAGATGAATACACAGTTGATGGATTTTGGATATGTTCCCAAGATGCCGCATCCATCAATTAGGTCCAAAAGCGTGCAATAAATGAATTTAATCAGGAAACATTGCTCTGATACGAATGTTTAATGGCACTGATTTATGCTTTCAGCTGCCAAAGTCAGGAGCTAGCTTAGCAGTTGGGAGCCCAGGCTTTCTGAACAAACAACTCTCCTTGGAGATTAAAGCCTTGCAAAAGAGGTTCCCAGACAGGCTGAAGGGAAGGTTTGCCTCCTACTAAAGCAGTTAATGCAGCACGGGACTAAACCATTCAAATGCATCTGATAAAGTGTTTCTTTTGAAAGCTGTGTTCTAACAAGTGTACTGCTTCAGACCACGGTTGTTGTGTTCGCAGTAAGGTCCTCTAGTGACTCATTTTTGTCGCCTCTTTATTATTTCCCCTGCTAAAAACTGAGACGCTTTCCAAAGGCTCCCTCGTTCCCTGCTTTGGCTCAACCCGAGGGGCTCAGCTCTGCAGGGGCACCCCCGGGCATGGGGCAGGGGACACCCCAGAGCCCTCAGCCCTGTGCACGCAGAGAGCCTGTGACAGGGGACAGCGGGGGACAGGCTCTGCGGGGGGACACGGGACAGGGAAACATCTGCCGTGCGGGACATGGCTCCCAGCCCGCAGGCTGCTGGCGATCACAGCTCTGATTTCTGCAGCGCTTCATGCGGGCTGCAGGCGGGCCAGACAAGGCCATGCGGGGCATGCGTGTAAAAATAACGTAATTGTCTTCATTTTACAGTAACCTGGGCAGACGCACCCGCGGGAGGTGGGGGAGCACAGGCAGACCCGGCGCGCCTCCGCTGCCCGCGCATCCCGGGGCGGGATAACTTTGCCGTGCCGTACCGTACCGCAGCGTGCCGTACCGTACCATACCGTGCCGTACCGTACCATACCGTGCCGTACCGTACCCACGGTCCCGCCGGTGCCGGGCGCTTGCGGGCGGGGCACGGCTCCTTTAAGGCGCGCGGCGGCGGCTTGGGGCGGCCATGTGGAGGGCTGCACGCCGTGTTGTCCTCCCGCACCATTGGCTGCGGCCGCGCTGACACCGCGTCACGGGCCGCCAGCGCACTGCGGGGGGAGTGCGGGACGCAAAGCCCGGCGCCCGGATCACCGGCCCGCCGGACCGGACCGTCCCCGCCGCGGCCTCCCGCAGCCCGGGTCCGTCCCGGTGACAACCGGCGCTGGCGGCCGCCCCGCGCGGTCGGTGGGGCTGCGGGGCCAACCCCCGCCTAACGCCGGTCCCTCCCGGCCGCCGCGTCCCGTCCCGCCCCGTCCCGTCCGGGCGGCGCCGCCTGATCCGCGCCTCGTCTTAGCGCCGCCCGGCGCGTAGTAGCGGGGCCGCGCCAGCGCCCGCCTGTTGTGTTTCTGTTGCCGCCCGCCATCTTGTCGCCAGCGCTGCTGCCGTCGGGGCGAGCCGCGGGGCGGCGCGGCGCCGGCGGCCGGGCCCGCGCACCGGGGAGGCGGCGGCGGCGGCCGGGGCCCGCGCCATGAGCATCGAGACGCTGCTGGAGGCGGCGCGGTTCCTGGAGTGGCAGGCGCAGCAGCAGCAGACCGCACGTGGTAAGGGGCCGGCCGCGCCGAGCCGAGCCGGGGCCGCCGCCTGACAGCCCGCGGCCGGCCGGGGCGGTGCGGGGACGGGAGCGGAGACGGGAGCCGCGCCGACGGCTCGGCGAGGGCGGCGGGCGGGAACGCGGCGCTGCCGGTGCCGGGGGCTGGCGGCGGGGGAAGCCCCGCGGCGGGCGCGGGGAAGTGACAGGGCGCGGGCGGGGAACGGCGGGGCGGGGAGAGGAGAGGAGAGGGGGGAGCGCGGCGGCGCCGCCCCGGCGGAGGCTCCCTGCGGGCGGGGTGGCTCCGAGCCCCGTGGGTCCCGTGCCCGGGGCCGCGCCGGGGGGCGCCCGACACCCCCGCCCCTCCCGCGGGCGCGCTGCGTGTCCCCGCGCGCGGGCGGGGCGGGGGCGGGGCTGCGCCGCGTGACGCCGTGGGCCCCGCCCACCACCACGTGCGCGCGGCACCGCCCCGCCCGCGCGCCGGGAGCCCCCCCCGCCCCGGCCTCCCGCACCCTCCCCGACGGGGACCTCCCCGACCCCCGCACCGCCCGGGGGCTGCCCCGGCACGGCGGTGCTGCCGTGCGGCGTCGGCGGAACCGCCCCTGCTCCTCCCGCCGGGTCAGGCCGGGCTGACGGCGGGGGCGATGCGGAGGGGGCTCGGCGGCAGCGTGCGGGGGGACCCGCGCGGGTGCGATCGGCGCTGGGGCTGCGGGCCCGTGGTGTGCGTGATGAGTCATGCGGAGACGGGAGGCAGGCATGCAGCGCTGGGCGTGCGGGGACTGCGGTAGTGCTGGCTGCCATCCGAGGCGGGGGCTGTCCCTGCCTGTCGCAAGCCGGTGACAGTTCCGTCCCCAGCCTGGTGACACCTGCAGCTCCGGGGCTCACGGGGTGAATGTGCGCCGGGCAGAGCAGAGGTTACACACCGGAGAGCGGGTGCTAGGCAGGGCTGGTTGCTGTAGCTGCTGCTGGAAAAGATTTTGGTTACTATCCAGCTACGCCGCATTGTGAGGACGTATTTGTTAAATGAATGCAACAAGTGAGGATGTGGGATCCTTGGGAAGAAGTGTCTGCTGCCAGGCAGGAGGGGCAGGGGTGCCTCTCAGGGCAGAGATTATTCCTAAGTGAGGCGTGGGTGAAACAGTGCACCAGAGCAACTAAGAAATTGAGCAGACTTTGAGCAGGAGCAGCGGGTGAGGACCTGTGGGGTGGTGTTCTGCACCAAATCCCACTCGGGGCCAGAGCTGCCTGGGGCTCAGCACCCCCTGGGCTGTGCTGGGTGCTTGGTGCTGCTGCCAGACCCACTGTCAGTCCCCGTGTCACCTGCAGCAGGGGTGTCAGGGCTGAGCTGTGTTGGTGCAAACGTGGCTACTTTAGGAAGTCCTGAGCACCAGGAAGATGTGTGGCATGAGAGGAAGGAGCCCATCACCTGAACTTTGGGTAACAGGAAGATGGCGGGGGAGAGCGCAAGCAGAGAAACAACTGGGAAAGACTCTTTGGGCAACAATAAAGCATTCTAGGCTGGCTTTCTTCCCTCACAGCTCCCTCTCTCCCCTTCTGCCTCAAACTGTGCTCAGACAAGCTCAAAGGTCTGCACTACAGCCACAGTTACACTATTATGGGTCTGGTCTGGCTTTAAAATCAGTCCAGTTTGGAAACACCATTAGAAAATCTAAATAAAACTCATTGAAGGTTGTAGTGTGGAAAGCTGATGGAGGTTGTGCAGGGTGCTCAGCCTCGGGTGGGAGAGCAGGGCAGGATCCCTCACTGGGAAGAACAGCAGCTCAGTGGAGTCATGGTAGGGACCTGAGGGATGAAGCAGGCTCTGGTGTTGGGGCATCCTTGAGTTGTGCCCTTTGTTATTAAAACTGGGTTCAGACTTTGCTAAAACACTTGTTGGATTTTGAAGGACACAGCACCAGGGGTTGGTTATGTCCCAAGTAAACTGGAAGCAAACGAAATGAAATTAATAGAGTGAGAGGGGATTCTGTGCTCATTAATTAAACAGCTACCCAGACACATTTAGAGATTTTTGAAACTGTAGAACCCTCGCTCTTGATGACACTTCCCCAACATAAACATTTCTGCTCTTTGCTGACTCTGCTGCTTTTCGGAGGCTCTCTTGCTGGTTGCACACCCCAGTTTGATCCTGTGAGTACACGTGGTTCTGCCGCACACTTGGTGCTGGGCTCGTGTTACTTGGAAATGGTTTCTTATCAATGTGTGTGATGGGTTCATGCAGACCTACAGGGAGATGAAACAACAGTGAAACTTCAGTGGTTTGGCTCATCACTGTCTGCAGGCTCAGCAGACCCATTCTCCTGCCTGATGGCAAGTGTTAGGTTAAGGATAATACTAGTAATTTTCTTTGAGTCTCATGTGGAAAAAACACCACGAGATTTGTGGGAGGTGAGTGGGATAGTTGATGTTATGAATTTCTTATTATAATATTGATGCTATGGGAATACAAACAATAACAGACACACCCTGGACATGCACCGTGTTGGGTCCATCCTTCGGTGTTCTTGATTGTTTTGGGAATCAGGATTTTGAGGCCCTCTTGTCTCATCCACATCGGCTTCATAGTGCTGCTGCTGCTAACCCTTTTCCTGTAAATATGTGGCTGGCATGTATATGAACATATAAGTTTGCACATGCAGAAACTGAGGTCCTTTTCCTGTCATTTGCCAGCTCTAGGGACATTTGACTAGAATTAGAAGCTGAGTGATTTCTTTGAATTTAGGTTAATCCAAGAATGTTTTGTGATCTAAGAAAATAGATTTATTTAAAATTTCAAGTAACTAATACTGCTTTTATTAGTGTTTTTCCCAAAGATATTGGTTTATGACCCACTCAGCTTGTACTCTCTGCTTTCTCAGTGTTGCTCAGTTGTGTTCCTAGCCTTTCATTTTTTTGGAGATTCCATTAAGGGTGTTGACCAAACAGTAAGCCTAGTTCTGGCCTTTCCCATCTCATCCAGCTGCCATTTTGGCACACATCTTAACTGCAGGGGACAGACACCAAGCTGTGTGGTGACCAGCAGGATTTTCTTTGTCTCTGGTGCCTTCTTCCTGGTGCTGTTGGGCGAAGAGGACCAGCTCACAGACAGCACCCCTGTTTCAGCAGCATTGCAGTGCTGTACTCAATGGGATCCTCCTCTGATGTCTCTCAGCAGCTCTCATCAGTGTGATGCTGGGACACATCTCCAGAAGCCCTGCAAGTTTAGGTTCAGCAGTGGCAGTTCTGGCGATCGAGGAACATAACAGTGAACTGGTGTCCACCAGATCACTCACCTAACAGGCTGGTAATTAACCTACAGATCCGGTTTTGCTATGACTCAGAGTGTGACATGAAGTCATTTAACCTGTCTTTGCTTTAGCTCCTGTCGTGTGTGAGACACAAGCAGTGTGTTGTTTGACACAAGAGGTTTGCATGCTGATGGTCACAGACCTGCTGGCCAGCAGAGGAGGCAGTGAGGAGTGCTCATGTCTCTTCTGTGGGCACATGAAGTGTCTGTGCTTTTGGTTGTCAGAGTACATTGTTTGTAATATGGTTTATTAAGTCAGCTGATGTTTAGCATTCTGTTCTGACCAGCATGGTCGTGGGCTGTGTTTCTGCAGACCTTGGAGTGTCCCACAGGGCTGGGAGGGGAGACAGTGGTGTCCTCCTGTGTTGGAGGTGGATCCTGCCAGTCCACAGTGCTGCTTTTTGCCCTGCACACAGCAGCTGTTCAGCTTGCAAGTAGTGGCTTACCAGAACGTGTGAGTTTCTTAAAAGAGCCAGTGCCCAATGGAAAAGTGTTGAGACAGCATCCTGCCTGGGGACAGCTCTGCCCACTGCCTGCCTGGGTGAAGCTCCTCCTGCAATGGAGCAGTGAGGAGTCAGCCCTGTGCTGTGGGTCCCACTCTGCTGGACAGAGTCTGGGCTTCTCTGAATTTCATCTCGGGTTCTGCAGAAAGCTGCAACTCAAGTTTTACATCAGACCCTCGTGCCAAGCTTTGGTGCTGCTGCAAAGACCACACATGGCACACTTGGCACCTTCATGGCTTGAAAGCACTGGGGTGGTCTGTGTGTATACAAGGCTTGTCCACGATGGTTACATTTTTTTAGCAGTCCTAATCTGTTTTCTTTTTCTTTGTATTACTGCTGAGCTCTAGCCCTTTATTTCTTTCTTCCTTCTGCTAAGAGTTGGTTGTAACTAAGATGCAGCTAAAATGACTATCTGGAGCTGACTCAGGGTTTCAGTTAATCACTGGAACAGCAAATTAAAGCACAATGTAAATTATCTGTGGAGATTTGAGAAGCTGTTGCTTTGAGAAATGTCTGCCAGGTATTGTTTAGTTATGTATGGCTGATTCTTCTTTGGGGCTTGGGAGGTGAACTACAAGACTTCTTGAGGGTCTTTCCAACTTTCCTTACTGCACTGTAGGAGCTGCAGTGGTTTTGTTGAAGGGACATACTGCCTTGTAAGCCACCTCTTTCCATAAAGTAGGAATAAAGCATGTCTGTACTCTAGATTTGATCAGGCAAGAGGATCATCTTGTCATTCCTCTGATTTATTTCAGGTTTGGATACTGAAGCCACTTTGATTCCTAAGAGTTAGAGATGGTGTGTCTGGGGCTGATGGAGAGGCAGTCGTGCAAAGGGATGGACAAAAACAAAGTAGTTTTAGCCCAGATGGGAGAGAAGAGGTGTGCTTGTGCTTTACCATTGTTTGCCAAAGTTTGGAGGGGCTCAGAGAGAGGGGTCACCCTGTCAGAGGGGTCTCAGTGGCTGTGCTGTCACTGCCCCTGGTGTCAGCAGCCTCACCATGACTCAGAGTTGGCTCAGGCTGAGCCCTGCTGGTCCAGTAATGCTGACTCGGTTCTTATCTGCCTCTCCTGGTTCTCACATCCATGAGTCCAGGACCTGCAGAAACTGAAACCAACCTTCAGGCTCCAGCCTGTCCTTCCTGTCAGCGTGGCAGTTCCCCTCCCCGAGTGCAGCCAGGCCAGCCTGGGACATGGAAAACCCCTGGAGACTCCTTCTGTCCCCAGCACTTCCCTGGAACCAACCAGGAGTGACTCCTGTGGGTGACACTGCTGAAGAAACGTTGGGAGTGAAATCCAGGGCACTCTGCTCCGGGTTTGTAGTGCTTCATGGTGTGCAGAATGAGCTCCCAGAAGCATTGAGTGATTCAAAGAAAGACTTCAGACTATTTAGAAAATTACACCACAGCACTGCCAGTGCCTGACTGTTCATGGAGTTCCCCAATGTTTCTGTGTGTAGGGGAGGGACCTTTAGGCATAGGTAGAGGTGCTTGATTACCCAAAGGCACATGCTGTTTTTAAATTCTAAGTACTGATAGTGTCCCTAGTACAAAGAAGGTGCATTAAAAGAACATGAAAATACCTTGAAGGCATGCTCGGGCAGCGCTCTTGCAGTGCTTGGGGACAGGCCCGGGGGATGCGTGTGGCTCATCCTGCAGCTGCTGCTGTGGGGTGGCATTTCCAGGGCAGGAAGGGGCAGGGAGATAAATTTAAACCTGGCAGATTATTAGGTAACAAAGTTAAGAGAGGCTGGCACTGTGTATTCCTGGGCCTTCAGGGCCCTAAAATAGCACCAGTCCACCAGTCAGGAACACTGACCCTGTTTCTGTGTCCTCTGATGAGATTTGCAGTTCAGCCCTGCTGCTGCTGGCCTTGCTGGCATCCTCCCTTAGGGTTTGTGGCCTGGGTGGCTTGGCCAGGGAGCTGAGGTCCCCTGCTCTTGTGACGTGGGCTTTGTGGCAGGTGGGTGAAGGTCCCTGTCCCCTCGTGCCTCAGTGATGTGCCAGCCCCCCTGAGGGTTCATGGGGCTGTTTTACTCCCCTGATTCAGTCCTCAGTCCCATTGGTGAGGGTGTCAAGAATGAGAGGAAATCACACACAGTGTTGGTGTGGACCTGCTGGTTCAGCTGTCCCTCTGAGCCCAGCAAAATGCCCTGGGCCTCCCCTCCTCTTCACAACTGAGCTTGCAGAAGCTCAGGTACGGAGGCAGAGCACATGGCGTGCTTGTTACCCTTCATTTCTTTAATCTCTGTGAAGGAAAGCAGGTGAACCTGTTTCATAGAGGAAAACAAACAGCTCTAGGGGGCTTTTTTACAGAGTGTGTTTAGATTGCTAGCAAGTTGTGAGTACAAAGTGAGCAGGAGACAGAGGTCTTTGTAGCTGGATGGAAGTGTTTCTGTCCCACAGTGGGTGTGTGTAGGGGATGTCTTGGGACTCTTTCTGTTGGGGGGGGGGGGCAATTGTGTGGTTCCTTTTTGCCCGTGGATGAGTCAGACACAGAGGACAGTGTCTCACTGGTGTCAGATTTTGGCTAAAAAAAAATCTCCTTGAAATAAACTCTTCAGCTCAAGGGAGCTTGAGATTTGAAACACCAAAGGCCTTGCTGGCAGCTTGTCAGCAGCCTGAGGGCTGCACCTGCTTCCCAGAGACATTTACATAAATATTTCTGATCAGTAGTGCACCCATGTAACCTTACTTTGCTGCTCTCTTGGCTTCCCCAGTGAATGAAAATTACTTGTAGGAATTCCACTGCAGACTCCTGTTCATGCACTGAAAAGCGCTGCCAGCAGTGCAGACCTCAGCTGCAGGTTCTCCTTTCTGGATTTGAACCTTCTGCTGTCACTGCCAGGAGCCAGTGCAGTGTGAATTCTGCTTGGGCAGGTTCTGCAAAGCCAGGATCTTCCATCCACCCATCACCTTTCCTGCTGCTGCTCTGTGAGGTGGGGATGGAAGCTGTGTGGGGTTTCTCCAGGCCAGCCCCCAGGACACCTCTCCCTCTGGCAGGGCTGGAGAGCTGTGGTGTGGCCAAACATGCACCTAGGGAGCACCATGAGTCAGCAGGTCACTGGGGTTGAATTTCCTCATGCATCCTGTGCCAGGACCATCCCCTTGGCTCTGGCTGCAAACCAGGAAGTAAAGTGGGGCAAAAGAATTGCAGACAAAAGGCTTTTGTTTATTAGTTATTAATGTTGTTGAGTTGAACCAATCTGGAGTTATCGGTAGCTAAGGTTTATGTTGTTTACATCAAGGGATTCCTACTGAGGTTTCTGCCTCTCTGCCTTGCTTTATTTCTTCCTTTAAATAAATTTTATTAATTGTATTTTCTTGAGATATTTCAGGGTAGAGAAATACTGCATCCAGAGTCTGAGCTTCTGTTTAAAAAACTCATATTTTGCAGTCAGTCAGATCTTGAGCTCACCTACCCTCTTACTTGGTGCCACAAGCAATTGAATTAAAATTTTTGAGTCTTGGGCAGCCACGAGAAAAGCACTCTTTGGACGTGAAATCCTTCCAGAGCACTGATTTTCTCAAGAGCACTGATTTTCACATGGTGTCTTCCCAAGGGCTGCAGGGTCAGAGGTGCAGCCCTGGCACTGGAGCTTGACCCAGGTGTTGGTTTTTTCTCATGCAGGTGCTGGATGTCACTCAGTTGGGTGCTTGTCCCCATTCCTGGTCTCATAAGATGCATGTTTTCAGGCTGTGGCTGCAGCCAGGAACAGAGCTGGGGCTGCTGAGATTCTTAAGATTTGAAGTTCTTAACCAGCAATCTGAATTGGGTCAAAATGCTTCAATGAATGTTGGAGGAAATACGATGTTTGGTGTAGAACTTCTGGGCTGAAGGGAATGCCAGGAAATCACGTTGCCTCTGAATCCGGGGCAGTGATGCTGTGTGGTCACATGCACCAAAGGTCATCCAGAATCAGCAATACAAGTTATGTTCCCTTTATTGCTCTCTGTTGCTTTTGTGTGACACCCCTCAGAACCAAAGCTGGGTGAGACAGGACCCAAGCAGCAGCAGAGCCCCTGGGGTGGTTCAGCAGCTGCTGAAGTTGTCTTAGGCCCTTTTCCCCATGTTCTACTTGCTGTATTTAGTAGAGCAGCTTCCTGTAGATGATGGGTTGGAGCAGAACCTGGGAATCCCAGGTGCAGTGTACATTCTTCTCTGGCAAGTTTCCTCAATATATACAGCTCAACTGCAGCAGTCAGGTCAGACTCCCATCCCCTTTAGGCCTCCAGCCAGCTGCCTGTCCCCCCTGTCAGCTCTTTTGGGGTGTTTCTCAGAGCTTCCCCTCAGTTCCTTGACCCTGCTGACACGGGTCCCAGCCTGGGTGCACCATTGCTCTCATCCCTTGCTTGCTGCAGTCAGGGTTTATTTTCCAGTTTGTGTTGTGTCACTGTGCAGAGCTGGAGCTTGCAGCATGCTGTTGCTGCACCATTTTTTGTTGCAGCTCTCTCCTCAGAGGCTGTCAGGAATGGGATCTGCTGAGCTCCATGGGCAGGGGGTTTGGAGGTATTTGATGAAGGCTGTGAGATGTCGAGATGCTAGGGCCACTGGCGCCATGGGACTTGTATAAATACATTTTATTTGTGCCTTGTTCCCTCAATTAAAGCTGGAGACCTGGATCTTATTTAATGAAGTTTATTTTGCTAGTCAGGCCACACGGATTTCATTTACTTTGTTGGGTGTTCTGAAAACATACAGGAACATACACACAAGTTTAAACACTTGAACAGAATCCACAGCAGTAAAGAAGTGCTCTGATGGTTTTGTAACAGTGTCAAGTCCATTGAGCTAAGATTAATGCTTGACAAAACAGGGTATTTTAACCTGAGAATCCAAAACAGGGTATTTTAACCTAAGAAGCCTACTCTGCCCTGCAGCAGAGCACAGCAAATGTGTTCACATCATGAGCAGGGAGGGCTTTGGGAAGGTGTTGTAGAGGCATTGCTTGGGGTGTTGAGTCCTTCCTTGGGGGCTTGTGCAAGGATGAACAGGGACTGAGCTCCTGTCAGTTGTTGAACAGGCACGGGCTCCTGGCCTGTCCTCCCACAGCTCTCAAAGGTCCTTTCATCTTGTTCAGCTCAGTGATGTTTGGCCTTGGCAGAAGGGGCTTTCCAGTGTTGGGTTGGACCTTGGCAGTGGATGTGGCTGGGTCAGTCCATTCACCTGCACACAGTGCAGGGACAGGGAAGGAGGAGGAGGTTGGTTGGGTAGTCTCTTGCTTTCCCTCTGCTGCTGTCCTCTCAGCTGGTTATCAGCCTGGTTACAGCCTGTGGATGGGGAACCTCGGGGAAGCACCATTAATCACTGTCTGTGTCTCCTTTCTCTTTCAGAGGAGAATGAGAAGCACGAGAAGCTCCGCCTGGAGAGGGAGCAGGAGCAGAAAAAGGCCAGCAAGGCCAGCACACTGCGGGCCAACAGTGCCACAGTCCCCGAGGAGCCCCGGAGTGAACTGCTGGTGCCCATCTCCCCCCCGGCCCCCCCGCCACCCCCACCCCTGGCAGCCCCCATCTCTGTCATCCCCATCCCTGTGGTCACCAGCCCCCCGCAGCAGGCAGCCCAGACCACCCTGTCCCCTCCGCTGGTCCCACGCCACCCGCCCCTCCTAAGCACTCCCGGTGTCACTAAGGAGGCTCCCTCGGTCCCGCCGGTCATCCAGAGGCCACCGGGACCGCTCCTGCCCGACGGGAAAGCTGCTACCCCCCCATCGGGCAGCCCCAAGCAGCTCCAGCATTACGCAGCCCCGGTCCTGGCCATCTCCCAGCACCATGTGGTTCAGCAGCCCATCCAGCCACACCAGCCCCTGCAGCACCCGGCAGCACCTCCGCAGCTCGGGGCTCTGAAGCTGGCTCCAGCAGAAGACACGAAACCTAACGAGCAGAAGAAGAGACCTGGAGGGTGAGTGCACCTCGTCTGTGGAGGCTTCTGAGAGGGACCAGGCAAAAATGATTCCAAAAGCTGCACTGCCCTGGAGCAGCTGCTGCTTGTGCAAAGAGCTGTCAGACCAGAAATACCAAGATCTGTGGAGTTTGGATGTCTGTTTTTTGATAGCAGCATTTCCCAGCTCGATGGTTTTTATTTCTTCCCCCAGACCACACTGTAGGACCACTTCTGTACAAGGATTTCTTTATCCAAGCCAGAACTGTCTTAGGAAGCAAGGCTCAGCACTGCCTGTCTGATCTCAGGTGGCATCTGGTATTATGTTTGGCAAAGGATCTGTGCTTATACTGGTCAGGGAAATTGTGCAGCAGTGCTGCTTTCAGGAACTTTCTTGAAAACTGGGATGTGATCTGGGAGGTTTTCTTTCCTAGGACAGAGACACCTTAGCTGCTGTTCCTCTTTCTTAGTGCTGTAAGTGCTAAGGACTTCCTGCTCATGCAGAATTGCAGCTGGAAGGAGGCTGTTTAATCTGTCCCCACCCTCAGACAGGACTTGTGACTCTGATGTTGCTCCAGGTTAGTGTTTGTCTAACTTGTTCTTAAGGACTTTGGCTGGTGGAGACTGTCTCTTCTCCTTAGGCGGTTGTTTCCAGATCACAGTATCCTGGTGAGCAGTCTGGAATTATTTCTTGTGGGCTGGGGGAACAAATTGTTCCCCTCAAGCACCAGCAGAAGAGACAGACAAGAAGCAGTCCTTGCCAAGCCAGTGACCTGCTTGGGAGAAATGTTTGGGCCAGATTAAAATCTGGCCTTGGCTTTTCCACCCTCCCAGATGGAGCTCAGTATCTGAATGCATCAGAAGGAAAGGATGTGGCAGATCACTTTCTTTTCCCCAGGTCCTCTACTCCTTATGGCCTTTGCTCTGAGCTGTAATGTGTACTGTATCCCAGTTGTGAGAGGAGCACAGGGCTGTGACTTGGTACTGACCTTACCTCTGGATGGCCTTCACGCAAGGAGTGGTAGTTTGTGTCACCTTGTGGGAGCAGGAAGAGATGTAAGATGTAGGGGACAAAAAGCCAGTTCATTGTGTCCTTTGGGATGGTGAGATACCAAAATGTGTAGAAGGAAACAGCGACAGTAACGTCAATAAGAATTTGTAAAGATAATGGCCTTTGTAAAATGCCAATATAATTCCTCTAAGATAGATTGTGATCTTTAAAGCTTGTCTATAAAACACTCAGCTGCAGAAACGATAAGTGTATTTGTGCTTTAATCAAGTCAACCTGTCATGGGTGTTGTGTGGGTTCAGAGGGGTGTGGAGGGGGTTTCTGATGGCAGATGGTACCAGTGAAGGCTGGGGAGGTTTTGTGGGAGCAGCAAGAGGGCTGTGGTTGCACCAGCAAACTGCTCTTGGGCCATCACATCCAGCTTTGCTCCTGGGAAGCTGGAGGGCTGATGTCCCAGTGCAAACTGCAGCCTCACCACTGGGCCTGTGCTGGAATCACAGCATTTTGCCCCGCAGGATTTCTAGAAAATCCCTGCCTGATGCTGAGCGAGTTGCAGAGGTTTCCTGAGATGCATTTTGATGGGTTATCCTGAGGTGCATGCTCCTTGTTTCCCCAGAATTCCTCCTTTACACACAACCACAGAGAAGATGTCTTCAGTTTGTAAATGTTCCATGGGAAAAGGCTGTCAAATATTTGTTTTTAAATACTTGAATATTTATGAAATATTAATGTACCTCTTGAAATGCTCATGTCAGTGTTGGTGTATTTTCAGCCAAAGGCAAATAATTACTTTCTATAGTGTGTGGAAGGTATTTGAAGTCTGCACGTGTGTGCTAATGGACTTTATCACCACTATAGCTGAAAAATTAAGATAATGTGGTTTTGTGGGGCTTTTCCTAACTGTATGCCTCTGATTCAGAGGGTAAGGACAGGCTAAAACCTCAGAAACCAGAAGCTCACCCTGGTTCTCCTTCAGCAGTGACAGGATTCCTGGATTACTTCATCCTGTATTTATGCTCAGCTGTGTTATTTCAGGCACAGTAAAAACCTGCAGTGGTTTGAAGTATGGCTGCCAAGTCCTGTACACTTTAATTTGAAAATACATAAATCTTACCCCACTGGAGTGTAGGCATAGATCAGAAATGGGTCAGAATCTGGGCTATGTGGTACTGTATAAATACATGCAGTTTACACTTGGTGTCTTTCTCCTTGCTGTAGTAGCTGTGTGTGTATAGAGACACACACTATACCTGTCTGTATCTTGTGTGCAGTAGATGCATAATGTCTACCCTGTCTCATATGCATGTAAAGTATAGATTTTATCTCCATAAAGTATAGGTAGGAATATATATGAAAGTAATATTAAAACAGTGATATCTGAAAAACTGTTGCTTTTTAATATTTACTTGTATATCCTAGAGACACACACACACACAGACACAACACACACTGCTGAAAGCACAAGTTGTATGGCAGTAGTTTTAAACCTGACACTGAGCTTATTTTTGTTCTGTTTGGGTTACAGGGTTGGGACCAGGGAAGTACATAATAAATTGGAGAAGAACAGGTGCGTAGAAAGCCAGGGGTTTGGGTTTTCATCATAATTCCCCTTCCTTTTTGTTTGGCTTTGGCATTTGTTTGTTTAACAGATAACCTGAACAAAATTCTTTGTGACTTGTAGTGCACTTTGTTGCAGTACTGCTTTGCTTTCTGATAGCTCAATTCTGCATCTCTTGCTTCCCAGTGTGTTTTACTTCACTGTGTAATTGCATTGCCATAACTCTGCAAAGCCCTGATCCTGCAAAGCAAATCCCCATGTGCATAACTGTGTTAACTTATCTTTTGATTTAAAGTAAGAAAACAGCCAAGATCAGGGGCCAGGGTACAGTGTGAGTGCAGGCTGAAGACCAGTTCCCAATCCAAAGCTCTCACAAGTCTAACTGGCTAAATCAGAAGTGTGGTGAAAGTGGAAGCAACATCACAGGGAGATGAGATTTTTCATTTTAGACTGCACAATGGTTTCCTAACAAATTTAGGACTACAATCCAGGGATGCAATCTGTAGCCTTTCTGCTGGATGAGCTGGTTTATCTGGGAGCGTGCAGGTGGTCTGGGTGACTGCTGTGCACATGTGTACGTGCTTTGCTGGATTAAGGCCCAAATTAAGCTCTAGCCCTCTGCTAAAATTGATTCCTGGTGTGTGCTCTCCCACAAGCTGACAAACCACCTGTGCTTTCTTTAGACGTGCCCATTTGAAAGAATGCTTTGAGACCTTAAAACGCAACATCCCCAATGTAGATGACAAGAAGACCTCAAACCTCAGTGTCCTAAGGAGTGCCTTGCGATACATCCAGGTACGTGCAGCGCTCGGGCTGTTGTTGTTGGCTGTTGTTGTGTAGCACTTTGCCTGCTGGAACTTCAAGACTGCAGATTTCCAGAACGTTTGGATCTTCTAGGAGTACATGCTTCGTGCAGTCTCCTTTCATTAGAAGTTCCAGGTTAACTGCAACTCATCCATACCAGCAATGGTGGTGCAGTGAACAGAGAGTTCATGTGATCTTAAGGAGGGACATGCAGTCTGTATAAATTTAAGCTGCTTCTTTTTGGACTAAGGTGAATTTTAATCCATGTGTTTGGGGGTAGGTTTTCTGTTTGCTTAACTCATGCAGACAGATGTCTGTGAAGGTTTTGAATGTCTCAAATTTTTTATGAGATGGAGGTGTAAGTACAGGTCATTTGCTTGGAGGTATGGAAAAAGTGGAATTTGGGGTTGCAGCATGAAGCTGCAGGTGGCTGGGGTACTGTGAATGAGTGAAAGAAAGTAAAGGTAAGATTCAGTTGTGGTGTTGGCAGGTTAAGTAAGTGTTTGCTTCTTGTTTTTCTCTCATACTTGACAGCGTCAGCAGTTTTGTCAACTTTTGCATTGATTTGTTCTTATCCAGCATGTTTTCCATATTTAATATTTGTAAAAGCGGTTACTGGTAGCACAGAAGAAATTCTTAGATGTCCTCTGTGACTGTGAAATCAATATCATGCAGTGCATTTAAAATTCATCTGGAAAATGGAAGAGTTGCTGAATTTATAGTGCATATGAAGGGAGCCAATAGACCTCATACGTTTTGGTTGGTGTTAAGGGTGCTCAGGACTGTTCATAATGAGCTTTTCCACACTGAGGTGTCTGTTTTTTCCTCAATTTCTTTTAATTTTCCTCAGTCTCTCTCAAATACCACTTCATTCCTGTGTTCAGAAGTGCTGGACATCGACTACTTGTGTTGACTTGACTTTGGGATCAGTAATTTCTCATCACCTTTCAGGTTTAGACCAGCTCAGCCACTCCTATTAGTCTTCACCAGTGACTTTCCTTGCAGAGCCTTTGCTTGGGGCAAAGTCTGGTGTCACCTGGCCACTGGAGGATGGTGAAAAAGAGGAAAAAGTGTTGCTTAAAAAGGTGATTTTTGGAGATGTGGTTCTATTGCAGCATAATGGGCATAAGAAATTACCTGAGCCTTTAATGTGATGTCAAGCACATGGTGTGGGTTCGGAGATGAACTCCCATTAGTGGTGAGGGAAACAGTGATCTGGTGGGTTCTGGGGTTGCTTTGGGCTGTGAGTCTGGATCAGAACATCAGGCAGGGAGCTGCTGCTGGTCTGGCAGCTGATGCTCTGTGAATGTTGATGCAGGTGCAGACTCTGAGCAGGCTCTGCTCTCTGGCAGTGTTTTTGTTCTGTGCTTTTAGAAGACAGCTTAAAATTCTCTTTGAGGCTGTTGGTGGGAATGGCTGATTCTTCTCCCTCTTCTCTGGGTCTGTTGTGGAGTGCTTGGAGACTCAGACGCAATGCAGTTTTGTGCTACCTACAAGTGTGTACCAACATCTCTGTGAGTCACCAGGAGTTAAATTCTAGTCACGTCATCTTAGGAGGTGTGAGCTACTTTTGTAGTGGTCCAGAAGGTATTCACAGATTCAGAGCATGTTGTTTCCTGTAGGTTTCTGTCACTCGGGGTCCGTTCCAGTGCTGCCTCCCAGTTGCTTTTCCTGCCTGGCTCTATAGTTTGTTTTACTGGGCTGGGATCAGGTCTATGGAGCTGATTGATCCTGTGTGCCCATGCTGTTCTATGTGCCTGACAAAGGAGGTCTCAGGGTGGCCTGATTGCAGTGTATTTAATTACTCAGAGAGGTGAGAAAACACAGGTTCTGATGGTTCACGTCAGTATTTGTATTCTGGTGTCAGGGACCATCAGACCCCAGTGGTGATGGAGCTGTTCCTGTGGAGCAGTGGTGGGGCTGGGGTGCTGCAGGAGCCCAGCACAGAGCAGGCAGCTGGGAACAGGCACCAGAGGGGTCAGTCATCTGCCTGTGGGGTGACAGTGACCCCAGACCTGTCCCCACCACCTGCCCTCCCCTCCAGCCAGGAGCTCCACAGTGCCAGCCTCCCCCTCCACATGCCCTGCCAGCACATGGCAAGTGCCAGCCCTGCGTGGCCAGTGAGCCATGGCACTGCCTGGACACCCCTGGCCAGCCTGGGCTGGCTGCCTGCCCAGCTACCATGTGCATGTCCATGGCCTGGCCCCGTGCTGGTGGCACTCCAGCTTTGCCCCCCCCAGATACAGGTGGCCAGGGATGTCCCCAGAGCCCAGGCTCCTCCTGGGCAGTGACTTCACCCTGGGTCTGCACCCGGGTTAGTGGCTGTGGTTGTGCTGGAAGTTTGAACATTCTGTTTATTTTCCTGAAAAAATGGATTATTAGGAATCTTATTTGAATATTCAGAGCTCAAAATTATAAACATATTTTAAATTTTTTTTTTTCTTACTCAGTTTGAATTTAGCTTTTCTCTCTCTCTACAAAAGTACCATGCACAGGTTGGGTGATGCAGGTGATGCTGGCCCCAGGGTTTCAGGGCACAGGTGGGACTGGGGGAGTGAGAGGAATCCCAGCCTAATCTGCAAACTGGAGCAGAGCTGGTCATGATTACAAGAGAAAAATAAAAAGCATTACCTTCTTGGCAGCAAATCATGCACCAGACTCAGTGAGTTTCACTCAACAGGCTTGGTACTTACCTCTCTTCTTTGAAAAGAGAACAGGGGAATTGTACAAAGGAGATTTAAAAATAAAACCTCTTACTCTCAATATAGTAAAGTGGTTTTATACTGAAGGGAAAAAAAAAAAAGAAAAACAAAACAACAAACCAACCAAGCCCAAATGAGTCTTGCAGCAGAGTGCTGGCCCTGGAGCTCTGCTTAGCTGCTGCTCTGTGCCTGCAGGAGGATGACACTGCACTAATTGCTGCAGCCACTCTTCCTGCAAAATCCTTTTTCCTCATTCCAGCTGGAACTTCTTAGAAACAGGCTGTTTGTTTCCTTGGCTGGATTCAAATATTTGTATCTGCATCAAATCAGATAAGTCAGAAAGTTAAATTCCAAACTTTGCGTGGAGCTGTCATTTTAATTTATCCTTGGATTCAGGCTTGTGCTCTGCAACAGTAAATTAGAATCTCTGCAATTAAACACACTGTTGCACAAAGGAAATGAGGCTGAACGCAGCTGGAAGTTAATAATCCTTTTAAATGGTGATTCAGTCCCAGGCAGTGTGGGTTGCTGTGCTGTGGCTCCTGGCTGTCCCTGTGGGACACAGCAGTGGGGTGGGCTCTGGTCCCCAGTGCCTTCCTTACCCAGACCACCTCTCCCTTCACTTTCCTCCCTGCTAAACGTCAGTGAAAATACTGGTGGCCTCTGGAAAGTAGGGAAAAAAATGTATTGGTAAGAAAATGCTGTTTGATTTGAGAAGGAACTGCTCTGTGCTGGGCTTGTGCTGGAGGAGGTGCTGCTGGGGAGCAGAGTCCTGTGCAGGAGACACGGAGGCAGTTCAGAGCCAGAACTTCAGTTTTTTGATTTGGTTCTCTTTGAAGGATTCCTTGGCCCTTAGGAAGTGTTGTAATGATCTTAGCTGGAAGCTAATTGAAGTCCTTAAGCGAGGCAGTTTTCTCTTCTGTGTCCTCAAACTGTGCCTGTCACTATGGTACCTGAACACCTTCCAGTTTCAGGGGTTATTTTCTGTTGCATATTCAGTGCAAGATGAGAGCCAGGGGATGAGCTCACCAGGTGAGGTGGGGACAGCCAAAATGAGAGAGCTGGGAGCAGCACAGCCGCAGCCTGGCAGCTTTCACCTGGCACTGCAGCTCCTGCTTGTTCACCACTACAGCCAGAGTCAAATGCTGACTAAATCATAATGTGCTTACAAAATATTAGGCAGAGCTGAGCTTCCCAGAGCATGGGAAAGTCGGAGTAAAATCCTTCGATGGTTGCAAAGCAGGGCACTGCTGTGATCCAGAGGGCTGAACGTGCTGCTCTGATACTGCAGAAGTGTTGGGGGGGAAGTGCTGCAATGATGGATGCTGAGCCTTAGTCCTACAGAGGAGATTTGCTCTGTGTAAGAAATTGACTTTCCTTACAAATTCATTGAAATCCTCCACTGGTCTTCCTTGCTGCTTGTAGCATTAGAGAGAGAAAATAGCTGTGGTGAACTTAGGATCTGCAATATGGCTGGTTTGTGATTTATTGCCTTGGGGAGGGGCAGAAACATTTCTTCCTGCCCCTGGAGCTGGGGTTGATGTTGTACCCCCCACACCCCCAATGGGATGGGTATTGGAGTAAAGCTGCCAACTGACACTAGATAAAACCTTGCCTCTTGGTCCAGGCCTGTAGTCCTACCAGCAATCACCCAGATAATTTTTGTTGCAAACCAGTCCTTTGATTCTCTGATTGTATGCACTTAGAGAAATATATCCGTGAGTGGCAAAGCCATTTAGAAGTCACAAGGCTGCTTGCTGTCACTTGAGCTGTAGACCAGCTAGCCAGTGTAGTACTTGAGCAAATTAAAATAGTCTCATCTTTATGATGGCAGCCTTCCCCTCCCAAGGCAGGAGCTGGGCTGCAGCTCCCTCCCCAACTCCTTGCAGCACTTACAGTTTCCCTGGCCTGATACCTTTCTTGGGAGCTAAAATAAAACATTGATGCTAATAATAATAATTAAAAAAATTAATAAAAAAATTGTTGTGTACCGGACTCAAGCTAATTGACATCCCTCTAGATTCCCCAGTAAATGAGTGTATTGTTCCCTCTGTGGGAAGTGTGCCTCATTTCCTCATCTCATTACACAGGCAGCTTCCCAGCCCTGCCCTCAGCTGACCTGTGGCTGCATCACCCCTGCACAGGCCCAATGTCATTTTCCTTTTGTCATCTGTAGCTGCTGTAGACTGAACTTAAAGCAAAGACAAAGTTTCACAGGTCTCAGATGGTTGTCAGAGTGGAAAAAAAATAGTTCAGTAAACTTAAGCTGTGGGCATAGGTGTGCAATGGGTGTGAAGGGAGCAGTGGTTGTCCTGGGCAGGAGGTTGGATTCTCTCCCTTCATAAACAAAAAACTGTAATCTTTTAGTAGAGGATGTCTCAACAGCTGATCTTGTGGACATGTGGACCAGTCCAGATCCTGCTTTCACATTAATTAAATTTTCCTGTTAATAACCATAGCATCTCTTCTTCTTTTGGTTTGGTTTTATTTATGCTTTGTTTCAGCAGTGTCTTAACACAATAATTTGTCCTTGTCTAGTGTAGAGGACTAGAACAAGCCTAGTGGATATTTCAAAGTCCCATGGCAATGTTTCAGTGAGGGTTTAGATGTAACACAGGTAAAGGAGGAGACAGCAAACGTGCCAGTTCTGGTGCCACAGACAAACCCCACACATCTGGCATTAGCATTTGGTCTTGTGTAAAGAACAGAGCTCATTTACATTCAGGCACTGTAGTGGATGGATTATTGATCAGAATGCATAAGCCAAACTGTGATGCTGAATCCAATTAAGTTCCTTACCTTGGGAAGAATAGCTGTAACTGTTGGGCTTTCATTCTGTGCCAGCTACTAGGTGAACACACTTATCTCTTATAAAACTTGCCTAGTAAAAACTGGGTCCATTAGTGCTTCCAGTGCCTCCTTCATGTGAGCAGCACTCACATGTGTAGTAGCAGTGCTGCTTCGTGTTGTTTACCTGACCTCATCAATTGATTCTGTCTTGTCTAATGAGCCTGAATTTCAGTGCCTATAATAAAGGGTTCCAGCAACAATAGGCTGTGGCCATGCAACAGTGGTGTCATCAGGAGATTTAAGAAAGAGATGAGTACTAAGACCTTTTAAAAAAAATGCAGTGTTTGGTAAAGTAAAGCAAGTCAGAACCTGCTTAAAAATGTAGAGGAGGTCAGGATTAGGATGTAAGGCTGATGATGCTGGAGTCAGTGGGAGCTGTTCAAGCACATCAAGTGCAGGGTCTAGTTCCTGACCTTGAGTCACTGAAGAATTATTTTTGCTTCAGAGGCACATAGTAATCGATGGGTATGGGAGCTGGGGTGCTCCACCTGAGAAGGCAGGGGCTCTGAGAGAGCCAGCTCAGTCAGAGCCAGCCAAGCTTCCCTGCCAGGGGTGTTGCAGTGGCTTCCAGTCTGTAGCCTGGGGCTGTGCATAGCATGCAGTGGCACTGACACTGCTTCCCCTGTGGGTAACTTGCTCAGTCATTGCAGTAGAAAAAACATGGGATTCCCTTCCTGAATCAGAGATTGTGTTCCTGGAGCTGGCACATCCACCAGAGCTGATGTGGGCTCCCAGGCAGCTGCAGATGTCTCCAAACCCATCCCAGCACCACCTGCCCCGAGGGAGGCTCTGTCCAGAGAGCAGGCAGGATGTGTGCTTGCTGGAGGGGCTACAGTATGTGTTTGAACATGCCCCATGTCTGAGCCTTGCAGGAGTTACATGGGTAGTTGAGATTTCTGTTCGTAGCAGGAGCAAAGGTGTGTGTCTGTACTCCTCAAAATTACAGTGAAGTAGTTACTGATTTAAATTACAGTTGCAAGAAAACAATAATCATTGTGCATGCTTCAGTGGAGCTGAGTTCAGCCTGGGCTGTACAGGGCTCTGCAGGCAGAGGTGATGGGTGCAGACCTTATCATCTGCAAAATAATAAAGGAGGGGCCTTTGGAAACTGTCCATCCTACAGCAGCAGGAGGTTGGTGTCAGCTGTTGTCATGTTGGTGTTACTGTGATCTGATAAAAATACTGATAAAACATGCTTTGGAGGATCCAGAAATAGGAGGAGTAAGATTTGACAAGGCTCCCTGTTTCATTGTTGCTAATCAATAATTAATAGTGACTCTGACACTGCCTGTGCCTTGGCCTCGCCCTGCTGATTCTTGTGATTTTATCCAAACACCTTTTTCTGCTCAGCTGTGACTTTTTTTTGTCTCCCTTCTCTTCCCTGGCTCTGTGGGAGGAACCTCAGGGTGACCTGGTGAAGCTGCACAGTGTCAACATGCATTAAGTAAAAAAAAATAAAATAGAAAAAGTGGGGGTTTTTTTCCATTTTTTTTCTTTTATCTGTCTTACTTTTTGCATTATTATGAGGTAAAATACTCTACCAGCTTTAGGTTTAGCATATCCCTTTCACTGTGGACTTCTAACTGTTCTTGAATCTGTTGGTGACATCCTGTTCATTCAGGGATGGCCTGTGTAGCACCCGTGTGAGAAAATACAGTTCCCAGCCTGGTAATGAGAGTGTCAGGTAGGGACTGTTGGTCCTGTTGTGCTCAGATACATCTTGATCTGACTAATGAGGCAGCTTGGGTCAAATTGAGATAGCATTTAGGGAAAGTTATGGCTTTGCAAATGGAGACTGGTGGAAAGAGGAAGGCAGGTGACTTCTTGTCCTGTACAAGGCAGGTGTGAGTTGGGTGCTGTATCTTGGGCAGGTACCTGGTAATTGTGTGTTTATGTTTTGGGAAAACAGGAGCTGGCTCCTTGAGTGCAGCTGTGTGATTTTCTGCAGCATTAGAAAGAACAGCTTCTATTTCACTTCTCTCTTCCCAAAAGGCCAAGGTCTCCGAGAGGAAAGTGTCTCTAAAATAAGATTGCAGAACGTCAGCAGAAAAAAAAAATCAGTGAGGTTAAGGCTGTGCAGGTTGGGTGGGTTTGCAGACAGCTGCTCAGTTGTTGCTGTCTTCTGCTCTTTGAGCAGTGCCTGTCGTGGTTCAGATCTCATCATTCGCAGCAGCTGGCACCTTCCTGTCACTTCACATTTAGGAATTTCATGGAGCTTTACCTGCTCTAGGGCAACCTTGCAGCCTGGTGGGATGTGCTGCACCATGCAGAGGAACTCCAGTCCTGGGACCACCTTTGTGTGCTGGGGCAGGGGGTCTGAATACCAGTGGAGTGCTGGGGAAGCCCACCTGCACTTCCAGCCCATAGCAGGGAAGGAGAGATTCTTCCCTCTGGCACACAGCTTTGGTTCATGGCCTCACACAGGTGCCTGCTATTTAACAACGGGGTTTTACATCCTCTGGCCGCTGCCATGGCCCTAACAATGAGGGAAGGAGGTGGAGGGAAATCCTCTGGTGACCCAGATCTGCTCCGTGGGCCGTAGGTTGAGCCATCAGGATGTGAGTAACTGGCTGTGACCTCCTTAGAAGGATGGAGAGAGAGGGAGAGGCAGTGGTGTGGAGTGTGGTCCTCCTCTGAGCCACCAGGCCCTACATGGTGCCAGGAATCCCCCTGGCTGGCTCTTTGCATTGACAGCCCAGAGCCTTGGGTTGAACACATTGGGATTTTGTGTTTTATCTGGGGAAAGACAGACCATAATGCTACACTGAGCAAAGGCTCTGCAGAATACCCCCAGTGAAGCTGTGGGGTTCCTGGGGCCACAGCTATGGGGAGGATGTGGCTGGGCAGCAGCTCAGGCCCTGGCTGTGGTGGTTCTGTTGGGCCACTACCTGTGTTCTCCTGGGGTTGGTGGTACCAGGCTTGCACATCCAGCACTGCTGCAGGATTTCATCTCCAAGAACCAGCCGAATGAAGCAGTTCCCATGGAAACCGTGGCTTTGGTTCCCATGGCAACCAGCCGAGTTTCACACAAGCAGAAGGAGAAGGATCTGTTACCTCTGCTGATGGCCTGATCCTGCTCAGTGCTGTTTTCTGCAGGCTGAGGGGCTGCTGGCATCAGGGGGAGATGTGGCCCAGGAGGTCCTGCAGGTCCAGGGTACAGGAGCAGGTCCTCTGCAGGCAGGCTGTGGTGGGTCCCTCACCTCTGCCACAGCTGCCACCACTGCACACCATTGCTGTGGGGTCTGGGGATACTGGGCTGATGCCTCATGGGGACCAGGATCTGACTCTCCTGCTTTCCTGGGCTCTCTTGTTGGAGCAGCTTGGGGTAAGCCATTTCTTTAGATGCTGGGTTTTAAACAAACTGCTCGTTGCACCTGAAGAACTTAAGAGAAAATTTAGCAAGATTCAAAGTAGGAATGTCCAACTTGACACAACTAATCCAGAAATCCAAAGTACTACACGTGAGGGTGGCTTCCCTGCCAATGGAGCCTTGTTGGCTTGGGGGGACTGCATGTTCCTCAGCACCCCACTGTTGTCTGACATTTCTAGATCTAGCATTAGTGGATGCAGGCTGGTGGACTGCTTGTGGTGTAGATCTGTGTCAGTCCCTGCAAGGATAGGATCCTTTTCTTAGGATTTAGCATTTTTTTCTTTATAACAAAGTGTGGAAAGCCTGACGAGTTGGGATTCCATTGTGTGGAAGTCCTGCAGGTAGGATTGCTGCCAGGGACCTCCCCTGGCCCACCAGTTCCTGGCTTGCCACAGCATCTGTGATCCCAGTAGCAAAGAGTTAAAGAATCTGGTTTCAAAATTGCAGATCATTTTCATGATTGCTCATTGACGAGGAATTTTTAATCAGCGAACGCCATGTAATAGAACACAGCAACTGAAACACACTCTTGGAAAAGCTCATAATTGAAAGTGTGTTTTTTAAATTGCTAATATAATGTTTGTGAGGGGAGCTTTTTAATAAGACCTTTTAAACCTCACTGATGCCAACTGCAGGGCTAGCATTATTCCTGAGGCAAGCGCAGAGGAAGCATTGGGGGCATTATTTTCAATCTTGACATCAGAATAAGCAATTTAATTACAGCCAGCAATAATGTGGAAAAATTTTTACAGTGACAAATGACTGTTGCTGCACAGCGACAGCAGTGGTTTGTTGTTGGTTTGTTTACTAAATAATGGCAAGTGGATGCACAGAAGGAGCAAAGAGCAGCTCTGAAACAGGGAGAAGAATGGACACAGAAGAAGCGAAAGGTTCCAGCTGGTGCTGGGCTGGGTGTTTGCTGCCCCTCCTTCAGTGATCCCTGAGGGTAAAGGCTGCTTGGAAGCTGCTACGTGTAGAGGAGGTGAATCATGAGGACCAAAAGCAAACCAACATGTGGGGTTTAATGTGGTCACGTTTAAAAAAAGGGTGAAGGGACTCTAAGCCACTGCCCTTGCTGCCTTGTCACCCTGTGCCTGGTGGCAGCAGCTGCTCTGCAGGCACTGCTGAGCAAAGGGCTTGCTCTCTGCTTCCAGACCAGGTGTGTTTGCTGTGGGACTGCTCTTGTGCTCTGTATTGTGTTAGATATGTCTTGCAGGGATACTGATCCCTGCAGCAAACAATTTCTGTGCACTTTATTTGCCCTCATCTCTATGTTTCATGCACCATTAGGAGTTAAACTGGGAGAACTGTAAATGTTTGGAGTGAAATGATCAGCTCACTTTCACCAGAGCCATCAGCAAAACTTGCCAGTGATCAAAAGCCATGGATGGATTCGCACGACAATGAGGGAATCCATGATTTCTTCCTGGGGCAGGTCACCCACATCAGGGTTAGGGCTTATTCAGTCTTTTAAGTGGTGCTCTTGTAGATTCTTTTTTTTATTATTATTATTAATAGAAGTGAAAAATCAGTTTTAAAATTGTGATTCTCACCACAGATTCCTTACACTGCTGAGTGAAGGTTGTGTGGGCAACCCAGACTTCCAATTCCTTAACATTAAAAAAAGAAACCCTACAATCCTTGCTGCACAGACATAAGGAGTAGGATCTGTGCTCAACTTTGGTGCTTGGAAAGAGCAGTCCCAGGGTGGGGAGTGTATGTCTGTTGAGCTGGTGGGAATCATGCTGCCTCCTTTGGTACACGTGGGTTGTGCTCAGATCCAGTCTCCTGGCTTGGAGCTGTGAGAGCAGAGAACCTGAGCTGGGGTGGCTGCACACAGCCTCCTGTGGGGATGTGCTGGGTGCAGAGCTCTGGTTAATCACACTGGGTTCATGTTCAGGCCAAGCAGCAGCTCAGCCAGGAGCTCTGTCTTTACCAAGTGAGCCACAGTGAGTTGCATCCTAGAATAGTTTTTGAAAGATTACCAATGCCAGGGAGACTCTGCCCATCTGCTCCTCCATCCTCCCCAGCAGCTTCCTTTGGCCAGCACCCAGCCTGGGGATGTTCACCAGAGCCCCACGAGTAGGAAGTGGTCACAGTGAGTGGGCTCATTGGATCCAACACCACTGACCCATGTGCTGGGGAGGGAGGCAGAGCTGGGACAGGAACTGCACCACATCCCCAGGGCTGTGCCAGGGAGCTGAGCACCCACAGAGACAGTGCCCTGGCCCTGCTTGCTGCAGGACACGTCCTGCTGCTTGCTGAGGGTTTGCCTGCCTGCCCAGTAATTACCAGTTTGTAACTAATTACTGGCTGCCCTGCCCATGCCTCGTAATGGTGCTTTCCCCTGGTGCTGGTTTCTCTGGCAGCAGGGAAGGGAACCAAATCTACTCCAGTACCCCTGCACCTCAGCCTCACAGAGGACTTGTCTGCACTTACACATCTGTGATGATAGTGCCCTGCTAATCACACAATTTGGCCATTTTAAAAATACTTCCTTTTTGTTATTATTAGGACAAAGATCCTTTTTTCTTTTCTCTTTTTTTAACTTTTGAAGTTAAAAGGCATTGGAGCTACCTTGGTCATTGTGTTGGCTTAGTCTGAATTAAAGGCCTGGCTGAACAGGCTTTAAAGTTATTCCTGCCTAACTTTTGAGATGAAAGACCAGCAGAACCATTGAAAGGCAGAAAGTGATTGGCCAGAGTAACCCCTGAGGTACTGGTGGCCAGCTCTTGTCCTTTCCCTTTCTGTCTGAATTTGAAAGATGTAGCAGCACAACTGGTCATAAAAGAAAACCAGCTGTGGACAGCTTATTAGAGTAGATTATATTTGTCTTTGTTCACCATTTTTTTTTTTTCTTCCTTCTATCTTTAGACTTTAAAGAGGAAGGAAAAAGAATATGAACATGAGATGGAGAGACTGGCAAGAGAGAAGATTGCTACCCAGCAGCGACTGGCAGAATTGAAGAATGAGTTGAGCCAGTGGATGGACATCTTGGAGATTGACAGAATTATCCGACAGACAGTTCAGCCAGAGGATGACCAGGCATCTACCTCGACAGCATCAGGTACCAGTTATTGCTCTCTTCTTATCTTCATCACTGTATGTCCCTGGCACGGTTACATTGTGGTGGTGGGGATCCTCATTTAACACTATCAGGATTTCTTTGCATTCGTAGTAAAGTAAAAGGTTTTCAAGTGTTTTGTAACCATTGATGTTGGCCTAATAATACACTTGCACTGTTGTAAAGTTAACTGAAAATCCTGCATTGACATTAGGTAGACCCAAACTGGACAGGTTTGCACATTCCATCTGCTGATGGCTCACATGGAGCTACCTGCTTTCAAAATTTAGTTTTCTCTTGTACAACTCTGCCTCCCTGCTTGTTAGAACTGGGTGATGTATGAGCATCCTGATGTGTTTGTCCATGGATATGAGAGGGTATACAGCCTCACAGAAAAGAAGGAATTGGTTCAGGAAGGATCATCAGAGCATTTGAACAACGTTATGAGCCTTCACGTTGTGTGAGAAGGATTTGCAGTGAAGATGAAATGACCCTGACAGATATCTGGCCTGCTGTTCCCAGTGAGAAGTTTTTGTGAGCTAGGAGAGTGCATACTTTTCTCCATGCCAATGATCTGCAGCAGGAAGAATAGGCAGCCCATGGATGTGCAGTGCTTTGCTTGCCAGAGATGAGGAGGCTGTAGCCAGTCCATACGCATTTGCAGCAGTTCCTTCAGATCATGACTGTTTGCTCTTGGCACTCCAGGCAGATGATGCAGAAGGTCCCAGGAAGGGACAAGCTGAACCTTGGAGTTCCTTCAGGCTTTGTATCAGGCTTATCACCTTTGAATCAGGTATCACAGACTCCAAGTTTAGGCTGGTGGGAGTTGAGAGCAGGAGCTCTTTGTCACCAGGAGTGTCAGCCCTTCACTGCTCCAGCTGGCCTCTGCTGAAAAGGTCTCTTCAGGCTGCTGCTCACCGTGGAGCTTGCAGAAGGGAGGTGTCTTCCCTGCTTCTTCTGCTGCTTCTGTAGCTTCTGAGATTTGTAATCTCTGCCACATGGCTGGCTTTAGCAGGGACAGTGCAGGCTGCCCTGCTCCTCCTCTGACCTCCACAGGGTCAGCACGTGTCTGCATTACTTCATTAGTTGCTGGACCAGACAGGAATCCATTTTCCAGAACCAGGAGAGGAGCTTGCTGACATGTTTTTCCTGTGGCTGTCTCCTTCCTGCTCTGGGAGCAGAGGGAGTGGCACTGATCAGTGGAACAAGTGGACAGGAAAGGAAACGTTCCTCTTCTGGGCCCGGTGCTCTCTGCCTGCCCCTGCTCATGTGTCTCCCCGTGCCTGCTCAGCACCAGCTCCCAGTGGGTGTCACCACCTCTCCAGCTGGGACTTCGAGCTGGTCTTGTTGTCCCTGCTTGGCCCACAGGCAGAGAGGAGAGGGATGTGCTGCCCCTCGGGAGCTGGTGGAGCCTGCAGTGCCCTGCCTTGCTGCCAGCCTGCAGCTCAGGGACTCCTCCTGCCGGTGCTGCCCCTTAGGGAGCCTGCTTACCTGCTCTGCTTTCTTTTTTTTATGGGAGTTTCTTCCTTTCATTTTTCCAGAGGGTGAAGACAACATGGATGAAGACATGGAAGACGACAGGCCAGTGAACTCGTTACCAAAACTAACGCAGCGCCAGCACCCAGAGCTCCTCAAAGCCGTCCCTTCCAACGCTGCTTCCCACCACCCACCCGTTCTGCCTCAGCACCTCTCCATCCAGCAGAAACCCACCCCGGCCCAGGCACCGCCTCCCATCCAGACACAGGCACTGGTGCAGCCGCAGGCGATCGTCCCTGCACAGACTCACATCGTGGCGGCTTCAACCGTGCAATCGACTGTTATTGCCCACACCGCCACCACCCACGCCTCGGTCATACAGACTGTCAACCACGTCATTCAGGGTCCACAGACCAAGCACATTGCTCACATTGCACCTTCCACATCCAGCCCCATGCAACTCACCACTGCTGCTCAGCCCATCGGCCACATCACTGTGCACCCAGCCACCATCAACCACATGGCCCACCTCGGCCAGCAGTTGCCCATCTACCCTCAGCCCGTGGCCGTCAGCCAGCCCGTGGTGAGCCACATCGCTCACACGATCTCACACCAGCAAGTGAATGGAACCACAAACCTTGGCCAGCCAGCAGTGATGGCCAAGCCTGCTGTAGGAACCCAAGTTGTCCATCACCCGCAGTTAGTCGGGCAAACGGTCCTAAACCCAGTGACTATGGTGACCATGCCATCGTTCCCAGTCAGCACGCTGAAGCTGGCCTAGAGGGCGTCGTCTGGCAGCGAGGGTTTGTTGGGAACCTTTCCTAAACTCCATACATTCCAACCGCGTCCGACTCTGCGGGAGGGAAGTGCGGGGCCGGGTGGCAGGGGCAGGGCTGGGCTGTCCTCAGCTGCCCAGGACCCACCCCCGCCGGCTGCTGCAGACGGGGCCTCTCTGCACTTGAATTTTGCTAATCCGAGAAAACGTCACAGACAGTTGTTCATGGTGATTTTTTTTCCTTTTATGTGTATTCAGTGAAATATGGATATGATGTTCTTAAGACTTTAATTTTCCCCTTTTATGTGTTGCTTCCTTGTAGGATAAAAATTGCTGATCTCTTTATTGAGACGTTGCGTAGAGTGGGAAAAAAATCATAGAAGTCTATATTTATATATATGTGTGTGTGTGTATATATATGTATATACATATATATATAAATATAACATTTGAAGAAGGCCTTTTGTAAGGTTGATTATTTTGCAGGATTATTAGACAAAATTCATTTTTGGAGGAAGAAGACAGTGTCCTCTCTAAACGAGAAACTTTAAGATAGATGGTTTGGTGGACCAGGGTACATATACAGTGACAAAAAAAAAAAAAAAGCAAACCATGTTAAAGGTATTTCCCATCAATATTATTACATTTCAAAGAACCATCTAAAATCACTGTGACTTGTTATGGCATTTTAAGGAAATTCTCTGTCCTGTCTAATAAAAGGAAAAAGAATACACAACCAGACTTCAGTTGTTGCGGTTTTATAAATTACTTGATTTTTATAGCTATGTCAAAGAAATAATGTTTTTTATTACTTTAATGGTTGACAATGTTTTTGTTTGGATGTTTTTTGGGAGGGGTTTGTTTTGGCTCAGTTTGCTGATGCAATAATTGATTTTGCAGATCTCTGTGCATGGCACTCCCCCTCTCGATTCCTCCTGCCAGTCCCAAGCCTCCAGGTGTCCTGGGCTTGTTTCTGTTTTGCAGAGGCAGGTACTAGACCACGCTTTTGCCATGACAGGTTGGACCAGTGATCCTTGAGACCCCTTCCAACCTGGGTTCTGTGATTTTGTGCTGGCAGTATGTTTATCTGGTCTGATAGAGCAGAGCCTGGGATGAGAAGACCCAACAGAAATTAAGTAGGTTGCTTACTTTTCTTTGTTAGTTTGTTCCCAAGCTGACCCTGTTCTGATGTGGGAATCAGTGGATGAGAGAAGGTATAAATGTGCATGTGGTATCTGACCAAGTGCAGGTGGTTTTGACATTGGTTTTTTCCTCTGGGGGATCAGAAAAAGAGTGTTGTACAGGATATTGGTACGCTTCAGGAGATGAGTGTGTGACTTGTGTCTTACAGAGTACAGTGAGATGTGCACCAAAGAACAGCCCCTCATCCCCAGGGACCCTCCTACTCCCCCCTTCCCAGTGGCAGGTCAGATTTCACTGCAGCCCATGGCAAACTCCTACCAAGTCAGGAGCAGAGAGAGTTGCTGGGCCCTGGGGGTTCTTGCCAGCCTGCCTGGGGATGTGGCTTAGGAAGTGGTGGGTTGCTGACTGAGCATTCTGGTCCTTTCACTCTTCTGTTTGTGGTACTGCTATTAATGATCTCTTTTCTGTCTTCCTCTCTTTCTGGAAAAAAAAATACTCCACAGTCCTTAATGCAGGCAGAATTCCTGCTGTAGCCAGCGTGTGTTTTCCTTGGGGCAGGATGGGAAAAGATGGTCCCTGCTGGTGCATGGGTTCAGAGGAGGTGAGGTGGGGCTGAGAAATCACCTACCCCAGGCTGCTGCCCACTCCTGCTTTGGCTTGAGATTTTCCAGAGGAAGACGTGATCCGGAGTCTGCCCAAAATGCCTCGATTCCAATGGGAATCCAGTTGTGGACTGCTGTGAACAGTGGCAGAGGTTTAATTAAAAAACCTTGCCAATTCTGTCCAGTCTCTGCTCTGGCTGAAGCCCTGCTGGAGGCAGGAGGAGTAGCTGCTGCAAACAGGTCAAGTGTGATTGTGCCTTCTGAGCAGACATGGCCGCGAATCGCGTTAAATACGTCTGTAAAGCCTTGGGTTGCTCCTTAGGTACCTTGGGTTTTTTGTTGGTTTTTTTTCCCCCTCTCTTGCATTCTTGAGCCCAGGAAACTCTTGCCTGTGTTACTGTCATGGTTTCTACAGCAGGGTGGACAAATCGTTAAGGATTCCTTATCCTTAAGCTGCGTTTGAACAGGTGTTTGTCCTCGCCACTAGTGCTGTGGGGAAGCAGGATCTCCAGGACTTGGCTGTCTCCCAGGTCGTAGGGCTGCTGGCCCAAGGGTGTTGTCTTGTGTAAACCAGTGTTTCAGAGGTCAGTGTTGGGTATCAGGGCAGTTGCTCCTCATCAGAAACTCTTGAAAACTTGCATAATTACAACAGGGTCGTCTCCCTTTTTAGGAGGAGCCATCTGGCTTTGCTTTCTGTAGTAGTGTTAGGGGGAAGAAGTTGCTGCCCTTCTCATCTTCTGCTTCCTCATGGTTTGAAGGTACCAGTGTCACTGCCCTGCACACATACAAATCCTCCATCTCTGCCAGTTTTTCTCTCCTCCTGGAGTTATCCAGTGCCTGTTTCTGAATCCCTTCCTTGACATCAGCCTCCTCATGCCCCTGCAAGCTGGCTGCCACGTCTTGGGTTCCCCTGTTCTCATCTCCATTCTCCACAGCTGCCAGAAATGTTTCTTTGGGGCTTTTTTTTGTTTGTTTTTTAAAGCCAGCAAACTTCTTTCTGTTCTGTGGTGAAGAAAGCAAACCACAGTCCTTCTTTCCCCCCGTCTGTCATTTCTGCTCAGAAACTTTGAATTTACGCTAATGCTCTTAGAAATCATGTTCAGTACTGTATAACAAGGGGCACTTTAGAAATGTCTCTCCTCCTTTGATATGTGTTTTCCCTATGGAGAAAGCTATATATAAATATATATATGTACACTTTGGGATTCAGAAGATCTAATTTGTCCCAAAAAAGAATCAATAAATATGAAGTTTACAAGAAATCTCTTCTGTTGTTGAATAATATTAGTTGTTGGTAACCATACCACAGAAAAAAAAATAGGAAATGGATTTTCTATGTAGCAGCTTTTGGAAGAGTTTTCTGTCCTGTGGAGCCTGACAGGGGACCAGTAGGTCAGTGGAGATGCTTCCACCCAGGGCAGGCTCTGGGTCCCTCGTCGGTGTCGCTGCACTCCCTGGCCTGCTCCCCACTGGCTGTGTCACCCTGCCAACAGCAACAACCTGCTCACAACCTTCATATCTGCTTAAAGTTTCAGCCAACATGGTTGTGTGTGTTTGAAGTGGGCACCTGCAGGTCTGTGTGAGTGAAAACCCGTGTTTGCAATTCCCTGGAAGCTCTGGGGCACTGGGGGCACTGGGCAGCCCTGTCCTGGCAGACCAGCACCTCCTGGGCTGCAGGACACTGCCCACCCTCACCTGCCAGACAGAGCAGCCAACCCAACCTCCTGCTTTCAACTCTCCTGCAAAGGGTTCTTACAGCTGATACTTGAGATACGGGGAAGTGTTCCTCACCTCACCAACCAAAGCAGGCAGGATGGTCGAGCAAGGAGAACTTTAAAAAGGCAAGTTACCAAAAGTAATTATAACTATTTTTTGTCTGGTATCAGGTGGACAAGCAGCAGGAATTTTTTGACTCCTGGATTCTTGAGCTGAGTTTAGATCCCTGCACAGGGGGAGGCATTGTTTTGGCTGCAGTAGCCCTGGTGCAGAGTCTCAGCAGGCTCGGTCCCCACTGCCACCCTGCTCCCAGAACTGTTCAGTTTAGGAAAACTACATCATTCTCTACCACAAGTCATGTTTGTTTGAGGCTAAGCCAGGCCATTGCTGCCAATCTTCCTGTCCAGCAAGGCCACTTCTCACACCCAGGAGAAGAGGGCTGAAGCCAAACTGCTTCTGTCGGGCTTCTTTTTCTGCCTATTTGTGTTTGTCTGTCCATCTGTGCTGGGCTTGAATACTGGGTGTGAAAGGCAAGGAGGGCTCAGCTGGGCAGCCTGTGGCAGGATCAGGTTTTGCTTTCGTGAGCAGAGAGCAGGACAGAGGTGATGTCCCTTCTGTGGAGTTCTGCTCTTTTAAAATCACACAATTCACCTGGTTAGGAAATGGAGCACCAACAAATTGGCATTCAGTGTGTTAGTGTGCAGGTCCAGGCTGGCCAGGCTGCTGCCTGCTGCTTTTGGGCTACTTGTCTCTTCCTTTGTTTTAATTAAAAGTGGCCTTCTGTAACAAAAGAGTAAAACAAAACAAAAACATAAAATGCCTTTGAGTGGTGTAGGTGGAGGTGAGACTATTGCTGCTTGTGTGTGATTGTCCATATGCACGGCTGTTTCTATTCGTACAGACATTCAATGCAAGACTTTATTGTGTCTCAGTTCTGTGTGTGGCCTGTGTCTCTTTTGGGCTGGTTTGCATCCTGAGTGAATTTTTTGCATTTAAAAAAAGACAAAAAAAAAAAAAAAAAAAAAAAGTGTGACAGTTGTTCTGGGTCTGGTGGGGATGGGGGTACTTGGAGACCTCCCTTCTTCAGAAGATGTCATTTGCCTGGTGTGATGAGGCAGATGGTGCTTGTTTGGCCCCCTTGCTTTCTGTGCTGTGTTGATGTGTCCCCAGAGCAGGAGCTCTTGCCCAGGTGGCTCAGTTGTTCCCTGCTGTCCCGAGCAGCAGCTCAGGCTTTTGGCTGTGGGGCTTAAGTTCTGTTAGGTGGGAGCTGATCTGAGCAGGAACTGGGTGACCTAAAGGCTCCTGGAGGTGATGTGGAAGTGGGCAGCTGCTGAGCACCTCATGGGGGAGGCTTCTCTTACACTTGGCATCTGTTCCTTTCTTGCATGAATAGTTGGTCATTTCAATCTTATTTTACTTCGAAAAGATATTGGAATGAGGAAAGGAAAACTCCCATGTTTCTGGTCTGTTTTTCCATCCTTTGTTATAATTTTGAACAGATTGAAATTGATTATAAGACTATTTTTATGTTATTTCCTTCCTTAGTCAAGCATACGTTGTTAGGAACAGATGTTTAGAGTTAAGGAAAATAGGTTGTGGATAGCGTCAGTCACGGCATCTTTCCCTTCCTGTTATATAGAGCTTAAAAATAATAATCCAAAACTTGAATTGCAAAGTAATACCAGCACAGGCTCAGCATTGGGTGGGTGCAGCCGTGGCAAGGGCTGTTTGGCTGTTCCCAGGGTGGCACAGACACCGTGGAGGCTGCTCCTGCAGGCCCCATAATTTGCACCCCTTCTTTGTGTTGTGGAAATGAAGTGGGGTGCAGGGGAGCAGTGCTCTGGGGCAGGGGGATGGAGGATTCCCAGTGCTGGGCATGCACCAGCCAGACCCTCGCTGAGAGCCTGAGGTGCTGCCAAGAGAACCTGGGTACAAAAGAGAGGAAAGCTCAGAGACAGCTGAACAGTCTGGGCCAAGAGTGTTTGGTGACAGTGCCAGAATCCCGACTGCATCCCCCCTGCAATGTGTTTCCCTCTGCTCAGGCACCGGCTGAGGTGTTGCTGTGGTGGGAGTGGGGAGCAGCATCCCCTGTGCCCATCACCTCCGGGGCAGAAGCCTTTCCAGTGCTCCTCCCGGTAGGAATGTTTCCCGAAGCTGCTGATTGTAGGTGGGGACTGCTCCCCAGCCCTGCCCTGCAGCCTCGGCACTGGGCAAATGCCATCTGTGTTTACAGTGAGGACGTGTCACTGTGTTACCAGTTTATTGAAATACTAAATATTGAAAAACCTAGACTGTAAATATTTTTATGTGTTTGGATACATCAGCTATGTGAAAAAAACAAACAACTAATTTTGTACATATTGTATTTTTACTATTCAGCTGTACTATACTGGCTCCTCATGCTCCAGAATTTAGGTATCCAACATGAATAATATCCATGTAATAAGCACTTGCCTGAAATAAATATAAAACTGAAATAAACATGCACTGAAATCTGAAACAGGATTCTGGATTTTCCTCCTTGTGCTTTGCATGCAGATGCTTTGCTTTGTGTGCAATTTCCCAGTGATCAGAGCATTGCTTTCTCCCCATCCACAGCTGCTCTCTGGGTGGGTGCTATTGCTCAGCAGGTCTGGACCTCTCCCAGACCAAACCTGAAGAGTCTCCTGTGTCCAGGGGAGGCCACGCTGGGGGGAAGCAAGAACTCTTTCCAGCCTCCAGAATTGGTGAAAACTTGGGGTGCTGCGGGGCTGAGCCCATCCGTGCTGGTGACCATGGCCCTCAGGTGAGGCTCCCCACTTGCCACTTCTCTGTGCTGGCCACTGGGCTACTGTGCTGGGACCCTCTTGGCCACCTTGGGCAGCAGGACCTGGTTGGGGTGTCCTGGGGAGGGTACACGAGGACTATGTGGTAGGGGTAAGGACTTGGAGCTGCATCGGGGCTGAGCCTTCACCTCACCCCTGTCCGTGCTCTCTCCTGCAGGTGGTGAAGCTGGGGGCCTCCTGGTGTCTGTGCCTCCAGGCTGTGGATCAGGAGCACCCTAAGCTGGGACTTGGGTGAGTTGGAGCTGCCTGGTAACTTTGGTGACCACAGGGGTGCTGAGCTTGTCAGGGGCTGCAGAGCACTCAGCTGTGCTGCCCATGGGGAGCAGTGGGGCTGCCAGGGTCAGGGGGGCTCTGAGGGACTCCAGAGGAGGTCAGGGGTGCTCAGGGATGGCTCTGGGGGCTTCAGAGCCACCCCAGCTGCTCCCATGAAGGGATTTGGGTGTGACTGTGGGTGCTTTCAGGCAGACACTGCAGGTAACCTAAATGTACCCCTTCATATTATCAAAGGGACATAAGCAGCTTGTCCAGGGCTGACCTGCTAACTTTAAAATATCACTTCATACAGCAGCCCATGCTCACTCATCAGACCTGTTAATTACCTCTCCCACCCTCTTCCCAGACAGCCCTTGGGATGCCCTGTTCCACCTCTGAAGTTACTTTGGGCAAAGAGAAATTGCTTCTGAAGAGCTCCACAGAATGCCTTGACAATAAGTATTTATTTATATGTTACATTTAAACATAAATAGTTGTGCAATAGAGAATAGTCTGCTCCAAAAAAAATAAATAAGTCAATACACAATATTAATAAAATACAATTAGACATAATGGTATAACAAATACAACAAAGTTTGCAGAGGTTTGTTGTTTCTTTCCAACAGCATTCTATAGTACAGTCCCAACATACCAAAGAAAAATAGCACAGGTGTATTTCTTTACATCACTTCCTCAGGCTCTGTGAGTTGCAGGGGTTTCTCATTCTTGTTAATTTTTTTTTTTTTTTTTTTTTAATACTACTATTTGTTTTTTGAAGTGAACAGACACACAAACCAAAATGGGGGGACTTCAGGTTTGGGTTTTGTTTTCTTTTTTTTTCGACTCTCCCCTCAAATTTCCCTTCCTGCAGGAGAGGGGAATGCTGAAGCACGTGGGCAAGGAGGAGGGAAGTGGCACAGACCTTATGGATGGCTCTGCAAACCAGCATGATGCTGCAGCAACACGGATGAAGTCCCCTGCAACAGTTTCACCTGGCAAGCTGCTGATTCCTGCCCAGCAGAGGAGCACCTGGATGGTGTCTGCAGGATTCTGGGTAAGGCTCCCAGAAAGCTCTGCAGAGCAGGAGGAGGCAGCTCAGCTCATCTGAAGGAGGCTGGGCCCTGCTGCTTCTGCTCTGGACTTCATTCTGCAGAAAGCATGGGAGCTGCTGCCCCACGCAGGGAACCCAGTTCTGTGTCCTAAACCTGTGCTGAGCTGAACTGCTCTGGGCAGATCTTGGCACATGGGAAGAGGTGCAGGGTAAGTTTGCAAAGTAAAATGAAAGCAGCTCTGTGGCACGTGCAGGGCATGAAGATTTCACCAGCAGAAGCTCAGCAAAGGTTAACTGATATTCATAGCTAATGTTGTCAGATCTTCACTGTTCCAAATAACCATGGTGTTTAGTTTAAGGCCATTTACCCAGCTGGTAACCTTATTTACTTTAATTGCTGCTAAATATTCTGCTAAACACAAATCCAAATGTTTTAGCGACAGAAGCTCACACACATTTTCTTCCATGTTCAAGGCACAGACACAGCCCAAGCTCTTCCAAAGACCCAGTCCAGTGTCTGATCCAGCCCTGCCTCCATGGAAGGTTCTGGCAAAGCACACAACGTGCATCCAGGCTGTAAAGGTGCAGTAAGTCAAAAAAGAAATGTTCTAGTATGTGAAATGCCCCCTTTTTAGTATTTCAAATGTGTAGATAGATAGCCAGTCTTCTCAAGAGGGAAATAAGAGAATGCAAAAAGATTTTGTCTAGAAATACAAAGTGAGTGTAACAAGAACTATCAAACACAAACCTTGTCTGGCGAAGGAAAAGTTCTGTATTTAAAAGTCTGTTACAAGTCTCTTTGATATTTATTACATTACATGGAAGATGCAATTAAAACACCATTTTGAAGTTACAGTGCAAGAAATGCTCCATCCCATAACTCACAACAAGGCCACAGTGACAGTCTGCTCATGATCACTTATTTTCAATCAGTGTCTGCACTTTGTAGACAAGGTCTCTTGCTATTCTCAGAATTTCCTCAGCATTATGATGCTCTGCCATTTCTAAAAGACACAGACAAACACTCTTAACTCTCAGCGGCAGGAACTTTTCTGCCCTAGCACTGATATTAACATACCATTAGCATTAATTAATTAGCATAACATTATCATCAATCCAAAAAGCACTGCACGGGGTTAGGTTTGTAGAATTAAAGGCAGAATAGGGGATGAATCCCTTAGTGCTGCAGCTCCTGGCACTGGTTACAAAATTCCCAGTGCCCTGTGACCCCAGAGCAGGAACAGGAGGTCTGGACCCACACATCCTGGTGACCATCCCTCCTGGGACCTCAACAATCTAAAGCTGAACTCAGGTTGATCAGAAGATACTCTGCAGGCAGGGACTGTTGCTGGGGTGTCTGGGATGCAGGTGATAAATACAATTAAGGTGTCTCATAAAACACTTCTGGTGGTACGTGCAAAGTCAAGAGCACCAGGGAGCTTGTGAAAATCTCTGCTGTTTGTTTACATGGAAAGGGAAGAGATTCAGAATGGCCTGGGGCTTGTCACAACAGCAGGAACAACTTCTGACAGTGTGTCTGGGTAAGGGAGAGGGAGCAAACTCTCATTACTTGCTTTTATCAAAATGTCTCTCTTAAGAAAGTGTCTTACCATTAAAAAACTTGATGATATCAGTGAAGTCCATGTTGTTATCACGGATAATCTCTCGATAAACTTCCACAAGTGCTAAGGCAATGAAAAGGACAAAATGTTCTGAAGAGATGTGCTTTGCTGCCCAAATAACTTCCCACACTGTAAATACATCCTCGTACAACAATTCTGAATGGGAATAAACATTACAAGAGCATCTGATTATTCAAATTGACCATTTCCCCTTCTCTAGCTAACATCTTACAGACCTTACACAGACATGAACAGTATTAACAACTCCATCTCCTCCCCCCTCTCCTCCAGCAAGGTCCTGCCATTCCCTTGTGCAGGTGTACCAAGACAATTGGGTTTAAAGGAAAATTAAGGCAGTGTGTCAGTGTGATGGTGCACACACAGCTCCAAGAAGATGCCTGAACTGCAGCACCTTCTGACAGCAGCACAGGTTGGTCATTTGGTCTAGGCAGGGCTACACAACCTGATGCAAATCTGAATGTGCGTCCAGGGCCCCTTTGGCTTTCCTGGCTGGAAGCTCTCCCCTGCTACTCACCATCCACACATTTAGACTGAAACACAGAGCAGTTTTGCACAACTCTAAACTACAGGTACAGAACATTATTACCTCTTTTAAAGTCAAGCAGGAACCATCGATAGCAGAAGTAAAAGTGAGTGTAATCTCCATTCTGGTGCATCAATTCAAAAAGCTCTGAGTCTAGAATCTAAAATGCAAAGCATCAGCTGTCAGTCTCTTGTCTGAAATTAGCTAAGATCACACATTTTTTTTCTTCCAAAAAGCAGTGAAGACTGGATCTTAAGTGCTATTGCTTGTGGACTTCAGCTGGAGCTGGGCTGAGCTGATGTGGCCTCTGCCACACAATCGTCTCCTCTCCAGTAAAATTCAAACCCACTCACCTGGATCAGGGACCGCATGTTGGCAAAGTGAGTGTCCATAGCACCTCCATTGGGGAAGTTCTGGCTCATCCTCTTCATCAGGTGGCTGAAGCAGCTGTAAGCCAGCTGATCTGCAGAGACAAGGCAGAACACTCAGTGCTGGTAATTGTGTGAATTCCTTGAACCAAATTAAACTGCAGGGGAAGGGAAAATTAGGGTTTTCCCCATTGCTGCTCCCTAGCCCCATCACCAGTATTTGGATGAAAGAGGAGTCAGTACCCCAATTCTGGACCATTTTTACAAGTTACATTTCAAAAGAACTCAGCCTGCAGTTGAGTTTTCAGCTCAACTGCCACAGCACAGCTGCTTTGATAATTTAGTAAAATTTAATTTAGAGAAAATATGACTTGAGCTGCAGTTTGATTTTCCTGGTGAGTGAGCTCTGGGTAATGCACATAAATTCTTCTGAAACACCATTTCTAAAGGCACACCTCCCTTCAGAGACCAATGTGTTCCAAAAGAAAACTCTTCCTACCATTATCAAGTATAACCATCAGAGGAGCCAGGAGGTCACACATGCCTTGAACATAACCAATTTCTAGGTGCTCCCAAACATAACTGCAGAAAGAAAACATGAGATAATAGGATTAAAAATCCTCTTGCCATGTTGTGGCATCAATTTGTCCTTCAGCTAAAACACAACTCCTTTTGGAAGCTCCTAAGTGTCTTGTTCTAGAGTGCTGTAAAAGATAAAGCTAGAAGTCCAGAGAAATACAATTCAAATCTTCCAGCAAACTATAAAACAACAAGCATTACTTCTGGGTTTGGTTTATTTTTCCAGGAAAATTCCTAACAGCTTTATAAAAAGCACATAATGAGTCAGAGGAACACCTGAGTCACAAAAGTCACTTGTACTGTGACTCTTGCTGCAGGCATTTCGTGTGTTGTGATATAAAGCCATCAATTGTCTATTTACAGGATGAATTAATACTGAGTTTTCTCTTTTCATTCCTGAAAAGCTAAATACTGTGTCAAAGGTCTAATTTGATTATGCAGGATCAAGTCTTACGCAGCTCTTGAATGTGTCTGTCTCAGAACTTAACATTCCAGAGTATTTCACAGTCCTCTGGTTTTCTCTCCTTGGACAGAGAGACCCAAAAGTTACACACACTGCTTGTATATCATTGGTGTGTGAAAAAACAGCTAACAAAGGCATAACATTCAGTGGAAAAGAGGTCAGATGCTTAAAAGGTACCTGAGGTTGGTTTTTTTGGTTTGTTTTTTTTTTTAGTGAGGCTTTTGTTTTCTTTTTTCACCTAGGTGGTATCTTTCTGATTACACAGGCTGTTATTCCCATATTATTGTAGTTCATGAATGATGACAGAACAGTTCAGTGTACAAGCTGTGTTACCTGCACATGACATTTCGGAGTTTCTCCAAGTTATCAGCAGTAAAATACCAGTAATTCCGATCACATCTCTGGACATCTTTATCAATTCTGTGCAAATTTAAGGCAACAGTGTCCAATAACTCTATCTAGAAGAAAAAAAGTTTCAGTTAGATCTGCTGAGTCTAGAGCATTCCCAGGACATATGGGAGCAGTGGAATACTTGATTGCTGTCCAAAATCCCAGGTAAAAATGGATACACTGGTAAATGTGCCAAGCCTTTTTTCCAAAGTTATTTCCATTCAGCAGAGAGAGAGGCAAAACCTCAACTACTAATCTGTTGACAGCAACACGAACAGAGATGGCAGAGCCTTGAATCTAGATTTATGGTTCCATTTGATTAAATGTAGGTTTTAGCTTTAATTAAATGGCAGCAAAATCCTGTTAAGTGGTGTGCCATCCACATCTCTACACCTGTCCCCAGGCCCTGAATATTTTTAGCTGCTAGAACTGTATCACATTCTTTTCCTGCCCTCCTACTCAAAAAAAAAAAGACCCAAATTTTACTCGCTGTCTTATTTCCAATCTAGCTCAAAATCCAGAGGAAAAGATTTCGATGGAGGAATCCTCAGTTATCATACCATCATCTGCAGTTCTATTTTGGGATTGTCTTTCATTAAATCCTGTCTGAAAAAGTACAGGTCTTTGCTAGACAAGCAGTGCTGTGCAGAGAGAGGATTTGTGTGTTATGACCTACCGTGTAGGATGCGGCGCAGACAGAAGCAACATCCATTAAATAATCCACCTGGGAACACAGCTGCTCTTCTGAGGCAGAATCCTGAGACTGCAGTGCCACCAACTTGGCTTTCTGCACACGTGCTGTGTCTGGATCAGTCCTGCCCAAGTCAGTGCTGGTTTCCTCTTCAGCCCCATCCTCGAAGGAGACGCTCTGCCCGTCGCTGCTGGACAGGATGCCCGAGGCCACGGAGTAGTTCCTTGAGGAGGGCAGCCCCGAGTCAGGGGAGTCAAACTCCACAGCAGCTGCTGGTGTCTCAGCAGATACCACAGTCAAAGTGGGCTCATCCTGACCTTTGGAGTCCTTCTCCCCTGAGTCTGCTTCATCTACGGATATAAAGACCTGGGGTGGGCAAGGGAGATAAAGAACATTGGGATAAAGCAGGGGAGAATGGAGAAGCAAAAGCCAATAATATAGCAAACAGAGCTGCAACCATGAGAGAGGAATGAGTGCATACATCAGTGAACAAGAGCACCAATCAGTAGAGCTTCCCTGCATGCAAACAGTTGAAAGCTCCTTAATCTTTATACTGAAAGTCTAACAATAATGCCAACTTCTGATCTTGTATCTGTCTCCTCCTTTCATAATATTTATTTAGAAATACCCTGGAAAGCAGTGAAGCTTCCCCAGCTGCAACACTAAAAATACCTGATCATGGTGATGGATCTTTGAAGACCACCAACACACCTCAGGCCTCTGACAACCCAGTTCAGCTACAGCTGTTTCAAGTCAAGACTGGCCTTCAAATTCTTTTCACCATGCAATCACTTTACCATTTTTCTTGCTAAAAAAACCTCTTTGTTGAACTAAGTTCTCTCTTGCCTTATTCAAATCAGTGACCAAGCTGTTTGAGGGCTGCACCAAAGACCCCCTCTTCCAAAATTACACCCAATCTGTCAATAAGGGACCTGACAGGTTGCTTTACTAGTAGCAATCTTTTGCTCTACGCTGGATTCGAATAGACCAATAAATAAGGGAACTCAAAAGCTATTTTCCACTGTTGGTGAACCTTAAAGCCCCTTAGGCAGGTCCTGCTTAGGAACAGCAATGGACTGCCCAAAACACAGACTTCCTCTCATCTCTGTTACAGAAGCACTGCACAAGATGCATGCAGCTCCAGGCTGATGGAGCCATGCTAACCAGCATCTCTGCTTCCCTGGGCTGTACACACCAGGCTTCCCATGCTGCTGGCACCACCCAGGGGAAGGGCAGGGAGTACCTACATCATTGCTGATGGTAGAGTCCCTGTGAATCAGTCTCTGGACGTGGCTGTCAATGCTGCTGCCCGATGAAAACTTTGCCAGGGTGGCAGAGTGTGATTCCTTCTCTCGCTGCTTTACAATGACCTCACAGGCTTTCCACTCAGCCATGACCTTCTGATACCGGAGAGCAATGTCTTCATCCACCTGCAGACAGAAAGACAGACAGACAGATCCTCAAATGGTGGTCCTTCTGGAAAGACAGCACTAATAAGGAGTAGAAACTGAGGCGGGGGGTGTCTTAAGTGTCATGTCTCAAACCAAAAGGGGTCCTGGAGCTTTCCTGTGACTGGAAAGGACAATGTTTGGAGCAGATGTGGTGTATTTACTGCAGGGAACAAACTGTCATTGTAGACCTAAAAAAGATTCATGTAAGTATGTGTATGCATCATGAACTTCACACTTAAGAATTGTTCAGGAGAGGACAAAAATGTCACTGACTTGCCTGTGAAGCCTCACGTAGAAGCCAGATGCAATCTGATGGAGCAATTGCTGCCTCTAAGAACTTTATTCCTCATTCCATTACATCTTCTTCCCAACTCTAACACAGCCCTTGCAAGAAATTCTAGGTCTGTAGACACCAGCCTGGGCAGAGTCAGATGCTGGGAAAGCTCCTGAAGAGAAATCCAGGCTCACACAGCCCAGCCCTGCAGCTGCCCTGTGGAGGGCCAGATCCCACCACTGCTTCCCACAGTAATAAAAAAGATTCTTCCCACTGCTGCCTTCCTCTGCTGCAAGACAGCCACAGAATCCCCCCCCCTTGAGCTGTGAAGGGACATGTAGTAATTTCATTGCTCTGTCACTTGTCAAGAGCTGAAGAGAAACCACAATTGTGAGCTGGCTTCAGGCACTGGGTTCTCTGGCTGGAGCTGCCACCAGAGTGTTCATGCTAAGAGCTGCAGGCTGTTTGTCACTTGAGGTAGCTGTTGAGTCATGGATCATAAAACACAACAGTTAGTGGAAGGCTGGAAGACAGTCATGTTTGGGAGTACCCCAGATATTGAAGGATGACTGCAAAAATGCCATTAGAAGGCAAAGAGCATAAATCACCTGTGATGAGTTCTGTTAAGGACACAATGGGTTTCCCATATGTGCAGATGTTATGACTGTTTTCATGTTGTTCCTGTTCTGAGGAGTTGGTTATTGCTGTTTGTACTACAAGTCTGTAGTTGAATAGGTGTGTGTTGTATGTATGTACTGTATGTAGATTAGTGCAAGGGAAAACAGATCAAATTACTGTAGCAGTTTTTATTAAGAATGCTGCTTATAAAGTGCCCAGTGCTTACAAGATAGTTATTTTTTCCATCACAAGGCTCTGGGTCAGTCTGCCCTTCTGATCTGCAGGTGCTCACAGGGATATAAACTACCCCTTGGAATATCAGATAATTGGGAGTTAGCAAATCCCAAATTTTTTTATATATAAACCTTTCCTTATCCATTTAAGGAACAGGATCAGCTACTGCATGAGTGCTACCTCCCTGGTAATAACAGAATAACAGAAAAGTATGTTAATTATCTTCCAGGACAGACCTCATTACTGTTCTAGACAGTTCAGCAAACATTTGGGTGGTTCCTAATGTCAGTTAAAAGCCATGTTTTACACAGACCCAGACCTTTCCCAGAGGGCAGTGTCCTGCTCCAGTGCTGTGGCTCTGCCCAGAACATCTCCTGCCCCAGCAGCCAGGGATTGAGACCCACAGCAGTGCTGGGTTCCAGCCCCATCTATTATCCAGGCACTTGCCCAGTAATTGCAACAAATGAAAGCACTCAGCAAAGTAAAAAGTTAGTACTGTTATAAAGAGATAAGCAAAGGGAGATAATTTAACTGAGAGATGGGCAAACTGTGGTTCCATTAATGGAAACTATAGACTTAATGCCAAGTTTTAGGCTGCAAGATATGGCTGTGACATAACATGGGCAATTACTCACTGACCAACGTAGCAGCAGCATGGGAGGTATTAAAGAGCTATAATGTCTCATTGGAAATTGCAACTTATCTTTTACAGAGGCATGCCTTATTTATCCTTGCAAAAGCAGAATGAACATGCAATTCAAACCTTCCTCTGGGTACTTAAGCCTCTACACAGTAACTCCAAGTGCCTCCAGAAGCTATGTCTGGGCTGTTCACAGACATGTGCTTTTCAGACATGTTAATGTGATATTACAATCCCTCTGCTAACGTGTGTGTCACTTGTGTTTTCTGCAGCATTTTGTACCTAGAAATATTAAACAGTAATAAAGACTAACACTTGCTATCCCACCTGTTCCACTGTAACTGGGTTCCCTGGAAAACTGTGCTTACCTGGTCCATTTCCTTTTTGGCCATGCCGAATTTATAGTGACCCAAGAGGAATGGCCACACTTCCTTTCGAATCTCATGCTGTACCCCACCGTAGTAAACTCTTCTCAGTAATTCCAGTTCCTTGTAATTCTACAGCAGTCAGGAGAAAGGGGCATTGAAGGCAATACATCTCTATTTTCCTCAGGCATGCATTATACACTTAATATCAGGTATAAAGACAGTGGAATGCATGCATGGCACTAAATTTCTAAACTAGAGCTGTGCCTTTAGGGCCATAGCTCAAGTCCAGTTGTCTCCCATGAAAATAATATAACTTAGGAGACTAAAGGAGTAACGAGGTAAGTCTGATGTGAACTGATACCTTTGCCATACCTTTTCCTGATGGAAAGGATAAAAAAAGACCATAAGAATCAACTCTCTAGAAAAAGAAGTGATCCTGGGAAGACTCTGAACCACCTTTAATAACTCCTGGGGTAATTTCTAAGGGACTCTTTGCTTATTGCAGCAGAGTATGGGAGCTTGTTTAATTAATGATCATAAAGGTGCTCTGCTAGTTACCTTCTTGTCCTTCTGATACTTGCTCCAGACCTCTTTTGTCAGGCCTCCATCAGCACTGGATGGTCTGTCAGGTGGGATGATGGTGTGGTTCACCAGGGCAGACAGATGGGTTCGCACGGTTGACAAATGGCGGCAGTAGGCAAGCCCTGGGGTTGGGGCAGGAGGGAAACTTTAAAGAGAGATCTACACCACTGAAGATGAAACTGGACATTTTAATAATCCTGTGTGAAATAAACTTGCATTGTACTGTGTAAGAATGAGGAATTGCAACAGAGCCAAAGATGAAATAAATCTTAGACAAACTAGTAAAATCCAAGTAGAATATTACATTACAGTATCAAACTACATTCTGTCTTCACTAAGCATCACTTCTCCTATTGCAAAACCCACAAATAATGAGAATTATGAGGCTGTGATACTGGAGTCACATCCACCCTGCTGTCCTGAGGTGATCTGGCCTGCAACAAGAAATTTGGGCTTGAACTGCCTTCTAAAAGAAACATCACGGGTTTTTTTAGATAAGCATACAGATACCACAAGGGCTGGATACAAGCAGCTTCACTTACATCCATAAAAGGCTCTGGAAACTATTTGCCTCTTCATACTTTCACATAGCATCTTCAGCGGAGTTCTGTGGAGACACATGGGGTCATGGGGACAGAGATCATAATGAATTTTATGCTGATCTCTATGACCTACCCATAGCAATTCTTTCTCTGCACCAAGATTTATTTAGCTAAAGGACAACAACAATAAGAAACTACATTTATGAAATCATTTCCCTCCCAGCATTTTGCCTCCAAACAGATCCAAACTGGCCCAGTTAGCTACAACTGCTCTAGATGCATCAAAAAGGTCCTTGTCAACCTAGATGAAAATGTTCCCCTCACTGCAGTCATTAATGACTTGTTAAAGAAAGTTAGATGCAATTTTTTTATATGAAAATGTGACCTGAGAGTAGTTTAATAGGTTAGTTTTAATAAACTAAATTTCCTGCAATATCTCCATCTTTTTATGTTAGATTAGAACCCACTTGAAAATTGTTATTCTCTGTCCCTGATACCACAGCCAATAAAACCTCCCTGCTTTTACCTGTGGCATGCACAGAGTCTCCCAGGTGAGCTCCCTGCAGTTTGCTCACCTATCATGGATGCAGTTGCAGCAGCTGGGAATGTCATAGGGAGAGCTGCCTGTTGAGCAGGAGACACAGGAGGAGCCTTGGCTGCAGTGCTCCAGCTGCCACGACAGCAGGTTGGCCCCAAAGCCTTGCATCTCAATCATGTCACTGGTGTCTAGAAAAAATCCCAAAACAGCAGGCCATCAACTCAACTCTTTTCTCTCTTGTCCCCCTCTTCTGTGCATCCTGATGGCTTCATGCTTTACTTCTCAGCAAGCTCTGAACCTTAATTCCAAAAAGAGGAAAGCACCATCCCAGTGACCTCAGAAACACACCTAATCCAGCTGCATGCTCTGCACAGTCACTGCCCATGAAATCAAATCCCTTCATCATTTCCCCCTTTCTGGCCAGGCACATCCCAGTTCATGTTTCAAGAGAACAGAGAGGAGGGTGCTGCAGTAACCACTGCCCCTGGGGCTCTTGTGTACTGCTACATTAATGCTAGTTATGGCCAGAAAATAACATCTAACCTGACTTCCTATTTAATTCAGGTCCTAGAATTTCATTTTGGAATCAGCCATTTTACTGCTAGTGCAGCTAAAGTGCAAGTCTGAGCATAAAAGAAAAAAAGGCAAACTGACTCAGGTGTTTCAGAAGATACTTCTTTCCCCCTCAGAACCAGATCCTAAAATACTGAGTACAGAAGGATAGTTTGAGCCCTGCTGATTTCAACACTATGTCTATAAAAGTGGGATACTCTGCAGGAAATGTGATCCAGCAGTATAGTGCAGCTTCTTGACTTACCCCTGCTCCACAATCTATTTGCCTTTTTAACCAGCTTCAGAAAAACCCCCAAAAATCACCAGCTGCCTTTAGAAAGCTTGGCTTCAGCTCTTCAACTGTCCCAGCCGGCATTTGAGCTTGTGGATTTTTTTGTTTCATAATAAATAACTGGCCTTTCAGCTCACCCATGATTAAAATTAAGGCAAATGCCATAATACTGTATGTCACTAAATTAACATTTGTAAGCAAAATCCAGTCCCCTGGGCCGTGCTTTTAAAACATACATTTGTTGGGTGGTGGTAGGGGCAATTCCAAACCATCTCATGCATTTTAAATCAAGGCAGCATAAAGCATTTTAGTAGTGCCTGTTAGAAGGTGGGCATAGGTGAGGAAGGAGTGAAAACATTTGTTAACAGAAAAGCACAGGCTCATGCGGAAGCAGTCACGTGTATCTCATTTCACAAAACAAAGTGTGATGCAAAAATGCTCTTCACCTTAATTCTTCAGGAAGGAGCTGAATGACCCAGTATTTATTGCAGCTTCTTATTGGGTTCAAGTAAAAACCATCGGACAAACATTTTTAGATCACTTTTTTGCCTCCCCCTCTACAGACAAGAAAAGTGGGTTTTTCAGTTTTAATTTTTCATTTCAGTTTTAGAGAAACAAGGAAAGAACCCCACAGAACCTAAAGATTCAGATGAAAGGTACCTGGATTAGTGAAGAATTAGAGTGAACAGCATCTTTTACTTAATTGTAGTGGTGTTATCTGTAACTTCAGCTACATGCAAAAGTCGAGCATGTTGCAAAATATAAAAGCAAATGGCTGGCAAACCTGCTACAACAGTGTTGTCATTATTTAACAGGGATGCTGCTGGAGAGACAACAGCCAGTCCAGTCTAGTTTAGCAAGAATCACTACTCAAACAGCAGACTAATTCCTACCCCTGCCATCACCTTCAAGATGAAGTAAGTACAAGCAGGGATCTGACAGCTGTCCTAGTGGGATAACTGAAAATTTCCATCACCTGACTGCAGCCTAGGTTGTGTTTCGTATGCTTTAGATCACAGCACTGACCCCTTATCACGTGTGTGGCAGTGTCAGACCTTCCTCCTTCCTCTTAACACCCACAGCCAGACATGATCAGTTCAGACACACAGAAACTTCCTGAAATACTATCTTTTTTCAAGGGGAACACTGTATCTTACAATTTCTTCCCATTCATACCTTCCAAGAATTCTCTATTACTTTGGGCTGGCCTTTATCAGTTCCTAGGGGCTCCTACCTTGGGACAAGTACCTGGGCACCCCACAGGAAGAGGAGCATCTCCCTGAGCACACCTTTATATCCTACCCAAGCAGAATTCAGCACAATGCAGAGATGCAGAACAATAATTGGCTCCAACAGCTGGTCCCACCAGACCAAGCGTAACATCCATCTGGAAACAAACTAATTTTTCTGCTATTTAAAGTTATGAGCATCTTATCTGGAGTCAAGATACACTGTTTTTAAAAAACAAAAGTACCAGAAGAAGCACTTTCATGCTAATGCAACAAATAAAAAATAAAGCCAAGGGCCAAGCTTGCAAGTGGTCACTCTGCTTCCTATGCAGGGGACAAATTTCTGATAGCTGCTTTACAGCCTGATAACAGAAGATTCTGTTCTTGCTGATACACTCCAGTTATTAGAAAAAGGCAGAGGCTGTTTTGATTGCAACAGGAGCATGCCAGGTTTGGCACAGGCACTCAAGACAACACTTTGTTGATACTGAAGCTGTGCAGGAACTGTTAAGCCTAGAGGGGAAAGAGATTCCACATGAAGTAGTGGAAAAGCCTTGACAGCACCTGCCTGTCTTCTTGTCAACTGCAAGCCTTAGAATCAGATGTGCAGGAGGGGGTCTGGCATGAGAAATGGGTTGTTTTGTACACCATTCATCTGCCTCCTTTGAGGAAGCAAGGACTTCTCAGTCTCCAGACTTAGCTACTAGGTCCTGAATGCTTGTAACTCACACACATTTGTGCAGAATGGCAGCTTCATGTTATGACTTGCTTTAGGAAAACAATCAGCTAAAAAGTGTTTGGAAGGTGGAGGATCTTGCAGCTGATCTGAAACCCACCTGGTCTATGAATGCAAAGAGTGGAATGAAAGCACCTAACCACAGAAATGTATTACATCTCCATTAAATCTTCTCTACACACTTCTGTTACCTTGTAGAGATATCCAGATCATGCACACCCGAACCATTCCTGTGCTCAAACTAACTCCCTACACCCTGCCCCACTCCACCTATGCTGGCACACTACTTTTCTGATCTTGCCCAGCAAATGGTTTACTCTTGCTGCAATAGTTCACTTCTGACCCTTCTCATACAAGGCTGCCTTCCCCAGCCCCTTATGCTGACACAACTAACTCATAGAGGGAGAACACAAAGAGCTGCTATACTCCCTCCTTCTCCTGTGAGAACATGCTCTAGTATCCAATTTTGATGGATATCAAAAGCCTCCAAAGGTGAGGTTTGTCTGTTCAGCAGCACATCTGCTCACAGGAGAGGGAAGAGGCTGTTGTTCCCAGTTCCCATGGGCTGTGAGCACATCCCTTGCCCCTCTGCACACGCAGGCTCCAGATCTCAAGGCCTGAGTGAAATGTTTCTCCCTGTAATAATGCCAACACTGTCGTATGCATCAGTGGAAGGAGCTGCAATAGAGCTCTGGGACACAGAGGGAGGAGGATAAAAACCTTTCATCCTATTAGGAGCTGTGAGGTTCCGAGAGCAGATCATTGATAGCATTGCGTGGAGCTTATCTTCCTCCTCCTCATCATCGTCAACAGAGGCAGAGCGGCTGGCAGCTAAGTGGTGGTAGTTAATAGTTACTGCTCAAAGAAAATAGTGAAAGAGGAGCATAAGAAGAGAGAACTCAGTTCTGCAGGAAAGCTCAAAAGGACACGTTCAGCAAAGACAAAGGACCTGAAGCCTGCCCTCTCCCCGAAGGCACAGGCTCCTGTAAATGGGTGTGAAAAGGGAGTTTCTTACAGAAAAAAAGCATGTTCCACCAAATCCAAAGCAGGCCAGCTCTTGACAGGGCACAGCCTGTGCTCCCAGAGCACGTGTGTCAACACGGGGAACACAGAAAGGTCCCAGAGCCAGCCTGCAGTAGGTGGGGATGCTTTCAGCAAAACTCCATGGGAATTCAAGGCTCCAGCGAGCCTCTCTCCTTCACCATGCTGTGATCAGTGCTGTGGCCTCTTTACCACTCTGAAACCTACGCCAGGACCTGGACAGCAAACATTGCTCCCCAGGGCTGCCTTGCACTGCACACAACCTGCACACAGGCCAAGGCAGGATGGGCTTTTGCTGGTGTGAACTTACCTGTGCAAATGCAGAAGCCCTGTGAAAGAATGGCCACCAGTGTGGGGCTGTCCCCAGGAGTAAGAAGGGTTCAGATGAGGTTTCTGCTTTTTCAGCTGCAGTTAAGTCCCAATCTAAGCAGTAAATCCAAATCCTCCATAAACTTTAGGGTCTGATCTTCCTGGGAAATTCTTGCTTCTTTGCCAAGGGGAATAAAACTGAACGTGTTTTTGAGAACTAGCTCAAATGCCTTCTTGCATGTAAGGGATTTGTATTCACTGATGACATGAGGTGGTTTGGTGCTTGGGAACTCATTTAGTTTCCTTGGAAGGGCCTTTATTTATCTATTGTTAAGTTCTTGCTTCCAAGCCAGGAAAACTTAGCCCAGGGAGTTCTTGGGGTACTTTAAGAGTTGAGTTTGGTTTTTTTTTTCTAATAACAACATTATGAGCAAGTAGTGTGGCCAATAAAAATATCCTCACTTTGGGAGCAAAACTGCTCTTGGCTAGTTAAGCAATCTTTTTGCTTTTCGTCTCAGTTTGCAAGCCCACGGGAGTATTTTGAAAATTTCCTCTGAAAAACAGAGAGTAAATATAAATAAGATTCCCTACCTAAAATCCATTTCCACTAAATCAGTTTCACTGCATCAAGAAACCCTACAGAAAGCTGTACCTGTGATCATAATTATCACACAATTAAAATTTGCAATAGATATTCCCCCTCTGACTCCCAGAAAAACCTTGCTTGTTTGTTACTTTCAGTTCCTTCCCAGGATATTACTTCAAGGGTTTCATATTTTTATGTGTGTTTGGTTGTTGTGAGTTTTGGTGTAGGTTTTTCTTTGGGTTTTTTTGTTTTGTTTTGTTGCTGTTGTTTTCATTTTGTTGGTTTTTTTAACAAAGTGAAACACAGTCACTTACTGTTATCATGCTTGTGTCCTGGATAAATAATTCTGAACACATAGTCTGTAGAAGTGTCAGCTGGCATTTCCTCAAGGTCCACTGATTTGTTGCTGTTCCGTTTCCGAAGCTTTGGAAATACCTTGCCCTAGAGAAAATAATGATTCCATGCATTCAGCTAGGAATGATTAGCAGAGCACAGCAAACTAACTGCTTCACACTTTTGGCATTTTAAATCTTAAAATGAAACTTTCCATGTTGGGAGGAGGTGAGGGAGAAAACAAGAGTAAAATCAGAGATAGAGGGGGTACTTCACTTCTCTGTGTACTCAGGCCACAGTTTTTTCTTGGGCACCAGCTTCTGCAATAACCCAAGCCTCTGGCAATAAGCATGTCCCAGCCCACTTGAGTCTCACTCCCTATCGTTTGGGTTCATATTTTGATACAATAGCAGATTCTAGCTCATTGCTCAATCTGGCAGTGAAGGCATGAACAACTTTTATAGACTATCTGTCTAAGAATCAAACTGGATGAAGTAGAGGTACTCTGCCTCCCCCTTTGACTTCCAGCTGCTTTACTAACACACACAGACACTGTGGAGCAGGATGCTGGTTGAACAAAGATCAACCCTACCACAAGCAGCTCAGCAGAAAAAGCTGTACCTTGCCCTGTTGGGACCAAAGTGGTGGTTCCAGCTGACCACGAGGCAGAAGACCATTTTCCAGACAGGAAAGGAATGCGAGGAGGTGACCTCCTTGGGGGAAGTGCAGCGGAGGTCTCTGAGTTCCATCCTGACTCACCAAGACTAATGTCCATCTGCCTTCTGCTGCAAAGGAGGACAAGGGAAGTCCACACTGTTACATCAAAACCTCTGTTTGTTGCTCTTGCCATCTATGGAAATTTTATTTATGATAATCTCTAAGCAGATAAATAAACCTCTAAGTCACAGTGCAGCCTAGGGATGATCTCAGTCCTTAGTCCTGAAGAAGCTCAGGACACAAGCAAAACTGTTTCATGCAGAAATATTTAAAGTGATTCTGAACAATAATATAATAAATAATAAAGGAGTAAGTAAACTAAGTCTCTGGTGTATGACACGATTTGACAAATGACAAACAATTTAGACTGAAAACCAACTGAATGGATATAACCAGAGGCTGTCAGCTTTATTCTTGTGAGAATTAGCAAATCGCATTCTCTGTTGTAAATTTTTCTCATCTATCTTCACTGTCATTAGAAATTCAGCACAAATAAGGAAAAACACCTTGGGTCACGGATACTCTTTTAGGCATAATGATCTGCATCTTGTACAATTTTCAAAAGAATGTAAGTGAATTAAGGTTCTTAATTTCTGTTTCCAGAACAGAATTAATGAGGCCTCTGGAGCCCCCTGTGAAAGGGGGATCTCTAGGAGCAGGATATATTCTGCAGCATGGCAGCCTGGGGATGCACCTGACCACTCAGTGAAATTCTGGACAGGTACAAAGTGTCCTGGGGAAGCTGGGTGGAGGAAGGGACTTGAACTAGTGCTGCCATTTGTCTTCCTCTACCAGCCAGGATTCTGGGTTTTCCCCCTCATGTCTGTAACCAGTCAGAAGTGCTAAAGATACTGAGGGAAAAAAGAAGCAATCCTTCAGGAGGCTCTCCTACCTATGTATTTTAAAGCAATATATATAAAATGTCTGCTAAAACAAGCTTTTAATTCAAAAGGTCCTGCAGTCCAACTGTAACTCAAACCTGACTCTACAGTCTGGTGATCCCCTCCTTGACCATTACAAGGGAGGGAGGATTATGCTTCACAGAGCCAAAGCTTCTGTGTTTAATACCTGCTGCTCAGTTTCCCACACAGGAAGGCACACAGGAAAAACAAAGAACATAGGAAGCAACTGGAGCAGTGTTAGGCAGAGGAGTTCTTACCAGGCCTTTCAGTGAAGACATCTGAAGAAGAAAAATGGTCTGCCTCCTTTTGCAATAAACCCCTAACAGGCACCATGTACAATGGTGGTAGCATTAACATTCCCCTGGCAGAAAGGAGCTTTGGAAGTGCCCCCATGAGAAGAAGGTTTATGCTTACGTTGCTGATGGCAGTGAATGCAGACGATCTGGCTGAGTGGTACTATTAATGCGTAGTCCCAGTAAACACTAATAGGGAAGGAAAAAGTGCAGGAAACATTGGGGTTTTCTTTCCATATTCAAGAATGCTTGCAGTTCCAAGCACGCAATAAAAGGGTTCTGCTAAGTTAATAACTGCTTATTAAATCTAATCAGTTAAGATAAATTAATTGTCAAGTAAAAGGCCAAGCACCTAGTTCTCCACAGTGGGTACATCTGGCACCAGCCCTTTCACAATCTCTCTCTTCACCTCCCCTTCCCCCCTGCCCCACACCAGGTTCAAACAGGGCTCTGGATAAGACAAAAATGCTTGAGGCAGACTTCAGGACAGCCAGGTTCAGTTCTGCCTTGCATATGCTAGTTATGGGCAGCAGCACTGAAATCCACTGGGACTCAAGCTTACAGATTAAATGCTGGAAAAAGCCCTGAACCCTTTTAAGAACAGCCCCAACAGAATTTAGCAATAAAAGCAAGGGCAGAGGGCTTCATTAATTCTCTATTAAAAATACACATGAAGTTTTATAGAAAGAATGGAGTGGATTAAGCATTCAAGAGCACTGCTCTGGGGTTGAAGGAAGTACTCCCTGAGGAAACATACCTTGCCTGGTTCAAGATTTTACCTGTCTTACTACTGAAGGAGAATGCCAAATTAGATGAATAACTGATCTAACGAAAGACAAACTACATTGCAGATCTCTCTTTTGAGGCTCAAATTAGCCATGCTTGCCAAGTGATTTGTGAAACCCTGAAGGGAGGTACTAGCATTGTAAGGATGGAAGGTAGTATTGAGTCTGTTCTCCCAAATACCTGGAAAAGCAAGCTTTTTTTTTTCCTTTTCAAAAAGCCTTGTATCCAAATGCATTATAGGACTTTTGGAAAGTCGACTAATCTCTGGCAAAAGAGGAACAGAACCCAAGCTGCCTGACATCCCAACTTACGCACTAATCAAAAGCCCTTGAATCAGCCTTGTCACACTTATATCGACAATTCTACCAGAAATAAACATCATGAATGCTTCCAATGTTTTCCTGAATGCAGTGACTACCTTTTCTCCAGCTCTGAATCTCCAAGGGTTCCATTCATCAGCTGATTTGGAGTCCACTTCAGTGTCAAACTATCTGCTGACTGATGGAGGGAGAGATAGCCAGGAATTGCCTCCAAGTCATCTTTCTGTTCACAGAAGCAACAGACAGACAACCCAGGTTATATTCTCTCCAGGGACAGACAGGCAGCAGGTCTGTGTGTTGGCCTAAAACTCAGTGTACTCACTGGCTGGACTAAGACGTTGTTCTTGCCATACAGGAGGTGTGTTTGGGAGTTCTGGTGCAGGGACTCCACATACTCCCGTGCCGAGGCAGCAAAGCGATCCTCAGAGGCGCTCCCGCTCGAGTGCCGCTTCCGGATCTAACACACACAAACCCCAGTCAGGGCAGGCCCAGGAGGATGGGAATCATGGCACCAGCAGGCCAATAAAACAGGAAGAGTTTCAGTCAGACCCATCTCTTCTACTGTCAACCTGTGCCTTCACTCAGAAACAGTGACACAGTAAATACCTACTCCCAGGGCTGGGCGCTTGGAGGGAGAGTCCTGGCGGCCGTGTGCTCCGTGGATCCGGTGTCGCTGCACCAGCTCATCTGCTGAAGGGTCTGTCCAGTAGTGGTCAGCTGTCTTCAGCTTGGTGTACTCCAGTGCACATGGTCCAACTAAGAAAAGAGCCCAAGAAAGAAACCTTCTGAGTGTTCAGAAGCATGCATAGTCTTATCCTGCTGGGCAAGTACTGAAAGTGAGATTTTCTTCCCAAGCTAAGTGAATATTAATGATCACTTAATGATCCTACAAGATCAGCCTGTAACACAGACAACAGATTTAACAACATATCAGATCCTGTTATCCAAGGCTGTATAAAAATATTCCTGTAGGACACAATACGCTGCTCTTGTAGTTACAATCTGCTAGAAAGCATTTAGTAAAAGCCCTTCCCCTTCTGTTCTCTGATCCAACCAATAATTATAAATAAAAGCAGGTGACTGGTCTCCACTGGCCTCGTAAGCAGAAAACCCATCTTCTATGTTTTTCCATTATAAATAGTTGAACTACATACTATAGAGAAAAATAACCTTTGGTAACACTATTGTAAAATGTTTTAAGAAACAGTTTGTTTTCTATAGCATAAGAAGTAACTTTGTAAGAACTTACCTAGGAGAGAAGCCAGTATAGGGCCACATACAGGATCTGCCAGTAAAGCTTCTTTTTCATAATATTTACTAGGAATAAAAGACCAGCAACCAGTTAAAAACACCAGTGGCTATTTTTAAAAGCTCTTATGCCTCCTAGTAGCATGAGTCCATTGACTTTAAAATAACATGCTGCTGCTTAGCATGGCTTCAGAAGGCATGTTCCAGGTCGGATGGTATAAAAACTGGGGCCAACACACATCCAATAAACCTGTGCTCCAGACTTCTATATTTAACAAGATGACCACCACCTCTACTTTGGATCCATACTCTGCCCCAGTCAGCTGTGTAATCTCAGGCAAGTCAGTTCCTCTCAGAAGGCTTATTCTGCTTCAACTGTTCTGGAACTGAGAGGCAGGAGCTTGCCTCTTGCTAAATGTGTTTACCCAGTATATTTGATCTGGGGCTTTGGGCACTAATGCAATATGGAGACAAACAATAACACTCTGCAAGCAATTTTGTCAGTTTTCCACAGAGACCAAGAGATCCACACATTCTTCTATCATATCTCTTCTATCACACATATCTCTTCCATCTGTGAGGAATAATCCTGAAACACTGTGAAGAACAATGAACTACTACAAACAGTAGCTCCTGCAATGACCCCAAAGTCTTCTCATCACAGAAGGCAAAGTTGACTTATAAAGCCCCATAGCCAAAAAATCAAAGCACCCAAATTTCTTCAACTGTCAGTGTCCTCTGCTGTCTCTTCCACTAGATGGGGCTCAAACTCTAGAACACAGCTCTCAGACCCACGGGCTTTGGGTAGCCCAGACTGTGCACCCCCTTGCAGAATTACAAGAGCACCAGTGCAAAAACATTGCCATGGCAGGGGGTACAGATGTACCTTTCTGAGGCCATCAGAAGCTTTAGGGTTCTTACCTTTCTCTTCTTATGGGAAATTGTCCCCAGTGTGCCCCTTAATTCTGTTTTAAGAAGTTACGGGATGGTAGGAAGGTACATGGGGTAAAGAACCATCTCTGGGGAAATCAAAACTCATGTTTGACAGTAGGGAGAAGTGCTGGAATATGTCATAGAACAGAAAGAACTTGTCCTTTCCTTTTAAGGAGCCCCCGTGCATTGCATTCATACAGCACTGATCCTCTTCCTTCTACCTGAAGTCTGCATTACACAAGTTTTAAGAAGACTTTTGATTAAATCCCTTGTTGCAGATATCTAAACAGATCAGTCCAACAAATCCCTGTGCTTCTGATTCTTTCCTTACCTGCTGTTATCCACAATATACTGCACAATCTTGTCCAGGACTTTCTCGATCAAGGCTGTCCGAACCCAGATGTGTTTGATGGCCTGGGGTGTCAGGACAGGGGGTTTGCTTGTGGCTGATCCCTGTCTCTTGAGGGGCTCCTGCCCATTTGGCTGATTTTTCCTGCAAAAGAAGATAAAGAAAAACTAGTCAGAATTCAGACTACTGTTCTCTCAGAAAGCTCTCCAGAGAAAGACTGCAGGAAGGTGCTGGAATGCACAGCACATATCTGACAAATGTGCAACTGTATAGTAGTTGTCTACATTGTGTTAGTACTCATTATGACTGGAGTACAGAGTTTTAATCGGGGATTTTCTGAAAACCATGGCTCTAATGATTTAGGATGCCTCAGTTCTGAGTTACAAATAGAAGTCTGTAAAGATTACCTAATTCACAGACAGATGCTAAATGAACTCTAAAAAAAGCCCTCAAACAGGTCTGTATCAGTGATCTCAAGCTACACAGTCACCTACTCAAAATATTTTTTTCAGTTCTGGAGTATTAGGAAGAGCCCAACATTTGAGCTCCTCCAAAACTCCCACACACCAGGCTGAAATGAACAGTCTGTAAATCCACTGCAGAGCATACACCCCAGAAGAATGAAAACCCAACAAAATCAAAGTGTAGCAGAAAATAAGCAGCACCTGATGAACAGAAGTTTGCTTCTTATCGAACAAAGATTCACACTGAGCTGGAAAAGCCACAGGGAGGATGGTAAGAAGTTGTTACTGTTCTCTGAGGTGTGTCTGGTACCTTCAGACTGAAGCTAGCCACAACACCAAGAAGCCACACAGTTGTTTCAGCATGAGATATTCCCTCTGACACCAGAAGCATGGAGTAGGATTTGGGATACCACAGGCAGAGGGTTTCCAGGGACCTGCTGCCACAACATCCCCAGGCAATCCTTGGGCACAAACCCATCTTTTCATTCTCCCTGTAAATCACCACATACAGCTACAGCACAGTCTGTGCTAACGTCTTGGCAGCGAAATCCCATCTCCTACCACCTACAGAATGACAACAAGACAACTAAGAGAGAAGCAACAGCAAACTGAGAAACTAGAACTATAGCAAATGAACATCCAAAGCCAGCGGGGAGCTTACTTACAGCCAGGACCCCCTGCTTGTTCCTACTGCATAAGCCAGCACAGCAACACGTCCACCTCAGAAAACAAAAGCTGAATGCTGCCTTTGAGACAGGATGGCAAGCTGGCTCTACAAAGCACCTCCCAAGCCAAGACATATACATGACACCACTAATATGAGAGGAATTCAAATGTGTTTAATTGCCTCCTAAACAGGGGCTTTCTTAAGCCACAGCCTCGGGAGGATTTAGGCTGCTGCAGCTATTCTGTCTCATTTCACATGTTCAATGAAGCAGAGTCCACCCCCTGCAGCACTTCCTAATAGAGTCTCTTTGCTGTGCAGATCTTCTACAGCACTTAAAAATCTGTGGTCGTTGATAGCTGAAAATTATGAAAAATTTATCCAAGAAAAACCACAGAATTTAAGTTCAGTTGCTTCCTTCTGTCAGAGGGCACAGCCAAAGGTCTCTGGTGGTTGGAGTAGAGTTCATGGGGGCTCTTAACCGAGGAGAAAGCCTGGGGAATTTTCAGTAGAAAGCACCCTTCTTCCCAGAATTTAAAAACCCTAAAATTAATAAATAACAGTCTGTATCAGTAGGCACACAATTGAAAATATATCAAACAAAGATACATACCTGTTAAAAACTACATAATGAAGTTTGATAATTAGCAGTGAAGATAAATGCCATAAAATTACAGATAAATATATTTATTTAATTTAAACTGTCAGTAATTGAGGTTTTCAATGCAATACATTGATGTCAAGCTCTCTTGACAAAGTTCTTCATATAGCAAGTTGATCAGAAGCTAAAACTTCCTACAAAGTGCAAGATCTCTTAAGGTTTAGTAGTGCCACTGTACTACCCTCTACAAACATCTCCTGTCCTGAGTTTACAATACAAGACACCCCTTTCAGAGGACCATGCACTGATTTAGTCAACAGAACCACATAGAAATGTTTAATTGCACTACTAACCACTAACAAGGTGCTTAGGACTTCCAGCAATCTCAAGTCCTTGACTCCATCATGAATTGAGTTGTGTGCAAGTCCAGTGTGCATTCAACTGCTTTCCTGTCATCAGTTCCCCACTGCTGCCTGCCTCTTCTTGAGTTCATCCTTCCTCCTATCATTCTTTGTAGCCATTAACGTAACTACTTCTACCATAATACCCACAAATCTTCTGTTATTGGTTTGGCAAGGATCATGCCAGAACAGCTTTTCCAGTAAGTCTGCTCTTCAGTTGTTCTTGCTGCCCACATCCCCTTCCCACTGGTTCACCATACCCTGCTTGTGAGCACTCCCAAAAATCACCAGCTATTTTTCACTTTTCTTTTTCCACTATGCTGAGAACAAACCAGATCACCAAAGACCCAATTCCCAACCTCTGTCCCCTTGCTAGCTGTCAGATGGATCAAATGACAACACTTGCCTTACAGTTACAGACTCTAAAGAGACAAAGCTTTAACAAATGTGGCCACCCCTGAATTCACAAGCAGCCTCTGCATCCTCTCCATCCTGCACACACATCGCGTGACCTTTGCTGACAAGCAGACCTCAGCCTCACCTGCTTTCCAGCTGCTGCTGCAGCTCCTGGACTTTCTTGCAGACATCCCCAGCTATGGTGTATGTCTTGCCCACCTTGGTGAAGAGCGCGGCCACCTTGTCGGTGCGCAGGAACCCGGCAGCCCTGCGCTTCAGCATGTGCAGGAGACAGCCTTCCACAACACCTGCAGGGAGAGGGAGGAGGAGGAGAGGTCATGAGCACCACTGCCCTTCAGCCTGCTCTTTGGGGAGTGCCATCTGCTAACACCCAGGCTCAGGTGGGGAGCCAAGAGAACAGAGTTGGGGGTGGGAACAGACAGACAGACGATGTCTCAAATGTCAGAGGATGTGAGCAGGTGTCTAACCTGCCAGCAAAAAACACCTTCTAAGTTACAGAGAGCACCAGTACATAAGTGAATCACAGGACTGAAATATCTCCCAGTATTTTCACCCCGTTTCATGCACATCACAGTGTGAAAGACTTTCTGATTCTACTGAAAATTAAGAAAATGCAACACTGCTACAGCCTGAGAGGGAACAGAGATGCAGACAGACTTACAGCTACAAGAGATCCACCTGTGAGGTTCGTTTTGCAAACCTCACTGTAACATGCTCTGGTGGGCACCAGTAAGAGACCACATTGCACTGTTTCAGCCTTGTGAGGCTGTGCATCAGAAATCACACCAGCTCTCAGCAAAACAGCTGCAGGGAAAAGAAACAAGATGAACACAAATAAAAACCAAGCCTCTCCTGCCTACCAGCTTTCAAAGCAAGACTGCAGATGACTCATCCAGGCAACACTGCCCGTAAAAAGGCATGAAGGAGAACAGGCCCATTCATTCCTGGGGAGGAGGAACACCCCCCTTTCTGGAACACCCCCCTTTCTGGACAAGGTGTGCACTCTCCAGAGCCCAGGCAGGCCCACCAGCCCCCACAGAGGGTGGGAGTTCTGCAGGGAGTGATGCTCTCCTGGGGCTAATGACAGCAGGCAGTCCTGTGGTACACTGCAGTTAGAATTGCCACATGACATTTTCCTTACGAGCAACAAATGGCACTTCATCTGCTCAGGTACACACTGCATCACTCCCAAGGTCTGGCAGCTGCTTGTGAAAGAAGGCAATATTCTGTTGTGCTTTAACTCAGTATCATCAGGTGCCTGAGCAGTTCCTGAAGACTCTGTTAATGTACTTAATGTACTTCATGGACTCCAAATCCCACAGTACCTGAGAGCCTGCATCTGAAAAAGATCTACCCTTGCTGCTCAGTCCCTGAAAAGTAACCTGAGCCCCAGGCAGGGCTGCCTGTCACACAGGAACACCTCCTGGGGTCAGCTGGATGCCAGGGATGACAGCCTTGGGAAAACCACCCCCTCCATCTCCAGCACTGCTACCCTATGTCTTTGCTTTGCAAGATTGAAGAACAATCTACTGAATGAACAAAAATATTAAGAGAAATGTTTACGAGGTATTAATAACTTCCGTTTTTGTGTCTTGTCAGTCTGGAAAAAAGAAACTTTACATCCTTACCAGAGAAATTAACCTAATGCGTGTTCAGAAAGCACAACCATTTGCTCTTAGGGTGCAAAAAACAGCACTAGAAAAACAAACTGGAAACATGTTGTGGGATAAACGTGCCACTATTTTGCTTTCAACTGCAAAGGCAAATATGTTTTTAAGCTAAATAACATTGGGTAAGATCTGATAAAAGATAAAATTTCAGTGGAAAGCCCCAATTTCCCTATGAGACAGTCAGTGGGATTAAATATTGATGACTTGGGAATTTGGCATTATTCACTTTTAATGACTTTTAGTGAGATGCAACTAACCAAAGTTAGCAAAGCCAAGGCTTCTAATTGTGCAGCCTGAATTCATCCTCTGTAAAACAGAGGACTCAGCATTCTCTCTTCTTTCTAGTCCAAAGTTTATTTAGACTGCAAATTATTCAGAATAAATTTGATATGTTCCCTTATTGCACAGTTTATTATAAAAACCACCACAAGCAAAACTCCAATTTAATCTTAAAATGAAACCAGGGACATTTACTGTCTTCACAGCCTCTCCTCCAGCTGCCCAATATGAACTACGTCAGCAAACACTTGACAAGCATGCCAAAAGCAGAGGGTTGTGATGCACGGAGCTGTCACCAGCATCTTCCAACATTCCAACAGCTGGGACAATTCCAGTAAACACAGGAAAACCCTACTCACACAGAGCCATCCCTCAGTAAGTGACTAACTTGGGGAACTGGCAAGCCCTGGGGAAAGCAGTGCAGCTGGTGTGAAGGAAGCAGCACATCTCATGTCCTGATACTGAAGAACTTGGGGTTTTCTTTTGTTTTGTTGCTGGGTTTTCTCTTTTTTTAATAGAAATAAGAGCATTTAGGCATTCACAGCATATAGTTAATGTCTTCAGCATAAATGCTCCTGCCATGCAAATCCAAACCCTTTCTGTTTCCAGGGCAATGGACAAAGTGCCCTCTGTGTTACAAAGTGGACAAATTAAATACTGTCCCATCCATGTTATTTCCATGTCACTGTAGCCCAAACACAGCCTCACTGGGCAGTACAAATTTGGTCTTCATACACGTGTACACCCACCCACAACTACTGCCTCAGGAGACAACCTCCCCCTTGCTTGTTCAGCCACACTGTGCACAAAAGCTGAATATCAGCACTGTTCCCTGACAGAGGGACCAGGACACAGGGACCAGGACCCCACCAGTTCATGCCAGGAAACACTCACTGCCACCACAGGATGTCTGTAAGTGACAAAGGCAATGCCTGTGGCCTGGCAGGAGCTGGAGCCCAGTGCTGATGACATCTCAAAGGCAGAGGGAGCATCTGTGCAGAAGCAGCAGCGAGTGCTGTTTGGCTGCCCCCAGGGTTTTGCAAGGCCAGGTAGAGCAGCAGGGGAAGAACAAAGAGTGATGACAGCATGGGGATGATTTTCCCATCACAGGCACAGATCCTGGCTAGCAACCATCACAACAACTCCTAACCCAGCTCCTGTTTTGCTCTGTCTTTCAATTAGAAATACAGAAAATGAAAAAAAGAAAAGCAGCTTTCTGGATGCCTGAAGCAATGCAGCAATAATTGGTTCCAAATCTTAAATGAAGCAACCTGCCTTCAAAAATAACTGCAGAGAAGTGCATCGCTGTTGCTTAGGAAACAGGCTCTCTTCCCACCCTCACTGTTGATTTTTCTTTCTTTAAAACAATAAAATATTAATGAAACAAATTTAGTGAAAAGCACAGCAGGCACAGCTTTAATTATTAATAAATGTTGCCAGCTGCCATGGAGGGTAATTTCTACAGTGACTGCCCCTAAAGCCCCAATATTTAATTACTCCATTGTGACATTTCTTATCACAAGGCCTTGGCATAACATCAGTCCCCAGCTGACTGTAATACACGTGTAGTGTACTAGCATGTTAGCTAAAGAGGTCAGCAGCCTGGAGAAGTCCAAGAGGGCTTTTTGTTTACTTCATGTCCAAGAGCAGCAATGAGCTCGCTGCACCTTGTCAGCATCACCCACAACCAGGTTCTCCTGCACGTGCACACACAGCCAGGCTCAGACAACAAGGAAACTTTAACCCATCCTGAACAAACTTGCAGAAGAATCTCCTCAAGATGCAGAATCTTTTAAAAGACAAAAGAGAACCCTGACAGTGGTGCTCAAATGGCCTTGCAGAGAGGAAATACAAGGTATTTCAGGATATCTCCTTAACTACACTCACTTTTTCATTTTTTGTTTCTCTTCTGTTTTAAACAAAACAGAAAAATTAGATTGCTATTTTCTAAGCCTTGGATTAAAATGGTAAAAGCACATTTTTTATAGTGAAATAAGCCAGTGTGTACAAACTCTTACTCCTGAAAACCTCCCAGGAAAGTCCCTCCTGTTCCCTGTCGTGTTCTGTGCAAGAAGGTCTCCACCAAATCACTGCTCTGCACTGAGGCTGCTCACACTTCCTGCATTCTGGTAACCTGCAAGGGAATTCCCATGGGTTCTGGACAGCTCTTGGATTTTAATGTGTCAGAAGGGACAAGAAATTATAACTGGACACACACTGGTGTGCACAAACACCCCCCATTTCCACAGTGCATCACGTTTTCAATCAGCAGGAATCAATACAGGTCATGCACTGCAGCCACCCTCAGAGACAAACACAGACCCCAGCAGCACACACTGGAAACACAGACACATGGCAGAGCTGGGGGTGGAAGAAGGATCTTGACAGAGGACTGCTTTGAGGGAAGAGAGTTGGATGGTTTGATAAATCAGGTTTCTGCAAACCCACTTTTCTTTATTTTTGAGAAACCAAAAATAGCTCATCCCCCTGGAGTTGCAATCTGCAGGATGCAGAGCTCAGAGTGCTGCCTTACAAGAGTAACACAAATAAACAGAAAAGCCTTTGGGACAGGAAAATGAAGTTATTTACCTAGTTGAAAGAAAGTGAAGCATTTTTCCCTTTTTGGGACCTGACACTGTTAGAAGACAAAGAGATGAAGATTTAGCTGGTTTTGGAGGAGCTGCTAACATTAGAAAGACATCAACAGTTAGTTTTGTGTACAAGCAGCTGTTACAGGCACACATATGCTTCCATCTCCAAGTATGCACACACATGGACAAATAAATACTGTAAGCTTCTGAGCAGAGCATTGCATGACCCTGTGCCTGCCCATCATCACTTCCAACAATACATACATACAGAAACTGCAGAAAAAAGCAGGTATTAATTATGTACAGACTGGAAGAGCAGCATTGTGCTTGGAATAAATCAACACAGCTCAGGTAATTCCTTGTATTGCTCAGTGACAGCAGCCATCTAAAAATTCATTAACTCCAGCCAGTTTTGAGGAACATCCCCTGCAGTATCCACTGCTGAATTTAATTAAGTGCAGATATATTATTGATTTGCAGTCCAAATAATCATGGTCCTCAATAAGCTTTGAAAAATGACATGCTTTTATAACTCCAGCAAGGCTGGTCTGTGCAGTGCCAGTTGAACAACTTCAGTTTTCTCCTTTTTTTCTTTATGAAAATCGTGACATGACTTAATGGAGTGTGAATTAAAAGAGCTCCAAGGATGGGGTTTGAAGGGTGGTAAGCAAAGCAGGCCTGTGAAAAGACTATTTATGGGGTTTATTTAGCAGATGAAATTTTCCTTAAGAGTGGAAGAAACACCACAGCTAAATATCTTGTTTTCATGGAAACTGTGCACAGGGAATAGAATTCATGAGGCTGGAGAAAATAAGAACAAGTGAAAAGAAGAGGATGGTGAAGAAGCAGTCAGATGCTCATCATCTGCAGCTGCTGTGGTTTTACCTGGCTAATGACAGATCTGACCAGCTTGAAACCCAGTTTATAACCAAGTTACAGCATGCTTTTTCATTGAGAAAAACCATGTACATAGGTCACAATCACCATTTGACATCCTGTCTTCAAATGTCAAGGATCCTAGACTCTCCAGATATAGCTGTCCTGACATCATATTTTCAACAAGTCCCTGGGGAGATTTTTTTTTTTTTAAGAAAAAAAAAAAAAAGGATATCTCCTCAGTTCTAAATATAACTCTGGGAGGGAAATATCCGGGCTGGAAGTTGGTGTGTACCTGCTCTTTAAAATCTTTACCATTAAGATTCAAGGATCTCAACATGGAAGTGTTTAAAGTGTTTCCATTAAACGTTATTAAAGCTAAATCAAAATGACTGAGGTTTCTCTAAATAATTGAATATGATCCAGTCTGAGGGCCCAGGACTAAAGCAAAATGTTTAGCAGAGTGCTCTAAAAAGCATGAGAGATTATGTTTCACTTCCCAGACTAAAAACATGTGCAGTTCAAAAAATGTTTGATTTCACTTCACAGCTAATATTCACTCTTTTTTTTTTCCTCCCCTGTCCTTTATAGCAGGCCTCACATTACTTTAAAGCAGTCATCTTTGGAGCACAATCAAAGCTTTTAAATGTGTGTGAAGAAATATTTACCTTCCTCCAGTTATAATAATCTCTGGTACTCTCTTTGGGCTAATGTGTTTATGAAGTGAGGTATAACCTCTGTAAACTACTTTTGAAGCATTAATCATCACTGAAAATGTTTGTTTTCCAAACAGGAGTAGTAATCCAGGGAGGCTCATATTTCACTTGAGACCTATGTTTCCACAGCAGATTAACTGCATTTTTTAAAAAACATCAGTGCCAGGGTAGAAAGCCAAAATAATTAAAATAATAAAATATCTAGTTGGGCAATGGCTATTTAAATCTATTTCTATACAAGTTACATTTCTGTGAGCTAAGAAAAAGAGAGGAAACTGAATTCTTAACTTTTTTGTCACTTCAAGCACTGTAATATTTAGAAGCCTCAAGGCAACCACCTAAAAACCCCAGAGCCTATGGCATCTCTTCTTAATGGGGCTGATTTTCAGATGAGCTGGAAGTCTATAACTCCACTGGGAACTGATGGGAACAGCATGTCATGTGGACAGCCAGGACACCTCAAATACAAAGTTCAGACTGAACCAAATCAACCTCCTGTTCCTTTCACTGAACACGTGTTAACATTTTGTTTCCATACTTTAAATAGGAGGCAAGGAAAGGACTTCTATAAGGAACTTACTTCTCAGCTTAAAAGGGTTTCCCACATTGCCTCCACCCATGATTTCACTGCAAGTCTGTCAATATTTGATATTCTTCTGAAAGTTTTACCATCTTCAAGCATTCCACTGGATAAGAACCTCTGGATAAGAAACGGATTTAAGAAATACATTTCTATTTCTCAGTTGATTTTATCTTCCTGTCATTAACTTTAATCCAGTCTTGTAATTTAGGGCCATAAAGGCGAAGATTTCTGACTCACGATTTTTCATTGCTTAGGGCTAGCAATCGTGACTTTTGGTGACTGATAATTGCTTAGACTTCAGGTCCTGGACAAGAAAAACCAGAACACAAGCTCCAGCATCATGTAGTCATTGGCTCCTAATTAGATCTTCTCTTTGAAACACAATTAACTTCGTGTGAAATGGGTTAACAAGTCATCATAAGACCAATGAAGGAAACAGTTCCACAACTAACCACATTTTTGTGGTTAACTCAGGTACGTTAGCACCTTAGATTCCTAACCAGCACTACCAGGCACTCCTGCAGCTCAGGCATGCTCTCCATCCCTGAAATATCCAGAGAGATGATCTGGAGGCTCACAGGCTCCCTGGCTCTCACTCCCAGCTCTCACTGAGACATAGCCATGACATCAGTCGATGCTATTTGAGTGTATTCCTGCAAAGCATCAAATAAGACCCTTAAACTTAAGCACTTAACTAATCTCAGACTAAGCACGAGGCTCCAGAAAATCCAGCCACACAATTGCTTTCCTATTGTCTACTACCTACAAAATAAATGGAGTACTAATCTGCTCCAGGAAGCTGTGACAAAACCTAATTAAAGCTGAGGAATAACTGTTGACTTGTTTGACAGAAAGTCCAGTCACACGAAGTGATTTGCATATTAACTTTGATCATGTTAGAAACTGAATTGGCTCTACAATGCTAACAGGGCTCAAGAAGCATTCTTGTTGCTCAGATTTTTTCAGCCCTTCCACTGTGAACAGGTATTGGTTGACAGGAATAGATTGATTGGTATTGATTGATTGTTCACAGAGCTATTCCAACTAACATTCCCCTCTACTTATTTTCCAAGAAGGGAGTATCTTACACTGATAATCATCCAAGCACACACACCTTGGAGGAAACCAGTCCTGTGAGATTCATGGCATGAGCTACACACCCTTGACAACATAAAGAACAACATTTGGGTAACCCTGTCTTACACCCATTCACAAATAAGGTGTGTCCCATTGTGTCTGCTGTATGCAGTCAACTTAAATTAAAATTTAAACTTAAAAGTTTTTAATTCTTTGCTTATAGCAGCACTTACTGTCAGATCTAAAGATGTGCAACCAGGCCAAAAAAGGCTGAGCAAAGCTGCAGGTGGTTTTTGGACAAACACAGTAAGTGCAATGCACTGCACTGGGACCTCTGCTTGCTGATCAATGGTAAATAAATACACAGGAGGTAACTGCAGAGAGAGATACAAATAAAGGTCCCCCTTTCTCCTTTTCCTCTTAAGTGTAAGAGCTGGGAAGGGCTAGAACACAACCAGCCATGACAACTTGAGGGATGCTGGTGGCAGGAGGGATGCAGAGCAGCAGCATTCTGGGCTACACGTCAGGAGATGGCAGCTGCTGTTACCAAGGAAACAGCACCAGATAACCCAGGCTGAAAACATCCACATCCAGTTCCTCACAGAAACACCTGCCCACTGTCCACCAGAGATGCTACAAACACCCACCCAGCTGGCAGCATTTCATTGTGCCCCAGCTGACAGCACAGCAGGGGTGAAACTCACTCAACACCAATCTGCAGCCCAAAGAAACCTGGGCATTGGTCCTGATGTGGCACACGTTAGCCACAGAGCACCAGCCCAAACTGACCCACCCAGGGCTCTGAACTGAGCTGGATCTCTGGTAAATCAGACAGGATGAAAGAGTAACTGGAATGTAACCAGGTTAGAAACTGGGATGAGACCAAATATGAAAACTTCTGCATTCATTGCTTCCCCACAAGGCTGAAAATGTCAGCACTGTTTTCCTTCTCAGATCACACAGGTGAAGCCTACAGACTGCAAGCAGAGTCACTGTGGTTACAACAAACCTCTTCTACCAGCTGAGGAGATGTGGCTGGCACAGACTCCTTGTCCCTCCAGGGCCAGCAGGGTGGCACAGAGCCCTCCTGGGTCTGGAGAACGGCACCTTCAGCCACTGAGGAACTGGAGAGCCAGGGAATTTTCAGTTATTGATGCAGACAGGTCCTGAAAATCAACTACCATATATTTAAGAGACTCTTCCTAAACTCAGCCTTGGAGGAGTGTAAAATGATTCACAAGGATTCTATATTTATAACAAAGATTCACTGAAAATGACTCATGTACTGAGCCAATCTAATTTTAAATAGAAGGGAAGAGCCTCTCGAAGAGGCAGATGAAACCAGAGTGGGGGAGGGAGGAGAACAGCACACACAGGAGAGCCCCAGCCAGAGCTGCCAGCCAAACCTGCCGGGAAGTTTCTCCATTCATCCACCTGAAGTGACAGCAGAACATTCAGCTTCCCCTATCTGGGTTTAGTGTTAATTAAGTTCTACATTCAAAGCAGCTGCAGGCTGGACTGCTGCCTTAGGACAGGTAGGATTGCTTGGCAATAATAAGGCAGCTCATGGAGTTATTAGTTCTTCCCTACAGAATTCAGAACACAAAACCAACTGGAATGACAGCAGGAGGGAGGGAGAAATATTCAGATTTTACAGTGGCTAATTTTGGCCAAGCAGAGCCTCACCAAAATAGCTGTCACCCCACTGTCCCTTACACTGCCACACATCGACACTGCAGCACATCTCATCAAATATGATGGTATTTGGAAGGCATATGCAAAGGCAGAGAATAGACAACCACCACCACAAGCCCTACAGATCAAAGAGGCAGCCTGCAGCAAGGGCACGGGCTCAGGTTCCTTCACCTGCTCCTACCTCCAGACCATTTTCCTCAGTTACTTTTTCTCCTCTGCATAGTACATACAGTAGATAAAAGAGGAATATTTAACATAACCACAACCTAAATGGAGGAAATGGCTAGAATCTATACTGATAGCAATTAAACACTAGCCAGAGAACATGCACAAATCTTGCACTGAATATGTAAGGATTAATAAATTCTCCTAAGCTGTAAGTAAAAGGTAACTTGGAAACAACAAGCAGGTCAGCCTAAGATCAGCCCTGCACACGTAAGTACAGAGGAAGGTGGAGTTCCAGTGTTGTGTCAGGAAAAGGTTCCTACTCTCAGACTTGGGCTTTTGCTAACATGTCAGTACTTATTTCCCTAGACAGTCTGCTTCTCTAATTCCCATTCTTCTTAACCTCTCCAGTGTGATCAACACATAACTGGGTGTGCCTGGCTGCACATGCTCAGTAGATGTTGATGGTGGTTCTCTATCACTCTCAGTTAAGCCTTTAGTTTGAAGAACAAAGAGAAAGTGGCCAAAGATTCCCAGGCCACGTCTGATGAGCAAAGTTAATTTTTTATTGGCCCTGGTAAATTACAGGCTAGGTTTCAGACCAGCATCTTCAGACCAGTTCCTTCTCACTGAATAAAGTGGTCAAGTGGCAGGGGCCTCAACTCCATGATTTCTTGTATTTAAATACCTCTATTTACCAGCAGAGAAAACACGTTTCTGTAGGAAAAGTAAGATCATGCAGTGTTGGGTCTCTGGCTGTCATTTACCACATAAGGCGATGATGTGACTGCTGTCTTCGTGTACAAATTTCCTGGTGACTGCTTCTTCCATGATCTGCTTTACCTGAAATAAAAAAATAATAAGAATTAATTGTAAGATCCCAACACAAACCAGCACAGCACTTGGGAGATCCCGTTTCAGCTTTTGCTTGCTCTTTCCCCATCAACAGTGGACTAACAACTCATTTGAGTTACCTTCTGCAGGGAAGGAAGGATAAAAGTGTTTAAGAAGGGACAGGAAGGACAAACCCAAGAAGCTTTTTATGGGCAGAGTGAAGCTCTGGTAGAACATGCTTGGGGCATGTCCCTATAGTCACCAGATTATTTCAGTTGTGGCGTTCTGCTCTCTTCCTCAAACACAAAAAAATCCCCAAGCTACACAGACATACATCCCAAGAGAGGTTTACAGCAACCTTTGCCTCCTTTGAGGGCCTTCCATACCACAGTAATTACAAATTATGCTCTTGAAACTCTGCTGCACCAGACACTATACTAAAGGAAGAGAGGGAAAAACCCTCTAGAGAAGACAGTGCCATTGGTTTCACTTCTAGACATGAACTCAACAATTACAGCAAACACTTTTATCATACATTTATCACACTTCTTTCTGCTTTAAAATAAAGTTCCTCTCTAGTTTCAAGGCTGATGTGTCAAGCTCCAGAGGGAATTCAGTGTGGATTACTGACTTTCAAAAATTAATGAAGAAAACAGACAAATCTTACAATTAAGTTCTCCTGAAGAGAGGCTGTGGTTACCCTCCATTCATTTGTCAGCTTATTCCTATCCCAATGGCTTCCTCAGCGTAATACCAGATGAAACCTATTTGCCTCAGCCAGCTCATCTATCAGACACTCATTGCTTCCTGGCTATGGTGCACTTGCTGTTCCAGATAGAAATCCAGAATAATTTTTGGCTTCTCACACTTGTGAACTATAATTATAGGGTTAGGACACTGCCTAAAATGCCACATAATTTTCAATACATGAAAGTAAGCATTACTGTGGCAGAAAATCTGGCTTTTTTTAACTTGAAAACAATATTTACAGCAGTGCTGGAACCCAGCAAGCAGTGAGTTACCTGGCAGGTAACCTCTGTGTGGCAAGTGTTGACCAGGAAGCTCAGCAGCATGACCCAAGTGCTCAGTGATGGGCTGCAGACCCAGGAGACCTCAACCCATGATGCTTCAGCAGGGCTGGCAATGGAGCACTCAGCTCTCATAAGGCTGCAGCTGGTACCCCAGATAACCAGTTCACAGCTAGCTGGGTTCCTGGCTCCTGGTTGTATTGACAGATCCAGAGGCTCTAAGCCTTCCTGCTCAGCACTGGAGCCAGAAGCTGCAGTGCCCAAGGGACAGCTGGGCCTGTGCTCCCACTGCTGTGACAATGAGGTGGCAGCTCAGTGCCTTTGCCACTTTGAAGGGCTTCCTCCTCCAGTAGGAGCATTTGAGAAGCCAATTCTGGATGCTGTGTAACCATGGAGAGACCTCCATGCCCACTCCCACCCCCCAGCCTGGCTGCAGGAGCCTTCCAGCACAGGGCTGCCTGCTCCTCACCCCAAATCCTGGTCCCAGAGGACCCTACAGAACTGGGACTTCTTGTCAAACAGGAGCCCTCTGGGTTGCAAGGAAAATGTTGGAGAAGGGGGAAGCATGCAAGTAAGAGGTCTTAAAAGTACAACACGTTTTACATCTGAGGACTCCAAGTCTCTTGCACTTTATAAAACCTGGCTCACTATTCACATACTGAGCCTTGATAATATAAACTCCTACCAAGGCAATTGGTCTCCCTCCTGGGGCATTTCTGACATGGCTATAAGAACTTTGGACCTTACAGTAAAGCAAGAAGAGCATACCAAGAAAGAATCTGAAGTGTGAGAAGGTCTCATGGCTGAGATCTTGCACAGGAAGGAATAGGATTATTCTGTTTACTCAGCATTCCCCTTCCCCTTCTCACATTTTCAGTCACATCACTGTTGATCTACAATTTTATTGTCCATTTATCTTGGCAGAAACCCAACAAAACTTCTTCCAAACCTCACCTAGAGGTTTAGTTCTCTAGCTAACAGCACCTCAGGGAAGGGGTGCAGGGCAGCTGTGGCCTTCTGCTGTTTTAAATTGCAGCTCAGACCCTGACCTGAATATTCACACGTGGGAGGCAGCAAGTTATGGCAAACACAGCTTGCAGGGGAAGCACGAGGACAGTGCCATCCACTGCTCCAAGCCAACTCTTCTCCATGGCTCAGCCAACCCATCTGTGAAAGAAGAACAGTGGCCCAATCTTTGCAAGCTGTTCTGATTTCACTGGATAAAAATTATATTTAATTTACCAAATGAAAGGTCTGATTTATTACAGGGAAGAAGTACCTCCAAGTGTCACTAGCATGGAGGTGGCCAGAGAAGGAAGCACAAGAGAGCTGCACCAGGGTCAGCCATGCACATATGACTCAATAGCACGAATTCAGGCACCACTCAGGACTGCAGACTGTGATTTCAGTCTCAGCTCCCAGAGGAACAGTAACTGGAATTCAATTCCTGATGACAGGGAGGGAGAGCTGTTTACCAAGAGCAGGAGCTCTGGAGCCCAGAAGCCAATTCCCCAGTGTCACACATTTCCCAGGCACACCCCAATCACAAATCTTTATTAGCTCAGTGTGTTATTTAGATCCCAGTCTGTAGCCCAGGACCAAAAATGTTAAGTTTATTAAGAACTAGAAAGCAAAATATTTCAGATGCAGTCATCAACCCTACTTTCATGCAGCAGCACTATCTGGTCAGGCTGTCAGCAGAGTTTGAGTCCATGACCTCCTGAGCTCAGGACAGACCAGGCAAGCCCTCAGTGGCTGCTCCCAGCTGGCAGCAAACACCTTTGCACATTTTCTGGAGGGTCAGTGAGCATTGCCAGAAACACTTTCAGGGCACAGGCAGCAGACGTGAAGATGCAAAGGCTGGAATATGTAGTGTTCTTCAATGCCACATCATTCCTCACTGCCACGTAATTCAGTGATGCTCCAGGCAAGGAGCTGAATCAAATGTTTCTGATCAAATGGAACACAAGCCTTTGTTTGGTTTGTTGGTTTTTTTTTTCCTCCTTGCAATTTTGTGCAGCTTTCTTTTTAGGGAGTGATGCTGTTGTGTCTCTCTCTGTTCTGGGAAGGCATTTGTCAGTGAAGCTTTCTGAACATAAGCCTACACAAACACCCACCTGCAGATGCTAACAGACCTGAACAAACTGCAAATTAATGTCATTAAAAGAAACACTGGCAGCCTGCCCCCCTCCCTGACCCATCCACCTGCACAGGTACAGAAATGGATCCAGCCTGCTGAGCTGCTGTTTGCTGCCCAGGACAGAGGGCTCAGGTGGGAAGGAGGCAGTGCATGTTCTGCTGCAGTGTGCCACAGGCTCCTCCATCACCTTGGAAACATCACCCTGCTCTGCAGCCTCCCCTCTGCAATATCAACACAGGATCCACTCATCCCAGCCAGGCTGCTGGCTTACACCTGCCAGGTGGCACAAGCATGGAGAAAAGCAGCAACTGCAGCAACTTCTGTGTGTTCCAGCCTCTCCATCCATGAAGCAGAAGCATCCCTGCATCAGGGGAACTACAGAGAGCTCTGGAAGGCCTCAGCAAGGATGGGAAAGCTCCATCTACCCCAGTAAAGATCTGGGCACTGGAAGAGTGAAGAATATCCTGGTGAAAGCATTACCCAGGTACAGCAAAGCAAGTTCTCAAATTAAAGCTGGTATGTGTTTGCATGACATTATAATGAATCAGTGCTGGCTGGCTTCTACATACAACTGTGGACAAAACTTTCAAAAGCAGTCAAACACCAGCACAACTCAATCTTTCTGTACCCTTCAGGGTTAGGAATGACCTCCCAGCCCAGCCCCACTCTCTCAGCACACAGGCTGCAGCACTGTCCTCAACCAAGCATCATGATGAGATGCTGGAGGAGCAGCATGGGGACAATGCAGCATTGGAGGCAAAGTACAGTGCTCATAAAATACTGGAATAACCAAGACCATGTTTAGCTTGTGTAGCTACTGCTCCTCTCATTTACTGATGGTTGCATTTTAGTTGTAAAATGAGGAATTGCATTTCAAAGGGCTCTGAAATTTTTCAGGGTGAAACTGCTAAGATTCTTGTTAACCTGTTTGTTTCACAGAGAGAAAGAGTGATGTGTTTAAATCCAGAAATGGCAAAAAGCCTCCATAACAGTAGGTAGGAGGAAATAGCCAGAGAAAAGCCTGTTTTATGAGTCTACTTGTCAGAACAGATTTTCCTGCAGAGAGAAATAAACGTTTGAAATGTGAACTTATAAGCAGCCTCAGCATGAATCCCAGAAGAGCTGAATTTTCAAAACACATTACATGTCTTCTGCTCCATCTGAGCCAACAAAATACATTCTTTACCAGTGGGAATTGAGAGTCCATCTGAGAAAAAGCAAACAACAGTAAATTTTCCCAAAGGAAAAACACAAGAGTTTTTGCAGAGAGAGACAAAAAATACAATTAAAAAAGCACTTTGCACCAATAGACTTTGCAGACAACCATTTTGCAAAGACAACTGAATTTTAATAGGCTGGGTGTAAGCAACATACAGAAAGCATATGCATGCTCTGAAGGCCATTAGATATTGAGGTTAAGTGAAAATAATTCAACCTGAGGAAGAGCTTGGGCTTAAAGGACAGGGGAAGGAACAACTACTTTAAGAATGGACCTACAGACTAGTCAAGTTTTCAAAACAATACCACCAACACACCAGACACATAGAAGTATAAGTGGCTGTGTGAAAAGTCACACAGAATAAAAAATTAGATTGAAAATTATATCACAAAAAGTTAATTACTGTTATTTCAGGCAGCAGAATCTGGTGGTTGGTACACTAGGGGTTTGCATTCAGTTCCTGGCTCTATTGATTGATTGTCTGAAAGAAAAGCAGAACCGAACCTCAACCTCAGTTTCTCTGCCTGCCTCCTGGTACCATTTGTACATGAACAGAAGACAGAGGGTTCTCACTACACATCTGTGGAGTGCACAGACAAGAGGTGCCACCTTAATGGGTGTACAATCACCAAAAAGCTCTACTATTTTAGGATGGAAAGCACTGAGCAAATTCCAAAATGCCAAGCCAATACAAATCCTCTAAAGGAGCATTTGTGACAATCTGGGGAAAAAAAAAAAAGAAAAGAAAGAAAAGAAAAGAAAAGAAAGAAAAAAAAAAATAAGGCAGATGACACAGAAGGTACAAATAACACTTTCAAGCATTATTCAAGTAATCTAAAAGCTAGAGCCCAATTAAAAACATTTTAGAGACTTTAAAAACAAATTAGCCTCGGATTTTTAAATCATATCCCACTTGTTCTCCTCAGCTCAAGCTGGCTTGGATCATGAAAATCCATTTCACTTTTAATCTTCCACATTAGCACAAGACTGCAATGTTCAGAGTCGGAAAACATCTCTCAGAATTATTTATATATTTAAACATTAACCCAGGAGAACAAGCACACAGGTTTCTAAGACAAACCTGGTATTATCTGGACTCAAAGGTTTTATTTTAAGCTAAAATGTCTCAATGAAGTGGCAGGCCCATGGCATCACTAAGCCACATCACTTAGCAGGAGATCAAGCCATAGGTGAGTCCTGCTCTGGGCCCTGCAGCCAGCAGGCTGGGTCATCCCAGGACAGGGTCCTGCAATTCTGCAAACAGACCATCCTTTACATGGAGTCCCTGCTGGGCCACTTCAAGTGAACCTACACTGACTGAAACATCTGATGTTTTCTGGTTTCAGTATCAGCAAACATGAGGACACCTGTGCTCAGGCACCTTGGCCATAGCAGCAACTTCTCATTGAGCTTTAATGAACCTTGGCTTTAATGAACCACTTCTCATTTACTCAGCTGTGAGCTGGGGGAGGAGAAGGAGCAGAAGGACAGTTAGGCTTTTTAAAAATACCTTTTATTTCTGTGACAGAGAAGCATTTCATCTTCACTTAACTCCTGTGTAAGAGCAGGCAGCTACACACAGCCATTCCATGGGAAATGCCATAAAAACCCACACAATACTCACCCTGCAGGCAGTCCCACCGGGAGCACATTCACCGAGGTGCTGATGGACCAGGGTACCCAGGCAGGGTCCTGTTGGAGGGGCTCAGCACCAAGCTCACCCTGCAGGAAGCATCCCCTGCACCCTGCTCTGGGAGGGGGCACCACCTCCTGAGGGGACCAAATGCCACCGCCTCGGGTTGTGTGCCCGCCAGCAGACCTGGGATGTCCCCAGCATGTCACAGAGCTCCTGAGAACAGTGACTGGGGGCAGCACAGCAGAAGCAGACACTTCTGACAGGGCTCCGGCATTTGGGAGCCAGCTCGGTCCGTCCCAGGGAACCTCAGGATTAGCTCTCACCTCACTGATTTCCCCCTTTTCTCCTCAGTACAGAACTACTGACGCGGGACCTGTGCCAATAGCTCTGCCCCTCTCCTGCTCTCCCTTTGGATCAGCCCCGCAAAGCCCCGCACCCCGGGGAAGGTGACTGAGTCCCCGCGGCGGCACGGGAAGGGTTAACGAGTTGTAGCCCAACAAACCCCGCGCTCCATTCATCGCCTCCGGACGGAACCCGGGGCTGAACTCCCTCTGCCCAAAGCCTGGCGGTACCGATTCCAGGTACTCCAACCCAGCTCCTCATCCCCACCCTGCTGCAGGAGGGACGGGACGGGACGGGACGGAACCGAACCGGTCCGGGGATGGATTCGGGAGGGAGGGCACGCAGGAGGGCCCGGGTCCCCGCAGCCCTCCCGGGGTTCCACCGGAGCACGGGGCTGTGCCCGCCTCACACCTCGCTCCTCACCTCCTTCTTCACGTTCCACAGCAGCTTCTCCTTCACGGCGTCCGCCGAGCAGCTCATGGCGGAGCGGGAAGCGGGGCCGCCCGCCCAGCCGCGCTCAGGGCCGCCGGCCCGCGCTGCAGCGAGAGCACCCGGGGTGTGAGGGCTCGGGAGCGGCTGAGGGATCGGGTCCGGGCGGGCGGGAACAGGAACGGGAGAGCTGCGGCGGGACCCGCCGCTCCGCCGCCATCTTCCGCCCCTGACGTCAGCACGGGGGCCAGGCCGCACCTGCCGCGCTGCCATGGCAACCGCGAGGGGGCGGGGCCAGGCATGGCGGGAGCGCGGGCGGAGGCGCTGAGGGGACAGCCCGGGCATGAGGGGAGCGCCCGGGCCTCTCAGCTTTTCTTCGTGAAGCATCGGGTTAAACCTCCTTTTTCCGGTGCTTATTTATTTGTATTTTCTACTAAAAATGCGTATTACCTTTGAGATCATGCAAAATGTGTTTAGACTTAATCATGAAGATCAAAATGCTCTGTGATTCTTATTAGGAAATGAAGTTATTTCCACAAGTGTGAAAAGCTGCTGCAGCCCATGAACTGCTCTACAGGTAAAGCAGAAGCCCTGGGAAAATCAGAACCAGTTGTCCGCAGGTTACCTGTAAGTACACTGACACCAGCTACACCCAGCACTTGCAGGGTGAAAGGTAGCAACAGCTCCAGGTGAAACAAGACATTTGCTTTTGTCCATACAAGTATTTCTGTGGCCCAGGAATCCTAAATACTTGACAAAGTAGAACAAAGGAAGAGACAAACACAACAAGTGAAAAGTTACGATGCTGCAGAAAAAATAAAAAATCACAGAACACAAAATATAACACTTTAATAAAAATTAGTGTTCCACTTAATGCACTGAAAAACAACTAATATGGTTAATAAGTATTTTATCCACAAAGCTGACCCTTAAAAGTTAGACACAAAAATAAAACAAAGCTTGACACTACAAGAAAACAGCTCGATCACAGAATGACAGTTCAAACAAGATCAGCAATAATATTTGCTATCCTCTCAATAAAAAATATCACAGAAATCCAAAGTCCTTTATTATCATTAAACAAAATAAGCTTCAACATTCCCCTGAGGTAGGGGAGGGTCTTACCACCATTTTATTACAGATGAAGAAAAATTAAGCACATACAGAAAAACTGAACTGCTGTATGTCAGAGTTAGTGGCAAAGCTGGGAACAGGACTCATGCCCATTCATCTCTGATTAAAACCTCAGTAGTTCTCCTAACAATTTTTGTGCAATTTGGCTGTAAAGACTTACTGCCAAGGATTGTCAGAGGATATAATTTAATTGTGTAAGACAAGGGCTGCTGGGCCAGACACATTCAGTTAAGGTGTATTTGATCAGTATTTCATGAAGTGAATTGTGCCTGAATATTAAAAAAAACTCATGAAAATTAAAATTAATCAAATCAAAAGCACAGTAAGAACTGCCTGTTCCAGTCAGAATGCAGCTTTTCAGTAACACCATCATATCATCCCTCCAATGCCCTCCCTCTCTCAGTTACTTATTTTGTATTTTAAGCAAGAAATGCAAGAGATTAAAAAAGTCAGTGGAATGGAACATTAAACAGGATAAATGTCTACTGTACCAAAAGCAAAATGTCAAGGTGAAGGTTCAACATTTAGTTTTGTCTTGGCATTTATCAAGCAGTTGGAGGCTGCTCCCCTGCAGAGCTCTCTCTTTTGACATTATTGCCTAATTAACACTGATGCTGAAAAGCTGTTCAACATAAGCCATTCACACAAAGCACCAACTCTCCTGCTCTGCAGAATGTCTGAGGCTGTTCTGCAGTATGTGAGGACCCCATTATGGAAACATGCCACCCTTTATTACAGTACTTGTGCACTGATGTCACTTAATGTCCTCCGTTCACTCTCTCAGTCTGCTAATATAATATCTGAATGTGAAAAAGTTCACTTAAATTTAGGAGTGAAGAGGACAGTGAGGTCTCGGAGAGACCTCCAGCAGCTAATGAATGCTAGCTGATGTAATTAGAATTCACACATTACAAAACAAAGTCCAGAAGGCATTTCTTCTCCTAAAGGCTACTGCAAATTCATGGGCACATCAGTAAACACATCCATTCCTGAATGTAGGAAGCCATTACAAGTTGTTAATTTGCAGACAAATGCATATAATTAGAAATCTATATTGTCTTAATGGGGATCATAATTTGTGATATTTAAAGCCAGCAGCAAAGAGTCTTAGCAAGCAGAGCTGTTTGTTCTCTTTAGAGGTGACAGTTTACTACATCTAAGTGAATGCTGCATTTAAAAACTGCATTATATTTTTCAGTGCTGCTTTTTCTCCATTATACCAGGTTGTAAAAGTATGTTCTAGAATGTCTCAAATGTTCTTGTCAAGACAATTTATAGCCTTTAATTAAGTAAATTATGATTAAGATGAGAACACAGTGCATGTGTTACATGAAAACTACAGTAGTCAAAATGATCATAATCTGGTAGTATGACTGTATGCCATGACTTCAGTGGAAAGGACATTCAATTAACATCCTGTATTGGAGCAGCTCCAGAAAAGCATAACTCCTGTGAGAAAATACAATGTTCTATCACTTGTACCAGGAAAATGTTCAACCTGTAAACTGTGTGAGTGATGGCTGTACTTACTGAGATTCCATGTAAGTTATCCAATTACATAAGAAATACCTCAGGACATTCCAGGTCTTATCAGGTACAGGAGCCCAGGGAGGGAGCTGGTGGATAAAGCCACAGCCAGCCACAGATCTTTACCTGGGATCTCCCAGCCACATTCTGAAAACTCACCAGGACAAAGAACACCCAGACCATGGTTTTGAAATGTCTTTTGAAGAAGTGCCACACATCAGTTTTAGATGGCAGTCCTATTTGCTACAAGATGAAAAAACAATACAAGAGAATGAATTGAAGCTATTAAGTATGGCACAAAGACCCTACCACTACAGGCTCTGCTGGTAGCTTCAAAGCAACCACCACAGTGTAATTTAAATAGCATCAGTGGAGGGAAAAAAAATTTAAATGCATATCACATTCTAGCAGAATTAAAGAAAAAAACCCCATAAAAGTCTTTGTCAAAACTAATCTCAGCAGCTGTATTTTCACTGGCACAACAGAAAAAACAGCTAGAAAAAAAGCAACTTACACAAAGCAACCTAAAAAGAAAAGAGGTTGTTAAGAGTTTTAAAGAGGCCTTTCACAAAAAGGCAGGTGCATTACTGTGGCAATGCTGCATCCTGAACGTGAGGAGAATCAAGTGAATGCCTGCCACAGGTAGAGGCCTGGCTAGGCAATAAAGTCCTGAAAATTTGCAGCCATTAGTGTTATCATATCAAGCTTCAACAATTTCATTTTCATAAGCCTAAATAAGTGGATATATTTTTTTGTACCCCCCCTTTCTTTTATCACTACCAAACAATCCACCATCTTAATTCTACTTATGACTTCAGTGTATTAGTTTGGGATTATTTTCTTGTCTGGCTCTTGCAGTAATGTGCTTTAAAACTTACAGGTAGATTTGGCACTGGTCAAAGCTGTCCAAGACCACCATGGAATCTTAAGTTTCCATGTTCATGTACAATGCAGGAACACAGGAGCAGCTGTGGAGCATGTTCCTCCCATCACACACCCACTGCTGCCAATGAACAGCCATCAAGCACTGACTCTGACAATAGTAAAATGGGAAGCCAGCCTTCAAAAACAGTCACAGCTTCTCACAATCAATTTGAAACTGTTTCCAGAGACATGATTTGCAGAACAGCCTTGACTCCAACCTTCTGAAAGGGCCTTCACAACTAGCACCCAGACAAGCACTCAGAATAAAAATTATTTCAGTTTAAAATTCAGTATAAGCTACTTCTCTCCTGGGTCCAAATTCTCTTGCAGTTTCCTGCCAGGAGATTTTTATCAATGCACTCTATGCTCCAGAAAGGATTCAGAATGACAAAACCTGAATTCACCCTTCAGCATATTACCTAGCATTATAAAACATTGTCTTGTCTGTATTTCCTCAGTCACTGCAATCTTTCTCCTATTGAGAAATTTAACATCAAACAGCACTTTTAAGCCACAGGAGGAAATTAACTTCTAATTCCCTAGGTTGCCATAGTTTGTATAAGCAGGATTACACTACCACAAGCCTGAACAACAGCAATCCTGCCACAGCCTGTTCTTGACCTTTCCTTACTTGAGTTTTCTTCCTTCACCATACCCATGTCTCCATCTCCCAAGACAAGTCATTTCACATGTATTTAAATTTTTTAAGTTTTCTGATTTTTCATGAGGGGAGGTTTTGTGATGACTTGACTCTTACCTCTTTGGAAGAGCTTGCCTTGGAATTAATGAGTTTTAAAGACAGCTATTTTGGAACACCACCTTTTGTACGTGTGCCGGGGAAAAGAGGTGGGAGAAATCACCCATGCAGTGTGTCTGACTGTTGGGTAGCTACCTGTTTCTTCTGTTATCAGATGTAGTGTTTGCTAAGAGTGGTTATGTCCAAGTTCTCTCCATCCCCTCTTCAGCACCTTGATTCATAACTGGAGGTTTCATTATACAACCCCTATAAGGGGAGGTATCTGGGAAAAGTTTTTCAAATCCCACCATCTCGTTTGGGCAAAGCTGTACTTCTCACTGGAAGGAAGAAAACTGCCAAGCCACTGGATATGCAAGAGCAACCACAGTCAGATTGGGTGTTCTGAATTCCACTCCTCACAGGGTATGGACAAGGGGCCAGGCTGCACTTAAAGCAATGGTGCAAAACTGACATCTCACTCCTCAAAGCCCTGGGCCTTCAGTGTTGGTTTGTGTGCACAAATGCCCATTTGCTTCTCTAGGGAGTCAAGAAGCCAAATGGAGATGAATCCACAGAGTCCACCTGATCCCTCCCTACTTCTGATCTCCCCAAAAGCACACTGAGCCAATTCCCAACACAACCCCTTCTCCCAGGGACACACTAGTGCCCCAGCTGACGGTCATCGTAGGTGCTGTATCTCTTCACGTGGATCCGGCGCACTCGGTCACGAAGCTCAAAGCCCTCATCATCCTCACTGTGAGATGCTTGGCTCCTGCTCCTGCTTGTTGCTTCCAGCAGGGAGTTGTCAGGAACCCGTGGGGTCTCATACAGCAAGACATTCAGTGTTTCCTCATAAATTCGTGCCTCGGGGAATTCGACCTACAAAACACAACACACGTCCTGAGAAGGTAACTCCTGAAGTTAGGGAAACTGTAGATTTATCATGGTAACCATGATCATATTGACATGGGTATAACCCTTCAGGATGTACTGTGCTTGAAAGCAAGTCTTTGGGTAACCTGTGCAAAATCAGAGGTGGAAAGACTATGAAAGGAATCCCTGGAAATGTGGGGAAATCAGGATAAGGTGATTATTTGGAATCTGCAATCCTGCCGAACTTTTTAAAATACATTCTATAGTTTTGCACATACAAGCACAATGCTATTCAGCAAAGCTGCAACAAGTCATCAACCTGATTTGGTTTTAGACCCTACAGAGAGGTGTGTCCAAGGCCTTTACCTTGGTTTGCTTCTTCTCTGTAGCATAGACTATAGAGGTACAGCAAACCTCTGCCAGCTTCCGGCCCTGCCCGTAGAAGGACCAGCAGCAGATTTCATCCCCTATGACATCCTTCAGGAAAAGGACTCGGCCGTTGAATCGCAGAGAGAGTTTGTCAAACAGTTCAATGTTCTTCAGTAGGTTGTCATCTGAGTTACTGAAACACAGCAGCAAAAGAAGGAATACCTTTTTTGTGGGTTTTCTTCTGGCCATATCTCCAGAACTCATACGCCTATTCCACCACCCTTTTAAGCATTGATCTGACTGCAGAATACAAATAAGTAGTGACTCATTGCCATATGCTGCCAGAAAAGAGGGGGTAATAGCCAATTCAGATACAAATAAGATGCTCTGATCCCCATGAGCAAACACACCAGCCTTTAGAGGTCAATTTATATAATTAATAACGACAGCACAATTTCCCAGATCATTGCATCAACTATCTCCTGACTGATGCTCAGGACAATTCAATCACATGCTGACTGCAGTTCTCTTTAGCTTCCCAACAGGGTCAACATGTGCTAGAAGGCCACCTGAAAAGCAAGGTGTTCGGCACAAAACACGACTGATACCACATGCAAGTTTCTAGGGTGAATACTTCATTTAGGAAACTAAGTTTTATTGACAACCAAAACAATACAGGCTCTTAATTACTTCCCAGAGCAAGATCTAGATCTCTAAAAGCAAAAAATACACACTGTATTATAGCTTTAAAATAGCTATGACAAAGATATTCTTAAAATTTTAAATATTTTACTTCAGTAATATCATTATGGCCAAATCAATGTCCAATTTGATCAAGTGAAAAAAAAAAAGCCTCAAAGCCTTACTCTTCCAGTATTAGCTTGAATGCAGCTGTACTGACAGTAAGTACACTGTGTCATTGATTTAGAGGCACTAGAACATCAAGAATTTCTGTAGGTCAGAGTAAAAGGGTGCTGGCAGAGGCAGATGCAGACTCAGAAGTGAATCTAAACTGATGACAGGTAGTTTCAGCCACTATCAACAGCCTCATCATTCTTAGCTCTTGTCCCCTGTTGCTGTTCATCTTTCTCACACAACTCCACTGCACACTAGACCTCAACAGATTCCATTTGTTGTGTTCTTCCCCCCATTTGGATTCACATCAGTCACAACTGCACTCAAATCCACAGAAGACCACTGTTGTAATAATTTTTTAAAGAAGCAACAAACCAACCAATAAAAAACTACCCCAAAACAAGTGAAGTCATACCACATCTTCCCCCACTCCCATTAAGGGAAATTTTCCCATTACAGTGGGAGAAAAACTGACATACCTGGTATAGGAGTATTTGTTGTTGCTTCTATTATAAAGCAGCTTAACAACAGGCTATTAGAAGAGAAGAAAAAAAAAGGCAGAAATGTTAAGTTCTGTGTTTGAAGACATTTAGCACCAACTCAACCTCTCAGCAGGTAGTTGTGGAAATGCAGTTACTTTCATTGATGACTCGATCAGCCTCTCTTCTTCCTTTGGAGAGGTGATGATAGGGATGCTGCAGACAGGCTCATACAAGTCCTTCTTGTCCTGGTTTAAAGAAAAAAATAACAGAGAGGAAATGAAACAAGAAAAACACTAAAGCTAACATCTGCTGCTGCTGTCCTCTCCAGCCCCTCCAGCCATGTTCCCAAATCTGTGATGCAAAAGGCAAAAGCTGTGTTGCCATGGTAACTACACAGCATTACTTTGATCTGCAACCCAGAAATACAGTGGAGAGATTTCTTGTCCCCAGAAGGCAGTGGGTTCTGGAATATTGGGATGCAGGTGGATGTCCTCCTCAGCTACAGCAAGCACTCAGAGCTCGAGTTATATTTGGTTTAAGTGGGTTTATTATTCTATCCTTCTTTGAAGAAAAGGATAGTGAAAGAAGAAACACTTTAAATTCCAAACCAGAAGGAAAAAGTGAGGCTTTGTATTTCTTTCAGTGGCTACAACAAGTAATTGAACCTAGTATGGGAGGTATTTATTAATCACTACATTTTGTCCTGCAGGAAAAATTCATCTCACAATCTCAAGACCAGTAATAAGTCATATATACTGCATCTGGGCTGACCTTATTAAAAAGTTGGCAGAACAATTCAGCTGATTTCCACCAGCTGAACTTGAAGGCACTCATGGATACAGCTACTATGGGCTTCTGTATCTGCAGAGTAGTGGTAAACTGACACAAAGACAAGTCTTTAAAGTACTCAGTGCTTACTGTACACGGTTTTTTCCCCCTTAAGACTCAAACTCAGAAAAAGGTTACCACGTTTTCAAGGATTCAAAACCATTCTAAAAATATTATCTAATTAGAAGTGACATAACTTGGGGGGAATTTAAGGCAAATGCCATAAGGTCTTTTAAAACATATGCTCAGAAGACTCAGACAGAAACAGAAAAGAACCAGTCCCGCTAATTGTATTCACAAACTGTGAATACAATTTTGGCTTTTTTCAGTCTCCTGGCATCCCTGTGAAGTAGAGAAGTGCTACTATCCCCATTCCAAAGGGACAGCTGGTCAGCTAAATGGAAGCACAAAGAGAAATTACATTTCCAAAATAACAGGAACTTGAGTCTCTTATCTTGCACATTCTAGAGTCAGATAATCTAACCAGGGGATAATCTTTCTCTCTCCACAAAGAAATAGCTGTCTTGATAATGCAGCCACCCCACTAATTGCACTAAATGCCTTCAGAGCACAGGCACCTGCAGCCTAGAAGGGTGTTCCAGGATAGCACATGAGTCTGAAAACATTGTCTGGGAGATCAGAAACTAAATTTCATCTCTTATTTAAGGCATGGCAGAATCTCAGGTGTGAATACAGAGCAAGGAAAACTACGTCTTTGATAAACATACTGGGTAAGATCTTGCAGCTTACTTGACTGCTGCCTCATTCCCCTTCCAGGCCATCCATCCATGACTTGACCCCATCTCTCAGGCCTTTAGATACTCTCTCTCAAGTTTCAATAAGTAAATTTTATAAGCAAACCCCCCATGAAAAATTTCAGGCTTCTTCTGTTCTTTACCTGCAGGGCTGCTTGGCACATGTCCACCAAGCCCTGAATGAGATAGTATTTGGCTTCTGCCATTAGTTCTTTGATCTCCTGTCTGTGCTTTGGAAGTGCAATGGTGTCATCCCGGAGATAGTTCAGGATTGTTCCAAAGTGCTTCCCACAACGGTCTATAAGGATCCAGCCTGGAAAACAACCATCACCTCATTACAATCACCTCAACAGCAGGGGATAAGAGAAAGCTTTGCAGAGGTTAAATGAGCCTGAAGTCCTGAAACTGCATGATAATCTTCCCATGCCATTCAGCATTAGCTTTTACTGAATTTAAGCAAACTGAATTTGGTTGCAGAACATAAACTGACAGTCGAACCACTCCTTTGGTACCACCTGGATGATCTCATGACTCTCCAGCACCACAAAAGAAAAGCTGTGAGCTAAAAACACTCAGCTTCTTATCACAGGACACTAAGGGAAGGACTTGGCAGTTCTCCAGCCACACCTTCTGCTGCTGTTCAGAGTCAGACACAGAGAAGTGTTCTGAAGACAGTAAAAGGTAGACTAGCCAGAAACCCCAGTGTGAGGAAAAGGCTGTTCTAGTCTCTGAGCAGGAGCAGAGAACAGGACAGAGACAGACCAGGAGGAAGTGGAGTGGGGAGGCAGCACAGGAAGCAGCAGCACACAGGCAGCTCTTGCCATTTGAAAACATCCCTGAGTCACATGCACTAGGAAACAGGATGTCTGACTTGCTGGCAAACACTACCAATGCTGGACACACACAGGCAGAGAGGGCTTAATACACTGCCAAACTTTTTTCCATACAAAGGTGTTATCTGGGGACTAAGATACAGAAAACTACATAGGAGTGTAGGCTAAACCATGCCAGCTTGTCCAGCTGTAGTTGCCAGGACATGAGTCTTGTTTTCCACCCTGGCCAAGGCTCTTTCACAGAGCTGCTGGACTAAATGGACTTAGTTGTATGTAACACTCAGCAAGACCTGCCCTGCTCCAGGGGAATGTGGTTTAAATTACGTGCAAAATTAAGTTAACACACTGCTGTGCATCCAGTTAAACTGAAGGAGCTTTCACATGACCCTTCAGAAACAGCAGAATGCCCACCATCCTCTTTCAGCCTGTTCTCCACAGTGCCACAACCCTGGTCCTAAGGTATCATTTTGCCCTGGAATGCCAACGAGAGGGAAACTCGTAGCCATTGCAGATATTGCTTTCTTACAGTGTTCTGCACTCTGTGATTATGGATTCTCATAGTGCCAATATTCAGCAGGTGACAGACTCCTTGACTGATGGCACTGTAAGCCACCAGTGGAACATGTCACCGAGAAGAGGAAGAACAGCTTTCAGCATAGCAAGCAAGGCTGTTCCCAGTTTTACAGAGGAAAACTCGATGTACGCATTTGGAACACTGACCACACAAGTGACAGCCCACACGCTGTCTGTTCAGTCTTCATAACATCATCACCAATCTGCACTGCAGCTGCAGTGCTAGGAGAGAGCACCAGTCCTTCTCTTAGTCAATTTTAGTAACCAAAGGACACATTTTCATAAAGCACAGAGGACTGTTAGCGTCAGTGGGAGCTGGCTGCCTCATGCTCCAAGTTATTTCTGGAATATCTCTTTCCCTATGTCCTTAACTGAGCATGGTCTGAAGATGTTTTTAAAACCACCACCAAAACCCATCCGCTTAACAAAATTCTCAACAACAGAAGCCATCCCCTTACCTTCCTTGTCAGTGAGCACTTCCATCCTGCCACTGAACATGGCCTTCAGCATGGTGTCGTGCCTGGTCAGCACCTGCACCGTGGTGTAGTACAGCGAGCCCCCCACGTTCAGCCGCACGTACTTGTTCCCAGGGCCGCCCCCTCGGAAGCTGCAAGGCTTGGGCTTGGGCCCTGGAGCCGGAGAGAGGGTGGTGCTGAGACAGGTGTCCCCAGACATCTCCCTCTGTAGGTAGATGACCACCCTGCAGAGCCTGGGCTTGATGGATTCCGCCGTGATGAGCGAGGTCAGGAGTCACCAGAGGCCAGCCTGGCCTGAGCCCTCATAACCACCGGGCCCTGCGGGCAGGGAGCGAGCCGGGAGCCTGGAATTCCCATTGGCAACAAAAGCAAAGGAGAGATGCTTTCAGTTGGTTGCAAAGGACACGTGGATGCACATTTTGACAAGATTCAGCTGCTTTCAGACAGCTTAGGCAGCAGGACCATGGTTGCTCAGCCCCACAGAGTTACAGATGTGTTTCTGTGGATGAAGGACACTGAACTGCTCTGGATTTCCTGCTGCTCCATCTGCAGCCAGCACTGCAACCACCACCCAGTGCCCTGCACTGCAAACACCATGCTGCTCTCCCAGTTACACAGTTTGGAATCCCTCTCAGCTTCCCAACACAATGCTGCTGCCTTTTTTGTGCAGAGCTGAGACACAGTGGCTGAGGTCCCTGCCCTCCCCTGGCTGGTTATCTGTATGGGCAGGGGGTTGCTGCTCTGTGCCTTAACTGGAGATGTTCACAAGCACCTCTTCAAATGTCTCAGCACTGACATGCTGGACCATAACACTGTTTCCTGACAACTCTGCTCATTCAAAACTCTTCTTCCTCCATCCTAGAAGGGTTTTTTAGGACTGTTTCAGACTACAAATATCTCCTCCCTTCTCTGTTCTGTGCTTATGGCACATGACTGCTTATAAATAAATAAAATAACTTGCTAATTACAATGCTATCTTTCCCACATCCCTTGTCCTTCTCGCCCCACCTCAGCTTTCAAGATACGAAAAAAAACCCACAACCATCCACCTGTACAGCAAATTACTTGGCAGCTACAGAAGGGATCTTCAAATTGCCAGGGACTTGAGTAACTACTGACCTTACACCACCACCTAAAATATAACTCTCTGATTCCAAACTCAATTATTCTAATTAAGAAATGCTACAAACAATGTGTATGAAGCAACAAGCAATATGAACACTGTGCAGATTACAAAGACACAAACCAATTCTGAGAATCTGAGCACCCAAAAAGTCCAGTTTGTCTACAAGTGCTCTAACTGGACCTGCAGCTCTCAGTCAAATGCAGCTGCTCCATGGGGAAGGGGCCAGAAAACCAATTCCTGACAGGTCAGGAAGCAGCAGCAACCAGAACTGTGTATGATGGATGGGGTATTATGTGATAAATTAATTACTCCAACAAAGCAGCAAAGAGATACAGGGAAATCAGTCAGCAGTGTCTGTCCAGAGGAGATGACTGCAATCCACCACCAACATGGAAACACAGACCAGGATCAGCTGCACCCTGCCAGGCAGCTCAGCCCCCTGGGACCTGCAGGTTTGTCACCTCCCTGGGGAGCACAGGCAAAGCTCTGCACCCCGGCACTGACCCCTCTGGCCCAGTTTTCCCTCAGTTGGACCACTCGAGGCCTTTCCGAACTTCTGACAGCAGTGGTCGGTATCGCTCCAACACCTTCCCCAGCCAATGATCAGAAGCTGCTGCTGTCCCCAGGGATCTGGGCTTTACCCAGCCCCATTACCGCAACACCAATCCTGCTCCGTCCCTTCCCTCCTGCGCTGTGCGGGGCCGTGACGGGACAGCCCGGACTCCGCGCCAGGAAATGGGCCCTGCCGAGACCGGCAGAACCGGGGGGGGGGGGGAACCCAGGGCCCGGCCCTGCTGCTCGGAACCGCTGGGTTACAGAACACTGGGCTCCCGGCACCGCAGCACGCACCGAGGCCTCACGCACCGGGGGGGAGCGGCAGGTCCGGGGGGGCTCCGGCTCCCGTCCCGCCGTGGCCGGCAGCTTCCTCGCGGGGCCCGGTCCGGCACCTGGAAAAACAAACAGCGGCTGACCCGGGGCGGGCCCGGTACTCACGCACTCACACCCCGCCCCGAGCCCGCCCCAAGGCCCGGGAGCGGCGGCTCCAGCGCTCACCCGCCCGCCGCCTCCCCACAGCGGCCCCGTCTGAGCTCATTTCCTCCGCGCCCCGATGGAACGCTGACCCGCAACGCTGACCCGGTACCGCTTCCGCCACGGACTACAGCTCCCGGCCTGCCCCGCGCCCGTTGCGGGGTTCTCAGAGGCCGCGGCACACACAGCGCCCCGGGGCCGTCCCGCTCCGGTCCCGTCAGAGCCCCCGCAAGTTCCCCGTGCCCGCCCGGGGCGATGGCGCAGGCGGCGCTGGGCGCTGCGGGTCTGCATTTCGATGATCTGAACAAGCTGCGGGTGCTGGACCCTGAGGCGGCGCAGCAGACGGCGCAGCTCCGGGAGGAGTGCAGGGACTTCCTCGAGAGTAAGGCCCAGGGGCTGAGAGAGATCTCCCCGGACCGAGGGGCTGAGATCCTCCCGGCCCGGGGCCGCTCTCTGCCCAGATGGAGCCGCGGGGACACCGGGCGGGACCCGCCGTAGCGGGGCCGGGGGGCGGGCAGGGGGCACTGCAGGGCTTTCCTCTTCCCCTCCCTTGTTTGTAGCCTGCAGAGTAGCGAGGGGAAGCCTAACGCGCACTTGATAAGCCTCGCTAGAGATTATAGCTTACAGGAGAAACATTCCGCTTCTTTAGTGGTGATTATTGTGGTTTTTTTTTCTTTGCAGAAATAGTAGAATTCCAAAAAATAGTGGGAAGTTTAATTGAACTTGTTGATCAACTGGCAAAGGCTGCAGAGAGTGAGAAGATGAAGGTACTGTGCAATAGTTCCTGGAATGTCACATACCCTGCTCTGTACTGTGCATGAAGAGCCCCATCTCCCCTTCCTTCCCTTCCAGCATAAGGAATCCTCACCTGTCACTGTGCCAGCTTTTCTGTGGCAGTTAATGTCTGTCTGTCTGTCTGCAATACAAAAGCTTGGGGCTTTAATTGATACATCTAGAGGGCTTACACTCAGTGTCATGTTACTCCTGCATTTAACAATCCTGCTTTTGCTGCTTATCTGTATGTTTGCATATATGTACAACAGTTTTAAATCACTTCTACTCTGAGCTGTGACAAGAAAGGCAAAGCTTGTCTGTAGGACAGGTCCCAGGGATCCATTTGGGTTTTCGGTGACTTTGTTCCCTGAGTCTGAAGGGAGTCTCAAACACCTGGATCTGTCCAACCTACCCAGGGACTCTGCCTGTTACCAGTATTCAGGTGTCACCCTCCTTCACTGTTTGTGTGGCTGAAACATTGCAAAGTCAACCTGCTCCTAGTGAAAGGGGTTTAAAACTCAGCCCCCAGTGCAGCCAGGTGAGTGCCTGCCCTGTTCCTGCAGGCCATCGGGGCACGGAACCTCCTGAAGTCTATAGCAAAGCAGAGAGAAGCTCAGGAACAGCAGCTGCAGGCTTTAATAGCTGAGAAAAAGATGCAGCTGGAAAGGTAAGTTTTCTGTTAAATCCTTGTGGGGTGTTGTGTAGGCTGGAGAGGACAGGGTCCCTCTGCAGCCAGGGTGTGTCCTGCACACAGCAGGTGACTGTCTGGTTTTGTCTTCCAGGTACCGAACAGAGTATGAGACTCTGTGTAAGATTGAAGCAGACCAGAATGAATTCATTGACCAATTCATTTTTCAAAAATAAGAGGATTTCTTTCAGATAAAACCAAACTAACTTGGAAACTTGACCATTCCAGAATCTTGGGAATTTTTAAAATATGCAATTTTTCACTGTGTATGACTGAAGAGATGGTTTATACAAATGGAAGAGTCTCAGCTCAAAGTGAATTACACTAAGAGAGGCAATAAGGAAGATGCAAAGACTGTTCTGTCCTTTGATTTTATAAAAAGTTTTGTACAGTTCTAATTCAGATTATAATTGAATTAATGCTATGTTTTGTCTCTCACTTCTTGAAGTGTACCACCCTTGCAAAGAAATTGGGAACTAAATTATCGTGTGCAGACTTTGTCTGTCTGTACCAGAACTGGTATGCTATGTTATTTTGAGCTTAAGTGTTTACAACCTGAGGCACAAAGAGATGTGGTTTGTGTCTGTCTCCAGGCAACCAAACACCCAAATGTTCACCTTTCCAGAGTCTGGGAAGGGCTTACACTTCATACCAGGGAGGTTTTGAGACCCCCAGGCAGTGCCTGAGCAGCCCTGTCCTGCCAGCTCAGACCTGCCTCCAAGTTTGATTCCTGCAGATCAGGTGGAGAACCTACACACCCCCAAGCCCCCCAGCCCTGAGTTCATCAGGAGGAGGTTGAACTGACCCTGACCTGGGCATCACTTTCAGGTGTGAACCATCCACATTCTCCTGAGCATTTAGTTCTTTCCAGTAACTCCCTTAAGATTACATGCAGTTTAATGCCTTTAGTGTTTTATTTCCCTACTAGAAGTGATTCCATGGAAGAGAGTTTACAAATCTTAGCTTGTGACTCCTGAAGTACCTCAGAATCCTGCAGGCAGTTCAGCTTGTGGCTTCGTTCACCATAAGCATTCAGAAACCCAGGTTTTGGCACATTTTGTCACTGGTGGCACACTTACAATTAATCAAAACTGAATCAGAGCAAAGGAAGGAGAAACTTTAAAAGAAGGGGTGAAGAAGTTCAGAGTTAGTACAAGATTTGAAAGGCTTCAGAGGGCCATCTTTGCAGATCAGTGTATAATCGGTTACGGATTTTGAAGAATATGCTCATGGAAGACAAATTTCTTGCGTGGTTTTCTAATAATGATCATCTTGGGAAAAGGGAGCTTGAAAGAAAACTATCAGCTGTGGTTTCCACCCCACCCCACCCCCCATCAAGCAGGTACCCACCAAATGGTTAAAAAACAATTTTGGTATTGCAGACGTTGGGCACAGCGTCTGCAGGGGTGAGGAGCATGGCCCTTCACCTGCCCAGAACCACCCGGAACCACCAGCACAGGCATCTGCCCAGTCTGTTCCTGATGAAAGGAGAGCTGTGAACTCAAACCCATTCCAGTTCCCCTGGTGGAGCCAGATGTTCTGGTGACAGCTGCTGCAGCCAGCACCACGGGATGGATGTTTGCCCAGAGGGCCACATCAGTGCAGGGTCTGCAGCACATCGGGTGGCAGGTGGGCTACTTCCGTTTCCTCTTCTCCACCTGGTTGTAGTGGGGGTTGTAGAGCATGGTGAAGAGCAGCAGCAGTGGGACCAGCAGGTAGGGCGAGTAGATGGAGAGCAGCACCAGGCGCTCGCGCTGCGTCTCGGGTCCTGGATGCTCTGACTTGGAGAAGTCGTGGAACAGGATGTGTGCCAGGATGGCAAACAGAGTTGTAGCTACGTGGGTGGAGTAGATAATTGCAGGAGTTCTGATCCATCTGCAGCCACCTGTACAGGAGCAAAAAGGAAATGAAATTTAAGTATTTTGAAACAAGCAGAATTCAGTGGCTTTTCAGTTAACAGAATGTTCACTGTGACAGATAGGCCTTCAGGCATATTGTGTAGGAGAATTATCCACCTTTGTGGAGATTTAGCATGATGGCAAGATCCTGAAAGTAACAAAAGTAGTACAGAGGCTTGATCCAGAACTTGAGCAACCTGGGAGGAGTGCCAGATGTCAAGTGGTAGTGCTGGTCACAAAGGAACAGCCACGGATGAGGCCCTGGAGTCTGTGTCTGACAGACCTTCACTCTCTGCTGCTTCCTCAGATAAAATCACCATGGAAAGAGCTCGGCACTTCCCTCCTTGTGGCACATCCCTGCAGTTGCTCAAGGCTGATAAATCCCTATTCTCTGCTCTATAGGAAGAGTTGTGCAGAAGCAGAGATCCCCTCCCCCTGGTTCCATACCCACCTTTCAGGAAGGCGTAAGCTGCCACGGGGAAGAAGGGCAACTGCAGGAAGGCTTCAGAGTACATGAATGCCTGAAACCACTCTGGGGGCTGCAGCATCATGGGGTCTCTGAAGGCAGCTCCATACCACTGCAAGGCCTCTGTCAGCTTCCAGAGAAGAGCAGAACAGAGGTTAATACACTGAAGGGGAAAAACTGTGACCTGCACCTGTCAGCCCGGTGATGCTGTACTTGCAGTGGAAAGACAAGGGATCCCAGCTTGGTACACCAGGTTTAATAGGGGTAAAACTGAGGCCTTTAATGTCATGAACCCTTTAAGTATATATTGCACTACAAGCAACTTTAGGATTACTACAGCATTAAGTGCAGCTGCTTTCCAAAAACTAATCCTGAAATGCCATTTCCTGCCAGAAAAAACCCAAACATCAGATCCACACCTTGACATCGGTAGACACTGAAGAACTCTTGAATGTTCCTCCCTCTGTCCCTCCCATTGACAGCTGAGGTGGGTTCAGTGTCTCCAACACCTTTAGGCACCCGTGGTGCCTGTGACCCCCTGCAGGTCCCACCCAGCCCAGGGGGGTTTGGGCATCCTCAGAGCAGGAGGTCCTGGCTGCTCCAGCAGCTGGTGTCAGAATTTTGGCTCAGGGAGCTGTGATTCATTTCCATGACAGAAATGTAAATTCCTGCACAGCTTTAAGTTAGACTTTGAACCAGAGATATGTATAGAGGTTTAGTAGTTAAATATTAATTTTAAATGGTTTCTATATAGCAGTCATCTACAGGCAATGCTAAAATCCATTAATTGCAAAGCTCAGCTAGGAAGTTACAGCTTCTCATCTCATCTTCATGTCATCTGATCCTGATGACAGGAGCTGATTTGATTATCTTTTATCCAAATGTTATTTAATTAACTTTATTATGTTGGATGTCTTCTCTAAGCTTATTCAAAACTGAGCCAACCAGAGATTTTTACTGACACGTTTGTCTGCTGGCACGCCTGCTCCTGCAGCGGGAACAATTCCCTTCTGCGTTTTTTGGCAGGATCAGAGTGACCCAGGCTGTGGCAGCCACACCGGGACAGTGACAGTGACACTGACAGCCACACCGGGAACGTGGCAGGCGCTCAGCACCTCCGGAGCCTCGGCAGGACAGGGCAGCGGGTCCGTTCGGTTCCCACCCGAACCGGTTCCCTTGTGCCCCTTTGCGTTCCCCACCTGCGGGACACGCTGGGGACACCTCCCCGCCCACCGCCCATTTCCCGGGGTGCCCTGGGCCCTTGGTGCTGACGCAGCCGCCGGCACCCCCGGTACCGCTGGATCAGAACCCCGAGCCCGGATGAGGCGCAGCCCCGCAGGGCGCACCGATTGGAAGTATTTTAAAAGAGGATTTCATTGAAAGAGACGCGCAGCAGCTTTTAGCCCCCCGCTGTCTCTACGTGCTGAATTTCATACAAAACGCCGCAGGACCCGCCGAACCGAACCCAACCGAACCGCAGGCCCCGCAGCCACCCGCATCCCTTTAGTCCCCCGGCCGGGCCCCAACTCACGCCCTGCGGGTAGATCCCGGCGGGCAGCAGCGGCTGAAGGTCGATCAGGAGCGTGATGGGGATGTGCGAGAGGAAGTAAAGGCCGAAGAGCCGCTCCCGCCACCGCGGAGCCGCCGCCATCACCGCGCACCCGCCCCGCCCACCGGGATGGCCCCGCCCACCGGGATGACCACGCCCACCGGGATGACCACGCCCACCGGGGTGGCCACGCCCATGGCGGCGCTGGGCGGGGTCGGGTCTGGGGTCTGGGGTCTGGCCTGGGTCTGGGGTGCAGCACGGGATCTGCTGCCCCTTTTTCCACCCCCTCGCCCCCCAGCCCGGTTCCCTGCCCCGGTACCGTTATTTTTCCGTCGTTTTCACCGATTCCTCCCGGGAATCCCAGCGCTCCGGACTGCCGCGCCTCTCTCACACCACTCCTCAAGCTCCGAGTTTTATCCGTCTCTTTTCCTCTTCGTTTTGCACCCTGGATCAAGCTGGGGAGAAGCCCCCTTCCTGACGGCACCAGGAGCCACAGAGCTGAGATTGGTCCCACCTCAAAGACAGCAGCATCGGGGGGGTCTGATCCCATCCTTTATTGAGCACAGAAGTTGTCCAAGGTGTACAGGCAGACTGTACATCAATCATCTGCTTGGATTCCAGTTTCCCCCATTTATCAATGTCACAAACAGTTCCCAAGTAACCGTACCTGAGCAGGATTACAGAAGTACAGTGAACAGAACCTTCCATCAAGTCATACTCGACAGAAGAATTTTAAGAAGTTACAAAGAACCAACAGTCCAAGGATCTCATGAGATTCCGTTACTAAAACAAAGGGTAAAAAAGATTAGAAAAATTGCTACCCAGTAAATACTAAAACTGAGTTCAATCTGGTGAGCATGCACACATCCCAGCAGGTCACAAAGTCCCAAATACACCAATAATAAATTGGCTGGAGGAGAAAAGCACTTCGTAGCTTTCACACGTAAATTAATTGGTTTGAATCCATCAGTGATATTCCAACACACAGCAGGATGTGGATTTTAGGAACTTTTCCATAGCTGATCTCGTTTAGTTCCTTTGCATCCCCGTCAGGATGCACACACACAGCAATCAGGCTTCTCATGTTTGGATATTCCTTTGGTAATTTGTGAATAATTCTGAAGTTATTCTTTGCACTCACCACTTCTGTACTCTTGTCAAGGCACAGTTAATAACAGGAGATGCAGAAGCTGTATTTAGAGATCTTAAAACTTAGGATTACAATCTGTAACTCATTCAACACTACACCAGCATAGCTTAGAACTGATTAAAATGAAACTCTGAAAACTGTGAGCCAGATGTGTAGGTATTTGTTGGGTTCTCCTCCCAAAACTGCAAGGAGAACCCAACGAGCAGACCAAGGGAAAATGGCAGTGAACTTATGGCAACTGTGTCAGCAGCAGCCAACCACGAACCAATCCTGACCAGTTCTACAACATGTTAGAATTTTGATCATAACAGTATGGAGACTTTTAAAAAGAAGTTTGAAAAGGGGCAGATACTCGACTCACAAGCAGCATCTGAGCCAGCCCTGGAAGAGAGCATGACCTGAGAGGCTTATCAGTTTATTTCCTGTGAGGTCCAGAAGCTTGATCTATAGAGTCCAATTTGTTGATGTTTTAAAAGGTCATACCCATCAACTATGAACTTTTGCAGTCGTACTCTGCAACACCCCCACATGTTGGATGAGAACTACAGGAAACAAGGAGAGCATTTGTGCTGAAAAAAACCCACAAACTTTGTAAATCAAGTCAAATTGATGCTGACTGGATGCCTTTCAACCTCTCAATAAAGTGCAAATCAACTGCTCATTTTAATTTAATCAGCAAGTTTTGCCTTATCCAGGACCAAACTCGAAGAGTAAATGAGTATTTTGTTTCAGAAGTTATAGAAATGTGCATATATTTGCACCCACATACATAGGAGTTTTTGTGTGAAAATCAAAACCATGCCCAGAACGAGATGCTACAAAGTCTTTTTACTTGTATTTCTTTAGGCAGAACTTGAGATATTAACAGCTTGTTCTTAAATAAAGGTGGGAGATCAGACAGGAAATAAAGATAACACCAATTCTTTTTCAAATGTCACATTTAATGTTTTCACCACTGTACTTCAAATCTACATTTTACAAAGTGACCACCAAGTGTGCCACATTAACTGACCAACCTCTGAGATTTTACCTTTCATACCAGTGTCTTCTTGGGCTCTTTTAATTAAACACGTTTCTCATTCAAGTGAGCTGAAATGCTTGAGTCGGTTTTATTCTCAGGAGCCTCATAAAAAACAAAGATATTGCACCATCTTTGTTTAGTTATTCAATGTTTGTCTCTTTCACAGCAAATAATTACTTCATTGAAGTTAAAACTTCCAAATATAACTTACTAATAGTCTCCAATTTCAGCTCAGATCACTCTTGTTGAAAATACTCTGCTAAATACAGATAACTTACAATAACTTTAACAGTTAATTGTCCATAACAAACACCATGGTTTTTCTCCAGACCAATGCTCAAATTTTAAGACCACCCTTTAGTAATTCTTTGTACAGGTGAAAAACAGTCTTCAATTTTCTAGTCTTGTTTTAAATATAAAAGTTGGAAGGGACATTCAAGTTTCAAGTCTCCACACTGAACTTAAAAAAAAAAAAAAAAAAAAAAAAAAATCATGTGGAGGTAAACAAACCAAGTTGTATACTCCAGGAGGTAGAGGCCTTCAATTTGTGTTCATATATACATATGCACAGAATTCAGTGTTCCAACAGAAAAAGAATTAGCCAAAAAGTAATAAAAGTTATTTACTACTGTGACATTTCAAGACTTCCACAGCTTTGCCTAAGGACACGAACACAATTAACAGAATTCCCTATGTGCTTTTTTTTTTTTTTTCCTTTTTTTTTTTTTTTTATCTCTCAACTGTCCAGTGCAGGAAAAAGTTCTCACAAAATTTCACAGACCTAAAATGTGCAAGCTAGTTTCTCTCTATACAGCAATGATGTCAAGGATCTCTGAAATTAGCCCATAAATGGAATTATTTACACACATAGAAGATGCATGCTGGGGAGTTTTATGTAAGAAAGAGCAGAAAAACTTCTAATAAAAATAGATTAAATATATATATATATTTATACTGGGTAAGGAAACAGAAGTTTAGTCTCTCCTAGTCACAAACTCATTCTCTCTACTCACAACATTTGATTTTAGAACAGCACACATCACCATCACAGCTCTAGTGAGAAGCTATTTATAGGACTCAAACATCAGGGGACGTGCCCACCATGGTCACTGTCACCCAATGTGACTTCATGATTGGTCGCAGTCAAGTTTTCTGTATTCCTTAGTTTTAGAAAACCCAAAATCTTCAGGAATGGCTCAATATCAAAATGTAGGTCTATCTTTTTGTACAATCTCACTTCAATAAAAATAAAAAGAAAAAACAAAAAAAGACAAAACCTCCCCAAATTTGGTTCAATTCTGTTTGTTCTGAGCTGAGCCATCACAGCTGCACTAGAGTTCATAAAACATGTGCAACTCTGGGTAAAATATTTTCTTCTAAAAGCACAACCACTTTACAAGATTAAAAGTCTAGTACATTTCTAAATATTATTCATATTGTACAAGTAGTGGTTGTTAATTTAAAACTTCATTAGTAAAATTACAGTACAAGCATGATTAACCTCCAGAATTGCAAATCCCAGACTCCAGTGGAAAGCTACATTACATCTTCAGTAGTACATTATCTTCCACTTCACTCCCAAACCAGTGGAGATGGTGGCATCTCAGATGGCTGAGCAACTGTGGAACTAGAATGCAGGTGATACAGAAAATCAGTGTTCATTTGCAGGAGCTCACAGACAAAAAAGCTAAGGCTTGACCAGCAAAAATTTCATGGAAAAGACAAAAAAAAAAAAAAAAAGAAACACCAAAACCAAACCACAACCCAGAAGAAGAGCCCAGGACCAGCAGGTCACATCAATGACAACAAATATTTCACTATACATTATCTGCTCATTTTCCTACTGAGTTGCCATCCACCAGTCATTAATTTCCATGTTTTTACAGTGCAATTCTATGATCAAAATTCAGCTTGTCAGCTTCTCAGTTCTCATTTTTATGCTGACTTCTCTACCTTTACGGAAAAATATTACACGAAACTTCTGCACACTTTACTTAAATTTTAGAGTAAGTCCTCAAAATATTTAAAAAATGTAATGATAGAAGATGTTTTTTTTCAGAAGTTATCTATGGGCTCTTCCTGCTCTTGGAAACTTAAAACATTTTTGATATGTTAATTCTGCACTACTAATAAATGTGAATTAATATCAGATGTGATTACATACAGTTACCTAATAAAGCTCTTAAAAGCAGCAGACTGAGGGTTGATGCAGAGAGGCACTCTGTTTCCTTTCTGCTGTTCCAAAATGAACTGATGAATTATTTCTGGAGAGGAGAAGAGAAGAAATAATCAGAGTAGAAAAACAAAAAACAAGGTTATCACTTCTTGCTTCAGTAAAGTGCAGTGCAGACTGGGTGAAAATACAGCTTCCTTTCCTGAAAATACATGGTAGTAAGGATAAAAGAACTCCAGCTTCCCCAGGTCTAATCTGGTGCCATACCTCAGAGCACAGATTCACACAGAACTCTTCCATGCACTCTGGAATAGATGTGTATAAAATAACCCCCTAACCACCCCTTCAGTCCTGAACTGCCAACAGCCAGTTACTGATTCAGCCCCAGCTCCAGACACACAGCTCAGCACAGACTGCAGCAGGAGGAGAAAGGCAGAGGGGAAAGTGACCAGGACTCACCTTTAACCTGCCGAACAGAACTGAGGTTCTTTTCAAAAGTGTCATCGAATTTGGGATTGGTGACAGGTTCAAAGTCACTGGTATAAACTCTTCCAGTAGATGTGGAAAAACAACATTTACACATACAGGTGTGGTACCGCAACCGCCCTTCATCCAGGTAGGGGTGGGCTAAGGCATCCTTAGCAGATATTCTTTTGGACTGAGGCAGTGGATTTAAATAACATAAATAAATAGTTAGGGTACTTTCAGAGACATTGGAACGGTCTAAACAATATTTTCCTCATCATTTAATTCTAAATGGTTTCATAACCCCCTGATGTGGCTCCAGGCTCGTCTGGGCTCAGCATGGCTGCCACTAGGGGGAAGGTTTCACCCACAAAGCAGCAGCTGCCAGGGTCCTCTCTGAGCTGCAGCTAAAGAGAGGAAGCCTGGCCAAGATGGTTTTTAGAAATGTGTTTTTCAAAACCTGCTTTCTCGAGATAAACTTAAAATTATGACTCCTACAATAAATAAAACAAAGCCCAAAGAATGGAATGTCAGCACATACAGCATTTTGTAGGTCCATACTCTGCTAATGTGTCACACTTTAATGTGTCCTTAAATAAATATTTGAAGTAAAACACAAATATAAGCCTCCTGGATGACACTGTGATTCAGGATATTTCATCTGGAGGGCTAAGAAATCCTTGACATGCCAAGTTCCAGAACACAAATGGTGGAGAAAGTGCAGGGACAAAGGTTGGGGTTACAAAGGTGACTTCCACATTATTGAGATATTCCTTGTGCATAACCCAACTAACTCGGTCTCCAGGTGTCCAACACCAACCCATCAAAGAAGGAGAATACTCTGTTTCTAAAGAATTGCACACAGAAGTGCTACTACAAATTCAGGGTAACAAATTCTGTAGCTATAGGCGATTTTTTAAAAAATAAAAAAAAATACAGACAGAACAAAAGTTACTTGCTCACAGCTACAGAGCAAAAGCAGTGGCAAGCTTGGTACAGCCCAGCTGGCCCAACTCCCTGGATATGTTTTAATGAAAAAAAAATCACCAGTTCTATAGGATTGTCCTGATTCTTTAAAAAAAAACAAAACCAGAACACATTTATGTAAGTGTGATTTGGGAATAACAGGATTTTAAGTGTTCAGGGAGTTAGAAAGGAAAACAATAAGTTTGTTTACATGGAAGATGTGATTTAACATTTCTATGGGTTTTTTTCAGTAAAGCAATCTTAAGGTTTAAAAAATAATCAAAAGGTACTGCCTTCTGAATACTTCATCAGTTACAAGCTTCCTCCTTTGCAGTTCAGTCAATCTGTCTATTTTTCCTTTTAACTGTTGCAGGCTTTTCTATAAGAATGTAATAATTAAGATCATCAATTCAGGTATCAGATTTTTTAGTGACAAGTTTGTACAGTAAACCCAAGAGATGAAATCCAAAATCCACAGCAGAACATTTTATTAGAAAAACAGATGCTCAGTGGAAAAAGAGATCCGGGTATGTGGCAGTGAGGATGTAGAAGGAATTTTTTGTGTGTTGCAAGACCATGAACACCCACGCATCTCTAATTAGAACTGCATCAAAGTATCTGATGTTCTGCTACCTACACCTAGCTAGAAAAAGAGAGCATGATTCATGAACACCCTCATCTTTCTCACCCCATCGTAGCTTTCTTCAAAAGACCACAAGATTTTAAACATGAAACCCCCACTCCAGGAGGAAATTAATTGACCAATTATAAGATGATATTTTCACATCTTTTACAGACCTAAAAGTAATGAAATACTACGTGGAAGAAAATCAGTGGAAGCAGTCATTTACTTAAAATACTCACACAGCAGACAGCAAAAACTGTTAAAACAAAAAGTATTAGAAATAATTTAAAATCATACTTACTGGATCAAAGACCAACATTCTGCAAAGGAGATGAACTGCTTCATGTGTAGCTTGACTGGAAAGTGTATATAGGACAGGAAGGGATGGCTGTAGGGGAAATGGGGGAAAGAAGAGAGAATTGTCCTGTCAGATCCATCAACAAGAACACTGTTACAGCATGTGTTAGTTTGTAGTTACCAAGGACAAACTTCCAGTGAAAAGGACATGCACTTCCTAACGCTTCCCAACCAGACTGGGAGCACTCTGACAAAACTCAGCAATTGGAACAGAGATCTGGTTATTTTCTTCCCTAGTTCAGATATAATCCCTGGACAAACCTATCTTTTCTTATTTTCCTATACAGACACCACTTCAGCTGTAGCTGCTCAGGGGGCTGATTAACAACATCATTTCCAGTATTTTATTTTTCTGATTTCAATCACTGCCAAATTATGGATTATTTTTGCTTTTCCTTACCCAGGCGATCCATATCTAACTGGCAGTGACATCTCATAGAGTCAGAGTGACCTTCAGGCACACAGCACTTTGCAGAGAGATAAACAGGCTGGGGGGCCTGGGGGAGGGGGGCTCAGAGAGCAGCACTCAGGGCAGGAGCTGCAGCTCCAGTTCAGCAACTTCATCTCTTCACATTCAGCTCAAAGTTACATTTTTTAATACAAAACTGACACACAAGTCTAGGTAGTATGTAAATTCTCATTGTGCCAACACACGGTAAGGTGTTGGGTTTTTTTTACATCAGAATTTTCATGCATTAATCCATTTTTACATAAAGCAGCAAAATGCTTTACCCCTTAACTCCTACTATGCTCTCCTACGTCGATTAAAAATAGTTGGTGTGACAAAGTAATTACCAGTTTCTAACTTGCTTTTCTCTCCCTATTAATCTAATTAAGAACCTGGTAACATTTAGCTATTTATAACCAGCAAAATCTCCATTTTAAATGATGAAAAGCCATAAATTTGCATTCAAACGTGAGTGCACTTGAAGCAGAAAACAGAGAAATAACATTAAAGACAACAACTCTGACTCTTGCTTCCAAGTGGCAAAGGAGCACACCAGCTCCAGGGACTGTTCAGCTTCTCCAGCACTCCATGAAAAATATATGTTCTTTTCCTCAAAAGGCACTGAACTAACTGATTTTTCATTTATTTCCTATGACTTGGTGGCTTTTGGACATTAAATCCATATTAGAAACGTTTTGTACCATTTTATCTCACTTGGTTTTTAGTATTCCCAGTGTTTAGTGGGTCAGGTGACACAGTTCTGGTGGCTTGCACAGAACAGCACCAGCTTCAGGGACCAGAGAAGCAGGAGACAATCTTGTACCCACTCCAATGCCTGATAAACCACCCTGGTTTAACAAACTTGACAAATCTAACAAATTCAGAATTCTTGTCCACTACTGCTGAGAGCACAACCACTGCACATTAGAAATAATGATTAGCAACTTACTAGAATTTAAACCAAATGTATTTTATAAAGCATCTGGATGTATTTGTATATTGTTGCGTATTTATATATATATACAGGATATATTTCTCCTACCTTCAATCACTATAAAACTTTTTTTTTTTTAAATACCTCAAAGCTGAAAAGTGCAGGGCTACATGCTGAAAAGTTACAACTCTTCTGGCACGTGAGAGTGAAAAAAAATAGATTTGGTTTTAAAACTGGTAGAAAGACTTAAGGAAATCCTCCTATTACTAATGTTAAAAGAAAAAAAAACCTGTCATAAAATGGAATAGAGACAACCTGATGTCATGCATCAAAAGTGCCAAGGAGGCAGAACTCTCACATGTTAATACAGCAGAATCCATGTTCAGTGCTCATTTCTGTGGTAACTACTACTGTGGGGAGTAGACATTTGAGAAATTACTTCAACATGCAGAAAAGAAGGATGTGAACTTAACTACTGGAAAGATCTGATGTATTAACATGTACAGGTTATTAATTTTGTTAATTTTTACTATCTAACAATCATTAAAATGACTGTATTGGATGGACTGTGCTATGGACCCCTGTGTAAGCATTCCTTTGTAGCCAGGAAGAGTACATTTCATTTGCCCTTTTTATTGTCCACTCAGCATAATGACATCACCCTGACCTCTTTTCTCTTTTTTGTTTGTTTGCTTGTTTTTTAATTAACCTTTACTTCAGTTATGCTGAATGCTGTATCTGAGTTTTCAGTATCTGGTGAAGCCTCAGAGGAGACCCTCTGGTGAGGGTCTGGGCTGCTCTGCAGAGGGGTAGCGGGAGATTTCCTGTGGGTAGAGGAATCCCTGTGGAAATCCTGACTCAGAGGGGCTGAGGGGAGGGGGCAGTGCTGCCCAGGAGCAGCCAGAAGCTCTCCAGCCCCAGCCATACCTGTTTATGAGGACCCCTGAGTATGTGAGCCTTGGCGCCTTCGCACGCCGTCCGCATCGCCTCCAGCGAGGGGGTTCCCAGCAGGTCTGTGATCAAATCCAGCTGCAGGGACAGGACAGAGACAGCTGAGATCTCAGGCAGGTATTAATGTGTTTCACTAACATAGCAGGTTTTCCAGCTAACAAAAAAAACGTTTAAGGAATGAATCAGCTCCAAACCATGACTGAAAGGAAGCAGCCTGAGCAACACTACCAGCTGGCAGCTCCAATGGCTCAAGTGCCAACGCTGCCTCCAGTCACATCCTGACAGGAAACTTACTGCTTTCTCTGTTACAAAAAGCTAGATCCTGGTTGTAGCACCTTTACCTTATCTCAATAAAATGCTACAGCAGGCTTTGGTACTGCTGCAGACTACAGGGGATCACCAAAAAAAACACCCATTCCAAAAGCTAAGGATAATAAGCACTCCTCTCATTACTGTCTGGAAGGGATCACTGCAGAGCAGCCTTGGGGCTCTGCCTCTGTGCAAACCAAGCAAAAGTAAGTGTGAGGTTCAGAATGCACTGGTGTGAGGGACTGCACGAAATTATGCAGTAGAAAAAAATAAATCCATATAACTAACGGGAAATTTAATGATACCTGCTGTATGGGACTCTGTGCCTGAAACAATATTCTTCTCCCCAGCAGCTCTGCAAAGATGCAGCCTACAGACCAGATGTCAATAGCATTGCTGTAGTGCCTGCTGCCCATCAGGATTTCTGGAGCTCGGTAATACTGAGTGACAACTTCCTGAGTCATGTGGCGAGATTCGTCTAATTCTTCCACCCTGGCCAATCCAAAATCACAAATCTAAATTGAGAAGGTAAATAAAAAAATTAAAATAACCAAAACACTTAATGCGTTTCAAATAGGTAACCTCCTGGTAATGAAGCAGGAAATTCCAAAGCAGCATTTAAACAAAGCAAGTATCTGCTGTAACTGCACAACCAAAGGGGAAGGGGAATAAAAGAAATTGTTCTACTTTATTTTACATTAATTGAAACTTTCTACAAATTTGAAATTACAGTACACTTTCAGTTGATATTACAATATTTGTAACCTAAAAGATAAAAAAAACCTCAAAACTTAATGCTTGTATATTGGGCAGAGCTACACAACATGCCTGAGCCCTCCGAAGCTTCCCATGCCTGAGGAGAGAACAGAAGAGCCTGGGGCATTCTGCACTCCCTCTCCTTTGGGCAGCAGCACATGGAGGGCTGACATGGCCACAGAAAAGGAATATGTTTGCTTCATTTACAATTTTTAAAGCATCTGTGGGATATTTTTCTTTTAAAGTGACCTTGAGGAAAAGTGTTCATAATAAATGTTTTGCATTTTAAAAAAATACCAGCTGATTTATAATGAACAGCATATACATATGTACATTATTTTCAATAAATTTAAGTAGCACCTTAAGAACACAGTTGCTGTTCACAAGTAGGTTCCCTGGTTTAATGTCTCGATGTAAAATGCCAGCAGAATGTAGGTATTTCAGACCTGAAATATTAAACGAAATTAAAATAAACATACTTTTCCCTTTAAAAGAAGTTTAAGGCTGACAACATTTTCCTGGAAGATCTTACAACTCCTGATCAGCCAAGACTGCAACTGGCTCATTTTTTTTATACAATTCTAGCTTCCAGTCTCTAGTATACACTCTGTCACTCAATGAGATGACAGAACTTGGAGTATACAAACTAGATGGAGTGATTTATTTAGTCTTTTTTATTTATTCAAAAAAACCCCAAAACAAACAAAAAACTTCCTCTCCGTGTTTATGACATATTCCTCTTACTGCTCTATTCCCACAAAACAATTTTAACTACTGCAGCACTAAAATCTGACAGCTGCTCTTAAGAATAAACTCAGACTAAACCCAAACTAATTTGCCTTTTTTTCCCCAGCACATAATGAAAAACAAGACTAAGAGGATGCAGCCCAAAGCACAGTAAACTTCATTAGTGCAAAAATTCAAAGGTAATGATCGTTTTCAGAAACTGAAAGTAATGCAGAGAGCACCTCTGTAAAAATTACAGTGGAGAAGTGATGAGTGCCAGCACCAAGGTCTTCAAGCACATGAACTAAGCAGGGCTGCTGTATTCTTATGACTGGAATAACTACCACTTGCTATTAATTCCTAATACAAAATTAACAAGTTTCCACAGGAAACTTATTCAAGATGAGGATTTCTTGAGAGTAAACATTAAGAAATAGAAGAAAAAAAAAACACTACTACATAATTTTCAAATTTAAAAGAAGAAAAATTACCTCTTAAAATCTGGTAAAGAAAAACTTTGACATGATCCGAGCTGAGTGGCTGAGGAGAGACGATAATCTTATGGAGGTCACTCTGCATCAATTCAGTGACAACATATCTTCAGTTCATTAGTTAAGGCAAAAGCAGGAAGTCCAGCAAATAATCTCTTGAAACATTTACTCTAACCCCTAGAAATCTGAGCTATCACAGGTCAGAGCTATTGAGTTAAAAAGAATAAAGCACCTTCAGACTCTTACAAGAATGAAAACAAAAAACAGGTTGTGAAAGAAAACAGATGACTTGATAAAGCAGTGTTTGCATCACAGCAGTTGTTACAAAATTTTGCCAAAGTCAGATCATGACTGAGAAAACAAAATAAAGTTTCATATAATTAATGGCATCTTGAAACTTTTACATTTTTCCTTAAGATCAGTAAGCCACAAATTACAAGCACCTGAAGTAGTGTCTTCATAGTGGGCACACATCAGCACGGTTTAACCAGGCAAGTTGAAAAGTAAAAATAATTTCTGCTATTATGACACTTGTGGCTGAAGAAGGAGAAACACAGTAGCCACGGGTCAAGGGAGGTTGTGCCTTACAGGAAGGTGCCACACAGCTCCAGGGGCCCCCTGAATCAGGAGTCCCACCAAGCCCTGCAGCCTTCAGGACAGGCAGGACTGCAGCAGAGAGGAGGTGCTCACTGCCAAGGTTATGCAAAAGATCAAGGAGAGAGTTAGAAATAAAACCAGATCTCCTGAGCCCCCAGTGAGTGTCTCCCTTGGTGTCCCAGGTTCATTCACAGTTCAAGGTAAGGAGCAGTTGGTTCCCAGCCTTCCAGACCCACAAACTCCTCAGCTGGAAGGGTCAGCACAGCTCAGCCCCCTCCCTGGTGCTACCTCAGCATGTGCCCAGCCTTGCCCTCCACAGGCTTGCTGGGCTGGAGGAGCTCACACACCTCACTTCTGCTCAGCCTCATCTGACACACACAACCTCTGGAAACTTCACCAACTCACTGGCCTCACAGCAGTATTTTTACCAGTGTAGTCCCCACCTCTCCCCAGGAAGCAAAGCCACCAGAGCTCTGGTTTGTTTTCCAAGCTGCCCATTGCCTGGCAGGAGCCCATCACCTGGTTCCATGCTCTTTGTAACCAGCCATGGAGGTATCAGGTCTGAAATACAATAGCAAACCTTATTCAGCAGAGATACTGATCTCCTGGTGACACAGCCAGGTCTGCCAACAAGTCAGCTGCACCAGAGACTTCCCATTGCTCTTACCAAGTAATCAGCACAGGTCAAGTTGCACTTGTTACCAGCTAGAGAAAACCTACATTTTCATTATCTCTAGCTAATCCATATTCTCCTTTCATCTGTTGCACTGAAAACCCCATCCAGCCAAATCTCTTTCAGACACATTGCTCGTCTGCCATCAGCATCCCCCACAAAAATTATATAAATTACACACTGTCAAGCTTTTAACCAAAAAACCCCAAACCCCAAATTAGACTTAAATTAGACACTTAAAGAAAAAACCTAAGCCTGCAGCACCATAATTTCTAGTCTTCTAAGTTTTCTCTTCCTTTTTCAAAGGCTCTCAAAAGATTTATACTGGCCTTTTCATATCTGTTTTTTACCTTATAGTTGCAACAAAACTTTACATTTCATTTTTAATGTAAAATATTTTAAAAATCCAAAAGCATTACTCTGCACTTTATTATGATAGGGTATCTGGTTTGCTACACCACAAATCCTCCTAAATCTCAATCCCAAGCATAATGTCTCCCAGATGTCTCAACTAGTTGCCATGCCAACTAAAGCAGCTTAAATTAAATGAGGGCCTGAAATGGCACCTGCACCACTCCAGGTCTGTTGCGCATTAAATAAAGCTCTCTTGACAGGGGCTCAGAGGTGCCATTAACTTGAACAGCAGCTATCTGATTATTGTCTCTGGATAATTTAATGAGGGTCTCTAAACAAGAGTAAAAGCAGCACTCACTTGATGTTTCTGCCTGTGACAAACGTGGCAGCTTCTGACACAGCTGGTATCCAAGTGGGTCAGTGACTTCACTCTGCCAGTACTATAAAAGTTTAGCAGACACAAACACCAAAACCCCCGTGGGATTTCAACCAACTATTCAAACAGGTACCTGTAGTTTTCCTTTTTTATGTTGAACCATAAAATACACTGGCTCCGAGGTGGTCACTGCAGCTGTAACATGCAGCTAAGCTGAACATCACTACCAGATAAAAATTGCTACTGACAGCAGTAATTAGTTAAGTAGCTGTATAAAATTAGAACTACAAATGTACCAATTTGTTTCAGAATAATTATCAAGGCAAATGCATGGCACAAAAAAACTTCACTCACTCTGATGGCTGGGAGACTGCTGAGTTGGTAAATTTTACCAAGTGACAGACAAATTTTAAAGAGGAATAAAGCACACCCTGTGCTGTGGTAGTCTCATAATGACTTGGATCCTTCTTTAGGAGGTCTCTGCACACCTCTAAGCTCCTTTCTCTGGGCTGTTTTTCTGGGAAGGGGCCAACATCCTGTGCAGGAGATCTGGGGGGGGACTGGCTGGATGCTCACAGAGGAGGTGTCTGTCTGCAGGGCACTGTAAGAAACACACTTGTTTGCAGAACAAAACTAAATTCTGTTGTACATTTCAGGATTTTCTCTAACATGGGGACAAGCAGTTTTCTCCTATTTTTGGTAGATTGGTAGATTACTGACTACTACTGAAAATGTATTCTACAAATAGCTTTTAAAACAGATTTTTTTTTTAAAAATGCAACACTAGATGTCAAAAGCACTGTGAGGAGTTCCCAGTCAAAGTTGGCATTCTAGAACTTTTTCTCATAGTTTCATCTGAGGTTTTTCAAAAATGGAATCATAATCCTTAAATTAGGAAGATAATTTATGAACTACCTATAAAAGTTTTAAAATTATAAAGACAAAGGGAAAAATTTCAGTCTATTTTTACTGAATGTCTGACAGCCAGGCACATCTGCCAGCAGGTGCTGCTTGAAAGATCACTGCTAACAATACCTGATACCCAACTTTACACCTCCCCGGTGTTCTCCCCTGTGTGCACAATCTTCTCAATAGGAACAATTTCATATCAATGCATCCTGGGGAAAACATCTGCAGTTCCAGGCAATTTATCCAATTTGATTTTGCAAATACTGGAATAAAGGTTTTACAACTTTACTGATGAATAAAGCAAAAACTTTACCCAAGGCAAAGGAGCTCCTGTTAGAGAGAACAGAGCAGGCAGCTCACTGGAGCAGGCAGCCAGGACTCTGGTCCAGCTCCTGGCTGGACACTCTCAGCACCTTGCTTTCATTACCTGTAACAAGCACGCCAAGAGGCTGGTTTGTTCTCATGACCATCTACTGAGAACCACAGTCACAATTCTGCCTGATCCAACAACATAAACTGTTGTGCTACCAGCTGCAGGCTGGAAACCAGTAGCCCTCCCCAGAGTATCCTAATCCTCCTAATCCCTGAGGTCCCTTCAATCCGTGTGCTGGCCCAGAGGAGCTCCCTGTGATGACATTCCAGAAGGGTGCTTTCCAGACAAGGAAAGCATTTCTAAGGACCCTATGAAAGGGCAGGAAGCCTGAGCACATGCTCCTTGGTACCCCAACAGTCTTGTCATTGTCCCTTTTACTGGCCAGAAGAACCAAACCTTACCTTCTCCCTGCCTACCCTCCTCCACCCTGCTTAAATGAGGGATTTACTCTGTAGTATGTCAGAAAACAGTTGTGTCACCTCTTAATAAGATCAGTGGAAGGAACTGCTGCACGTCTGCCTTTACTAGCATTAAAACCTTTCAAAGTCTGTATACAGGACTGACAAAAGTTGTGTCTTCATCTGCTTCTAGTGATCACTTTAATAGAAAAAGCTTTCAAAAGATTACTATAGAGGCTTACGACAGCTCTCAGAAGAGGACACCCATGTCTCTCCAGGTGCAGAATTCCATATTACAATCAACTGCAGAAGATTTTGTAAACCTAAATTGCTGAAACGACCATGGGGGAAAAAAAAAATAATAAAAAAAAGGTGATAAACCACTTCAATCAAGGATTAACAGAAAGGGGTCCCTGTGATAAGATGCTTTGTAGATGCTCTAGAAAATCAGTGAGTCACTGATCACCTTTACAAGTGATGTGCTTTAAAGCACACAGCATAGCACAGACCTGCCCATCACCCCAGGGTGTGCACAGGATTACCCTTCTGTTCTCCAGGACGTAACCTCATGCTTGCAGGGATAAGCCTTGAACTTCAGTTTAATGATGAACTTAAGGATGAACACCTAAAACCTAAAAGTCACTGGCAACCACATTTTCATTTATTTTCAAGACAGACACCCAGGATAGTGTGTGCTCCCTTATCTATTTATATTTGCAGCAGGTGATTTTGGCAAAAATATCATTACCCCTATAAAATATTAAATGTTCACAAAGATCTTCAATCTAAAACCTCATTAAACAATCTTAAAGTTTTCAAATAATTTGTATTATAAAACAAAAAGCTTGTTAAATTCTTTTCTTCATCACCAGTTTCCAAAGAAATCTTTTAATTCATTATTAAAATTTTGTCAGATTTCTAATGAGTTATCTTTACTGAATATACTTTGCAATTCTTGCTCATACCTTTGAGACACTGAATACTTAAAACTAAATCTACCAGTTATTTTGCCAGTTCATTTATATAATTGTAATAATTCTTTTATTGTTTCTTTCCCCAAAAAGGGCACTACAGTTCCTTAGGAAGAATGAAAGATATCAAGCAGTGCCTGATCAATCCCTTTACACTCTTATCCCTGGTCAATACACCTTATTGTACAAATGGGACATCACTGTATCTATAGGAACAACACTAGTGGATCAACAGAAGAGAATTTTTACAACTACATCCCCCAAATATGGACTTATCTATCTGATCTTCTTAAAACATCTGAAATACATACTACAGAAGCACATGCAATTAAAAATGTGCATCTAAACTGAAACCCCTATTCATTCATTCTTCTAATGAATTTAAGGGATATAAGTGCACTTACTGCAACTATTTCAAAAGAAAGAAGAAAGAAGACTACACAAAGCAAGTAGTCTTCCATTACTAATATTAGAACAAAAAATTAAAACAAATAAAAAAAAAAAGACAGCCCTATAAAATACTAGTCAGAATTACTTAAAATCAGTTAACCATGAAGGAAACTAATATTTCTGGTTTTATATTCAAAACTTGGCAGTAGCTAAGCTCATAAAAATAGGCTTATCCCATTTAAATATTCTTGATTGTACAATTACACGGAAGGAGTAATCCTTAACCTAGATCTGATTTATAACTCATATGACTTGTTACAAAATGAGGGCACTAAACTAATGCAAATAACCAAAATCCAGGTTTTGAAGACTACTTATATGCTGTTCACATGAAAGAACTGTCAAAGCAAAATTTAAGAGCACTAACATTAATACAAAAAAGCTGAAGTACAATATGGCAATATTTTCACCAATGAATTTGTTATGAATCAGTAAATCATGATGTGCTTTGGTTAAAATACTGAGTTTAAAATACAAGGTATTACAAATAGATCAAACCACATTTCACAAAGTTCAGTTTATCCAAAAATAAAGAATGTCTATTTCCCACCTATTCAGTGCCTTGTAAAGTAGGCCATACAAAAAAAGCAGCCATCAGTTATTAAAAACCAACCTTCCAAAACAATAACCACAAGAGTAAGCTGGTGTGCTCAGACCTCAAGCAGCTCCACTGAAGACTGACACCAGCAAAATGAAGCTCCTTGTTAGACACAAGAACACAAGATGTGGGCATCTGGGGGACAATGCATTCTTTTTTTATTTTATATCTGTTACTAAACACCCAGGTAACACAAAAAGCTCTCATGTTTCCATTGCATGAAGCTGCCAAAAATAGAACATAAGCTAAAGGCTGAAAAAGAAAAAAACAAACTGTGACATTCTCATGTCAAATTGTACACTAAAACTCAACTTTTTAATAGTTACTCAAAGACAGTATGTGCTTTTGTGTCAGTGACACATTAAACAGCACATATACCTGGGTAAATTGTTTTTTTGATCAAAATAAGAGGCTGAACAAAGAAAGCCACAATCCAACCAGTCTGCTGACACATCCTTGGAAAGTCATGGTTTCAAAGCATGTGACAGCAGCACTCCTTGAAAACACTAGAAAGTGTTTTAAGGTACTAATAACTGAGAGTATGCTAATTGCTGGGCACAGCTTTCAAGAATTTATGTTGGGGCACCCACCATGAGCAGCAGCAGAAGTATCTCTGGCTTAATACCAACACCCTTGCACAACACCCTGCATTTACACAGCCACAGCTTCATGTTCAACCCCACACCATTTCATCCCCAGTGTTAACATCAGCCAAGAGTTCTTGACAGCATAGATTAATGTCTTTAAATAAATCTGTTCAGACACAAGCTCAAGGTTTTTGTAGTTCTGTTATATAGATTCCATCTACCACTTCCAGTTTTCTAATCTAATGAAAATTACACCTACCTCAATTAAGATGCCCTATTTTATATTTAGGATACATTTCTTCAAAATAGTCAATGTGTGGAGGCTGGAGTATGTCGAGGGCAGAGAGTACCTAGGAAACACCACACAAGATCAAGACCTATCCCAGTCATATAAAAACAAATCTCTTTCTACAAGACAGTCAGACTGCACCATTCTTACAGATCCTAGCTTTATTTTGTACCACACAGACAGGCCAATATTCTATCTCACACTAGGTATGTGAATTTAATAGCCCAGCAAGTCAGGTATAATCTCCATTCAGTGACTTTTTTTTTTAATTCAAGAAAGTTTTCCAGCTGTTCAAGTACTAGCTTAATAGCATAAATTTATCAACCAAATAAAAATTGGTTTATTTCAGAAATACATATAACCATAAAATATTTGAAAGAATTCTAGCAGAGAAATGCAAAAGATAACACTTTGTTCTGCTTTCCATCTTTAAAGGAGTTTTGTGATACACTGCTTCCATATGGGAACTTCAAAATCCAATGTCCTGCACATTCTGAACCAAAACCCCAGCTCTGAACAAAGCAAAAATATGTAAATTCTTTTGTCCTAGGAACATCTATGGTATTTTAGGTGATGTACACAAACTTTAGTGGTTTTCAGGCTCAGCTTCTGACTGCTTACAAAAATAGTTTTATTTCATTTTAGAGTCCTGAGTAAAATCTCCCTAAAGAAGACCCACTACCACCACCAGTGATCTGAATCCAGTGCCTATCCACAAATAAAATCTTTATTGGAACACAATACCCTCAAATAAAAAAGGTAAGCTTTAAAACAGGAGGAAAAGCAATGAAATAAGGTTCTGAAACAGATACCCACTTGCTGACCCCATTTCACTAAAAGAAAATTCTACTCCCAGGATGCTCCTTACTCCCTCCTCATCAGTGGGAGAGGTCACCACATCCACAGCTGTGCTTGTGGAACAGTTTCTGTAGGTACCTTCTGATTCTCTTCAGACACAACTGTATGGGTCAATTCAAACAATTTTTAAACGTTTTAACCTGATCTACCTGATTTTACCTAAAGCAGAACTGAGAGTGCTTGCTAGCTGCTAGAAGAGCTGAGAAAGCACTAAACCCCAACAAAAGGGGGAGGAAGATAGAGTAAGAAATAGCTTGGAAGCAAAAGCATCTCCAGCTGGCATAGCTTCATGCAGAGTGACATTTATCTAGAGCCTAAAATAAGATTAGGTAGAAGTATATCGCCTATTTGCAAACATTTTGTAAGGGAAATTATGACTATCTTTAAAACTTTTGATAATTTCATTTTTTATAGTGTTTGCAGCACTAATATCTGTTTCCAGGAAATCTGATAAATATAAGATTAGAGAGCTTTTAAAGCATTTTAGATATTCTACAACTTGAACAAAAAATATACTTCTGTTATAGATAGTTCTATTTTACAATTAGGTTTTATCAAAGACTTCAAAATTACTTTGAATTTACTTACATTGTCATGCTTAAAAAAACACAACATCTTCAACTCCCGGAAGACCCTTTTACAAGAGACCAAATTTTGGAAGACGTTGGGCATCTTTTTGAGTGCAACTCTCTTTCCATCTCGTGGATCTGTTACTGACCTACAGAATAAAAAATTTAGAACATCACATACTACTGTTAGACAATTTTTCTAAATCAGAAAACAATATCTTACGAGTTCTTATTCTCAACTCAGATGGTGAGTCAAAACAACGTGAGACACTTCTGGGGGAAAAAGTATTAAGCAAAGGGCATTTTGCACAGTGCTCCAGAGCCTGTATTGGCTGCAGTGTGACCACCCCTTGGTTGAAGCACATACCCAAATCCCCAGCCAAAGAGGGCAAAAAAATGTAATAATCTCCTTCTGACAGAATACTGGCAAATGTTAGAGCATTACTTGACCCACCACTACATCATTTTACATCCTGAGAAGCAAGAGCCCATGGTATCTCAGTTTCCACACGTGTAAAACAGGTATGATACCCATCTTTCTCCCACAGAATTTATGGTATGCAAGTACAGTAGTTCAAAAATGACAAGGTTCTTTGGACATGGCAAATGTTTTAATTTAAAGTAATTAGATTCTGAAAATAGAATTTTATAATGAGAACCATAAAACTAGAGCAAGGAGATTATGGCACCTCAATTCCCAGTCATGGTTTTTAAGGTGAGGCTTGAGAAGCCTCACTACAAAACAAGGTTTCTAGATCTTCACTTGTTAGAAAACCTTCATTTTTTTATCTGCATATTTTTATTGGGCTGCCCAAAATGACCTCCTTCTCAGTGCAGTGCTGTAACTACCTAAGAAACTACATCCAGCTCTGTACCCTGATGACAATGTTTGTCCTTAAAAAGTTGCTGTTTTTTCTATCTGTTGTGTGGCTCTCCTACAGACAACACAGAAAGTTGCTTTTAAGAATATAAATTAAAAAATGAGAATGGGGTAATCAGGTATCTGTCATCTCCAAGTACCACTCCTGACTCCAAAAAATAATCAGTCTGAAAGTCAGAAGCAGCCACTGCTTCTAGTGGTTGGGAGGCAACTACCTGTTAATAGTTCTTTTAATAGAACTTTCTCTAACAAAAGACTAAGAAGCCTTCACTGATCATGCTCAGGGGTTGTACAGTACACACTCAGCTAGAACACTTGTTAGTAGCCACTGTGTAATTTATATTTTAAATAAGGGGCAGAGGGGGACTCAGGATAGTTGATACCAGACTATTTCTATGGTGGGAAACACAGAGCTGAAAACAATCTGAAAAGGTCTTCTAATTCACAGTATGCTTCCTATTTTCCCCAGGACCTTTGCCTCTTGCCTCTAGCCTAAATTTGATATAAAGGGAATAAAAACTGGAACCTCACACTGTATAGTAACTTCATTCACAGAGGATGGTTAACCTCAGCCAGTCTGCAAAACAAGGTACCATTCATCATGAGCAGGGGACATTTCAGGCTGGCCCTAGCTGCAGGATTACAGCAGAGCCAGATCCAGAATGACACTGAGCAGGGCCAGGCAGGGGCTCACAGATTCATATAAATTTGATCTCAGCATGAGCTGAGAGTTCCCATTGCTCACAAGGTCAAGCACCACTGATCAGCTAATCAGTGGTATTCTCTCTGTATCAGACAGCCTCTCTGAGCCCTGCCAAGCTTTTATCAGCTTTTAAGAAGAAGAAAAAAAACAAAACAAAAAAACACCAAACCTCTAACCTGTAAAAGAAAACTTAAAGCTGTTGATTCCTGGGAATCAGATACATACACTCCTATGCTATACAAAGAGTTGTAAAACTTTATTCATAAAAATCTTCACCACTTGCACTGCTGACGTTACCGAATTACCAATTTTTCCCTTTGGAATTTTGACACCATTGCTGAGCACTGCACACACACAGCTCTGTCCAAAGGATATTCACAGCCATGGATGAAATTCCACAGTGGATCACAATGAAGACAGACTGAGGTACCACACAGATGTTAGGCCTGGAAGCTTTGATAACATGGAGTTTCCTCACAAGGTCTTGTTAATGCCTAGGCAGACCACAAGCACTTTCCTCAGCTATGTTATATTCAACAGGACAGTAAAAGAGTTACATAGATATGCCGGCTATGAAAAATATCCCATTTTAAAACTTCAAATTTTATCTAACTCTATATGAACTATAATTCACTCACTCACAGGTTCATTTCCAACTGAGCATGTGGGAGTCTGAGGATCTGGATGTTGGTTCTGCTTGCCCATGACAAACAGCTCAGAGGTTACACGTTGTAGTAGCAGCAACACAGCTTTGGAAACCTACACTCAAGACCTCTTGGAGTTAGGTTTCACAGCCACCTTCTAACCATATTTCTCTTCAGAAACTTATCAGCCTTCTTCCAAATCTTATAAGTATAAATACTATTCCAGCAACTGACAAGAAAAATGCAATCAAGATTATTGGGTGGATGCTAATACAGCTGGTTTCAAAGTTTGCATTGTGTCTTGTTAAGGTTTTAAGGTAAAACTCACAAAGTAGCATTTTTTGTTGCTATTCATGCCCAGAGCAGCCATGCTTGTGGCTGGTAACAATCTACCTCTGGTTCATGTGAATGAAGGGCAGTAATTTCACGCCATGTTGAGTTTGTTCTCTCTTAACTCAGGGTAGCAGCTGCTTTGGTTCAGCACAAACTGTACCAGTGCACAGAGATAAGTGCTGAAGCCTGTTACAGAGGAATGCCTTCCTTTCTTTGTTGCTGAAAGGCTGCTGGGCTGAGCTCTGGCCCTGCCACGGGCAGGTTATCCCATCAGGATCAGGGGATGGATCTGGGATCCAGGTGACCAACAGCTCTGAGCAGCTCCTGATGCCCTCTCTGAAAATGGACCATGTTCTAAAGCTGCCTGCATGACCAGTTACTTGTCAAACTAAACCCCACAGAAATTATCTTAAGGAAATTGTGCTTTTGATGCACGTATCAAACAAACATCTGTTTTTTACCATACCAAATCTATTTACACAGTCCTGCTTAATGAACTGAAATGTAAATTAAAAACTGATAACATTTTGATTTTATTTTTATCATTCACTGGCCTAAAAATCAAACTGCTAAAAACTGCAACTTACACTCACATATACTCTTCAGATAGTGCCATACCTCCACACAGTATGAGAAGACCTCAAAAGGTGTCCTTTTAATTGAATTATAGATTAAAATAGTCACTCCCAATTCTAATAGAATATTAAAATAGAGTAACAAGATTCAGTTTTAGAATAGTAACCTGAAACATTTTCAGACAAAGCCTGAAATTCCTTACATTATTTAAAAAGAACAGAAGCATTCTTCTCCCAATGTCTGAAATTATGGAAATGTTAAAATACAGAATAGCATTAATTATAAAGTCACTTGCATTCATGGATTCTCAATTACCTCTGTAGCTGTGCCTGTGATATTTTCTAAAGTAAGTCATAACAACTGTTCAAAGCAAGCAGTCTGTCCTCATCACCTGAATCAAATGGCATCAAATGTTTCAGTAACTGCACAACCTCTGTGCCTCTCACTCAGCACAGCAAGGGAGGCAACGTGGGTCAACACTGTGAAGATAATATAACCAAAGTTTAAAATGTGAATCCAAGACACAGATTCAGAGAAAGTAATCTCTAGAGTTCCAATATGAAAATATTGGAGACATAATATTGGACACATGAAAAACAGAGAGCTTGAAGTGGAAGTCACTGTAATAAAGATACCTAATAGGACTTTTGATAGATTTGAAACACTCACTTGCTTCAGCTGTACTACTACAAAACCATGCTAGGTGCATACTAACACAAGAATCTAGTCAGCTTACTTCAGATTAAAAACAAATTTTAGCACATGAATGTTTACCATTTACAGTAGAGCAACTTTATATCTGCTCTGCAGAAAGTCATGAGGCATTTTACAGTTGCCTAAATCAAAGTTCTCATGAATCAATGTTAATTACACATGAACAGTAATACAAACTGCAAAACCTTTTTTTTTTTTTTCCATGTGGCATTATGCCTGTACTTCATCTAACCTCCTTCCTAAGTCCTTTATCAAAAAAAGAAAACATTTTAATATAGACATTATCTTAGAAACATTATATGGATTTGAAAGTAGTTGCTGAATGCCTGAAAACGCTTCCGGCCATTTCCCCCAAAATTATGAAAAGGGTATCTTTCTTTTTCTCTCTGGATGCAGGTACAGACTTCAACCTTTTGAGTACAGATGCCCAAGCCTCTTCTGTTGCTGAGTCTCAGTAAACTGACATTGCTTTGTACCCCAAAGTACCACAGCTCTTTAGTTCAGTATCCACAATGACACCAGCCTAGGAATGCTAAATCCTGCTAAGCCAGAACACACCCAGGCAGCCAATGCCAGGCAGCACCAGCATCCTATTAATTCTTGCACCTCTGCCATGCACAAAGCTGTCACACAGCCTCATTAGGGAAAGATTTGATAAAATGGTCGATGTTTAATCAAGTAATACAAAACTCTGATTTATATTGATAGCTACCACAGATTTATTGATGCTCATTTTTTACTTGTTGCAGGGCCCATTTAAAAAGCAAGAGCTAAATACATTGCAGAGCTGTTAAACCCCATCAGAGCTGTGTAAGCAAGGCTGCTATGTCAGCTCTCTGTTTTTACAAATGTTTCCATACAACAAAAATTGATTTAGCTTAACAGACTTTCCCTAGTGCTGCTGTTGTAGTCTCTGATAAAGGAATGAGTTAAATGGGGTTGCTTCAGCATATACAACTGAGGCCAATTTCTTTTTTCTTTTAAATAACCCACTTCTACAAACAAGTAATGATCACCTACAATATCCAGCTTGAAAGCAATTCCTTCTTTGGCCTATAGCTGCCACAATTTCACACTGCTCCTCACCCCCTTGACTGAGCATCTGAGCTTTATAACACTCACTGGCAATGTCACTCCAAGGGGCAGCACAAAACTAACAATCAAAGTCATGAAGATCAGAAGTGTCAGGACTGCGTTCCAAAGAAGAACAGAAAAAGGAAAGAAAGAAAGAAAGGAAAAAGCCTATATGAAAAACTGGCATTTACAGCATCCAATAAAGATGCGGAAAATGTTTTTTTGTGTTCGTGTACAGTATCTACTTTGATACCAGTAAAATAATTATTTATAGCAACATGCTATCAGGTCACATATCCCCAAGAGAAACTAGAAAAGCATGAAAATCTCCTAGGAGCTAATTGAGAGAACAACTAGAAAGGCAGCTTTACTTACTGCTGTTCTCAGAAGAACACATTTCAATTCCCTCCTCTGCTTTGTTAGGATATTACACCCTAGGTGAATCTAGCAGTAAAGTGAACAGCAGGCAGGGAATCTGTCCATCACTTGGCACAGAGTCAATGGGGCGCTCTTTCAACCTATTACTGAAGTCTGCAAAGGTCTCACTTATTAGGCATCAGCTGTAGCTGGGGATAAAGAGATAAGAGACCATGATTTAAACCAAAAATTGACTTAGCAAAATATTCTATAGAGGTACAGGGCAAAAAATAAGTTTATAATCATAATTGTTTATTGGAAGATGCTCTCTGTTACCTTACCAGGTTTTTAGTACTTAAAAGGAATCTAAGAACGTGAAGAAAATATTTCAAAAACCAAGAAAAAAGATACTTTACAAAAGACATAGCTTCTGTTTACATTTCAGGCTAATCGCTACAGAAATAATGAAATTTTAAAGAGCAGCAGAACTACAGAAAGGATTAATGATACACTCCAGACCGCTAGTTAGAGTCTTTTCAAAGAATTCTTATCTCAAAGAATCCTTGCAGGCATTCAGCCTCTTCAATTACCCATTATAAGTCTTTAGCAACCTCTACCATGTTGATGGCAAACTTTCAAGGTGGAGACCATGCCAGCAGTAACTTTTTCTCTCTCTGAATCCAGGTCAACGCATACTCATTGTTCTATAGTTTCAACTGGTAGAAAAACAAGTTTGTGACTACTCCATGGCAATTATTACACAGAAACAAGATAATGAAAGAATGTTCTCAGGGGCAGTGTGGGAAACTGCTGATGGAGTTTGTTCTAAGAGGGAAATGATTCTTCCCCTGTGTTTACAGAAAATACCTATAAAATTATATCAGGGCTTATCAGAAGGGAAGGGAGTCAATAGGATTACTTCCCAAGTTTTTCTTATTAGCCACAGAACTTCTTTCCTCAGCTTCTCAACTCATAACCATGCAGGCTTCTGCTAGAAAGCCTCACTCTAAGATATACAACAAACCTGGTCCCACCAGCATTTCAGCTGCTCACCTAAGCATATCTGATATACCACTACTGTTAAATAATGCAGCTCATATTCAAGGGCATGTGAAGCCAATAAACCACTTTTTCAGTACCCAGGATTGCATTAAACACATTATGCCACACAGTTTAAAAAGAAACTACTGAAGTTAATAGGTAAAGAGTGCTGCTTTTGCCTGACAAATGCTTAGAGGCATTTTGTACTCTTGTAAGAACAATCAGTCACATTCTGGCATATCTCAAAACATTTGAGCAAGACAAGAAATAAAAAATCTTTTAGAAAAGTTCTAAAACCAAAAGATTACGAAGACGGAAGTGAAAGGGCAGGGAAAAGGTGTGCAGTTATCAAACCACTTTTCTGGGAAATGTTTTGATGAGGCACATAAAGTTTACACACAGAATAGACCATCAGATCCAGTCTATCTAGTGTCTGTAGAATTGCTGACAGGCAATGAGCCCTAAAACAATTTAAGGACGCATATTTAACAACAGAGTTCTCACTGAGAAATAAAAAGGAAATTTATACACATATACTGAGGTTTTAAGCAAACTAGCTGCTTCAACAATTCTACTATTATAAACACTCAAATACAAGTGAGACAGGACAAGGTAATGTTCTAGATCCCCCAGGGACCTCACCTAATAAACAGAAGTATTTTCCTAATCACAGACTGCAGAGTTTGTCTCCCAGAGTGGTTCCTGACTGCTCGTGGTGGTGTTCACCAACATGCAGAAAATACATTTTAAGTTTCCTGACAGTTCTTAATGGAAATTAAATTATTCAAACGCTAAATCATTTTGTCTAACTTTAGTTGCCTAGAAGTCCATTTTCCAACCTAAGGCTCCAAGTGTGGCATGCTTAACCCAGTTAATGGTTGCTGCTGGGCTCAGTGTGAGCAGGCAGACAGCTGTGCTGGCACAACGAAGCAGAAAGCAGGAACATAAGTAGCTGAGACAAAGGGGAAGACAGACAGACTGCTTTTTCAGTAACAATGACAGCTTAAGCATATGTCAGATATGATTGAAGTCAGACACACTGGCTCTGCCTAGTCAATAAGGAGAGGGATAGGTGGGATTAACCCCTTTTAGAAGGCTCTTAGATAACACATGAACTGCTTCTCTAGATATCCTCATCCTACCAGCTAACTGCAGAGAAACAGCTCAATACCAAGACTAGGAGATAACCAAAGCTGGATGATTTAAGGACCCTATTTTTTAATTTTACATGAGCATTTTCTTCCACTGTGTGCCAAGCCTGAACTGAGAGTCAGTGCTATACATTCCAAACCACCCCAACGCCTGTCCTGTGAGTGCAGGGACTTCCCAGGAGGGAGCTGTGGCTGATGGAGCTGTAGCATCAGACAGGAGTTGGGTTTTGTTTTCATTGGACTTTCCACAGGAGAGTTTTAGCATACACACTCATGCAATTAGCATAGTATTATAATGTGTTTTACCCTCTGGCTGTACACGCATTGTTTAAGAGATGCAAAAGCTGATACAATCTCATTTAAAGGAGATATTCATGATCATTTCAGCTATAATTCTTAAAGGAAAAGCCACACACACAGATAAGTTACAGGGAGGAGGAAAATATTAGAGCAGCACAACGTCCAGTCTGGCTCACTTCATGGCAATGGCCAAACCTCTGGAAGCTGCTTCAACCTTAGAGCAGGAGCCCTATCACCCCTGAGGACTAAAACAGATGGAAACCAGCACTGCAGCTGCAGCAGAACATGCTCCAGGAGGAACCTGCTCCACACTGCCTCTGCAATACATTCACCAAAAAAGTTCTTGTTAAGGAAACTGGGGGCAAGGGGGAAAGAACTGAAGATTTTCCATCCAGATGTCCAATGTGTCTCAAGTTTTTTTGTTGCCCACCTGAAGTGCAAAGTTTGCATTAAGACTGATGAACAGTACTCCAGCCTGCACTGTCATTTCACTGAGAAATGGTTCTCCTTGTTTACCCATTTTGGAGGTCAGCTTCAGTTTTCCATCAGTTTCAGCACTTGTTCACACAACAGATCACTTGATATTAAATAGACAAGAAGTCATTTGCAGACTGACATGGGCTGATAAAAGTTGGGTGAAGGTGTTCACACACAAAAGTAAAAACTTCGTATACTTTTAGACATAAGGAACTTATAAAAATACATACCACCACCAGCTAAATATTTTCCTAAAATTGAAGTAACTAAAGCATATTTTACATCCTGGAATCTGCATCTGAACAACAATTTGTGTGCATTTTAAAGACACTGAAGAGATCAAAAAAGACAATTGAATGATGTTTCTACCAGTGTGCTTTCTAGCATTTCATTGTTTTGCCACCATACTCCAGAGAATACTGTAAGGGAATAAAAAATACTCAAAGGCACTCCAAAAAACCTGTACAGTATGTCAATCCAACCAGCCAAGTCTTTCTAACAGATCTTCTTGACAGGTGGCCTTTTGAGAGGTACAGGATTCATTCAGAGAAAGAAAAACCTGAATACAACCTAAGAGATTTAATCTGCAACTTTCAGATAAGCTGGAAGAAAACACTTAGATTTAACTTTCACTGAAAGGTATTTTATGTGAAAGGGTTAAGCTACTTGTTCTCCATACCACACTTCAAAGGTATGCTTGATTCCTGTCTTGCTCAGCTGCCAAATGCAGCCCACTCCAGAGCTCCTTTTTCAACCATAGATGTCCTAAAAAGCCTTTTAATGTTTCGTTCTAATCACACCCTCAAGCGTGTGTGCCATTATCACTTATTCTTTAAAAATCAGAGCTAAAAGCAAAACTGATTACTGCAAGAAATCTGTCTCCTTGAACAAAAATGGATTCAGAGTATCTTACTTAAAAGAAAAGATAGAAAATTAAAGGGATACTGTTACGGTTAATATCTTTAAAAATGTTTAATTTGTCTTCCTTCATGGAAGCTTAAAATTGAAACTGCTTTCCAAATCAAATTTCCCCATTTACACAAAATTTTCTGGCTATGCTTGAGACCTTTTTATTTACTTCTCAACTGCCTATATGAACCACAGCTAAAATAAGTTACTATACTAAAAAGGACATTTGGATACATTCTTTAATTCCTTAAAAACAATATTTTTTTTCTTCAGTCACTGGCATAGCTCTGTAAGCTCTGTGACATTCATAAACACTTAACATGCCCAATGAACATACAAAACCCCATGTAATTTTGTACTTCTCTATTTTTTTAAGCATATACCTCAATTACTACTCCACTCCTGGCACAATTCACTGATCTCTATTCCCAGTCCCACTGGCCAACCAAGAAAAACCCAAATGAGAAACCTTCTCTTCCATGTCCAACAAGCCTCCAGGCTTTGGCACAGTTCCTGGAAAATTTTTGCACCTCCCCAGCAAAGCAGGTTAATAAAGCCCCTCCCCTATCCTCTCAATAGATACCTACCTTTCTGCAATAATCAGCCCCAACATCTTAAGCCATGGCCAGCTCTTCCCTGCACCTCTCATCCTCCCAGCCACCCCCTGCCCAGAGTGGGAACAAAGAAACAAACAAAAAAAAAATAGTGACTCAACTTCTTTTTGCTTCATCAATCCAGTGAAGCTCCACAATAATCACTGTGAACCAGCACCACACCTCATCTCAATTAATATCTCAATATTTTGTCTCCCTGGTTAAATCTACCATAGTTCTGCCATGCATCTTTTTAACCACTATCATATTTGGCTGTTTGCCAACACATTAATAATAAATAAAAGAAAAACTGAAGGGTTTTCAAACCAAAGTGTGCAACAAATATTTGAAATGCAGCACTTGACTCCAAAGTAATTACACTCCAGTGTTCTTTGCTACCACTGAGGGGAAATAGTTGTAGCTGTGGGTGAAGTATTAAGCCTTGGGACTTGATGCATTTGTTGTAGGGGGTTCACTGTACCTTTTAATTTTACGAAATTCTGCTATTTATATTAATACCTCCAAATTCTGTAGTAATGATAGATCTATGAACACTCACCAAAAATCTTATTTACTGACATTCAAAGTTTCAACTTATATCCTCTTTACTACTTATTATAAAACAAATACTTTTTACAATAGGGTGTTGCTACTCAGAATACTACTTAGTTGCCACCCTCTCTTCCATTCTCTTTACCAGAAATTATTTTATATTAATAAACTATACTAACCGCAACTTCCTCCTCACTGCAGACAAGGCAACCAGGCACTGGTATTTCTGATGCTTCCCCTGTCTGTTTTACTCATGTAAATTATTGTAAATTGCTGCTTTTTTAGCCCTGTGAAAGGATTTCTGTGCGACTGACACCACACAGCCATTCCTCCTGTGAATGGCTACAGGAACAGAAAGGACACATGGAAATGCATGAGTGGAACAAACACAACACCTGCACAATCCAAAAGCCTAGACAATGTTTTAAGGTTATGAGACATTTTTGGAACACAAAAGAAGTGGAGTTTACTTTAGTATGTGTTAATAAGGATTTAAGAAAGACTCAGAACCTTGCAAAGAAAAGAAAAAAGAATAAAAATGACCAGGCTTGCATTTATTAATAGAGACTTTAAAGAGACATCAGTCTCCCATTTCCATGGACCAGTGAAGTGAATGATCCTCTGTCACATACCATCAAGTCTCATAGTGCTGTAAAAATTCCACCTATTTCCTTGACAGTCTCAATTACACCAGAGCCATAACCACTCCTTTTCATGAGATTCAAAAGGCAATTTCAGAAAAATTAAGATATTAGAGTGACAGACGAAAACAGGCAGGTAAATAGTACCTCTGAATTAACAGCCTGCTGAGAGTGACACAGGACAATTTAGAATTCTTTTACATCTGCAGCAGGCAGAATGTGTAACCAGTGCAATTTCTCATCTTGTTGGTAACTCTGAGATCATTTGGTTTACTGCTCAAATGACTGAAGTACTGTAAAATTTGCAAAATCTAAATTCAAGTCCTTGGGTAGACAGGTATTTTTTAAGGAACTGCTTGGTATTATTTAACACATTTGAACAGGGTTGGAAGGTGTGATGTGTTTACTGGCCAACAATTAAAGTTACAAAAAGTGTCATAACAGAGAGTAGCAAAGGTTAATTGAAAGGCCTCATCCCTTATCCTTCTCCAAGTATGGATGCTGGCAGGACAGAGCCCCTACACACTGCTGAGAATTTGGGATTTTTTGCTATTAGTAGAGGTCTACAAGACATGCCAGCAGAAGAAAAATAAATAAAACCTGTTAATCCCACAGGGAAGTTAAATTAATGTCTATAAAACACTTTTAACACCGAAGTTTAAAAGCCAGTTCAGTATGAAATAAAAATTATTACAAAAGGAATCCCTTTACTGGGTCACATGACAGGTGACAACATCTTCTTGGGAACAACAGTGGGAGTGATGATATACACATTTAATATTCAAATTATCAGACACCTGTCAGTGCTTTGTTTTAGATGAGTAAACAGAAGCATAAAAATGATAAAGTGTCATGCCCAAGACAGAGATCAGAGAGGAAGCCACAAGTAGGCCAAGGCTGGTCCCGATTCTGTCAACATTCACCTACTTTTCTTCCGCTGCTTCAGAAAACAATAAACAATCCAAACCTAAACAACACAAATGTTTTTCTCCTTCAGCAGGGGCAAAAGGAAAGCTGCAATTCATATTAAGGGCTTGGTAAGAATGTCAATGCCCTACTGTCAAAAGCACAGTGGAAGACTTTAATCCTCACTCTTTAAGACACAATTGATGAGCAAATGTCCTCAGAAAAACACTCTGATACCCTGAATTATCCAAAATAACTTAAAAAAACAAAGAAAACAACAAACAAAAACAGAGAAAAGAGACTTCCAACTTCATAACTAAAAACTGCTTTAGTTAAGCTGTTAGAAATATTCACCAAAATGAAAACAGGTAACCTATGGTAATCTTTTTTTTTTTTTTAACAAAAATAATTTTGCCCATCAGTATTTCCTCATGACATGCTGTCAGCAGGCAGGATCTTGCCAGCTGTTCATTAACCACTGGCATGGAAGGATCCCACAGAACGTGCTCTGAGGCTCCCTCTCCAGAAGCATCCTGGATCTGTGTGGGGCAGACAACACTCCTGCTCTGCCAGATCATCCAGTGAGACTTTCCATGGCTTTAAGACTGAAACCTGAAAAGAATTCCAGAAACTTCGTCTTCTTTTATTCCAGTTCATGATCTAGATACTCACTTGTGAAGCAGCACTCAAAGAGGAGCTCAGGAGGACACTGCCATGGGGATTCCAGCACAGGCACACTGGAAGGGCTGCCATGAATGTGGCTGTGAAACTCTGTCCTTAACCAAATGCAACTACCAAATCAAACCTTTTTCAAATCAGACTGCTACTACACCTGTCAGCAAGGATGAAGGACATAAAAATCCTGAAAATACCATGGACAGTAATGAGGGAAAGCAGAGTTTTCCCTTTTTAAATGAACAGAGATTATTATACTGGAGCTTGTCTCCCAACAATTCAATTTAGACAAAGATAAGGTAGATGCAAGTTATTGCTCATTCTGTTTATTTCACTTTCAGGGGTGGGTCTTTGTCTTCATACAACCCTGGGTTGGTTTTGTACTTGATTTTGGTTTGGTCTTTTTCATTTTCATATGCTGAACTACATATGAAAACATAAACTACATAGGAAAACATAAACCATTGAACTCCATTGTCCTTTAGCTGTACATCATGTTAGCAAGGTCACTGTCAACATTGATGACTTAAAGGACATGTTCCCTAAACAAAACTATTGGCAGGTTTTCACTTCCCAAGACGTCACTTTCAGCCTCTCTCCATTCTTGTTTGTTCTGGACACGTCCTTGCAACTGAAAAGGGCATCAAGACTTGAAAAATGCTAACTGAATGGAAGACTCCTCACTTTTGTTAAAAAAGAAACAAACCCAACAAACAGCACCTCAATATTTCTTGTATTGCTTTGACTGTCTTTGCAAACGTTAAAAAATAATAAAGTTAAGAGCTAGTCTGCAGATGAACCTTTCTAAAGAGCCTCAGCTCAAGCCAGATGCAGTAACTGTTGAGGTTAAGGCATGCCTGGATGCTAATTACTCTATACAGTCAACATTTGTAACCTTGTGCAGTATTACATTATGCATATTAGCTTTATGAATATCATGTCTTTCCATGACCTATTCAATCCATGTCCTTTCAGTCAGTCAGAACAACAACAAAAAGAATAATTTTGCTTCATCAACATACCCACAAGCTACAAATCAACATCAAGGAGGTCTGGTCTAGAGGATTTCAAAAGAACTTGAGGAGAACACAGGAGATTCAGAAAGCACCAAGAGGTTCAGAAAATTCTCTTGTTCATTTTAACTAAGAATGCTGGCCTAGGAATTGAGAAAATTAAGGAAGATGGATTACAAGCAGTCTGGGAATAACTGATACATTCTCTTCCTTCCTCCATAAAGCTTATCTGCAAGACAGTCACCCTTCAAATCAGAGATCTGAAATAAATGAACCTAGAAGAATGTACAGACACATCCAAAGAAAAGTTATATTGCTACATGAGAAAAGTTTTTTAATAATAGATTACTCAGCAGCACAAAAGTAAGAGGGGGAAAACCCTTTTATTTAGGGCTTTCAAATGGTTTCATAAAGATTGTCAAGGGGCTTTAAAAACAAAGGCAGGAAAAAGGCCAAAAGGTACTCTGCTAAAGACAGAAACACGACCACTACTCAGCAGCCAGAGCACTGAGAGCTCCCACTCCAGCCACAAGTGCCATACACAAAGGAAAAGGGTTCAAAATGAGCTGTGACAGAACTGTCCTTGTACTGGCTTTAATAAGCCCTATTACTTAGGAACCAGAACAGCTAAAAAGAAAATAAAATTATTTTCAGTGAAACAAAGTCTGCTGCCCCAGCCCTCGTGTCCTCTCCTTCCCAACCCACAGCCAGCCTGGAGCCTTCACTGGCATTGCCAACTGCTGGCACAGACCTCAGCAACTCTTTTAAGTAAGAAAACTTACTACCTTTATGGAGTAAGTCTTGATGTTCATAGACAAATATTCCTCAATAGTTAGAATAATTTATATTAAATAACAGAATGCATTCTCTGAAATTAAAAACTCTATGCACGCTTTCAGGAGAGAAGTGAAAGTCAGTAGCTTTTCTCAGAAAAAAATAATAATGTAGATCAAACCCTGAATAACTACTTCACCATCAGTTCAATACCACCCTCAGATTTATTGCTCCCACTAAGCTAAGGCTCTATTCTGACACTACATTTAGCTTACAAAATGAAGAAAACTATAAGAGCACCGCCTGGTGGTGCCAGGATACGGAAGAAAAATATTGCCATGAAACAAGAAATAGATTGAGGATTAAAATTTGGAATAGCATCATTCCAAAATGACAACAAAACTAAAACACCAGTTTCGCTGGTGAGCGATTTTTTGCACCTATTAAAATGAACTTGCACATGAAAGAGAATGATGGAAATAAAATCCTTCTCCAGAGTCCAAGGTTCCCTACATTTTCCCATTTTCCTTTTCCACAAGATTTCCAGCAAAACTTCTTGAACAGAAAGCTCTGAAATTATTTTTTTCAAGTTACACATAAATACCACCATGCCATGTTCTAAAAAAATTAAAGAAATAACAGAAGATCATTAATCAAGTTATTCTGCTATGACCACTGTGCTGCTATATCCAACATCATAAGCAGCATAAAAATTCTACTCACACATATATGCTTCCAAGCCTCTGTAGAAAAATACCACATCAGGAAATTAAAGAATGATACTACTAGGACACACTGATTCTGCTACAGCCCTCATGATTAAAGTTCAAATTCTTACCAAGCACTTTTAAACACTGCACATGGCCACGTTCCAAAGACAGCCATAGCCATGGAAGTTATTTAATATCAGGGCTGATAGGAGCCTACCTACATTTATCCATCACTCTCACATAACAAAATTTAAAAGATAAGAGCTTTAAATATTAAAATGAAGTCCACATTGCTCTGGTGCCTTGGGGCACTGAACAGCACTGCATTTTGGTAAGGGGCTGTAGTGAGCAGGGCAGCCTGTCCTACCCTGTCCTGCTCCTGCTCTGTGCAGCTGCACACACACTCCCGTACTCCAGCCCTGTGTCTGCACCACGCTGTAGTACTCACACCTTGCACACCACAGGTGAGATTTGCCCAAAAGATACTCCTGGGATCTACCCACCACAAGAAGTTTGCACACAATCCACACCCACAGGCCAGCCTGCAGCCCATGCATATGGCATATATGACATCCTAAGGAATGCCAAATGTTCCCCCAGAGCAGATGACTTTGCTCTTTTCCAGGCTACTCCTACAGTGCACAGTGGATAGAGCTCTAGTGATTTCTACAGAGAAGCGGTATTTATTTTCTACAATTTAGACCTATAGCTAAACACTACTGTCTTCATTTAAATACACTTCTGGTAAGTTGACCTTCCTACAAAGTACCACAGACAGTACTGGAAAATAAGAAAAAGGAGTGGAAGTGATGAAAAGGACAGTTAACACACTGGGTGAAAAATAAAGAAAACATGTTACTTATGCTACTTTTTAAAAAAGTATGGCTTCCTGCTACACCAACATTACTGTGTGTAACCTCTCTGTATTTAGATAGTAGATAATTGCTATGGTTTGTGCCACCTTTAGCTACCACCCCATTCACTACCCATCCCCATCCACTGCCACCCCCTTTTCCCTTGTTACTGCTTATTAGGGTCAAATACTCTATCAATAAATAAATGCATACATCACCTAGGTCTCTAGCCTTCAAATACATATTTGTACAGTCTGTCATAAGCCACTTTCATTTAAGTAGCTACTACCTCACTCAGGGGTGGACTTTTACAAAATTGCATGTAATAGTTAGTTTGACTCACAACAAAGCAAAACCTACAGCATCTACAAAATTATTTATTTCCAAATGACAACACTGGGGCTTTGTCCACCCCAACTGCACTTCACTCTTTGTAGAGCAGCTGACTAACTCCATGCACACTAGAGAACTCCAAGAGCTCTACATAGATAGCTTCATCCTGTGTTTGAATACCTACCTGCACTGCTCCAACCCAGAGAAGATGACTGTCATCTCTGAGCAATGTCACCCGTGGGAAATGCAGGGCAGGGTTCTGGTCCCAGCCAGTGGGACAGTTCACATGCAGCAGGGATTCTCCCATTCCCTCCATCCTGCATTTCCAGTTAACCCATCCTCACCCGAGCCTCTCTTCCTAGAAGCTCCCACACCACCACATGCTGTCATCTCCACAGCCACCACCCTGGAGAAGATCCAAAAAACTCCAACCTCAGCAGTTCACACAAGTCTGTTCACTCGTGTCAAAGCTGCTGTACCTGCAAACATCACTTATTACTTCAAGCATTTCCCACTTTGACAGGTGAGTTAGGACAGACACAAACCAGGATTGATCCAAGCCACATCCTGGCAAACTGAGACTATATTTTGTTCACAGAAAGCTGTATCAGTGTAAACACCTGGTACTAAGCAATAGAGAACCCAGCCATGGATCAGTCATTGAATAATCTATGACAGAAATTTAAAATGGACATCAGTTATTAAGTAATACAGGCATACAACACACTTGAATAACAGAAACAAAATCCAAACAATTTCAGATAGATTATTCTCATAATATTTATAACTTAATCTTTAATCAAGTGCTTACTCTTAGATTCTAAAGGTTACAGAGGAAATTGCAGTAACTGAGCCAAGCTTCTTTTATTGAATTCTTTTGACCAGAAATAAATGGGGTTTTAGTAAACCCTAGAAGCTGTTCCGAGTACCAATTCTACTTTTTACTTTCTCATATTCCAGAAGGATTTTAAAATCTGAATTGCCCCTGTACTACTTTATTCTCTGTTTCAAGGACTTCCATTTTTCAACGAATTCAACAAAGTAGCCAGTTCTGTTCTCAGGAAATCTCCAGAGTTAGGAAATAAGCACAAAAATCAGGCTAACAGAAATCTAACCACAGCAAAGGTACAACCAACCAAGCTAGAAAAAAAATCAATTTTTTTTCTTTCTCTCAGTCCTAATTTGACTTGGAGCAGTCAGAACAGTCTTGCTACTAGCAAGTAATTAACACTGCTTTAGCATCCCTTGCACCATGTGCTGCAGGAGAACACCAGCAATTGTGAGCAGCAGGATGGCTATGAAGGTGACCACCACATCCTCAGCATGGAGAGCCCACATTCCAACCCACACCAGCAAACAAACCTCAGGTGACTGCATGGTGCAACTCAGCTGCACACTCCACCCAAAAAAAATCACCCCACCACTTTTACAGACTAACCCAGCTTCCCCAGTCTCCATTTTCTAACATGTACATTACAAATCTTCACGATTTTTTTTAATGTGACGTTTTAAAAACCATTACCAACTAGATTAACAAATTATTGTTCCTCTTAATAAACATGAACTCAGTTTAAGTAAGCTCTCTACACCTTGGAGCTAGCTTTTCTCCTAAGAAAAGCTGAATGTTAGGTATTCCAGACTAGAAGGCAGAACTTTCCAGAGGATTAAAGATACATGAGACCTAGATACAACCATTACAAGTCATCAAAAAACACTTCAAACATATCCCAAAGGGTTCCTTCTACCTTACCTGCCCAGAGCTATTTTCACTCTCAGTGCCACTGTTCCCCCAAGAAATCAAGCAACCTCACCACATCAAGCAGCCTCATACAACACACACTTGGAACTTGCCTTTGTTTACTCCTCTGTTTGATCACCTACAATTGGTATGAACACACTTACACCTACCCCCACTTCTAACCACTAAAGGCATTGGTGGTTTTGAATTAGTAAAATCAACAATTGAAAACACTCTCTTAAAAAAAAAAAAGTGAAAGAGTATGTGGGGGGGAGAGGGGAAAACAAGATCTGAAAGATGTCCTCTGAAAAATCAATATTAGCCTCGAGATCCAGTCACAAGCTGTTCCACTGTAACATTTGCAGAATTGAAAGAGAAAATTCTGCATGCTCCCATGGTCAAACTGTATTATCAGCACTCAGCTGTACGTGGATACAAACACACCACGACTTGCAGGTGCTGAAAAACAACATGGATTACAAGTGACCTGTGAAATGCTGGCCTTGGCATAATTTACAGTGAACTAATTGATCCAAAATGGTCCTCGCCCAACTTTGAGAAAACAATGTTATCCACATTCCTTCCTTCTTGCATCATCTTACAAGACAATAATGAACAATCTCATATATTACTTAGAGTTTCACCTAATTCCCAACGTCTAATTTAAATGCAAGGAGTTATTATATCAGTTTCATTTAATTCAGCACATTTGGGGAGTAGTCATCTAAATGTTAAGAGAATTTTACTTTTCATGAAATATGAAAAAACAAAAACAACACCACAACTTAAACATATAAGCTTTGCAAAATTTCCCATATAGAAAACCTGAGTTAAGTCATTGTTACACTATATTTCTTTGCAAAGAGAGTCAGAATCCAATTTAGATAAAGCAATCCTTTAAAAAATACTGACATAGCGATTAAAGATAATCACCTACAGATCCCTAAATTGTGATGGTAAGTGTGAAACACAATACACTCTCTGCTCAGAAATGTGCCCATTGCCAGTATTGCCTCTTTTGCCTTAGGCATCCTCATGGTTTCCTCCAAGAAATAACTAGAGCCTCTTTCTTAGGCAATCACTGCCTATCTGCATCAGACACCCCAGACAACAGAAAAACTCACTGAAGTATAACACAAAAAGTGAAAAACCAAAAAAAGCAGCAATCAGTGCAGTGCTCCTACCCAGAATGGTTCTGTCCTGTACCCACAGCCTCTCCTAGCCTGGTAGAAAAGAGACTCAACCCAGGCAGACAATGAAAATTTTAAACATATTATCTACAAGAAGACAGGAAATTATAATGGCATTTCTACCGCAGCTTCAAATGGAAAATATTTGCCTATTTTTAACTGGAAATTTCTGTTCACATTTTTCTATTACAGTCTTTTTAGACAGAGCAGATTCATCAGTTAAATACAAAAACTTTGTATTTATCTAGAGGAGTGAAGATCATCAGCAAAGCTAAATACAGCAGTCCAGACAGACTACCAAGGGCTTAAAATATTCTGGAAGGATAATTTTTTTTGTTTGTTTTTACACTATTTCTGACAATTCTATTTATTAATTCTAAACATTTTTGTTGCCCGTAAGTAAAAGCAAATTTAACTGCACCAAAAATCAAACTATCACATTGCAGATGTTTTTTTACTCTCAAGAAACACCCCCAGGACCCCCACCCCCCCGAGTTATTTTCTTGATTAGTATTGTTGTTGCATCTTAGCCAGCTGTAATATCAGTACTTTAAAAGGCTCTTTGGATTTGTCTTGGATTTGCTGAGTTTGAATGTTCTGTAGGGATTGTCTTTCCGGATAACATTATTGGCATGGATTACTTCTTCCAGAGCCTCTTTATCCAATTCTGGTGGATACTCTGTTCCATCTACCAGAGTGATCACTGCCTGCTCACAGCTCTCCCTTCCTGCTCAGTCTCATTCAGCACAAGAGCTCCAGGACAAACTTTTGTATGGTTTTTGGTCAGTAAGAAAAAAAGTCATTAGTCAATACAAAATGTCAGATGGAAGAATTGAAAACAATTCTAAGTTGTCCATCTAAATGCTAATTCACATGGGACATTCTCCTCATGTTCAAGTACTGCCCTCCACTCACAGGTGAGTTTTGAGGGGCTGGAAAAAGATTGTGATACAAAACTCCCTCTCACACCAAAAGTCTTCCAGGGTTTCATACAACAAAGTTTCATAATGCATCTTTTTCAAAGTTTTTCATGCTTACCATACTGGACTTCTGCATTATTATTTGCATTAACTATGGAAAACATCGTGGTGGTTTGCAGCAGTATCTGCTATCAAAGGGAACTTTTCCTGCAGTTATTCATACTTTTTTGAAGAGGTAACACCTTTTTTTCCAAATAGAGATTCTAGTAATTTTGTCCAAAACAAATGATCTGTAATGCACACTTGCTCAGCATGAAGTGTTCCTTTAAAGTAACTGTTAGGAGATTATCAGTTTATCCTGGAAACATCTTTCCTACTCCCATGCTTAGCACCAGCACAGCCATAAAACCCTCTTAAAATAGTTCTAGGGTCCAGGCAACAATCAGCTGTATGCAATATTCTTTCAATTTTTATTTAACAATGATTTTAGTGATTTCAGGCCTTTGAAGGCCAGGAATGAACATCAGATTTAGGCTGAATTATTTCTGCCTTCAAAGGCTATAGAAGCCTGTACGTAAAGCCCTCTCAACATCAATGGCCAGACTACTTGGAATGTTGCACTGCTGTTTTGCTTTCTGAATAAAATGCAAATACATCAAAACAACACTGCAATTTAAAAAGCCTAAAGTAGGACTTAAAAAAAGAAATTAATATACTTTTTTTCTATTGCCATTTGTAACAGATTCCCCAGAGATACATTTAACATAATTTTGTTAATAATAAAGCAGATTGCTTGATTTCACTGTCTTTGATGAATGATGGTAACTTTTCAAAATTAGAGACATATAAAACAAGTGCAATCCCCACACACCTCACAGAGCCACAGTCTATTATCCCACGAGAGTGGATATGTCCCAAGCAAAATGACATTTAAATAAAATTCCAGCAGTGGTGTTCAGAACCTGAACCAGCAACTAAAATAATTACTCCCAGTCTACCTCCCCAGCAGATGCAGTTCCTCATCACTGGTCCAAGAATATTGCATGGAAACAGCATGAGCACATCTAGCAGAGGTATTAAGGCTCTACCCCTTACTCCCAAAACTGTGAGCCTTGGCAGGTTTATATTATTATTATTATTGTTGTTGTTGTTATTGTTGTTGTTATTATTATTATTATGAATCCCACCAGATGGCAGCAGCATTTCTCAGCAAAACAGGGAGAACTTCTGCAGGGGACAGCTCCTTATTCTTAGAATATACACAAGACTTCCAAAAATCAGACAGACAATATAGAACATGGGGCCCAAGCTGAGTTTGTTGCTGAAACTAAAACCCAGATATTTTTCAACACCTTAAGAAGATGTTAACAGTGAACACGTAAGAGCAAAGTGTGGGTTTTTTCCAGCAAACCAGGGATGCAAGTTGGTTCATGGCAATTTGCCAACCCAGAGTGCTGTTAAGCAAGCCTGCAGAACCTGGGAAGGTACCTACACATCTTTTCCTGCTTCAGCAACTCATGCTCCCCTTTTGTCACAGGTCAGAAACACCGAGCTCTGGTACTGCATGAAGATGCTCACCTCCACTCTGTGCTAAAGCGTGACAGAAATGGATAAATATAGGAATTCAGTGCTATCATGTTCAAGAGTTTCTGTTCTACTTTGCCAGCTGGGGTTAAGTTCACTTTAAAATCTCTGTGTAGCCATAGGAGATGATGTGCCAAGGATAGCTGGTTTAAAACCTAACGGTAAGCAGATGAGCAAGGATCCAGTTTGTACACACAGACACCAGCAGCAGCAGCAGCACTTACCCACAGGAGTTAATAAAGAAAATGCTGAAGCATGATGCTTTGGCTCTTCATGAGTGAAAACCTCCAGCAGCACATTAGCTACCCCAAAACATCATAAAGTACCAGACAAATGAGCTAATGACAATTGATTATCCAGCTGCCAAGTCAAAAAAAGTCTGTGGAAACTCAGTACCACATGCAACCAAATACTTCTTCAACTTGCTAAACTTAACTGCAGGAGCAGTTGTATCTTTCAAGACAATACAACAACACCTGAGTAGCAAGATGAAAGACTCCTTCTTCAGATACTCAAAATGTCAGCAGAATAACATCCATTTCCCTCTGAAGTACAGATATGAATTTCCATTTTCTATTAGTGCTGATGCATGCTCAGAGAGGTGCAGAGAAGCAAGAGAACCCCTACTCAGAATTAGCTTCAGCCTTATGTTACTGAAAACTGCTACATTTGTACCAAAGTATACATTTTTCACATCTGAGTCAACTATAAATATCCAAATCAATGTTTATGTTCAGTTGCATTATCTCACATGGCTAAAATTAAATTACACAGGCCTTCTTTTATGCTTTGAATGAAATCTAAAGTTCAGTGTAATTACTGCTTACGGGCTCTTAACTTCAGTCTGCATGCACTTGAGGGAAGTTAATGTGGAATGCCAAAAGCCTAACAGTGACCACTGAATCCAAACAGAAGTGAGCAAAGAGGAACTCATTTCAACCACTGACTTTCTCATTCTGGGCAGTTTTACCAAAGGAGATCTGACCTCCAAGCTTCTGCTTTTATTTTACTTAACACCCCCCCTCTTTTTCTTTTTTTTTTTCCTTTTTTTAAATTATTGCTACTTTGAAGTAAAAGGTGCAGTTACAACTCTGCTGGCACAGTCCCTCCACTGGCAATCCCTGCTTGTGCAGGGCTCTGGGGATGGGGGGGACACTTTTGGCCCCATTCCACCTGGTGTCAGTCCGGAGCAGGCAGACCATTTGGCTTTCCAAACTTTTTTTTTTTTTTTTTTTTTTTTTCCCTCCTCAGCATTTTAAATTATATTATATTTAAATATGCAAGCTTGACCTTTTATTCTACTGAATATTGTGGAAGCAGATCTCTCTCAGCACCTTATTTTTTGGCAAATAAAACTGAGAAAACAAAGAGCTAGGAAATACACACAGGTAAAAAAAATGCTTGGAGAAAAGATAAAAAGCTCTGCTCTAACGTAACAATCTAAATTTGAAGTTACAAATACTCCACACTTTACCAAAAACTGTATGAATACATGGAAATAATCTTTAGGTCATTTTTACAGCAGATTTCTTGTCAGTTTTCATTCTCTCATATCAACTTGTTTCATACCTTACCGTAGCAAGATCACAGCAGTGCCAACTGCACACAGCCCCCTGTGACCTGGGAAACTTAGCATTTAAATTAACTCCCCAGGGCCTTCGGAGCTGAGGGACAGGAGATCAACTGTAACATTAACCTACGCCCAGACTGGGCAGCTTGTTCAGCCTTCTTATAAAACATGGTTTTATTACAAGCACTGGTCTGGTTATGAGAGACCAATTTTAAGGGTTGTGATGAGGGAACAACATGTCTTGCTCTTGTGTCCCTGTCCTGCACAGCATTTGGCCACCATGTGCTGGTACAGACTGCAACCCCAGGCACACAACACTTGTGTCTCAGCAGAACTAAAGCAGGGGCAGTACCCCGAGCAGCACTCCTGAGGCATGGCAAAGAGCTGGGGGAAGTTCTGCAGGGACACAAGGCAGTTGCACACTTCAAACTTTGTTTCTGTGACACAGGAAGTGTGCTGCAACACACTGGCTCTCAGAAACCCCACTGAGGCATCATCCTGGGGCTCCTCACACGGGGTGCGTCAGCAGACTGTAAACTGACAGCTGTTTATAAAGTAAAATACCTCCAAAAATATGAAAAACTATCTCAGCATCACCTTGGTGATCCTGAAGAGCTGTAATTACTCATATTATACTGGGGTGGTCACAAAATGCATTGTAAGAGATTACATTCCACTGGCAGAATCCTCTACCATAGCAGCTGGGGGAATGGCAGTGTAGTGAGGGAGAAAATCCCATTTACATTCACCAGAGGAGAGCAAAGTTCAGACATTCTGTTTCAGGTAGCATACAGCACACTACCAGAGGTCAAACAGTCTCCTAGACAAAGATCTTGACAGGTGGCTGAAGAAGGAAGAAATTTTCATATGCTTTTAATTTCTAAATCTTAAGTCAGGTCAAAACATATATTCTAATGCTCATTTGTTAACCTGAAGTTTTCGGAAGCACAGTTTACCTACATGGAATGCATATTCTAATACATTTCATTTCTAATGAAATGTACAGCAGGCATATAAATAAGTTGCATCTGTCTCAAAAGAGACTGATAGTGTGGCCTGCTAGTCAGAGGTTGCTCTTCACCACTCTAAACCTCGTTCTGCCAACAAAACCAAGCGAAGCCAACTTTCTAAGAACAGAGACGAACCAGTCAAAAAGATCTGTAGTAAGCAGCTTTTTTGTATTCTGATTCAAATGACAAAAACAAGAATGAATTATGATCTGGTAGAAAAAAATGAAAAGGAAAAATCGGTTCAGGGGTTTGGGTTTTTTGGTTGGGGTTTGATTTTTTTTTTTTTTCGTGGTTTCTTTTTTTTTTTTTTTTTTGGTTACTCACCAGACAACACCAAAGGCTCCATATCCAATAGGTCTGTCCGGCTCAATGTCCAGTTGCTGCTGTGGATGTTGTGAGTGCTGATGATGGTGCGCTTTGACTGCAGCAGCTGCTGCAGCTTGTACCTGAGCTGGGGCTGCTGCAGCTGGTCCAGGGGCCTGACCCGGTGCCGGTGAAGGGAAATATGGCTGCTGCTGCCCTGGGTTGAGCATTGCTGCGGCCGCAGCCGCAGCCGCCGCGGCCGCAGCTGCCGAAGAGGCATGCTGCTGTACGGGGTGCACTGCAGCTGCAGAGCCTGGATGCAAGTGATGTTGAGGGTGGTGGTGGTGATGGAGGTGAGGAGGAGGGAGGTGAGGAAGGTGGTGGTGATGGTGGTGGTGGTGACCTGCTGCTGCTGCAGACGTACCGCCATTGTAAGCCGCCATCATTTTTGCGTTGGCTGTTGTGCCACAGAGAGACATTCAAAAAAATGCCCTTTGATTGGATAACAACTGGGTCAAGCTGTCATTTGGCCATAAAAATGAAATCTGCTACACTTTAAAAGAAGTTGGGTTTCATCATACACGGCCCACCTTTAAAAACATGGAGCTCAACTGGCCTTATCTCCTCGCGAAGCCAAACAATTTGGAGAATCTCTTCATGTGTGCGTGAGCCAGAATGCACGAACCCTCTTCCCCCAAGAGTCCAGCTGTGGTTGGCTACTGAAACTCCATCCTTGGGCAACTGGGTTGGGTTTGGTTTGGTTTTTTTCCTTCACTTTTTTTTTTTTTTTCTTTTTCTTTTTTTTTTTTTAAATATAAAAAAGAAATACAGCGCTCAATCCCCCTTCTCTCCAGAGGGAGGATCTGGAGTCTCTCCCCTGGAACACCCTGAGAGGACTGACAAGTCTACCCCTTCCATTCCCACATCATTTATCCCCTCGAAACCTCCCTGAGCACCCAGGCACCTCCTACATAGCTCCCTCCTCTCAGACACCTGCTCCCTCAAATATAGAAAAAAAAAAACCCCACAACCTCGGGAGTTTGCAACTTTTCCTGGAAGGCCTGAAACACACGCGAGCACCCAGAAAAAGTGAAGGGGGACGGAAGGGGCGAGGGGAGGAGGGCGAGGATCTGGCGGGGGAGGGCGAAAGGGGGTGAAAAGAAGGTAAAAATAGATGGAGGAAGAGAAAGGGACGGGGCGGAAAAGAAAACAAGGCAGGGACGGGGCGGGCGGGGGGGGTGGAGGGGGGAAGAGACGGGGCGAGAGGAAAATGGGAGCGGGGAAAGTGACAAATGAATGACAGGGACGAGCGGGGCCGGGATAAAGGGGGCGAGGGGAGGATGCGATGGGGGCAGCGAGGGGCGGCGGCGGCGCCCTGACAGGCTGACCCGGCGGCGGGCAGCGCCTCAGCGGGGGGCGGCTGCGGGGCCCCCCCCTCGGCGGGGCGGGAGGGCGCGGGCCGGGTGAGGGGGAGGGTGTGTGTGTGGGGGGGGGGGGGTCTCCGCCGCCTGCGTGCGGCGGGCAGAGGTGGGGGGGGCTGCGGGCTCTCAGGCCCCCGCCGCTCCGCGCCGCTCCGCCCCCCGTCCGCCGCCGCCGCCGCCCGCCCCGCCGCCACTCACCTCCTCCTCACGGAGCCCCAGCGCGGAGCGCACAGCGGGCACGCGCACCCGGCCTGCCCTCCCCCCGCCGGCCCCCCCCGCCCCCATGCGGGGCGCGCGCCCGACACCCGCCCGCAGCCAATCGGACCCGGCCCGCCAGGCTCCGCGAGAGCCGCCCCCACCCAATCACCGAGCGGGACACGGCCCCGCCGGCCCATAGGACTCGGCCGCTGCGGAGACTCCCGGGCTCAGTCCCGCCCCCTTGACCCCCGCCGCCCAATCACCGCGCGCCTCCGCGCCCAGGGCTGCCGAGACCCCGCGAGATTCCCTCACCTCACACAACCCTCACCTCGGACGGCCCCGCCTTCTTCTCCTCTCCTGCCAATCGCGTGGCGCCGTTCCAGCCTCCTGACCAATCGGCTCTCCCCCTGAGCCGAGTCCCGCCCCCGAGGCCCGCTTTCGGCCCAATCGCAGCCCCCCTATCCCATCCGAATACCCAATGAGGAGCAACGCGAGCCCGAAAAGAGGTTACTGGGCCAATAGTACTCGGAGGCGAGGCGGCGGCGTGATTGACGGCTGCCTCCGCCAGTCATCAGCGGCGGGGGGTGGGACAGGAGCCGCGGCTCCTCCAATCGCGAGGCGAGGCGCCGGGTGAGGGGCGGGGAAGCGGCTGGTGCGGGCGTCTGCCGGTGGGCAGGCAGCCAATGGGAGGCGGGCAGGCGGGTGAGGAGCGCAGGGAGCAGCCAATGGCGCTGCCGGGGCGGGGTGAGGTGAGGACGCGGCGGGGCGCGGAGGTCACTGAGGAGCTGAGGGGAGGGTGAGGGGCGGCGGGGCCGGGGGAGCAGCGGCCTCAGGGGGAGCAGCGGCCTCAGGGGGAGCAGCGGCCTCAGGGGGAGCAGCGGCCTCAGGGGGAGCAGCGGCCTCAGGGGGCTCTGCGCCTGTGTGGGGATCTCCTGGCAACCTGCGGGCTCTGCGGGCTCTGGGCTGAGGTCGCCTCCTCCCCGGCCGGGGCAGAGCAGCTCGGGAGGTTCCTCAGGTAGATGGTTTTACCTCAGCCCCGCTCTCCAGAGGCAGGGGATTCCTCAGGCTGTCTCTCAGCGAAGGAGCTGCCTGAGGCCGCTAACGGGTGTGCTGTAGAGGCGGGGGCTGGCCTCCAGCTGTTTGGAGAGGCTTTTTTGTTGTTCTTCTAAGTTATTTTTTTTACATTTTTTTTCCCTTCCATACGAAGAGCAGGAGGTGAAGCTCGAAGGCTCTACCTGGCAGGCTTGAAGCATGGGGGTGCTGGCTCTGAGGGGCTCTGGGGGCTCCAGAGGCGGGGGGAAAGCTGTGAGGGGAGCTGCCCTCTTCTTAGGTCAGAGGGGAAAAAAAGAAAATACCATAGCCAGCTCCGTCGTGTTCCTGAGGTTGCTGCAGCTGCTCAGGAGTTGCAGTTCAAATGTAAAGCACATGGTAATCGAGGATCAGAAATATTTTATGTGGTTTGTTGTTTTAGTTCCCTCATGCCCTTAGTCTGTGAGCTTGGAGAAAGCAGTGTGGTACTTCAAAGCGTAAGTGTTCCCCAAAAGAGAGTAATAAATTATTGACAGTTTTAAAACTTTCCACTTTCTTGTGTGAATATTAATCATATCTGACCAAGTTTTACTTCAGAAAAAAGAAGTTAATCAGAGCCTTTCCCATGATGGTAGTAGAGTTAAATCAACTGGAAGTGCTGAAGAGGTTCCATCAGAGGATGAAACTGTCCCCAGTTCTCATAACATTTGTCTGGACTACTACAAAGCATGCTTTACAATTTCCAGGTCTGTAAAGTGTAAGTAGAATCTGGGAGCCACTTGGTTTTTCTAAATTTAGTTTAGCTAAGTGCTGAAACCATGTTGTCCATATTTTATTTGCCCTTTGGAGCTGAACCAGCACTTTTCAATGAGGTGAGAGACTGGTGAGATGGCAGCTGAAGGGATACACTTATCTTCAGTGTCCATATGGAGTTTTGTCAGATGACTGTGCTAATGACCCACCCTAACAAGTATATCTTTCTTCCACACTGGGTTTATAAACACTTGGAATTGGTGTCCATGGGCTCTGGCATGCCGTGGAGCTTAAGGCTATCAGTTCAGCTGCTTTTTAGGCACTTCATGCTATGAAACTTAAGGGGGACAAGATCCAGTTGATTCATGCAGAGGTATGGTTAAGGAAAAAATGTTTTAAAAGAATCTTACGAGAACATGAAACTTGCAAAATGCTCTTTTTAATACTTTTAATAAGCCTTTTCTTTCTTCAGTGCAGGTATGTTACTTGAAAGTGTTACGTGCTAGTTAATAGGAATCACTCCTACTCAGAACAGGGCTGCAGAAGGAATTAACGGTGTACTATTGTAAGTCAGAGCTTCCTTGTTATTTAATGCCTCTGTGTAAGAAGCAGAAGTCTGCTGAGGGGGAGCTCATTACAGAGCTGGCTCATGCAACTTTGAGCAAGAGTGTTTTGTGAGCAGTTCAATGAGCTTGAGCTGCTTGATGAGTGAGTTGGCAGAATCTAACCATAGTAATGTGAACTGGGCAGGTAGAGACACTGCTCTAGATCCTGCCAAAGCCCAATTTGATTGCAACTAATTTGTCATCCCCAGTGATGCATGGAGATATGTGATTGGTGGCTACTGCTGATGAAACATGACAGATCAATTCTAATCTCTTACTGGTGAAGGCAGTTATTCATGGGGACATGCATCTGTCTCTTACTATTTTATTCACAGTGAGAGTGTTGTAAAGCAATAGCAAGTCTGCTGTTTGAGTACTAAACACTGAATGCTAGTGTAGCTAGATTTGTCAGGCACTCTTTGCTTAACTAATTTAAAAACTAAAAGCAAAATTAAATACTGTGCATGAGAAACACAGGGCACAAACTTGTCCCTTTTTTAAAATCTCCTGTATCACATTCAGTCTTTTCTGGCTCTTCAGAGATTTATTTTCCCCTTGTATTTGCCCCTTGCTTTGCAGGGGTATAATTTTTTTGACAGCATTCTGCACAAGGGCAGGAGATGGAAGGCAATTTGTAATCAGCCAGTTATATTTCTTTGGTGCTCCTCAGCAGTGTTCTAACCTTAAAATTCTCCACAAAAGATTGCATCATATTGAAGAGCATAAAATGTTATGGTCTGGTTCCAGGCATAGGCTTTGTGGTTTTTTTCTTGTACCACAAGGATTAGCTGTGAAAACAAGACTCTGAACTTTAGAGTAAGTCTTTTGAAGTAATGGCTGAGTATTGTGCAGCACCTATGCACCCTGGGTTGTTGTGACCCCTTTAATGGAGAAGTAACATTAAGTGGAATGAAGCACGTTTGCACAGATTTGTCTCTAACAAATTGATCTGTTGATAAAATGCAATGAGGAGCAGAGGGAAAGAATATTTTTTTTAACTCTGATGATGTATAAAGGTTTGTGTCTCTAAAGTTTGCAAGGATGGCAATATCCCATCATCTAAGAGGAGGGCAGGGTTCTGCTTGCCTTGTTGAACATGGCATAAATCCCTGTCCTGCTCTGGGCCATGTGTTAATGACAAGATAGGAAAAAAACAATCAAGTAGTTAAATGAAGTGGATGCCTTAGGATGACCTTGTTAGTCTACAAAACCAGGATATCGACCCCAATGAGCTCTGTCTTTGTCTTTAAAGCAGCAGTGTGGGAATGTGGCTGCTTCTTTGAAAAACAACTGAAATGATGAAAACAACTTCAGCAGAGCTGTGGGTCAGGGGACTGCTGGTTTAAATGACAGATGGTGTCATCTAAGATACTGCCTATCTCTGATGTGGGAGATCAGACTTTACAGGCACTTAGACTGCTCTGCTGCCCTGTCAGCCCTGTCTGGGGCTCCTGCAGTGCCCAGCTCATGGTGCTTGTGGTGCAATTGGCAGCTTTGCCCCATGTTTGTCCAGTGAACTGCATTTACAAATATGGAGATCATGACCAGCACGAGGGCTTAAATTCATCCCGAAGACTATCACCTCCAGAACACTGAATTCCATCCTCTTTAGTGCTTCCTGACCAAAAGTGTTTTCTTTTGAATTTGCTGAAGGAGTTCCTGAATTCTTTGCTTGCTGCAGAGCTTTAGTGTGAGCTTGGATTTAACTGGGGAAGTGCTCAGGTGCTTAAAGTTGATTTATCATAATTTGCCATTTGAAGACTTCAGTCTGATTGTTTAGTTCTTTGTCTCATTTTCCTTCTTGCTGCTAAACACTAGTTGCTGGAGGTAGAGAGATAGAGGGAAGGTCTTTATCCCCTGTGGCTTTTTGGAGAAAGAGACTGTTCTGCAGTTTTCTCTGTTCTACATTTCTTTGCACCAGAAATGACCCTGCTGCTCTTTGTTACCAGTGTTTCCTTTTATCCTTCTCCTGGCAGCTGCTCTTGCTCCATTTTGATGTTGGAACAGCAAATCAACTCCCTCTGAAGCAAATGTCATGCCAGTAAAGATGTTGAAGCAGCAAGAAAATCATCTCTGTCTCTGAAGACTGAATTGGAGACCTTTGTGAATGAGATGTTCTTAAAATAGCTCCACAGTATGTTATCTTCCCTAGAAGGCAGAGAATTAAAAACACCACCACAAGCCACTTCTTTCTGTGTGAGCAGGATCCCTAAATAATGGGTTTTTTTATGTGGGGAGAGAAGCAGGGTATCTAGTTTTTCTCCAAATTTAATTAGGCACAACAGTATCCAAGCACTATTTTTTATTCTGAGATGGGGGAGGAAGGAGGGGGATTAAGACACCACTACTTAATGATAGGTTGCATTTTCTGGACTGTAGATTTAATCAGAATAGAAAATCCTGTTGCTGAGGTGGTATTTTTTGAAAGACCATCTTTCAGAGACCTGACTTGCTGCTCTGGTTGTCCCACAGTTGGCTTTTTGTTCTGTCATTGATTCCAGTGACAACACTGAACAAAGCAGTTGAGTTGATCTGAATTGATTGTATGCTTTTCTGATTGTATGCCTCTTGCTGGGATTTTTTTGCAAAATCATGGCTAACAGTCATGATTATTTCTTGTCCTGCATTCAACTACGCTGAAACAAAGTGCTTGTAACACTTCGCTGTGTCTGATTAGCAGCTGTATTTTGACCCAATATTCTATAGATCTGATTCAGTGAAGTCCTGGGTAGGAGATTCAGCCTGCAGGTTAAGTTCTTGCAGGTGTATGTGTCTCTATATACCAATTAATTTTGTTTGCTTTAGCTTTATAATGCTAGCACAAAGTCCAGCCTGATTCTGATCCCTCTTGTCCCCCACCTTTATTTCCAGTTTGGATAGCTTCAGTCCTCCTTCATGTAGTGACTAATTTTGTCTGGCATAATAACTCATAAATCTATCACTGTGTCAGAGTTCCTTGAGTGTTGTAATAGACCATGTGCCTTCATCATCAAAAAAAAAAAAAGAGCAGTGCATTAAGGAAACAATTAATTAAGAAAACTCCTTAAGGAACTAAGGAAAATTCCTTAAAAAAATTAAGGAAACACTTAAGTAATTTTCTAAATTGTGGTCTTAGCAGGAGCACACCTATCCATTACATCAGGGTGATTTTGAGGATGCAACATGAACAGTTTTCCTCTGGGGTACAGAGTAGTGATTATTCCCCATGGCCTTTCCAGTGGTGTTGTACTGCGTTGTCACAGACAAGTAGTCAAGGCAGGAATACAGACAGGACCAAGATGTGGGGAACCCAATAAGAAACAGGAAACTGGCAGCCTGCTTCATGACAGCATTTCACCCCAGCATTGTCCTCAGAGTGTGATCCAGGTAAGATAGGGTAATGTAATGCTAAAAAGGCTCCAGTTTACATGGCAGATTTGTTGGTGTTAGTGCAGCCTGGAGCCTGTGCTTTGGTAAGTTGTCACACATGTGAAAAACACATTTCAGTTGGTCTGACTTCTTTCAGACTGACCTCCATTCTGGTTTTTGGGTTGGATCTTTTCTAGAAGCAAGGATCTTGGACTGTGCCATGATGGCAGGAGTTTAAAGATCAGCTTTTTGTGCAGGGTGGCATATGGAGCCACTCAGGTCTCTGCCAACTTCTGGCAGGTTGTTGGATGGGTGTCTGTACTGACACTACCTGTCTGAGCCTGCAGCCTGTGTCCGAGCTGGCAAACCACCTGCTCAGGTTATTAGCTTACACTGGTTGTTTTCACCCTAGATTTACATATATTTTGATGCTTTGGGCTCATACCTGTTGCAGGAGAGTATTTTCTATGCAAAGATATCAATTTACGTTAAATATTATGGTGTTACTAAAGGATCTGTTCAGTGGAATTTCAAGTACTAATCTCAGGTAATCAACAATAAACGTAGAGCCAAGAACATTTTACCTTTACTGTTTTCTTTTCCCCACATTACTGTTAATGAAATAACTCCAGGGAAAAACCACTGTGGTTTCAATCTGTGACAGTACATGCATATATTTTCCCAGAGTTGCATCACCATTTGTTGCTTGTTTAAGTATGCCACGTGTTTAGTGGCCTTGTTCTGTTATGTGATCCACTGTTTCTGGAGTGAAGTCTAGCTAAAAATAATACCAAGACAGAAGTTGAGTGGAGTTGCTCTAAATTATCCTAGTGGAGGATCTAGGCAACCATGGCCTCTGTGGATATAACTGATGGACATAATTAGCATTACTGATAGAAACACAAAGTTTTATAAATTCTCTCAGTTGTTTGAAAATTATTAATGTTTTTCCTAATCCTGGTTTTTAACATTATGGTATCACTTTAAGAGCTTTCTTTACCAGATCAATTCCTATCCTAGTAGGGTAACTGAATCTTTTCTGCTGTCCATCCAATTTATCCTACTGGACTAAATTTCCCATATGAAGATAACCAGCAGCAATACTCCCCTCAGGAAATTTGTATCAATTAGTTACACATCACTAATTTCTATAGTATCGATGGACCAGTCAGTTGCAAGAAAGCTGTTTTGTACACAGTTATGGCTGTTGAGAGTTTGTCTTTGCCTTTTTTTTTTTTGCCTTTTTTTTTTGCCTTTTTTTTGTGGATTTTTGTTTGGTTTGAGATACTTCTTTCACATGGCAGCTACTGAAAACCTGCTTCTCCTGTACTTCCCTGGAAGCCTTGTCAATGTGTTTCACTGTATTTTGTGCATGTGCTGCTTTATGGGTTTTGGGGTTGGTTTGTGTGCTGTATGTGAAGAACCAGACTTGGTGAGAGCTCAGGATGTATCCATTGTATTTTCATGCTCTGTAGACATTGCACTGGCACCATGTACATCTCTGGTGTCTCTCTACCTCCTTAGCACCACTGACCAAGTTTAAGGAACTGGAAAGACACTATATTGATAATGTGAGTGGAAAATGCAATCTAGCAGGAAAGTGGGTTACTCCCCAGTGGGAGTGCAGACAAGGCTTCAGTTAATCCATCCTGGAGCCAGAGAAAGGTGGCTTTAGTCTGCTTATCATGGCTTTGGTGTTGGGGTTTTTAAGCACTGATACATCTACAAATGCTGTAGCACTGTTGCATCCTTCTCCTTGCCATGCCAGCAGATGTACCAGGACATGAAGCTGTTCTCAGTCACTCCAGGCAAATCCCAAGGAGTGCCATAGGATCTTGTGGTTTGCTCTGGCTTTACACAGAAGGGAATGACAGGACAACATGTGGTTTTTAAGAACCTGCTACCAACCATCTCAGGAGTTTCTTTTAGACAGCTGCATTTCTTTTCACTGATCTTTAAGACAAAACTAATTTAATATGAGCAATAGAGAAGGAAAATTAAAAGGGCAAAATCATGCAGGAAGCCCATTAAAATGGAAACACTGAAGTAACCAGGTAATTGGGCATTGATTCTGTCCTCACCCCCTCACTCCCACTGAGCAGTTTTGTATTAAAAGTAACATGTCTTCAGGATGGTGATCCAACATCTGTTATTGCTGAAACAAAATTTTTTGCTTGTTTTTTTCCTCTCTCCACATCCTCCCAATTGACTATAAATCAATGTATTCGATCACTCTGGCTGTCATTATTCTGGTAGGAAGCCATGTATTTTCTTTGTTTCATGTTTTGGATGTTTGCTAAAATATAAATGGTTGCATGTTTGGATTTTAAGATTCCGTTTATTTACGAATGTGACTTTGTTGCTTCTCCTTTGTCCTATAAAAATACAATGGCATAAAGGGTCATAGCAAGACATTAGATAAAGCTGAAGAATAGATGTGAAATGTTTAGAAATCTTACTGATCTCATTGTTAATTGTGTCTTGTTGTTGTTGTGTCTTCCAGTCTTCAAATTATGCTCTGGTTAGGAAAAAAGCATGTGCATAAGTTATATTAGTTAAATGACTCCTAACCATTTGGCTAAAACCTATCCAGTGCTAGGCTGACTAAATAATTTAGAATTACAGTGCATATACTGCAGTAAGATACATATGGGTGTATGACTTTTACAGTCAATGTTGTGGCATACAGTATGCCAGAGAAGAAATCAGAGAAGAATGGAAATTTCAACTAATTTTGTAATATACTGAAATGTATTAAGTTACACAAAAGAATCCATATTAGAGTAATCCTGCATATATACAGGCAAAAGAGTACCCGGGGTGCATGGCAGATGGTTTCAAAGGAAATCCTCGAGAGCTAGGATTAAAAAGCAATTTTCAGCAAGTTTAAAATGGGTCTCCATATTTGGGTCACAGATATTAACTCTTTCATTGCAACAAATCCCTGTCGGGTTATTGTGGCAGTGTTTCTCAATGAATGCTGACCAGTGCACTCTGTGGAAGAAAGAAATGGAAATGTCAGTTAATTGCACTCTGGGAAGCAGAGTTTTGATACACAGAGAAACTGATACATTGTGAGTAAATGGGTTTCATCCTTTGGATCGCAAACATTGGTGACCCTTTTAAAATAATGTGTGTATGGCTTCAACTGGTGTCTGCCCACTGAAGCACATTTACAAAGACAAACACAAAAACTGAGCAGAGGTTTTGTTACTCCAGGTTGTTACTTAGAAGTATTTCTGCAATTGCAAATGGAAAGAAAGCCTGAGTTTTTTCAAACATGTTTTAGGGACACACTAGAACTTGATTTTTTTATTTTCTTTTTTTTTTAAAAAAAAAAGGTTATATTCTAAAATAGCCAGTAGCATGCAGACATTATTCCAGGCTACAGCTGTTTGTTGGTGGCATTCAAACATCCAGATACATTATCATCAATATGATGAACAAAAGTGATAGAGTGCAGATCAGCTTTGTATTCTAAAAGCAAGAGAAGACACTGCTTTTAGTTGGTAAAAATAGCATAGCAAGTTAGAGATTATTTGCTTTAACTTACACTAGCTGGTAAAGGTGTTAGGAATGTAATTCACATTTACATCAGTGCTCCTTTATAAACTCCTGGCACTGCAAAGGAACCTCATTCCTTGACACAAACTGACTTTTCTTTTTAAAGACTCTCTCCTGTTTCCAAAGTGGAAATTCAAGTTGGACATTAAGCAGTGTTTATCACCAAACTATGAAATACAGATACTCTTTTATTGTGTTCTCAAAACTGGGCGTATTTTGAGCAGCTTTGGAAAGCTTTCTGAGCAAAGGTCCCTGGTACTCTAAGTGAAGTACAGAAGTGATCACTGCTTTAAATTGCAGCAGTCAGAATAGAAAGCCCAATACTTCTTAAATTTTACTGAGGAGCTACCAGGTTGTCCTAATGCTGATAAATGCTTTTTCCAAAGCAGTGTTCTGCTCTCTGACAAATACATAATTCTCTATTGAAGTTAATATGTACAGAGTTCTGAGTACCAGAAACAATGCCTATTTAAGGTAGTTAAATGCTTTCTTAAATTCTGTAACTCTAAACAGGAAATGCTGAAGGTAGAGTTCCCCTGAATGTTCTGGAATGTCTCCTTACTTTTCTGGTTTTCTAGTATATATTAAGAAATGTTTTCTGAGTAGATTACTGAAAGCAGTAATCTTGTCCTATCAAGGCCATAAATTCATGCTAATGTAACTAGTTAGACAAAAGGGAAAGCTGACATAGTGACAAACTGTGCTGTGGATGGGCCTCTCTGCACCTCTTTATTGATGGTACTTTAAGAAGAGAATTGAGGAGAAACAGATAATGAAAATTGATTCTTCTCTGCAGGTCTCTCTTGCTTACTGTTGGACTTTGGCAGACCTGATCTGTGAAGATAATTAAAGTTCCTGTGCTCTGAATGCTGTAAGTGATTTTTCTTTCTTTGTTTTACAGGGATTGTTAGGAGCCTGTTTGCCTCAAATAGGGGAAAAGAGGTGAAAATGCCAAATCAGACAAGTGGTAGAAATGAAGCTGGTGCAGATTAGTTATATGGCTCTACATATTTGCAAACGATATTTCTAAACAGCATTTTGCATTCAGGAATGCCTGAATGGATGCAGTAGCAGAATCTTAATTGCAAATTGCCAGTAAAAATACCAGAGGAAACAATATTTTCATACTTCTGTCAGGGCTATAAGTAGATTAGTGATCTCAGCATGGTGGAGGGGATCAGCTGTCACTGTAAACCCTCTAAGTGTGGAAGTGTGGTTTCTGCAGCACCTAGGATAATGTCCCCCTAGTATATGGACTCCAGTTGTTTCTGGTAGGCTACTGCAGGGAGGCAGGAAGTGGAATGCCATGTTTTTGACCTTGTTTCAGCATTCCTTTAGTATCATTGGGACACATCTCTCTGCTGGTTCTGTAATTAATAGTTATGTCTGTTGCTAATGACACATCTCTTATTTCTACAAGAGTATCTTTAAAACAGTTGATACTCTTGCACCAATGAAAACATGCAAAGAGCTCTTCATGCCCCTACTTTCCCCCCAAAGCTGTGGGAACAGTTTTCTGGCTTGTAGAACAAAGAAGCCAGAACAAATTGCATAGCCAACATCTGCACCTGGCTCACTTATTGAGTGAATATTTGGCAAAGATGCTGAGCTCCTTCTGCCAAGAGAGCCTTGCCCATGCAGTGGTTCAGGAATGAAGATGTGATAACATCTTTTCCTTTTTGGTTCACCAAGGCTGTTTTCTTGATTTGTCAAAATAAAAATTTTTCAAGAATGGGAAATAGCTTTTTACTTCTAAATATCAGACATTAATGAATGGTGAATCAAAGTGCTTTCTAACCAACCATGTTAAGATTGGGATGGTGTATCACTTCAATTCCAATGGCAGACACATCACATATGGGTTGCCATTTTGATGGCTTTCAGTGGTAATCTGACCCATAAAAACTGAAGCATAATATGCAAACTAATTTTTTTCTGGCCTACCCTGTTCTTGATGCCATCTGTGATAGGATGGAAATGAGCCTGCTTAAAGTGTGGCCTGCCAGTTTTAAGCAGAGTGGTAGTGCCAATCACAGATGGATTGAAAAGAATAGCCTCATGTGAACAAGAAGAGAAGGAAGATTCTCCTGAAAGCAGGAAGTTTCACTTCAAAGCATATCATATCTGTTAAATCCTGTGGCCTATGGAACATCCATGAGACATTTCCATGAATTCTTCACATGGATTCAGTAAACCTTGCTTTCTAAAACTCAGGAAAAAAATCCTCAACTTCCAAATGCTGCTTTCCCTCCCACCACTGCTTTCTATTGTCATCCAGGATGCATACAGAGCAGGGAGCTGGCAGTGTCTGCCCCTCTCAGGTATCTGCAGTGTTTCCAGTCAGCAACACCAATCACAGTAAATGACTGGAAGTTTTGTGGGGATGGGTTTTTAATCTGCTGTAAGAAGTCAGCATTCAGAGCCCTGGGCTGCCATTTCTGAATTCCTGTCTCCTACAGTTAACAAAAATCTATGTAGTAGGGGAAGAGGAGTACTTACCTGCTGGTGATGCATCTCGGCTAAAAAATGAAGATATTTAAGCACCATGTTTTCACTGTAGTCAATGAGATCTCAGTTCCCTCCCACTTGGTTTGAGAGAGCATGTGCTTTGAGAGATTCAGTGACCTTGTCTTATGTGTAACCACAGTGTCTTTGTACTACTTGTAATCCAAAGGAACACATTAAATTATTTCCATTGTTAGGAATATGGTCTATAGAAATCTCTGATTATTTTTTAAATCTCTTTATATCGATTACATTGTTTGAGTGACCATTTGCTTTTGTGGTAGGGAGGCATGTAAAAGAAGGCACTCATCGATAAATTTCATGTTTGTGACACACTTGAACATCCCTCTCAAGCCCTCTTCAAGCCTTTTTCCAGGCTAAGTAAACACTAATTTCAGCAGTGTCTCATCTACTCCCTTTAATTACTGCTGTTGAGAGAAAGTTTCTGCCGATGCAAATGTGCTATTTTGTCATGTCACATCAAATTGCATCAGCCTTATATTTAGGAACAAAAAGAGGGGGAGGCTGAGACAGGATGTGACTACAAATGGAACCAAAGGGTTTTCTTAAATATAGGCTGAAAATAGACAATTGAGGCAGTGATGCTTTTTCCAGCAAAAATCCATGAAAGGGAAAATCAAGTCTGTGACGACAGAAAGGAGAAGCAAGGCTGGGGGTGTGAGAATAGGGAGCTGTGGATGGAGGTGTGGGCTGGTGCCAGGGAGAAGCTGATGGACTCATTTACACAAACACCCTTTGCAGTGTCAGATTGATGTGAAGTGATTTTAGACTCTGTGAGGCCAGATAAAATGTTCTCTTGTTCCTTCTGTGCTGGCTAAAAAAGTTACTATCCATGCTTCCCTCCAACTTGGCTCAGCCTGCCCCTTTCCTTTGTGATTACATATGTGGAAGAATTATTTTACAGGTGCTTAGTATAGTGTATTGAATTGTAGTAGCCTAGTAGGCATTCAGAGTTCCAATAGGCCTTACTCAAAATATCTCTTTTTTTAGTAGATGAGAATTAAAATAGGACTCAGTAAAATATATATATTTTCATAGCAATGATTGCACTTCTGTTATACTTTTTCAAAGCAAATCACAGAAATATTAAATGGGGAAGGAGAAGGATAGATGTTTGTTTTTACAGCTGAAGTTTATTTGTTATGAATTAAGTCTGAAAATACTGATAAAAACTGCAAATCCATTGAAAAGACTCCATAAGCATACTTGAGATTGTTCATAAAAAAACCCCCACCCAACTGACAACACAACATGAAAATGTTCTTAATTAATGTCTTCAGTTAAAGGAAAAGCTTTGTGGCTCTCTTAAATATATTATTAAATCTGTATTATTTAGATAATAGGATGGGAAAGACACTTAGGCCAAGTACTGTGTCAGATTCGTCAGGGCATGTTTTAATTCTAGTTCACTTGCTGGATTTCACAGCTATTTGTCTGGGTATTGGGGTAATTTGGAGGGTTGAGTGAAGCCAGATGACTGTAATGAACTCATTTTGTGTCTTTGATTCATTCTGGCAAAAAAAAGATGCTATTTATGGGGTATTTTGTATTGTTAAGACTTCTGTCCCTCCTGTCTCTCAAACTTTCTCTGGGCCACCGTCTTTGTGCCATCACCAATAATTACATCAAATTAATTCAGCATAATTGAGTTAATTATTAGCACTGGAGGTTAACAACATGACTTCAATTGAACCAAAGCTTTTATCCCCCTTTTCCTGAGGTTTCACAAAATGTAAACAAATCTGATTCATGGATGAAACCTAAGGCAGCTCCATTTCTATCAAGGGCTTTTGCCAGTCAGAAGAGCTATCCTGCCACACTCAGTCATTCAGACAGGTGTTGATAAACATGCTGTATGCTGCAAAGGGAAAAGAATACTGGGGCATTCTTTATTAACATCCAGATACTTTAGGAAAAAGGAAATATTTTAATCTCTCCAGTCAAAACCAGAAAGACAGAATAATCATGTACAGACTTGCAGAGCATATTGTACCTGGTTTAGCAGACAGATATCAAAAAGAATTAAGACATGAGTTCCAGAGATTCAGAGGATAGCTTTTGGAATTAGGGATGTTATTGTGAATCACTGTGCAGACAGTCAGCAACACAATTCCTTCTGATTGCTTTCCACAAAGAGCAGCATGCTTGTTTTCATCTGCTGTAGCAAGGACTCTGAGCTGGATGCTCAGACCAAAAGGTTTGGCTTAAACTTACCTCTATAGATGATAACACATTAGCATTTTTTTCCCCTAACTTCATCTCATGCAGATCTATAAGTTAGTCACTCAATACAGTTGGTATGTACCGTGTAATCAACTAAAAGCAACCTCTGTTTTTCCAAAAACAAATGTCCTAGAGGGTCCTATAGAGTTTTTTTCTGGTATATCATCCTCACTCAATGACAAAAACATCCAAAAGGCAGGGGAAGAAGTGAAAATTTAAAGTGTTCATGAAGCATGTTCTCTTATAGCTAGGCTAGGCCATGGAGAGTGACAGTAAAGTTTTCAGAAAAAAATTAAGATACAGCTTTAAGACCTCAGAAATTTACCTAAGATATGATGGGCATCTGCCCACATGATTAGCTGTTGGTATGGTAACAATCCCTGATTAGCGAACTCTACAAGTTAAAATCCCCCTTAAGAGGCTAAAGATTCCTGGACTTAAATGTTCTGTAATGCTGCTGCTCTAAACATTTCTCAGTGTATCTTGCTCAAGATGTGGTGGGCCAAATTCATCCATGGTATAATTCCACTAGCAACAGGGTTTGTGCCAGGGAAGGTTTTGGCTCAGATTATTACTTGGACTGAGAGCAAAGAACTGGAAGATGTTAAATTTCAGCAGGTGTAGATTTGAAATAATGAGGCAGCAAGTTGTTCTTGATGCTGCTGTAAAGGATAATGTGAATGGGGAAGGACAATTACAGGGTGAGCTGCAGATAGCAGGGCCTTGTGTAAGTGCCATCCTCATTAGTCTGGGGATTAGGTGGGTGTAGTTAGGACTGGGGAGGTTGTGCTGCAGAGGATGGGTATAATGAGAGGTGGCACTGGAAAGCTGTTATGCTGTGGGGTTTGTTCCCTTGTAGGCTGGATATCATGTTTGCGCTAAGGAAATGTTATGAGGTATATGTGAGGCATTCTTAACTTAAAAACCCTAAGAGGTTTTTATTAATCTGTAGTCAGTGAAGGTCAGAGTGACTTAGATTCCTTTTTGAAATTTACTCTTTACCTTTCCATTAATTTGTCCTTATGTTGAATGTCTGTACTTCTACATTCCTAAGTAGAGCCCTTTCTGCACTAAGTGATAGCTGCTTGTCTGAATTTTGTGCTTTTAGCTTCTTGCTCAAAAAAAAAAAAAAAAAAAAGAGTTGGCTTGTATGAGCAAGATGAGCATAAAGGGAAAAGAAACTTTAACCAGTTCCAGTCCTACCTGAATTAAGTTAGGAACCATGACAAAACTTTATGTAAGACTTAATATTCTTCCCATGCTTATATGACCCATAATTCACAGAATTAATGTTTTCATTAATCATATTTGTGCCCTTCCAGAGAACCTTCGTACCTTGTTAAGCCAATGGGGTACCAGTCCATTAACAAAATTTGTGGTAACTTGTGTTGTGCCCAGTTGGAAGTTTATAAACAATTTGCATATTCAAAGAGTAGCCAGAAAGTTGTTATTCTATCATAAAGTAGTAGGGAGAACCACAATTGCTAAACTGGAACTAAGCACTAAAGCATTTCAAAATACACTATTTGCAAGAAATGAAGAAACAGGCAGTTTTGCTTTAAAGCTCATGGAACCAAGATATAACTCAATTCATATTCACATGTGATCTCAAAGGTAAATACTTACAGATTTGTCCAGTGAGAACAAAATTCATGTTGACAGCAGTTGAACTGAGCAGTTTACTGGGGAAGATCAAGTTCTTTGGAGACTGTGCCTTTCAGAATTTTCTTTAAGCCAGGAGAAGTCATTGTCAGGAGGAAAGAGTAAATAGAAAAGTTTAAATTACACCAAAACCAGGGAGATTCCTATCCTGCCTTTGCTGCCTGAACTTGACATTTACTGAGCATGCTCCAAAGAATATTATTCTAATTAGTCTGAGTATGCTTATTAATTATCCAGAAGAAGGTAATCTGGCCTCAGTGTGGGCAGCACGTTTCCTCACTGGTGTTAGATTGCAAAAGTCTGAATATTTTATTTGCTTGTGTTTGATGTATTGCATGTCTCTCCTTTTGGCACCAGACTGGAGTGTAAGGTAAAATATTTGCCCTGTGGCTTAGTTAATTTATGTAAGTGGTCTTCATCATTACTAGAATCTGGTGTCTTTTTATGGCCCGACCCCAGCAGTTTTGTACCTTTTTATAGTCATGTTGATGTATGTCTATAGTCAGTTTTTCTTTACCAGACAGGTCTTTTAAGCTTTTACTCAGATCTTAAGAAAAACACATTACAGGTCTGCAGGTTTGATTTCCAGTTGCCTAAAAGTTGCTTTACATTGTATCAGCAGTTCAGTACAACTATCTGGGGTTTATTTTCAGAACTTTTCCTTCTAGGTTACAGTTCCCTGCTGCATAAGTATAACTTGCACTCTGAGTTGTTTGCAGTGCTCAGGTGTATTAAGGCACAGCTTGGGACCCAGCTCATCCAGGGATTTACCACATTTTCCTCATTGCCATGTTGTCATTATGTACAGCTCTAGCAATCTTTGTCATCCTCAGGTTTTACCAATTATTCTATTTGCAGGGAGGCAGCTGCTGATAGTGTTGAATAGTGAAGGATGTCCAAGCAAGGGGGATTCCTTGTCAATAAACAGATTTTTAAGATCTGCCATTTTGCCAGCTCTTAATCCTCTGTGTGCTCCACTTAGGTTGTGCAGGGCTCATTTCACCCTGCAGGCTCTGCACTGCCCTCTGGCACTGCTGCTCCACCTCCTGCTGCTGGCAAAGCATAAACCAGAAGAGCTGAACTAGAAGTGAACAGAACAAGGCTGGATCTCATCATTCATGCAATAGGGCTTTACAGATCATATTTAGAAAGGACAAAATCCCCAACAATGACAGGCCACAGCTCGTCAGAAGTGATCACATCAAACCAGCAGATCTTAATACAAGCCCAGCATGCTGGAGAGATGTGTTTATGAGAAAGTGACTTCAGCATTGTACGTGCTCAGCCATACAGGAGAAGGGGGATATCTACAGGGCAGCCCGTGGCCCAGGGCTGCAAAATATTCAGAAGCTCTCTGAGTGAATGTGACTTGGTAGGGAGGGACACTTGGTGGTTTGCCTGGGGCAGCAGAGCTGACCTTGAACACAGGGCACTAGGCACTGCTGTGACCTACTGGGGAATAAAGGAAACCCAGTGCAGTGTGATAACCAGAGGAGGCAGTTAGTTCACTGCCACTCTACTGCAATGAGCTGTAAGTGTATTTAAGAACTTAGGGCCCAGGGTCACAGGCTTTTCCTGTATTTTCCAGCTGGGAACCTGTGAAACTTGGTTAAGGGAGGACTGGTGTAGCCAAACACAGAGTAGGAATCCTTCTGAGTCTGTAAGCATTGTGAGGTTTGACTAGGGTAGGGAAGAATAAATTCCCAAGTTAGACCTCTAAAGATGTAATAACCTGAAGAAAAAGAAAGCACATCTCCAGCCTGTGTACTGGGGGGAAAAGAGGGAAGGGGGAGCCAGCCTGTAAACAGCAACAGCTCAGGTAACTCTTACAGTGCTTTAATTAAACACTCCCAGTCTCAGAAGCACAAATTTGGTGTCTGTTTAACTAGTCCAGAGGGATTGAGATTCTAACTGTTGAACCATAGAGATTTGCTTTAAAAACAATCACAGGAGCATAAAAAACCCCATCTGAGAGCAGTGACAGAGTCATATCAGTATCACCATGGGTTCAGCTGTACACTGGGTCAATTGACAAGCTTGCAAATGCAGAGTGCAAGATTAATTGGCTTTGGTCAGCCTTTGCTTCACTATCTGAATATCATTATCAGGAGTTTAAATTATTATGCAATGCTGAGAAATGCCACAATAGTCTTAGTGTCTCCTTTTATACTTGTCTCTTTTTAAACAGGGCTTTATCTAAATGCAAATGTGATTTCAGCCTTCTGATTAGGACATTATACAGTCATCCATTCCAGAAAAGCACAATTAGCAGATTATTTTATTTCTGGCTCAACAGTTTTTGGTTTAGATAGTTTGTTTGTTGTGCTATGCATGATATTTAAGTTATCAGAAGATTTACATTATTAGTCAGGATTATAGCCAGATTTTGTGAGGTCGAGGGTATTTTCTTGGCAGATAAAAATGTTACATTTGTAGGAATGAGGGAGAGATGTTTTTAGAACAAAAGGTAATAGTGCAGATCCTTACTATGCTCATTGTCCTTTTTGTGCCCACTAAGAGGCAAATTACAGCAATAACTATGCAAATTCTCCAATGTCATGGGGTGCACAAGTGCAGAGTTCAGCTTCACCTGTTCTCAGGATCTATTTACTGTGGAGTAACACTCACACAGTGCCCCAGTCACTTACAGATAAATAATGGGCAGAATGATGGGTAGAGATATCACTGCTACTGTGCACATAGACCTGCTGGAGGGACCTGTTGAGGCCTTCAGCTTCTGGAAAGTAAGTTAGATGGGGTGTTACACCTGAGGTGTCCAGTCTGCCAAAACAAAATTGAGAGCCACTTTGGAACAAACTCTTATATTGGAAGTTATTTGGTATTACATTTTTTAGACTTTCCCCATCAGGTCAGAGGGCTTTGAGCAACCTGATCTGTTGAAAGATGTCCCTGCCCATGGCAAGGGGCTTGGACTGGAGGAGCTTTAAACCATTCTATGATTATATTTCTATTTTTTGAAATAGGGCACAGACTTGGAATGTTCCTACCTAATTTAGGCTTGTAACTGCAGGATCTATGTTATAATTCTCATTTTGCTACTGGGTTTTGTGTTCAATAAAGAGAAGGCCAGGGAGTAATTTGTACATTTTTTGAGTGACACTTTGGAACTGCTTATTTCTGCTGATTGGAGGGGGAATGACAAGATCTCTGCTGACCATTGAGAGCATAATCACCTCCTGTACCCAAATGCCCAAATGAAATTAATCCAAACCAAATAATGCATGGAGCTGATACTCAGCATAGCTTTCATTACAAAGAGAAAATAATATAGTAAAAAAAAAAGATTGGAAGAAAACAAGACATTAATATTTTAAATCCTGGGGTAATTCTGATCTGTATTTTAAGCTGAAGTTTTTAGGTAAAGTCATAATTAGCACATTTGGTGGGCTTGGAAAATGAGCGAGCGATTGGGCAGTCAGACTGAAGCCATTTTGAAGAGCCAGCTCTCAGTTTGTATTTCCCAATTTTTGTAACATCTTTCTGCCCTATGTATGTGGGGTTTTGGACAGTATCCAGTTCCTGAAGTGTGGGTTGTCAAATAGCTTTTGTTTAACAAATATGAAAGGAGACAACTTGAATCAAACAAGCAGGATGAGAAGACTGCAGCAGCACTATGGAGCCAACATATTGCCCTCATGATGGAGGAATGGTTTTCTAATTGTTTGTGAAAGCTTAATGGAAAGCAGGTTTTGGCTGTGAATAATTCTCAGGAGGGATCATTGTGAAGTCTTAGTTCATCTCTCCTGCTTTACTGATGGAACATAGTGAGTATTCAAAAGCAGACACACCCCTTGAAGCTCAGCTTCAGAAGGTTTAGGTCCTGGAGAAGGTGGGCTGGGAGTGAGGGAGCTTTGCTGGCACATCACTGACCTGTCTGAGCCTGCTGCAGATTTACCTTCCTCACAGCATGCCAGCTGGGGGTCATGGGCAGAGGGGAATGGTTCTGGTGACAGAATCCAGATTTTCTTGCCCATGAGACATCATGATTTTGCATGTTGAGAGGAGAGTGTTTGCAAATCTATTCCAGTCAGCATCATCTCCTTCCTAGTTACCTGGAACTGAAAATTTGAAAAGCTGATTTTTTTTGCTTGGTTAGGTCTTTTGTTAACTGCAGTCACAGAGTCAGGATACACAGCATCCTAGGTGGATCCTTCAGCTCATTGTGGCCACAAAAAATGTGGCATATTGGTAATGAATGTCAAATTTGGCTTCTTGTAACTTTTATGGGTGTTAGGGAGTTAGTCACTGTGATCAGCATTTATTTTGGAGTACCATTTGTCATGAAGCTGTAGACTCCAACACTTTGGCGAAAGGGCTTTCCTGTTGAAAGTGTTGCTAAAGTGATGTTGAGTAAAGTGATAGCTGAGCTGCACAGAACCCTATTCAAGTGTAAGGAAAGGTGTCAGAATCAAGAAGAGCTTGACATACAGTCTTGGAAGGTTTCGAGCAGTTGTTTATCTTAGAATTAGTTTTAATAATTTACATCATCAACTCCTGAGATAATAACTTTGATAAGCACTTCCTTAAGATAGCCTTCTTTTTCCCTTGGAGGCTGGAAAAGCTTTTTCTGAAGTGTCATAGGAGCTGTCTCCGGGCTTTCCATAACACCCATCAGCCATGACTCACTGTGTTTCTGTGGGGCCTTAAAAAAATACAGTTATAAAACTGGCCTGTTGGTACCAGCAGAGCAGGTGGTGAGCTCCACTGTGTGCTCCATTAGTCTACACAAAAACAGGCTCACAGTGCTGCCACCTCCTCCCCTTCCCACCTGCTTGGCTCATCTGCCTCCCTCTGCCTCATCTGATGACTTGTCATTAGTCTGCTTTGTAAATTCTTCGTGGCAGAAACTTTTTCATTAGATATGAGAATATGGTACAGACCATGACAGGGCCCAAACCCCTGACTGAAGTGTATGGGTGCAGTGATAATGCGGATATGGCAAGGCTCTTTCTCACATGTTTCCTTTAGACAAGAAGCTCTGCCACAGTAACAGCTCCCTCCCGTTTTAAAAGATGTTACTTTTAGATTCAAAAAAGTCAGTATAGCCTGGATTTCACCCAATCTTTCTGTAATGAACAGAAAAAACCCCAGTAGTGTGAGGTACTCAGGTATGACTTTGTCCTGTGGCTTTGTGCCATGACTAAAACAACATTACACAGGCCCATCCCTCAAGAATAAAACACACTGTGGTTTTGTCATCAATTCTTTCATTTTCTTCACACAGAAAAATCATACTTATTGTGCTTAAAATATTCAAGATGTTCAGTGACCTCTAGTACTTTACATAAGCATAGCTCTTGTTACTGCTGTAGAGGTATGGTAATTTATGTCTGCTTAGTAACAGACTGAGATGGAATTTTGTTTTACTGAGAATACAGGTTGCATATCCCGTTGTGATGGGCATTTTACAGGTAGATAATGAGGACATTTGCTGCACTGCAAGAAGAGCTACTCTGTGGAAATATGCAGCCCAGGCATGCAATAGCCATGGGGTCCTATTCTGAAATAAATTTGGCCAAAGGACTGAAATTACTTAAGTAAAAGGAAAAAAATATTCCGATTGATGAGTAAGTATCATAACGGGTACTAAAATAATGCCACACACCTACTTCATTATTCAGTTACTTACTTATTATCTTTATTCTTAAGAGTAATGATGTAAAAGTGCCTTTTTCCAAATGTTAATTTAGTTCTCTGCAGATGGCAGCCATCTGTTAAATGACAAGTCGTTTACAGTGTTTGATTAGCACTTTATATAGCTTGGATGGACTTACTGCTACAATATGTAAGTAGAGTTATGGAGGTGAAGCTTGTTAGATTTGTTCTTTTCCTGTTACCAAAAAACTGGAAAAATTCAAACTTATCAATATTTTTTTTTGTTTTTTCCTATATTTATACTTGTTGTTTCAAGTTAAAACCTGACATTTGTAGGCTGGTTCACTAGGTATTCTTGCGACAATGACAACATTAGGAACTACTGTTAAATTCTAGTATTATGAGAGTCCTCCTTCTCCAGTGTCCCTGTGTGATGGACTCTTAGAGGTGCTCAAGGAAAGCACTGCAATCTTTAATTAATCTGAGTCGTGGCTTCTCAAGCAGAAAACTCCCTTGGGGCTGTGGGGCTGTTTCGTATCCTGACAGCAGCTTCCATTGGGGGTCTTTTTTTAAATTAGAAAAACTGTAATCTTTCAATACACCTTAATATTACCATCACAGAGTGAACTTTTGCATGAACAGCACACATCTGTATTTTAAAATTTGGGACAATGACCACAACCCCCAGCTGTCCATAAGCTGAGCTCCAAGTCAGTCTGTGTTGTGGTTTCTTCGAAAATTTCTTCAAGTTATGCTGCTGGCCGTGGTTTTAACAAAATTCTTTGGGTGTTTTGATTTGTGTTTCTTATTTTCAGCAGCTAAAAAGCTTGAGAATGGCCCCACTACCCAATGCTGATTTGGTTAAGAGCTCTGTGCAGCTGTACCGGTATCTGCTGCGATGCTGTAAGCAGCTGCCTGAAGAGAGCATCCGTCAGCACTACAGACATGCAGTCAGACAGGTGAGAAACAGATTTATTTTCTTCTGGTAGAATTCAGTGTTGTCAGGATTTTTTATTTTTCTTCTACTGTTTGTACCAACTTCAAAAATACCTCTTCTGCAAGCTGTAAATGTTAGTGGATTTGAAGGGTTATACCTGGAGCATGTGAAGGAACATTTATTTTTGTTTGCTTTTAGTCTGAAATCTTCTGTTTTCTTTGGCTTTCATCTCTAGTTCTTGTGTCAGTCAAGAGGGTGAGCAATCATTCCTTACTCACCTAAACATGTGTTTCGTGGGGAAAGGTCCTGGTTCCTTGTCACTCATTTTTTAATCTATATATCCTGCCCCACAGCCCCTGCTGGCTAAATCTCATCTAATTGTTCATATGGAAGTAATTTAATGTTTTAGATCATACCTGTTGTCCTGTGTCTTCCTAGTTTTAACTTAACCAGACAGTTTCAATTTTTCTAAATTGAAATTCTCTGGGCTTTTTTCTGATAATGTATGAATGGAGCAAAACACTTAATATGAAATTACATGTGACAAAACTTGCTATGGAAATAATCACAGCCAGGTGCTACAATGTATATTTTTACATTTTCAGATCAACAGTTTGCATAAAATATTTTCTTTGGGATTTCAGTGACCCTTATTTTGACAACTGTTGTGTTAAGTTGGGTACTCGGTGTAACACTGTTGCAGAGTTTCAAAGTTCATGCTGATGAAGATGATCCTGAGCGAATACAACAGATTATTAAGAGAGCCATTGAAGATGCTGACTGGGTCATGAATAAAGTAAGTGCATAGGGTTGTCTGAGTTTTGTTCTCTCTCAGTTCAGGTCAAAGGGGGAAACAATGGAAAGCAAGTTAGGAACAGGTGTTCTGGACATTGAAGTGTCTGGTGAAATTAAATGCCTCTAGGGATTTCGGATTGTGATAGTTTTTTGTTTAAAAATTCTTCTTTCTCAAGGTAAGTGTAGGTATATTTTTTTTTAGAGCCAATGATGCTTTAAGTTGCTCTCTATATAAATCTTTCTTTCTGTGAAGAATTCTATTTCATGTCAGCAGTGAAAGGCCACTATAACTCTAGTATAGAAAAAAATCCTACAAAATTTTGCAAGCCACGGTTTATTGATATGCATCAGCTGCCTTCCTGAGTAGAATCTATTTGCTCCTGCTCTACATAAGCTCCCAGAAAATGTTATTTTTCTTTCTCTGATCTTGCCTGTGGCAGCACAAGTCAGGGTTAGACAAAATAGTGGCAAAATTGTGGTAATTGCTGTATTTTTGCCATAGTTATCACCCGGTGTGTATGCCTCTCTATTACCATAGCACTGAAAAATAACACTCAAATGGGTTTCTTAGCTAAAAGAATGAAGACACTTTGCCATTAGAGTCACCTGGATTTAAGTCTGTTTGGGGAGATCCATGTTAACATGGATTTCTTAGAGTAAACAAGTCAAAAGTTCAGCTTGCTCCAAATATCTGTGATTTAATTTACTAAATGACTGTTAAGTCTTTCTCTCTACCAGTCCATGAAATCTAAATGAGAGATTTTGAGGAGCAAGGAGCAAGAACAGATTAGTCATAGATTATAAAATTATAGTGGGAGCCAAATCCCAGCAGTTACCGCCTAGTAAATAACCATGCCTGCATCTGATTTTATTCTCTCTACAATTATGAAAAGCCTCATTCTGATTCTGCTACAGAGATTGTAGTCTGCTTCATTGGAAACCTGGTAATTGAACTGTGTGAGAGGAGGATCAGATTCACAGTGCCTGCCAAGAAGCAGCACTTCATATTGTAGAGGGAAAGCCTATCAAATTGCAGTCTAACTTAAAGGAAGTAGATAATTTTATGTAGATCATGGAGAGGATTGTAAACCCTTGACAGTATGAACTGTTACTTTTAGTTATATGCTCATTCACACAAATATTTTTTTTGTTTCTTTTTAGTATAAAAAACAGAAGTAGAAGAGGAATGATGAAGACAAGAATGTCGTCGGTAAACACCCATAGAGGATTTCCAGTCAAGCTCAGTACTGTATTATAGTTATTGCCTGAAGTTTTCTCTTAGATAATGCAAATTCAAATAATTTTATCTCATTGGGAGTTCATGAAGCTAAATTAATATTTCTGAAGCCATTTGTGTCTGCAAAGTAAAAGGCACAGTCTAGGTTCAAATTATTAGTTTGTATAATCATGAACTTTAGCTTAAAGCCCAAACTTCCTAGTGCTTTGACCAACACAGAGGGCTTCTCAGCCTTTATTCTTCTGTGAATAAAAATGTAGTGGAGTACAAGGCATTAACAAATAATAAATACAGCCCTCTCTGTCATTCTTACCTGATGAATTCCAGCATCTCATCTGAAAGAATTTAACTATTATCTGAGCATAGATGTTTATACTGAGAGCCTGCAAACGTGAGAAATGCTCAGATCATCCTCTGTCAGGACCATAGGTATGTTTTCAGAGTGAAGCAGAGGTATGGCCAGAGAACAGGTCTCGTTTTAACCTAATATCAGACACAACAGCATAGTCTCCCAGGTGGAAAACCTACCCACAGGAACTGCAAGGCCATGAAACATGAACCACAATATTTTCTTTTTTGCCTGTCCATGCTCTGGGTATATCTTCACTCTACCCTGTAGCTTGCACTTGAACTAATGATGTCTTATTTAGAGAGAGGTGCCTGTAACCTTAATTGCTAAACTTCCATTAAAACAGTGGACTGAATGGCATGATCACAGAAATGTGCAGTGTAGTGTTGTATGGATATAAAAGCCTTCACATTTTTTTCAAGATATAATAAATGTCCTTTAAAAATGCGAGTCCATGCCCTTTTTAAAAAGAGAGTATTTTCTGTGCCTGAACTGATTGTCATCAGAAAAAACTCAATGGAAGTGCTAGCTATCTTAAATAAAATTCATTTAGGGGTAAAAGAGTTTCCCTTTGAGACCTGACCTTTGCTTTTAGCTGTACTTGGAGCTCTCTGTCTCCAGGTGGCAGTGCATGCTGCGATGCGGTGCTGAAGCCCTGAGTATTTGGGGATTGGTTTTGTTTTTACTGTTCCAAATTGTGTTTCCTCACCAAATAGAACTCAAGTGCAAAGACAGGTCTCTTTTAGGCTTCAGATTTTCTTTTTTTCATTCAGATATGAAGGAAAAAACCAGGAAACCCTACCTTGAAGAAATCAAGAAGAATTTGACAAGCATTATAAAAGAAATGGGGGCCTGTGAAGGGGTATGCTATAAAGTATTGTATTAAAAAATTTCCTTTGTCTCTGCTAACCCTAAACTCTCCTCTTCAAGAGTTCCTGCCCTCTGCTAGTCTTTCCTCTGCCATTGCCAGTATTGGTTCTCTACTCCTACATCTTTCACATCACCTTACACATCCTCAGCTTTTGTTGTTCTTTTTCTGTTCCTCAATTCTGTTCTCCCTTCTTGTCTTTCTACCCCCCTTCTTTCTTCTCCTGAAATCCTTTCCTGGCAGGTGCATTAGAAGATGCTCAGGTATTATGCTGAGGCCATCTTTGTGCTTAATTTCAGTTAAAGCATGAAGGTAATAGTTTCTCAACAAAGTAGGTGTAAGATTTTGTTCTTCAGGTGAGGCAAGTCACTAGTCTTTCTTTTTAAATATATTTTTTGAAAGTTCAACCGTTCTGGTTTAAACTTTCAGAACAATTTCATGCAAGGTAGAGCATAGAAAACTTCAATCTTGGCAGCTGACAAGCAAATTTGACTGGATGGGGATGCACTAAACCTTGTATAATAGTGAAATCTATAGAACTAACAGTGTGTGGAAACATACTAGTTTCCTGAACTTTAAATGTAGTGTCCTCAACAACCTTTTGTTGCTTTAATTGTCTGGCTTTTTGTAGTGTGAGACATATTCAGTTACTAAATAGGTTAATTGCTTGCATTTAAATCATTCTTACATGCCTATTATTTAATTTATGGATAGTTCAAGATTCAAGGTTCAAGTTCACCAGCTGGAAGGTGCAGCCATGGCATGTCTGGACCTCTGCATATCTGAGATAAGGGAACATCAGACCAAAGGTATAATAGATGTAACTGTTATGGTAGGACTGGAATCTGTGAATTTTAAATTTTGGAAACTGGCAGAGCATTCAGTTCTTGGTAGGTGCAGAGGGGGCACATGGTTACTCTACATGCAGGAGACATCATGAGTCGATATTTTGGCAGTGGTGATTCAGTTGTAGGTCATGATGAGATGTCTGAGCTTTTGTTTTTCCATTCAAACATAACCTGGTTTTCAGAATAACAAACCTTTAGATAGAATAGAAATGTAATATGAAGATAACCCATTTACTCTGCTATGGAGTAAGTAATTTGCTTTGTCGTGGGGAGACACGATACAAACAGCTCTGTGCTTCCTTGTAATAGACTGAGTAACCCCAGTGCCCAAGGCAAACGTGTTCTCTGATGTCTGGGCTGAACAGTCACTCAGCTGCATATGAGGCTTTTGTTTTTACACATGATACAAACTCTTCAGCATAATTTGAGACCAAAGATGTTATATTAGCCTAGCTATGGATGAAAACCTGAACTCTGAAAAGAGATTTGGGCAGAGCTTCAGCCAAAATTATTCTGCGGTAAACTTCTGCACTTCATTGGTAAGTCTTTTCCATGGTTCTCTGACAGTTGTAAAGAAAATAATCAACACTAAACAGATTTGGTGCATCTGTGTTTCCATATTCAGTCATACAGGATCCCTAAAAATAGAGACATTGGGTAGAAATTAAGTAATAGGGGATAAAAGAGGCTGTGTTGTCTACTATAATTGATATTGCAAAATTTTAAGTTAAAAAAGCTTACGGTGCTCATTAAACTGATGATGAAGCAAAGGATAATGTCAGTAAAAAGTGCCACTCCCATTCTATTCATGGGATTTAGTTTCTTTTTATGAAATGAGGAACTCATCTTGTTCAGCATGCCAGTTCTGGTAACTAATGGACTGTTGATAAATACATGCAATGACTGAATGACTAAAGGCCCATCATAAGGCCATGTAAAAGTCCCTGTTTTTGTTGGACCCCCTGAAGTACACTGCTGTAGCTAGCAAGCATCCAGTTACCAGCATCACTTTCAGTGTGGAGTAGTATCACCTGGCCATTTATTACCCTGAGGGTTTCCATTGTGTTTACACAAATGTAATAACTGCATTCTGGAAACAAGAGGTTTGCAGCTGGTTACTACACGACCTTGGGTCAATAAATTCTCCTAAGTGCTCTTCTACAGTCAGAGGAGGTAAATGCAATTAACTGTTCAAAGGTTGTGTACAGACATCTCTGTCAGTTGAGCTGGAGAGAGGGTTTCACAGGAGCCTTGTTATGCAAGACAAACAGCAGAACAAGGAAAAGACAGTTGGGAGACTCATGTTTTATAGGTTGGGATCAAGGTTTTAATTCTTGAAGGATGGAGAAACTGACTACTGAGATTACACTTCAGCTCAGGAAAATGAGATGAAGTGTTCTTGGTAATGAGCCCCTGATTATAGACTTACCAACACTCAGTTTAAGAAGAAAACCAGATTTGTTGTTACACTTTATATAACATTAGGAACCTAAAACTGAAATTGTGTGGCAGTAGTCTGTCCATTACAAATATGGAACTGGCTTGTCTAGAAAGAGTAGGACTATGGCAGTTTACTGGTGGGTTAGTTGATGGGTTTGTTGAGTGTGTAAGTTCTTACTCTATAGCCTACAGACAATAATCAACAGATTAAAAAGTAATGAATTGACTTGTTATTACCAGCCTTGGAGCCTTGTGTAGAAGCTTCCTTTGTAGTGACAACCTTTCTCTCTCTCTTTTTTAAAATAATTAATTTATATCAAGTTTTGATATGTAAAAGATAGAATTTGTGGTTTATGTAAAACATGGGTTGGTATTCTGCACTTCACGTGGTTCAAGGAGAAGGATATTTGATCACATTCTTATGTCAGAGGTGTTACTGATTTCTATTCACTCTTGCCACTGAAAGTCAGTTGAGCCCTGTGGGTACTGTATAGGATGTTTCCATCCAAAGCCAGGTTTTGATTAGCTCTGTTTGGCAGTAATTGAATATTCCTTAAGTTGTTTTTTAGCACTATGTTAACTCTTTTTCACCTGGTTCATTATGTCACAGGCATTGCTTTTTGTTTAGAGACACGTGAGCTTAAGAATTTGATGCTGGACAAAAGCACCTCTTCTATGGTGTTTGGCTCATTTTCAGGTGTTATAAGGAAGTGATCTTTACTGTGATAAGCATAAAGGCTGCTTTTGAGAGAAACAAAATTCACTTTTTTTTTAAAGTAGTTTTTTGTTTGTGAATAGCTTTTCTCATTATAAATTATGTTTTCAAATGAAGCTCTGATCAGATCCAAACTGAATGGGCAGTAGAGCAGCTGTGAGTCTTAGATTTTCAATATTATAATATTCATTATGAGAGTCTTTTACCTTAAGCTGTAAGAACAAGTGTTTAGTGATCTGTGCTCCACCAGGTTGTGTCCTTCAGTGCCACCCAAAATACCATGGATCTATTTGCAATGTGTGAGTGGTCTTTTTGTCACAAGTTGTGTTCTAAAGCAAGGCAGTAACCCATGAAAGTGGCTTGACAGTGACTGTGTTGCCCATTTGGACATTTTTTTTTCTTGCAGTCTTTCCTGCTTTTCAGAGGCAGTGTGTCTCTGCCTGAACAGGAGCCAGCTGGTGCATCTTTCGGCTTTTGTATTATTTAATTTATCTTATACTTCTGCCAAGCCAGGTTTTATGAAATAGTGCTAACTGAAGTACACAGGAGTCATCAAGTACTTCTTTCAGTTTGTGATTAGTCAGGGCAGACACATTAACTTTAAAAAAATCCCTGATCTTTGAAGAACGTTTTTTGTTTTTTTCATAATTGTGTTTGGTATTTAAAATAATTTTTTTTAAGTTAAGAAGCAGATGGAGGGATCTGTCATTCTCAGCTGAGAGCCTAATAGTGTATTTATCACTGGCTGGAGAGGGCCCCGACTTTGCACACTTGAGGGAGTAATCCTGCACACCAAAGTAAGCCTGTAGATCATAAGGACAATTCTGGAACTGCTGTTATTATACCCATCAACCATGAGTGCCTTTTTCCCCAGAAGAATCTGCCTTTATATTCTGCATTAATCTGTTTTGAAACTTATGAGCCAGCTTTGTTCGCATGCTTTTACTGCCTCATATCAAATATTCTCTTTCAGCTGCTGCCCCACAACATTAGATTGAACTGCCTCATTACCTGTGTGCTGTTTAAAAACAAGTTAAAAAAAAAAGCTTAAAACCAAGTGTGTTTTATGTTCTTTTATTATTACAGCTTATTTTTTGCAGTCTATGGGATCCCGCTTGGAAGAAGCTTAAAAATGGTGGTGTTTTGATTAACATTTCCTGCCATCATACAGAATAGATTTTAAAAGATAGACAGTTGGCAATAAGTTCTTGCAACTGATTAGGCTGATTCATGTTCTTTATTAGGTAACACGCAGGATCTGGGATTTTCTTAAGTCTTGCTTTCATTTTCTCAGCAGTTATTTCATCCACAGAAAAGCAGCTGTATCTCAGTATGAAACAAGGAACAAGGAAAACTGTTTCAAAACAAATGCCAAACATAAGTTGGTAGTCTGGAGGATATTATGTCATGATAGCAGACACAGCCAAAGGCTGTATTTGCTGGAGACACCTCCCTGATACCTACCAATCTGAGGACTCATTTTTCATGCCTAAAAGTGGAGTATTTTGTTTTCCACAATTGTGTAACTGCAATGTCTGCTTTCTCTTTTATTTTCTTTTTATTTTCTGTTTTTAGAGGTCAGCAAGTGGTGTGTTTAACCACAGTTTATAGTACAGAATGCAGAAACCTGTTGAATCCTGGAGACTATTCTCTCCCCACAGACCTCTGTAGAATTTGTTCTCTCTTAGCTGGAAATATCTTGCAGAGTAGATGGCATCTTTATGACCAAGTTTTTCAAAATTCTCAGGTTGCTTTTTAAGTGCTTGAGAAACCTTAAAAATTTTACTTGGTGATCGTCTCATTTCATGGTGTTGCTGCATAACCTCAGGAGAATAAGATCACTTCTCTGGACCATTTAAAAGAAATGGGATTTGAAAAGGAAAGACATGGGAATAAATCGGGATCAGAGATGTTATGTTTTTTTACCATGTCATGGTAGACTGTCAGAAAGTTAAGAAAATTTTAAAATGCTTCTGATAAATTTAAGACTGACCCAGAGAAATATGCATGGTTACAAAAAGGAGTGTTTTGCATTGCACAGGCAATCCGTGAGGCTGAAGTGTTGACTACTGATAAATGACACTGTGCAGAGCTGGTCTCACATCTATTTTCAGATCTGGTGTTTTCCAGAATTTGGCTTCTTAGAGAAGGCTGATTTGTGGGCTTAGAGATAATGCAAAACCTCAGTCAAGGTGGGTGCAGAAAGTTGTTCAGTAAGGTGGTCAACAGAATGAGATCTAGAATTTCTAGATGTAAGAAATGGTCCTGTGGCTGCTTCCTTCTTGATCTAGCCATGCATTTAATCCTTTGTTTTATCAAGCAGATAAGCAGGCTGGGCTAGTATTGACGTAGACTATTAGGCAGTCTTTGAGAAAAGTTTCCTGCTGGTCATTTAGAAGAAATCAGTTTGGGAGAGAAAAATTCCAGACATCTATGTAGAAGAATGACTTGATAGAAAGAAAGATATGGTCAATATTCAGATAAGGGAGCTTGAAATAGTTTATTTTTATTTGGTGTGGACTGTTTTGTGGAGCCATTTTAAGATTTTTGGAGTAAATGAGCAAGATGCCCAATGACTCTTTCTCAGTGAGAGTCTGTCTCTCTCTGTCCTATTGAGACTGCTGCAAACATTGCACAGAGCTCAGCAGGTGGGTGCCCTCTGTTCTGATGAGTTAGTGATGTCTTGTGCATTCATTGTAGCCTTCTTCCACCAGTCAATATCACGGACATTTTATCAAAGCCAAATATCTCTCAATTGCTTCATTAAAAAAGCACATGGTTTAGTGGCATAAATAAGGAAGCAGTACACTTTCATAAAACAAAATTATTTATGAGTATGCTCTTACTTTCTCAGTCAATATCACAGACATTTTATCAAAGCCAAATGTCTCTCAATTGCTTCATAAAAAAAGCACACGGTTTAGTAGCATAAATAAGGAAGCAGTACACTTTTATAAACCAAAATGATTTATGAGTATGCTCTTACTTTCTCCTGATTTTTGTCCCCCCTCAAGATCAGCTTAATGATTGTCCCTCAGTGAGGAAATGCAGAACTGGAAGATGAACCATCCTTCTCTGGATAGTACAACTGGTCCGTGTTCTTCAGAGCCAGAATTTTGAGGCTGGGATGCAGTTCTTCAGTGAATGGGGGACACTTGCTTTGGGAATGAAGTTCAGCTGATGTCTGAACTTGTGGCTAAGACTGATTTCCATTGACCCAAGTCAAAGAAGTGATAGTCAGTACCATCTCAAAACATGCACAGCAGCATGCCAGTCAGGAAGGCACTCAGATATGGAGGCAAGCAGGGTGAGAGAAGTGAAGAAAGAGAAATACAGTCTGTGGTTCCAGAACAGGAGGACAAAGAAAATTTTCCAGTTGTACACATCAGAGGTTTTCTGGGAAAGGCTGACAGGAGGATCAGTGATGCTTTAGCAGAGAAAACATACCTTCCAGATGGTCAGAGCTCTGGAGGTGAAGACCTTGACACAGTCCCCAAAGAAAAGAGAAGTTTCTGTGAATATTGTCATTGACTATGCTCACCATGTGTCTGAAGTAACCAAGAGAATGATAATGAAAAGATCATGCTGTGAGGGGGGAAAAAATAGGGCACTTGAAAACATGTTTTCTGATTATTCCCTGACACAGGTAAGTCCATTAACTTTTCCTGCTTCCTTAATCCAGGGTGGAGCACTGTTGCTTCTGTTTGTATCCAAGGTTATCCTGAGTGTATATTACCTGTTTTAGTATTAAATAAAAATGTGATATTCAGTATTTTAGTATTATGCCTGTGTGCTTCTAAAACAGAATGTGGCAGAAATAGAGCATTACTCCAGGCTCTGAAGATTTTAGTGGACTTCCTAATAGACTTAGCAATAACCTTTTTCAGAGCTCAATAAACTCTGAAGAAAGAGTCTTTGTTCATATTTCATACAAAGCATGGATTATATTTTTTATTTACTCTGTCTAATGTAAATGTGAAATCAGTCTTTAGGAGGAAGTTGTGCAAAAGGTAAGAAACAAAAACCCCTCCATTTCAGAAATTAGTGATGAAACACTGGATTAAGAGCCTTCATCATTGCCCAGACTGACTTTAGGCATTTATTTGGTGTGAATTGTAGGTAAGTTTTCAGATCTTATTAAGTTGAAGAACATTACCCATCCTTCGTGGCAACAGAGACTTATATCCCTATTTTATAGAGTGGCTAAATCAGCCTGCATAAAGATAGCATACTCTGTTCAACCTCACAGGTTTGGGAGCAGTTTCTGTGGAAGTGCATTGTTCTAGGGATATTTATAGCCTATTCCCATGAGAAATAATACAATTGGCTGTATATTCCTTCACATTGTGGTTAGGGACTGTGCTGTGAGATCGAAATTTGTGTATGTTTTAACAATGTTTTTAAATCTTTTGATGAAAAATAGCACAGAAATGGAGACTGCAGTTATATAAAAGTATAATTTCTTAAGCTGAATTTTTTCATTTCTTTTCTCCTGTTTAAGGTGGTTTTAACTTCCAGAGACATTTATACTTCAATATTCAGTTTTGTTTCAGCCCAGAAATTTATGGATTTTTTTTCAAAAACCAGTATTCAAATCTCTTGTGCTACCTGACTTTCATTAGAAATTCTGAATTCTACTGACATTAACCAGCTAGTTAAATTGAAGTTTCTTCCTCAGGCTTTTGTGGAGTGAGAACACATTTGCAATTCTGTAGTTCACTGTTTTTTTCTCACGAATCTTTCTGCACATGGTAATCCTAATGTAGTCTTTGTTTACATTCAGCTGTGAGGGGCAGGACCAGAGATGACAAACCCTGCTCTATACGTTTTCCCTACCCTCTTGCCAGCTTTTCCCTGTGCTCCAGACAGAGACATCTTCAACAGAAATGATGTCAAGGAGAGTTGGGCATGCAGCCCTGCAGCCAGCTGCATGGAGGCTCTGGGGTTTATGCTCAGTCAGCTGCCAATTGCTGTTTTGCCTCCTTGCTTTATGGATCCCACTGCTGAGTCAGAACCTTTCAGGGGTCACTTCGTGCACCCAGGCACGCAGGAACCTGGTTATTGGTTTTCTGACTGCCTTGTCCCTTTTTCACTTCCTTGTCCAAGTTTGCAACACGAACATGTGAAAAGGGTGGCTGGTGAGGGGGTTTTGTTATTACTGGATTTCTGAATTTGGCCTGCAGACAGGAAGGATGCATTCACTGGCACAGACTGGAAATTTAACACTCTCCTTAGCTTTCATTTTCGCCATCAGATGTTCACCTCATGGATTTTTCCACTCTTTCTTGTCATCATTTGAAATGCAATCTTACACAGCCTAGGTCGGGAAATGGAAAATGAAACATTACAGTTTTTGTCCCGAATGGTTGGTTTTAATGTACCTTAAATCTGCAGAAACTGAAAAGGAGTCCAGACAGTAGATTTGGGATCCTACTTGTATCTGCATGTCTTAAAGAGCCTAGATCTGAGTCTTAGTTTGCTTTTGATAGAAAGATTTTATCCCCACTTTATAAAGAACTTTACAAAATAACAAAGAAGACAGTGAAGAAGATGCTACAATATTTACAATCTACCACTGTAAATACATTAAAATCTGTAAAGGTACAGAAAGCAATCAAAGCACTAACCAAAGGGATTGCCATCTTGCAAAGTTTGAGGAAATATTAAAACCAAACGTATATTCTTTGGGGAATGAAAAACGAAACTACTGTAAAAGATGATTAACAGTAGTCAATGTGAGGAGATCTTTGGGAATACCTTTTTTTTAGCAGCAGCTGTTACTAATTATACCTTTCCTTGTCAGAAAGTGCTAGATACTTAAACAGTGAATCTATTGAGGTTCCACAGCATAAGGCTGGGAAGAATTGGTGCTAAGATCTATTGTTTCATTCTGTAAATCTTTATTTGAGGAGATTTATAGATGAGTAGTACAAAGTTGCTAGAAAACAGACTTTCCAATGCTACCCCATGGTGATCTGGTACCCAGCCTGTGACACAAACCCTCAAAATTGTCATGATTTATGTATTTATTTACCTCTGAGTTGAAAAAGTACAGAGAGGCTTTCCTGTGGCTCAGTGCTCCATCACACAGTGTGCTGGGTACTGCATAAACAAAGAGATAATACCTGTCTTAAAATTACTTTTAAAGTATGTGATACACACTAAAGAGTTGCCAGGGCAATTATGTGTATTCTACATTTAAGAGAAAGCCCAGTGGAAAATGTGAAAGAAGTCTCAGCAGCAGCAGCAGAGAAACCAGCACTTGAGCCCAGAAAGGGAACAGAAAGCAAATTGATGTTCTTAATTGGCCAAATGACTTAAGTTATCTGTACCACAAAGTGGTGATGTGTGAAAGAGGTGGTGAGCATTTAACTGAAAAGCCTGAGTCTATTTACATGATGTAAATGGTCTTTTGTGATCTGAGTGATTATATACTCCTTGGTGCCTCATCTCAGGGTACTAGGCAGCTTTTTTTTCTGTGAATCCTGCCCCTCAAGCTGATGTGTAACTGTTTTCTGGTGGTACAAAAATATCTGAGTTACAGCTGATCTTGGTGATGGGTCAAGGAAATGGGCCAGGTGCCATATTGGGTCCTTTCCCATCCTTTTTTTAATGATCACTTGCTACTGGTACTATATGGACCAAAGTTCCTCTTCAATCAGTGAAGTTAATGAAATGGGATAAAGCAGAAAGCAGAGTATGTTTCCTCAGGAAATGCATAAAGAACAGAGCTCTCAGTTTGTAACTGCAAAGGGAGTACTTCATCCTCATCACACGAGCATGGGAAGTCTTAACAAATTTCCTGGGATGTGGAGTGCTCACAATTGCCTGCAATGTTGTATTTTGAATTTGTGATGTTGTAGTAAATGTTTCTGAAAGACTGTCATGGAGGCATCTCAAATAGCTAGAAAATAGTTAGAATAGTTAGGAAGGAGGAGTTAGGAAAAAATCACTAGTAATTTATTACAAGTTGGACAACTGAACATCATCTCTTTAGGCTACACAAGGAAAATCAACCCTGGTTATCAGCTTAGCCTCAGTGAATAGATTTTTTGAAGACTCAGGTGTCCTGATCTCCAAAGAGCAACAGTACAGAGCTTGGTTTTTAAATGCTTTATAAGAACATAACTTCTTGATCTTCTGCAGAATATTGCAGTCAGACGAGGAATGTAACTTGATTTGAATGAAATTGCAGAAAGCTTATTGTTGAAGCTGCAGGTCATCACATTTTCAGAAATTAAACTAAATTTTACTCCGAATGACAGCATGGTTTGAATGCCATTGAATAGGTCAAACATTCTGCTTTGAAGGGCACATCTTTCATCAAAGTTAATGCAAGAAAAGCAACCAGTTCTTGTATTTTGGTGTGGCAGAGGCAGAAGTTGCTGTGCCTAGTAGGAAATATGTGGGGAATTGTTTTTCTGAAGGAGGAACTTGCTGGGCAGTGTACAGTATTTGTAGAAGGAGTGCACAGTGAGCTTGTTTAATTAATCACTAATTCCAAACAGGCTCTGTTTGAAACTGGAGTAATTTATGACTTCTCTGAATGGCTATACCTCAGCCAGTCCTCAATTGTCGTGAGGAAAGATGATGTTTCTCCTCTTGTGGTTATTCCAAATCTGAATTTTCATATCCAGTCCCTATATAGCCTTTCCTTGATTTCAGCAGACTCTAAGAACAGTGAAATAAGAAGGCTGAATAATAAAAGCTTAGACACCATTGGACATAATACAATTCACTTAATTTTCCACTAAGATATGATCTTTTTTACACTAGAAGACATTAAGATTCTCCATGTTCTGTAGAAAAGAGAGATCAGATTTAATAAGAAAGGGAAGGGTGCAAACAGAATTTTCAAATCCTGGCAAAAGAGCAAACGTGAAGAAGAGTGTAACCTTTTTCTTGGACCTCTGAAGTTTCCTTCAGTTCAAGCACCTTCAGTTTGACCCCTGAGATACACAGTTGTATTCACAGTCAAGCAATTTCAGAAGCAAGGTGGAAATTTGTGGCATGGCATTGGGTCACACAGCTCACACTACTTCTGACTTCTGAGTTCTGCCTATCTGGAAGATTTCAAACAGAGGAATGTGAAATTAAAATCTGAGTGTGTGAACATTGGTGAACAGTGTGTGCAGTGAAGCCTGGGCTTGATACAACCATGCAGGTGAATGCTCAGACTACAGAAAACTCAGGTTTATTTTTGAAGATACTTATGTCTAGCAACCCTGGATGGAATATATACAGATATACTGGTGCATGAGCACAGGTACACATAATTCAGTTTACCTCTCGGTGTGCTTTAAACAAGTACTTAATGGTCATTTTTAAACAGATAAACAAGACACAGAAAGAAGAAAATGCGTTGTCCAAGTTTGTCCAGTAAAAATGTGACATGAAAAGAGAATGTGTGTTTCCTGGTTTCCCTTGCAGCCTTCTACTTTATTTTTTAGATCTTTAGCACCAGTAAATCTTTCTCCATCATTATAGTGATTATGACCTTGTGTTAGTCAGCAGATTTAATAATTGCCTTTAATTTGGAAGGAGTTCTACACAGTTTCCTTAAGATAGCCATGCACAAGATCAGTGAGCAAATAACTTGGGCCCAAATCTGTGCCCGTGCTGGCATCCCACACCTTCTGCATGCAGTTTCCTGGCAGCTCTGTGCTGCTTGCCAGCCCTGGCTCCAGGACCTCCTTGGCTTTCAGAGCCCAGGTAGGAACCAAATTTTGTCCACGTGTTGTCTACAGTTGAAAATCATCTCAATAATGCTGTGTGTATCATCTTGCTGTTCTGCTGGCATTCACATGTGCAGGGCTGTGTGAGTACTTTATACTTCAGGGAGTTGCAGTTTCCTTCCAGTTTTCCTGGTGTGTTACAAAAGCAGAAATGTACAAACTTCATGGATAGGATAGGGAGCTCCTGAGGGGAGGAAATGCTACACAGGCTCTTTTGAGAAAGATCCTTTAAAACCTGACCAAAAATAAGGACACTGTATTTAGTTGAACACACAATACCTGTCCTTAGCTCCTCTCCTGGTGAAGCTAAGGCTGCTGAGTACCCCGGAGCTGTGGTTCTCTGAAGTTGTTTGTAAAGGACCCAGACTTGCTCCTTCTGCAGCTGCCGGTTTCATCTATAGAAGGGCATCCAGTGAGAAAGTGTCAGAGTTCTTTCAGGATTTGGTTTTTTTGTTTGTTTTTTGTTTGTTTGTTTTTAATTGCAGCCTTCCCGGCCATGGAAAAACTGTTCAGAGTGATACCCCCGAGCCCTTATCACCCAGCCTGTGTGGCAATCGGGGTTGCAGCAGCCTGCAGGGAGGAGGGGATGCCCATAACCTCCAGGCTCCCGCCCATCCCCGGGGCGTTAGGTAAGGAGCAGCACATGGGCCACCCGCAGGAGTGGGACCTGGGATTCCCCTGGCCCGCTGGCCACGGGCAGCCTTACTCAGCTGGTTTGCATACATCATCCTGGAGTATAAAATGCTTTTGCCTGGCAGGAGGGAAACAGAGCAGGAGGGATCAAAGGAGAGAAAGTTGTGCAGAGGACACGGTCTCCTGGCAGGGTCAGGAGCATCTCTCTCCAGGCACGGTAAGGCAGCACTGTCCCACTGCCCCTCTGCCATGCCCTCACCCCACCTCACAAGAGAAGCAGTTCTGGGGCAAACTGGGGGCTTTTTCTCCATATTAGGAGGAAAGTGTTGGAACTAGTCTCCTGCTGGACATCCAAGCCATCCGGCTGCTCCTAAACTTCATTCTCCTTTCTGATGATTTAAGAGTTTGTGCATCTAACAGGTAATATTGTAAATGTTGTCTAAAGATCGCTGTTCTGGACAGCACAAGAAGCAAGCAAGTCCTTACTCTGAATGCCAGTGAATAGGAAACGTGTCTTCTCTCTTTTTTCTTTTCTTTTTTCTTTTCTTTTCCCCTTCTCATTTTTTTCCCCTCTTCAATTTTTCTTATTCTTTTTAATTTTCCCCTTTATTTTTTTCCCTTTGAGTATTTTTTGGGGGTTTTTTCTGTCCCTTTTCCTTTTTTTCTCTCTTTTACTTTCTCTTTATGTCTTCCTTTCTTTCCTTCTTCTTTTCTCTCTCCCTATGCTTTCCTTCTGTCTTTTTTCCCCTGTGTTTCACAAAGCTATATAGGCATACCGCAGCATTTTTTAGCGCAGAATAGTAATTTAGATTTATTCCTGATTCTGCTTTAGCTACCAATTTACCAGTTTGCTCTTTTTCTTCTGTCACACCTTCCCTGGCACAAAAATCCGTTTTAGGATCAGAAATTATCAGAAAATGTATGTTCAAATGAAAAGCATTAAACTTTGTTCATACTTATATTTATGTTACATTCAAATGTATGCTATATGTGTATATTTTCTTATAAAATACAGAAGTCAATCTCAGAATTCAGTTTGCCTCTGGCAAAGATATAATATCTCTGGCAAGAATACATTGCAAAATGTTTTGGTTAATTTACAGACTGTTTTTTATTCATAACTATGTGAATAAACCAGTAGCATTTTATATCCCTTTTCCATAGCTAACAGTGATGTGAACTAACAGGACATTTAATAACACTTAACAAACTTCTGAATCCCCAAGTGCTAAGGTGTGCTTTTCAGAGAAGCAAAGCATGCGTGTGTCTTTCTTACATGCTGATATTTGCTGGTTTATGCAGCTGAATTTTATGCAACATCTGAATTTCTTTTACCAGTGTTGTAAAACAAGGCATGGCTGCATTATGACGCTGACAAAGGTAACTTTTAGTTTCAGCATCACTACTCTTAAAAGTCAAGTAATTTTCCTTCTTAAAACAGGAAGCTGATCAGATGAGATCAGTTGGTCTGGTGAGTTTCAGAGCCCTTTTAAAGGGAGTTACCTTCTATGTTAAACACTGACCTTGTTTTTTTTTCTGTTTCCAGAGGTGTTCCCACATCACACAACACAAGATCTCAGCCCCGTGAACTGAGGCCATAAGTAAAGGCTACAAAATGTTGTGCCCATGGCAGTTTGTATTCAAACCTCGTGCAGCTAAGAGCCAGTCCTCTAGAGAAAAGGACGTTAATAACAATGTGGAGAAAAATGGGAAGATCCATGAGTAAGATCTTTTAATGGTTTCATAGTTTCTCTTTCATTTGAAGAAGAAGGATATTAAGTGTTGTGGGGTCTGGAGAAACCTGCAATGTTCTTCCAAATCAATATTAACCAGAGAACAGTTGTTCTGAGACTCACTGGGTGGTGGTGTCTTCCTAAGGTACACTGAAGCTTTTGCATCTAAGTTATACAATTACTGGGGAAATAAACCATCCTGCTTTCTGTTTCATAGTCCTAAGTTTATTGGGTGTATTCTAATGATTTCATGTATGCTAGGACTGAAGAGGCATGCATATGCTAAAAAAATTAGCAAAGTGATTATTAATTAATGGTTGGCTAATGGATTCAGTATGTCTTTCAGGGACAGCTCTGAGCATCTCCCTGCTGATGCTTCAGGCATAAATATCAAAAACTAAGTACATTGTGTTATACTGAATTGTCTTTCTCCCTTTTAAAGCTTAGGAAATAACGATGCCAAATTATATGATCTGAAGAAGAAGCAGATAGAGACAGCACCAATCAGAACTTCAGCAAAGGACAGTGGTGGGAGAGAGGTCTGTTTCTAGCATCATTGTTTGATACAAGCAGTTCACATGATTTGTGCTTGCTGCCTAAACCTCTCCAAGTTCTCATGTGGGGACTAACTGTGTATTTTATCTTTTCTCTGTCCAGAACCCTCCCCAATATGATATCAAAGCTTCCAACCAAATATCAAGATGTCCAAGAAATGTAAAAGTAAGAAACTTGGAAAATGGATCCAGCTTTCTTGACACACTGCACCTCTCAGCAAAAGAGGTAAGATACAGAAACCTGAATAGTGATTTTTCATAACTTGGAAAAGATAACAGATTGCAACATTGAGTTTTGGCAAATTTGTTGTTTTTCAGATTATCAACTGCCGGACCAAAGCCTGCCAAGGGGCACTTATGACCCCAAAGGGCCTTGTGAGAGGTACTAGAGATGGACCAGTTCCACCAGCAGAGCTTTTACCTCAGGCAATAGACTTCATCAAGCAGTACTACAATTCGTTTAAAGAGTAAGCCAACTTTACTGCATTTTTGGTATAAACATTCTCTGCCTACCTGTCTGAGGCCATAGGAGTGTTTGTTGGCCTCACAGCTATCAGGAACTGACCTGTTACATAGTGTGAGTTCAGAAAACAGCTAAGGACTATTAGGAAAGGTAAATAACACTACTACTGCACTTCATATGCTATACCTGCCAGTTCTAGGTCTGAGGTGTACAGAAGTGGACTCTGTACAGTGCATTCCTCAGCCCCCTCCCTTCTGAGTGTGTTACATAGTACTACTTCTATAATAAGCAGCTTGGTCACAGAATGTTACCTTCTGTTTCCTTAACACGGGATGTTAAGGGGATTAGCTCCTATGCAGCTCAGTGTTATATGTGAATAATGTGGATAATGGTGGGGGGTTTTGTGCTGTTCCAAGTATCTTTTGTTCTCGTTTGGCTGTCAAGGCTTTAGGCAAGGATTGGAAGGGCAGTCTCTTGCTTATCAACCTTGGTCTGTGCTATCAGCAACATGAGCTTACTAAGCACACTGAGAGGGATGCTCTAGCTTCAGAAAGAGGGTTTGTTTTCACAAAAATGGACATGGTGCAGACCTTATTGTAAGAAAAACTGGAACATCAGGTTGAGGGCAAGAGTTTGCAGTGACAAAGTTTTTACATGACAAGCTGTGCTTTCAAGTGACAATTCAGTGTTTGCTCATTCCATTATAAAACTATCAGACTTTCAAAGAGACTCAGCCACATAACAGCTACTTCTTCAGGCACTTTGAACTCTTCTACAAAGCTTTCTCCCATCTGAATCTTTCTGAAGATCCCTGTCTTACACGTAGGCTGTGCTCACATGCCAGCATATTACATTTGCACATCTCTGTGTTTCTGCTCATGGCTATTTGATCACATTGATTTACACTATCTTACATGCTTGCCCTTGATCTTTCATCTTGTTGAAAATGTGAAAACTCTCAAACAGTGCAGGCTGTTTTCACTATCTGTAAGCTAACAAAACAATTTTTGTCTGTGCTGCGATAAATATTTCCTAATGTTTTGACTTCATTCTCTGTTACCAAGCTAAAGAATTTTAGAGTTGGTTTCCCTGACAAAGGAATTGCTCAGTACTTCTTTTTAGGAATGAAAATCCTACTTACTTTGCTCAGAAGAGCTATGTCCCAGTGAAAATAATAGAGCTTTGAGAAGACAGTCACTATAGTCCTACTCCTGGGCTAAAGTGAGTGTATTCTTTACTTTTCATTTACTTGTGGTTACACAAGTTTTTCCAAACTAATCTAGGAAATCCAAATTTAAATTAAAACTCTACACAGAAAAACTTGTGTGTGTTGGGTGGTGATCAATATGTAACAGGGACAGGCTTCTCAGTGTTTATCCAAATCTCAACCCAGATAGTTTCTCTGATTGTTTCTTTTTGTGGCTGTTCCATGTTCAAAAGGCCAAAAACAGAAGAACACCTGATCCGACTGGAAGCAGTGACCAAGGAGATAGAAACAACAGGAACTTACCAGCTGACAAAGGATGAACTGACCTTTGCTGCCAAACAGGCCTGGAGGAACGCGCCCCGGTGCATTGGGAGAATCCAGTGGTCCAACCTACAGGTAACCTGGGCATCCTGAGCCACAGCCATCTGGGGTAAATCAGAATCAGCTAAAATTGTTTCAACTGAGGACTGTTCCTTCCTGTACAAATCACAAGCTCAACTATTTTTTTTGTAGTTCTCTGCTAGATAGTTGAATGCAAACTTGTGTAGGAACCATCTGTGTTGTGGAACCAAGTGCATGTCTTGGTCTTTGGAGGATTGTTACGTGTGAAAATGATGCATATGAGAACAATAAAAATGAACCTAGCCTAGTGGAGTTATAGTTAAGTGGAGAAATACTGATTTTTCATTTCACTTTTTTCCTGAATCTTTCCTTATATGCACAAGAAAAACATTGAGCTCCCATTACTGTTTCAAAATAATTTTTCTTTATGTTTCTGTTGGAAACATACAGGTATTTGATGCACGTGATTGTAAAACGGCGAAGGAAATGTTTGAGCATATCTGTCACCATATTCAGTATGCCACAAACAATGGAAATATAAGGTATGTATCTTTAATTTTAATTTTAAACAGCAAAAATCACATCTAGATTTGGATTCGAGGGCTTGAAATGGTCCATCTAAGTATTTTGACAACTTGTCTCTGCTCTTAATTCTTCTGGTACTTCACTGTTCCTGTGGTATCAGCAAACATTTTTGATATTGGAACTTTCATGGCTGATGTTGCAAAATCTTTTGTAATTTCATTTTTGTAACAAAAACATTTTTTAACAAAAACAGACAATTTGGTGATTAAGGGAGCTGAGTAGAGAAGTTATTTTTATTTCTACGGATGTTTATTTTGGAAAAATAAAATAATTGCTGTTGGTAGCAATTTGTGTCTTAATAATTAGATGGTGTTGGATGTGGTGCTGTGGTGTAACGGGGTGTGGTTGTCTCTCTGGGCAGGTCAGCCATCACTGTCTTCCCCCAGAGGACTGATGGGAAACATGATTTTCGTATTTGGAACAGCCAGCTCATCCGATATGCAGGATATCAGATGCCAGATGGGTCTGTCATGGGAGACCCTGCCAGCGTGGAGTTCACACAGGTACCCTTCCAAACACAGAATCACAGCTGCTTCCCACCTTGTCTAACAGATCTGTGTCTTTTCTTCCCTTATGTGTTTAGGCAAAGTGGGAGGGAATGTGGTGGTAAGGAGCAAATGGGATGTTCCTCCCCACAGGTCTAGGTGCAGGCTGGAGCAATAATTTCTTACAATCCTGATATAAAAATTCGCCACTCCATCTCCAAACAGGATGAGCTAAGGCTCCCCTTAAGCCAGAGACACAATCAGTATGAGAGCAACGTGGCTCCACATTGGTTGAACGGGAAAGATAGTCATTATCACTTAGCATTTACCTCAGCAGGCTTTAGAGGGTTAACATTCTTTTGCCTTCAAATCTGGGGAGGGAAACCTTAAAAAACCCAAAACGTGTTTTATTTACAGTTGTGCATTGAGCTGGGGTGGAAGCCGAGGTATGGCCGCTTTGATGTGGTTCCACTCATTCTCCAAGCAAATGGACAGGACCCAGAAATATTTGAATTCCCACCAGAAATTGTCCTCGAAGTGCCAATGGAGCATCCAAAGTAAGCACCAAACATTTAGAAAATTGCATTTTTGCCTCTGCCTCACCTTAGCAGATTATTAGGCAGTGCCTGCAACAGTCATTTGATGACTTATTTGGTTGAAATGATGGTAAATTGTCCTAAAAGTTAAAATGCCTATTAGAACAATTAAATTAAATTTTAATTAAGGAAGCTAATAGCAATTTTGTTGGGAATTTTTTTTTTCCCACTCTACATTTCAATCATATACAGAATTTTAAAAATACTTTCTTATGCCAGTGTAATACACATCTCAAACCTGGCTGCACTCATAACATGTTTATTGCCTTTCTCTCCTTGTTTTCTTCTTCATCTTTGCTTTGGGAGTGGCCTGCAGACTGCAGAACTCTGTAATACTCTTCTGCAGTTTCTTAAGCAGGCCGTTACCACATCATAAATGAAACTGCTTTGAGCTTTTGCAGACCCTGCTTCCTGGGGCATTTCTCCTGGAGTTGGTACTCTTCATCTCCCTGGACCTTTCTGGTTATTGTCTAAAGGAAGAAAAGACACAAAGTAATAAATCAAACTGCTTGTTCAACAGGTATGAGTGGTTCAAGGAGTTAGATCTGAAGTGGTATGCACTGCCTGCTGTTGCCAACATGCTCCTTGAGGTGGGAGGCCTGGAGTTCACGGGGTGCCCTTTCAATGGCTGGTACATGGGGACAGAGATAGGTGTGCGAGACTTCTGTGACGTGCAGCGCTACAACATCCTGAAGGTAACTCCAGGGGGGGACTCACAGTGTGCTGGTCTGCAGAGGGAATGGGCTTAGCAGGTGAAGCTCTTCTGAAAAAGAGACAGTGTCAGGCTTTGCAGGCAGTATCTGTTCTAAATAGCTGGATAGAATGGTGAAACTGCAACTGTAAAAAAAAAAAAAGATAAACAGAAAATGTTGTCCAAAGGGAATTCTTCCCCACCTTTACCCTGAGTCCTGTTGAGTCAGGCCTCTTGGTGTCTGATTGTACATTTCTCAGAGCTGTGTTTATGTGGGTTCCAGTCTGCTGTGTACAAGGCAGTAGAGTCCTCATGGTTAGCTGCACATCCTGGGCACCTCACCAGTGCAAATAAATAATGCAGACTTATGACCAGATACTGCCCCTTTTTATAAACCATTTAGTCCAGGAGAAGACCACTCCCCTCCTTACAAAGTGGAATAGCCTCAAGAATCACAACTCAGGTGTACCACTAATCTCTGGTGTTGCTGCTGCCATAACTTTCTCCTGCTTAAGTGACTCTTCCCCCTCCTGCAATAGTTTTTCTGCATATTAATGTCATGAAGTCTGCAGAAATCATGAAGTCTAAGTCCCACACAGTAAACTTGTTTTCCCTTTTCTCTCACTTTTTCACGTGTAGGAGGTAGGGAGAAAAATGGGACTGGAAACAAATAAACTTTCATCCTTATGGAAAGACCGAGCTGTTGTAGAGATAAATGTGGCTGTGCTCTATAGCTTCCAGGTAAGTCAACAAGTGTGGTATCTGAATACAGAGTGTCCCTTTTTCCTTTTCTTTTCACTTTTAACAGCTTTATAGAACTATGGTTCTATAAAGTTATTTTTGATTTATACCTGGGAAAGCTCAGGAATCTGTATTTCCTGTTGTGGCCAGAAAACAAATCTCAGGTGAAGGCAGAAGGGGGAGAGAAAAAAAAAAAAGGAATTTAAGGGCAAGATTCTTTTTAGCATGTATTTCTGAGTGACAAAATCTATGTAAAGCAATTAACTGATAACATTTATTATTACAGTTTACTTAACATATAACGATCTGAAAAATGGATAAAAATGAATCAGCACACACTCCCAGTGCTGGAGAGGTAAAGTGCTGACATTAAAAAAAAATAAATCAAAGGTCTGCCTCAATCTATATAATAGTTGCTGATAGTAATTATTTCCCAGACCTCAAGTCTTTGAAATATTAACCAAAGCAACAGGGTTACTTTAACTACATCAGGAAGGAGAACAGGATGGTCTTTTTTATGTAAGTCTTTCTTTTTGCAATTATTCCAGAAACAAAATGTGACTATCATGGATCATCATTCTGCTGCTGAGTCCTTCATGAAGTACATGCAGAGCGAGTACCGCGTGCGTGGGGGCTGCCCAGCTGACTGGGTGTGGATTGTGCCTCCTATCTCAGGCAGCATAACCCCTGTCTTCCACCAGGAGATGCTGAACTATGTCCTCACTCCCTTCTACTACTACCAGGTACAAATAAATCATCTAAAAAGATGATTGTAGTAGGCAGCTTCAGCAGTGCAGATGACCTGAAGAGGTGTGTATGAAAAGGCCTCGTTAATGAAAGTTAATCTCTAGAGAGACTCATAAGCAGCAGCCAGTACCCACTGTCCTGTGGACAGTTATGGTGGTTCTCTTGAATTCTCAAGCTGTAAATAAAATGCACAGACTACTACCATATTTGTACACCGTGTGTATTGTATATACAGATTCTATTTAATCTGGCCCTTAAAAAAATGCAAATTGTGTGTTGTTTTGCTTGTCTTACCTGAAACGTGGCCTTTTTTTTAAAGGTGGATGCATGGAAAACACATGTCTGGCATGATGAGACCCGAAGGCCAAAGAAAAAAGAAATAAAATTTAGCATTTTGGCAAAGTAAGTTGCTAAATAAGAGTCATCTTACTCAGAGCTATCTATAATGCATTGCTTCTGGACAATCTTCAAGGAAAAAGCATGCTCAAGATCATTCCTTTTTAGCTTGAATCAATCTGAATTACTGTGTAGCTATATTAATTATTTTTTTTTCCCTAGGGCTGTGCTCTTTGCATCTTCACTCATGCGAGAAACCATGGCAACCAGGACCAAGGTCACTGTCCTCTATGCAACAGAGACTGGGAAATCTGAAACACTGGCAAACAACCTATGCAGCTTGTTCAACCGTGCCTTCAACACTAAGGTAAGAAAGTATAAATCATCCACACTAAGTGGAGAAAGAAGTTTGACTGCTTTTATCAGCTTCTGCTGATAAAGATCTTTCATTCTCTAATTCTGTTTTGAATGTTCAATAAATGTAAGTTAGAGTAGAACTGATCTTGAATGTGATGTCTTGTTAATGGCTAGAAATCTTGCTAGTTCTTATGTCTGCTGGCAATTGCTCATGAGCTTTATACCTTCCAGATTCTGTGCATGCATGAGTACAACATTTGTGACCTGGAAAAAGAAACACTTCTTTTAGTGGTTACTAGCACTTTTGGAAGTGGAGATTCTCCAAATAATGGAAAGGTAATATTAATCTCAAAAGTATATATGAGACTCAACTCAAAGACTGAGACCAAAGACAACCCTTTCATTTTCCTATATGCTTGTGTGAGATACGGATCAGGGTCTCACTTCTAATTTAAATTAGAGTATTTTTCTAACTTCAAGTATTTTATGAATTTTTATACAGACCCTGAAGAACTCCTTGCTCACCCTGAAGTTGCTGAGAAAAAAAATTCGGTAAAAGTTCTTTGTTTGCATGTGACTGAGTCCTCTTGCATTTCACTTAGCTCAACACAGTGATCTTATTTTTAACGCCTTCTGCAGGTATGCTGTGTTTGGTCTGGGGTCCAGCATGTATCCAGACTTCTGTGCCTTTGCTCATGCCATTGATGGAAAACTGGCCCAACTTGGGGCATCTCAGCTCATTCCAATAGGTGAAGGAGATGAACTTAATGGGCAAGAAGAAGCCTTTCGCTCATGGGCAGTCACTGCATTCAAGGTGACTAAATGAATAGTTCAGTAGTTAATTTGTTCACTCATTTTATTTAAGTATTCACTAGCATCCCATAAGAATGAACCCCTGTAATATCAGTGAATTCAATGGAATCAATAAAAAATAGCAGTCTCTGAAATGGACTTCTCCTCATTAGGATAATGAGAATGCTAAGAATGTAAGCTTTTTACTACGAATAGCCTTGTGTTTTTCTTTTTTCTAGACTGCCTGTGACATTTTTAACATCCGTGGGAAAGCCAGCATTCAGTTGCCAGCAATCTATACCTCAGATGAAAGCTGGGATCCTAAAAGTTACAGGATAGTCCATGACTCTGGAACCATGAACTTGGCTAAAGGTATTACCTCCCACCTTCCTCTTCCTCTGTCTGTTTTGCTTCAGACAGGTCTAACTGTGAAGGTTTTCTAGAAGTGATTTTGGTCCTGCTAGGTGATAGAATGCATATCATAGAATGCAGTGGTCAGAGAGAAAAAAAACATTGGTTCACATTGCATATACCATTATGTTTTCCAGAACACCAGAACTAGCATACATTTTGACAGCACCAAAGGAAAAAATGCTGAGATGAACTACATTTAGTCAGGGAAGGCATGTTTACAGGACACATCATAACCAACCAAAAGTGTATCACATCCTAGGGCGAGCATGGTTCAGTTCTCTGCATATTATTTGAAGACATTTCCAACAAACCTAATCACAAAATTGCCATGAGTCATGTCCTGTTTTCTCAACAGCACTTGCAAACATTCACGCCAAGGATGTGATTCTCATGAAGCTGAAATTCAGACAGAATCTTCAAAGTTTAAAATCCAGGTACAATCCCTCATTCTTTTGAATACTGCAATACTACATTTTACTAAAATATTAAGCATCTGAAATACTTGGTTATGAACATCTTCTCCTGTCAATAATTAAGAAATATATATTAATTTGGTACTGTTGTTAGTAGAAGTAAATCATTATCCCAAGACCACAGCAATATGTACAGTCTTGGCTATTCTAGGTAGGAGCTGACTTCCCATGGAGTCTTTGGGATTGTAGGGAAATAAATAACTTTGCAATGTGCCAACTGCCACTTCAGATTTGTTCCTTTTCTGCTCGGTTGAGGGGAAATCCTGTCGACGTAACCAAGACTGTCTGATCTCCTTTTTTCTGTATCTAGTCGTGTTACCATTCTAGTTAAGCTTTCCTGTGAGACTAATGAGGAAGTGCACTACCTGCCTGGTGAACATGTTGGGATTTTCCCAGGCAACCAGACAGAATTAGTCCATGGGCTCATTGCTCGTGTCAAGGATGCCCCCCCAGCTGATCAGCCCATCAGACTTGAAGCCTGTGCTGATGGTAAGTTCATTCTCTCTAAATAAAGTAACAGAGATTTCTCTAACACCCCTGAGAATTTTTATAGACTGAGTGGGATTGTATTACCCACTCCTTACATTTCAGTAGGATTTTGTTGATGCTTGTGGCTGTTCTTACTGTTCTCAGTTCTGTTCTGCATACTCTGGCAGTGCATGGTGAAGTCCTCAGTGTTTGCAGTTACCCTAGGCTGACACTTTGTAACTCAGTTGCTGAATTGGCCATTGACTGCAATTAATCAACAGTTTACTTTGTGTTGTTACACATCAGAGTCCTAAAACAGATTTACTTCATTACCATCTTTTCCATCTTAATAGGAGCAATCTGCTAAATAGCAGACAGGATCCTGACACACAGAAGGATAATTTCCTCAAATGAAAGACATTTTATTTTATAGTGGTGTTTTGTTATCATGCAATTCTCTGCATCACATTGTCTCCTTAAAAAATTTTGAAAACTCACATTAACCCCTTTTCAGAAGGGCCCTGTGGTCTAGACCTGCTGTGACCTAGTCTGAAGTCATGTTTTGAAGGAAACTGAGTTTTGCAAAGCTCTACAGCTGTCAAATGCCATGGGAATTGCCAAATGTTCTTTTATTTCTCTCATTTCCAGGTGGCTACTGGACAAGTGACAAAAGGATTCCAACCTGCACACTCCCTGAGGCTTTGACATATTTGCTTGATATCACTACTCCACCCTCCCAACAACTGCTAAAAAAATTCTCCCAGCTGGTAACAGCAGAAGGAGAAAAACAGAGACTGGAAGTTTTATGTGAGGTAAGCATTAAGACTAAATTTGTGTTAGAAATACTGCAGCCTAGACCATCTGAGGCCCTTCTACTGTGGAACAGAAGCTTAAGAAACTTTTATAGTAATGGTTCTGATTTATCCCTCTGTTACACATTCTGTGTACCTGTAAAACCAACCACAATGAGAAAAAGCATGGTCACATCCTCAGTGAGAGAGATGCTATCTGAGAAAATTATAGCAGGAATTCTTACTTCTGTTTTCAAAAATTAAACTGTTTCTTAGGAAACCCCAGTATTAGTCTAGCAGAGTTTTGAGAAGTTTCCATTCATTTGCCTGCATGTTGAATTGAATGTAAAGCAGGAATCTTATAAATAAGTGACACTTAAATATCCCTGATCTTCTGAATTGAACATGAGCTGGTAACATTGTGATGGTGGCCTTTGCCTTTCAGAGCACAGAAGAATACAATAAATGGAAGTTTTACAACAGCCCAAATATCCTGGAGGTCCTGGAGGAGTTTCCTTCTGCTGAGGTCTCCACAGCTTTCTTACTGACTCAGCTACCATTTCTAAAGCCCAGGTACTATTCTATCAGTTCCTCCTGTGACATGACACCCAAGGAGATTCATCTGACAGTTGCAGTTGTAAACTACAGGACTAGAGGTAATGAACTGTTGTTTTAATTTTTCTCTTAATTAAATGATGCTTAGGCTGCACTGTGGTTCAGAAAGAACCTGTCTGCTGCCTGGCATGAAGCATATCTTTAACAAAAAGTTTGTATTGTGACACATGCAGAATAGTATATTCCTTTGCAGCTGTTCAGACTGTGTCAGGATTTGCTAAGATCCTGAAGTGTCATCAGTTTAGCCTTGTTTTGTAAATATTTTATAGATATACACTTACTTAAAAACTATAATTTGAAGTATAAACTGTGCTTTTTTTAGAAACGGAGCTTTTGAATTCTGACAGATGTGTTTTCCTTTGATCTAATTAGATGGAGAAGGGCCTCTGCACCATGGAGTTTGCAGCACATGGCTGAATACAGTAGCTATTAATGAAACAATTCCATGCTTTTTACGCAGGTGAGTGTGAGGCAGAGAAAAAAGGAAAAAAAAATTTTAAAAACCGAGCAGTTCTTATTTCGATTTCCTTAGTGGTTTTTGTTGGTTTTGTTGTTCACAAATGATTTTCAAGTGACTGCCAGTTGGAATAGGAATGTATCTGAGTTTGAGAAAAGAGGGAGCTCCCTGTCCTTCCAGAGATGAGATCCTTTACTACATCTTATGTTGAGTAAAATCAGAAATCATTAGAAGAGTCTGATAGAATCCTATTCATAGGACAGCATCCCCACTGTCAGCATATCCACTGTGGCTCAAGTAGAGCTAAGGAAACAAGAAGCAACCATTGTTGAAGCCCATTACTGTTTTAAAATTGGTAACATAGGCTCTGCTGCTCAGAATCATTCTGGAAACTGACAATGAGAAGTTGGTCATAAGCCAATTACCCCAGTGATGTGTTTTTGCATTGTAGTGCTGAGGGATTCCAGCTCCCAGAGGAGCCAGCCAAGCCCTGCATTCTGATCGGCCCAGGAACAGGAATTGCTCCCTTCAGAAGTTTCTGGCAGCAACGTCTCTATGACTTGGAAAAGAAAGGTACTGATGGGGATTGGCACAAGGGGAAGGCCATAGCTCACCCAGCAGCAGAAGATATCCCTAGTGCTCCAAATAGCCTCCCTACAGATGGGGACAACCAGAAACATCAGCCAAGTAAAACCCAGGGAGTTTGGTCTCCCAGGCACACACTGCCCTTCTCAGATGTTCAGTGAGAAGGGCTCATTAGCTTTACAGACAGCCACTTGATTTCTGTCTAAAGACAACAAACTTTTCTATGTTGGTTTCAGGGATTAAAGGTGGTGACATGATATTGTTGTTCGGCTGCCGGCAGCCAGACATGGATCACATCTACAAAGAAGAAACCGAGAAAATGAGGAAGAAAGGAGTCCTGACAGAAGTCTATACAGCTTACTCCAGACAACCTGGCCAAGCCAAAGTAAGGCTCCTTTGCTCTTTAAGGGTTGCCTCCTTTCAGAATGGTCCTTCGAGTTAAGATTTGGGCTCTGTTTAACAATGTTCTTAACCAAACTGTGAGTATTTTGCTTCAGTGTGTTGTGAACCAGGGCAAAAGCCACTGGCACGGACAGAGCATTTACAGCTCTACTACATAGTTTAGATAATTCAGTAGCCAAAGCAGTATTTAAGAAACCTTGCCTAATGATCCCTTTTCTGTTTGTAAGGTCTATGTTCAAGACATTCTTCAGAGCAAGTTGGAAACCAAAGTGTGCAACATTTTGAACAAGGAGGAAGGGCATCTGTACATCTGTGGAGACGTGCGCATGGCCAGGGACGTTGCTCAGACTCTGAAAGGGATTCTTGCAAAAAACCTGAACCTCAGTGAACAGCAGACAGAGGAGTATTTCTTCCAGCTAAAGGTATGCTGTCAGGCACTCTTTCCAGTCAGAAAGTGTTCCAGCAGAGGTAACAGAAGTCTTCAAAGTCACACACGGGATCTTGAAGGCTGCCATGAGCTTCTTTTCAGTAGGATGTACAAAGAAAAAAGCTTCCAGTGATCAGCTGAGGCCACCCACCATGATTTAAAATGCAGTTTTTGTTTGGTTAGGGTGTGCAAGTGACACATGATGTTCTTCTCTTCCATCTACCATTTGTGTCTCCCTTTGAGTCTAGGACGTTAGATGTGAAGCAAGTCTGGAACATCAAGAGTTTTGAGACTTTTTTGCACCAAATGGAGGACAGTGAGTTTAAGAAATTAGTGAGCCCCTCTCTGAAAACACAGTGCCTGGATCTGCTGGCATTTTAGGACCCTTTTGTTACCAGAATGTGTCCTAGAGCATCTGGGATTCAGACGGGTTCCTTTCATTGGTGGCAACAGAAGTCCAATCTCGGAACAAGTCATACAAATGCAAAAGAGCTTTTAGCCACATAACTGTTACAGAAGGAGGAGCTAGCAGTATTTAATCCATCTCTTGTGTTTCCCTTCTTTTTTTGCAGAGTGAAAGGCGATACCATGAAGATATATTTGGGGCTGTATTCCCACATGAAGTCAAAAGAGGTGTAAGAGCTTTGCATCCCACCAGTTCAAGAGCAAATCAACTTAGATTTTAGCCAGTACTTGCACATATATTGTTATATTAAAAAATCTAGGGGTCAAATCCTGTTTCTTATACACGTTAAATCATACGTATATGGTTGTAGGATTTGACTTTTAAGTCTCAGCCTTAATTAAGAAAAATATTACCTTTATGTTTTGTTGCTATTTATTCTGAGACTTCTTTAAATAGATTATCTTAATAGTGAAGAAGCAAATTATTTTTTTAATACTGTCTGTGCTAGTATAAATCTGCTATTTTTGTAAATACAAGAGAAATTTAGAGGTTTATGCTACGTAACCTAGAATGGAGTGGTTTTTTTAAAATGTGCTGTTTGTGTTTTATTTATATCAGATTGTTTTACTATGCACATTATCTTCACTTCAAAGCAAGTAAATAGATGGTATACATGAGGGAGAGAGTAGTTTTGAATTCTGCTTTGTGTAAATCAGGTACTTGGACCTGAATTGTTGTTGTTACAGACCCTATGGCAGTATGGGTTGGAAAGCTCAAAAGCACTTTCTGCTCTTGAACTGTATGTTCTGATTTACTTGATTTGTTTGTAATAAAAGATGCCTTTATATTGAGACAAACAACTTGGTTTGGATTGAAAGTGCCTATTTTTGCTGTTGGCTTCAGACTAAAAAGATGGGATTAAATTAGTAAATTCTCAGGTTCTGGTGAAGTGAGTTTGGGTCCAACCAACACTCCTGCCCTAAGTAAGGGCTTTTAGTTCTTTCTCTAAAATTAACAGGGCTATATGATTGTATTTAAAAAGCTTAAGGTGAGGTTTTCCTATCATCCCTTGTCTCTAGGAGCTGGAATCTGCTGGAGGAGTTGAGACTCAAAAGTCAAAAGTGTATGTACACATGAGCTTCAGGACAACCTTAGACATAAGATCAAGAACACAGGACAGATTAAAGCACTAAAGCTGTGTATAATTGCTTTTTCTGCAGAAATAAATGGGGAAGATTAAGTGCAGATGTTAAGGTCAGTGGATAATTATTCTTTTTCAAGATAAGAACTGGAACTTCATTTAGGAAACCAGATACAAAATACACCTTTTAAGATCCCAAAGACAATCAAATAGCCTGTGCTGTGGTTGTTAAAAGTGTTCATTACAGCCCCAAGCCAGAACAGGATTTAAGCCTCTGTGTTAGTTCCCGTTGTGCTGCTGGAGGCAGAGAACTGTTCCTGGCTAAAGGTTCCCGAGATGGGACCTGACTGGGAATTACACTTTCTGAAGCAATTAGTGCCTTGTTTCATTAACACTTCGGGCCAGCTTACGTGGCTGTAATGGCACTCAGCATTAGCACAGGCTAGGTGTTGAGGGGCTGGGCAGCTGTGGGTCACCCTAGCTGGCAAGGCTGTACTCTTCACCTGTTCTTAAGGAACAACATTAGCTCTTTCTGTGGGGAGATGAAAGGGGTGTGCATGGGGTGGGGTGTTGGACCAGGGGCTGCACAGCTGTGGGTGTGAAGAGCTGTGGGTGTGAGGAGCTGTAGGGGTGTGGGTGTGAGGAGCTGTAGGGGTGTGGGTGTGAGGAGCTGTAGGGGTGTGGGTGTGAGGAGCTGTAGGGGTGTGGGTGTGAGGAGCTGTAGGGGTGTGGGTGTGAGGAGTTGCAGCTGAGCCGCCTGAGGTAATGAGCGGCAGCTGAGCACGCGGCGGGAGCTCCAGGGAGCTGCAGGGCGCAGGACGTCCGGGTAGGTGGAAGGTTTTTTTTATGTGTTTTTTTTGTTCCTTTTTAAAATTGAAATTGCTGTATTATAATTTGGCTGTGTAGAGAAGTTCTCCGTGAACGTTCGTTGTGAAGTGCAGGGGGTGGCAGGGCCGGGCCTTAGCTGCGGCCTCGGGTGTGCGGTCAGGCCGAGCCCTGAGGGGAGGAGGCTGAGCTGTGCCCGCCTCCCCCGGAGCTTCGGGTGTCAGGGGCAGCCGAGCCCGGGGGTTGTGGGCTGTTTGGTGGAACACCAGAAGTTCTTCTCTGGGAAGAGAGTTGAACCACCAAGAAGGGCCAGCAGGGCTGGTAAAAGAGTTCCCTCTGGGTTTAAGGTTTAAATTGCAATTGAGAGTTGCACTGCAGCGGTCTGGAGTTAGAAATGGCCTCTTTGCTTGAATTGGTCCCTGTTGAGATCTGAGTATTGGCTGCCTCAGAAAAAAGGTGGGGAGTGGAGGCTTCCGTTGTCTTTTGGAGAGCACAAATTTCTGTTCAATAAATTCAAAAATTCATAAAAATTCATCAACACAAGAGAAATATTGTATGAAGGCTCTTAATCTAAGAATCTGATCTAGACAGAAGGGGTAGAGTGTGTGGTGTAAATCATAGCTTAATGAGCTTTTAGGCTTTCAGCTGGGTCCTTTGTGCTGGGGTGGCCTCGTGGTGTTGGTGCTCCAGCCAGGCTGACATTGCTGGGATGTAACTGTGGCTGGGCAAAACTGTTTTATGGGGATATATCCTTTACTCTTGAGAATTTTGGCTTTTAAAAAATTTATTTTAAAGCCTCGTTCTTCAGGTTTTAATAGAGAATTAACTATTTTTTGTTCCTTGTGAAAGACAGGAAAGCTCAATTTATCTTATGGTTTTTATTGTTTGCGTATGAAAGATCAAGATGGATGAAATTTAAAATTGGGCTTTTATAGTGCCTTGGCCTTTTCCCTGCAGGACAGTACAATGCTGCTGTTCTTTCCAGCATAAAGCTGTTTGGCAGCAGTGTAAAGTTTCTGGGATTAATTAACACCCTGCAGTGTCACTCCACTCAGGAGTATCCTGCTGCTAGAGTTTTTCCTGTGCTGTTGGGGAAAAGGTTGTGGCAGGACCTGGGGGGCTCTGGGTGCTCCTGGGGTCTCTTGTAAGTGGCTGGGCAGGTGCCCAGCTCCCTGCAGACCCCCAGGGGAATAATTGCAAATAGATTTCAGCATCCTGCAAACCTGATGTGTTCTACTCAGTGCAGTGTGTTAGTGGGTCACTGTGGAAATCTGCTCCTGGTTTAATTTGACTACGGGTAGATATGGAGGATAAAGGTCAAACCACAATTCCATAATACTTGTTTTATCCAGAGCAAAGATTTATTCACTGAAAAGATTCCTACATATCCAGAACCTCATTAGCATAGAGTGCACTCTTTTTTTTTTTCTTTTTTTTCTGGTTGCATAAACTAATACAGAAACTTGTTAATACTAACAATTTTTAATTAATTTAATAGTAATTCTGGAAGACACTCAGTTGATAGAAAATATAAAAAAAAATTTCTTACTGTACAAAGTTTACATCACATTTGAAAAGAAAACGTGTCCATTTTCACCATATTACAGACTCCATTTACATTCACTACTGACGAGTGGCTTTTGTAGCAGCATTGTACAGCCAGCTTCACATTTACAGCTCTGCAGCACTGCAGACTGACCCTGCCTCACACCCTGACACCAGCACTCAGGGGACAGGATGGGTTACCAGAGGACAATACAACCCAAACACTGTCACTTGGTTTGCAATGTGTTGAGGGATCAGAGAGCTCTGCTCTCTTCACAGCTGTACAAATCCACACAGATTTTGGATGATTTCCATGTGTTTTACACCAGCTGATTAGAACAAAAATTATCCCAGAGGCAGTAGTGAGCCTCTCATCTACTGGCTCCAGGAGGCTGGGTTTTGCTTTCAAAAGCAGTTTATGGGTGTTAAACACAAAACCAAGGTCAGGTTGAACTAGAATCCCAAAAGTCATGAGTAAAGGCAGGTTTTGGGACCCCTCCTGCCCCGGAGGGGAGCAGCAGGACAGTATTTCCAGTGGGGCACCACCGGGCAGTGCTCAGCTGGGATGAGTCTCCCAGTAGCATTCAGCACACTTTGAAGTGTAGCACAAAGGGAGCAGAGGTTTCAGGTGAGTGGCCCAAGTGGTGTAGGTAAAATACACAGGATAGTTGGTAGGGGATACTTACTGTAAAAAAGGGGAGGGAGAGGAAGGTCAGAGTACCACAATGCCACACTTGGCTACCACCAAACCAGTCTTTTATATCCAAGGCATATTTAAAAAGTCACTCTGTCAAAACATTTGTAAGAGAATACAATTGACATGCACATAGGAGTGAAGATCTCTGCTCAGCAGCTTTTGCCATTTAATTTTCTACAGTAGTCAGCCACCCATAGGTAGCCAAACTGAGTGCCTGTCACCTTGCTTGCCCTGCAGAGGACTTCAGAGCTCCCATCCCTGTGATCCTCCTGGCAAACCCTTGTGATGAAGGTGAAAGGTGTAGGGGAGAGTGTGTAACATACTAGTGCTGTTGGAGAAATGAAATTTGTTGACTTCCAGGGAGCCCTGAAGGACTACCTCATCAAAAGCAGTTACTGTAAGGACAGAAAGGATCTGGTTGTTCATTGTATAATGAGGGCCTCCCACTGCCCTGGCTGGCAGAAGGAAGGATGGAGGATGATGCCTCTGGCACCCTAACTGTGGTGATCAGATGTATTCTTTATAACCTGCATATTAAACACTGGAGAGGGTGTGTGGTGGTTTTTTTTCTCTTAAAATTAAGCTTTAAAACAAGTCTGAGCTGTTGGGCTGAGCCAGGTCTGCTAGACCCAGTTATAACCTTCCTCAATTAAAGCAATTAAGGAATTGAGAGGCATCCTGCACCATCAGCAACTCCCCCATGAGAAGATTTGTACTGCTGTAACCTAAGTCAGGTAATCCAGAGCTTGGACCAGCACTGCTGAAACAAACCTCAGAGCTCAACGAGGGGTTTGTGCAAAACACAACACAAGAGATCAGTTTTACCTTAATGAAAGAAAAATACACTCTGGAACTCCAGCCCCTTGTGGCCCTGCTGCCATTCTGAACAGGACAATTCTGCTTCTCTTAGGGAAAACAAATGCTCTGAAAGCAGAAGATAGCTCTTGTTTATCACAGACACAAGCAGGAACTCGAAATAGTTCTTTTTTTCAGTACTATTTGAGAATGGCTGTAGTTAAAGTTGATTCACTGTTTATTATATTTTAAAAAATATAGTTCACGCAAAAGTATCATGTAAACATTCTTTAAACAACTGCTGGTGCTCAGGCAGAATTCAGACTTTGCAAACAGCACGGGACTGTGGAGTGATGGTCATGTGGCTTTCAGCTGTGGCTGCACCAGGTTCAGAGCTTGGAAGATTCAGTGAAGATTTCTGATGCTTTGTGTAAGCAGGCAGACAACATTATCACAAGACAATTACACACCATGCTATATCTTTTGATTACTTGGTTCCAGGATTCCCAAGCCAAATCTTTCAAAACGCAGGACAACTTTGCTACTGTTAATGCTGAAAAGAGTGGGGAGGGAGAGGAGAAGGAAGGGGGAAAAGTTATTTATTTTTATTTTTTCTTACAAAGCTACAGTCCTAGAAAAGGAACTGAAATAGGTTAGATTCTGCTCTCATACAACTTCAGATCACCCAGAGAAGAGGCTTAAGTAATTAAACAGCAAACACATGAAGTTATTAAATGCAGACCTCATAAATGGAAACATACAGCAGAAATCTCCCACTGGAGAAATATGAGATTTTCAGAAATAGCCAAGGGGAGTAGAAGCCTCTCACTTGTTTTCAAGGGGCACTTGGTTTCCTTGAAGCAGAAGGGCAGGAAAAAATGATTTACAGAATTTTCTTTTTAAGAGAAAGGGCTGTTTTGACAAGGTACAGCAATCTGTGTTGAACAAACCAAAACCAAACCCATTTGCACCTTTTCATAGGCTGCAGCAAGTGCATAGAGATGTCTTTTCCCTCCATTCTTAAACTATTAGCATAATTAGAAACATTTCTGCTTTAAAATGCCATCCTGCACACCTGCACTCAGGTGACACCAGGACAGCCTGAACACCTGAGCTTTGGCAGGAGGCTTGCATCAATTGAAGAGGAATATATGGGGGTTTTGTCCTCACTGAAGACAGTAGAAACCTCCCTGGTTCTTGGTGCATATTGTCCTCTGTCCCTAGCCTCTCCCCTCCAAAACAAGGTATTTTTAAAAAATGACTCAGTAAAAAAATGAAAAAAGACCTTTTCTAAAAAAGGCACGTATTTGCTGTGTTACCTGCAGTTCTGCAAAGCCCCTAATATTAAGTCAGACATTTTGCTGAACGGGGGATGTAAACAGAAGCAAATCATAAAATTGAAAGCACTAGATTTGCAAGGGGAGGAGAAACCGAAGGGGCTTCCTGCTTTCCTCCTCTTTTTACACAACATTGTAGCTGATCCCAGCTGCCCCAGGTGGGCCAGCTCTGGGCACCTCTCGGGGCCTGGACCCCGTCATGCTGAGGGGCTGCAATCCACTCCCAGCAGAGTGAGGACCATCCTTCCCACTCCAGAGCTGCACCAGCTTCACCCACCCCCTAACAAAACTGACCCTGGCTTCAGTGCTGGCTCTGGTCCCAAGGGAGAATGGGCACAGTCTGGCCCCTATCTTCTTGCTGGAAGTGCAAGTGAAGGGTTCAGGCATCGGCCATGCCTGTGACAAAGTCCCTGTTACCTTTAGTGACAAAAGCCACAGCCCAGCACTGGGGATGACAGGCACAATTTCCAACTGCATCTGGGAAACTGCACCTGAGCCTTGCAGGACACACACAAGTCACACCAGTTTCAGGAAGAGCCCCAACCTGGTGCTTGCACCCGGTCAGTTAGAGAGCAGCTCACTAGAGCCTTCCCAGGAGAAGGTCCCAGCCTGCTGAAATGCTTCAGAAGTGAAAGATGGCCACGGTGTTAGAGGGGACATCTTGCAGACAGGAGTTGTTATTCAAGCTCACAGCCCACACCAAGCGGAGAAAGGCAGAAAAGGAGAATTCGGGTAAAGTGTTGATTATGTCCATGGTTAATTTCATGGTTTGTTTTTGCTTTTTTAAATTGAAGGTGATTGTCCAAGTTTCCAGTTAGGATACAACACATGGAAGCATGCAAGGTGGAGCCCGTTATTGCACCAGTAGCTACAACCTACAGAGAAATACAGGAGGGAAGGGAAAAGACACCGTGAGAGTTAGTTTTCAGTTTTTTTAAGCAAGCCCTTGAGAACTACACATTGTGAAGCTTAGAGCAGACCAAAGCGTAGGGTTAGTGCAGTGTTTCTCAGAGGATTTGTCAGAGGGACATGAATGGGTCTTTAGTGGGTTTAACTCTGAGTAGGGCTGGCTGGCACGGCCACAGAGAGCCTCCCAAGGGTGGCTGGAATATAACAGCTTGCAGGGGACCAACAACTGAGCTGCCTGCACTTTCATTTCAATGAGCACTAATTCAGCTGTCAATGCTGATAATTAATACTGACACTTGAAGTACTTCTCCCCTATTAAAAGCTTTGAGCAGAGGAAAAAGTATTAATGTATGCAAATTGCCATGCACCACTAGTGGGGGTAGAGGGGGGTGCTGCTTCGTCTACCCAGGGAAAAATAATTAGGGTAGCTACTACATAAGAGATGGTTCTGCAGTTCCACAAGCTGTTCAGGAGTAACTCCCTGTGGAAACACTAATCCAAAATAATCACTTGGCAAATTGCTCTGGAGCTGAGTGTTCTCCTGAACAGAGTGCCCAGCTGGGAGGCATTCCTTCAAGTTCATTTCTGAGACAATGGTAGAGGACAGTGGGACTGGCTGCAAGGCAAGGTGTGGACAGCCCAGGCTCAGCCTGCTCGGTGGTGCCTGGTCAGGTGGGTGACAGAGTGTCCAAGCAGTCAGGGGTAATGATGCAACACAAGAGCATCTTTATTGTATAGCAAAATGAGGGCATGGAAGTGTTGATACCCAGAACCATAGCAGTGGAGTACAGCCTGGTTCTGTAGAAAGGAAATACTAGCAAAGGACACTGTTGTATCATGCAAGTCTCCAGGCAAAAGAATTGCTGCTTTGTAACACAGCTGAAATACAACAATCTTTCTTTGAGGCAAGGGAGGATAAGTATAAAAAAAATAATAATTAAATGCTCCAAGTGCAGCTGGATGATGCAGAGGAATGAGGAAGGGAGATGCACAGCCTCAGCTGTTAAGACACTCTAATGTATCAGAGATCCAGTACCAATGTTGGGGAAATTGCACAAAAAAGAAATGGTGACATTTTCAGCCAGAACCCCAAACAAAGCACACCCACCAAAGCACAAAATGCCAGGAGAGTTGCCAGACAAACAGAAGTGTTGGGTTAGTTATGGTAAAGTATTGCAGGATCATGAAGGGTTATGGTAAAGAAGAGAATAAATTAAACATCAAAAAAAAAAGGGGGAAAGTGGGTAAGTAAATATTAGGGGTTCAGTAAATGAATATAGACACTGAGCAAAGTGTGTGGTAAATGGGCACAATTATGCACTTCCTTGCATCATTTCCTGGCACCTGGAAAGGCAGAAGTGCACACTGCTGCCCAGCCAGAGGCCTGACCCCCAGGAACACAAAGCACAGAAATGTTCAGCAGATTCTGAGCAGCACAACTGTTGTTAGCAGCAGCAGATACTCACTCAGCTGACTTCCAGAAGTGCCCTGGGTGGGAGAGCCGGCGGTTCAGCTTTGGCAGCTTTTCCAGCATATCCATGAGGACAGTGAAGCTTGGCCTCTCACTGAGATCGAAGGACCAGCACGCTGAGAGAATTTCCTGCAAAGGGGGTTTGGGGCTCTTTATCTCCACTTAATTTCCAGATCAGCTGTGCAGAGCAAGCAACTGACTGAGCACTTTCATCTGGGTGAGCCCAGCCAGAGATGTGGTCGCAGAGAGGAGAGGCTGGGGACACTTTTACAATCACTGTGTCCACCTCTGTAGCACAGTTATGGGCAAAGTCTTAGGATCTAACCTGGTGTCCCATTCTTATCTGTTCTCTCTCCTGCCCTTTATCTTGAGAGTTAGAATACCAGTAAAATGTATCTGCGTTTTAAAGGAGCTCCCTCTTTTTTGATAAATAGCTGTAAGGAAGGTTTGCTGCAATTGAGGTACTTACATTGACTTCTTTCCCCAGACTAACAGTTGTCAGGACTTGTTTCACTCCTTCACCACTGCCAATCTGCCAGATGAGTGCCTCTGCAGGCTGGGTCTTGAAAGGCCATTCTCTTGCTTGGAGCTCATACCACACAGTCCTGCAACAGCAACAGGCAAATCAGGTCTTTGCCAGCTGTTAGAGAAAGCTAGAAAACCCTGACACTGTTCCACTTTTCCTGGTTGTGCAGCAAATCCCTCCCACCCACAGCTTTTGTAGTAGGTGAGAAAAATACATCTTAGCTAAAATCCTGAGTCTGTGAGAGAGGACCACTGGCTCATCAGGCTCAGGTCTGTAACAAACCTCAATTAGAAAGTTCCTTTGGTACTCTCAGGTGCTCTCTCTTACCCAAAGGCATAGATATCTGCAGCTTTGGAGAAAGGCAGCTTGTCTTCATCCTTTCCAGGGGCCATCTCACGAACAATTTCAGGAGCCAGGTAGCATAACCAGTCATGAGGCAGCTTCAGTTCATTCTCCCTTCTGAGTTCAAAAGAAAGATGTGCTGAAACACTACTGTTTCACCCAAGAAGCAGCCTATGGACTATATCTGTGCTTCAGCTAATGGCTTGATTTTATTTATCTATTATGCTATGGGAACTGTAGAAAAACTGCTATAAAAAAAACAAAGTGTGTGTTCTGAAATGGTGTGTATGTACTAAAGCAATCAAAACTCCTCAGTTACACTGCGTATATTACACTGTTGCTGTGTTGTGATGGTTAGTGACCATTCTGGAAGTGGACCTAACACTGAAGCCTCCACTTACCTTCCTTCCTGAACCACACCCGAAATTCCAAATAATCCAAAGTCAGTGATCACAACTTTCCCATTGTCATAGAAAACATTCTTGGATTTCAGATCCTTATGTACAATCCCCTTTGCGTGAAGATACCCCATGCCCTGGGAAATAAATGGAGATGTAAACTTGTTTTATTATTTACAAGCCTAACTCTGGGCATGCTTTGCCTTCTAAGACACATTTACTGTCATTGCTCCAGCATAAGTGATTCATGGGGATGCAACAGCTGGTGACTTATGCAGGAGGGGTGCAAGGGAGCAGATCTTAGTTTAGTGCTCAACTGGTAATTATTTATTATTAACTGAAATGTTGTAATCAAGCACAGAAAACTGCAAATCTGGGAGAAAATGCCATCTGCCTCAGAATGCATTAAATTAGCTGCAATTGGTGACAAAGGGGAAGGAAACCTGTCCTGCACACCTTCCTTCAGCCTTCCCTTTACCCCTATTCTCCCTCCCCAGCCCCTCACTGACAAACAGAAGCTCTTTCTCCTTACAGGGCCTTAGCTTACTGCCCACTAACTTAGCACTTTTTTCAGACAACTTTAAGTAACACCCCATTGGGCTATTGAGACTTGCAGAACCTCTCCAGCTGTGCAGCTTCTGGGCTCTTGCTGAGGCATGGCCAGAACGTGTCCTTACCTTAATGATCTCCTGGGCTATCTGCCTGGTTTTGTTTATGTCCAGGGATATCTTGGGGTCCCTTACAAAGGAGTGAAGTGTCCTTCCTTTGCAGAAGCTATAGGAAAGAGGAACAGTCCAGAGAAAGGTTTTTAAAATGCTGAAGGAAAATAGTAATGTAAGGCTGGAGGTTCAGGTGGGTTTTTTTGTCATGCTCACAGAAACCCATCCCTCTCACTGCTGAGAAATCCTGCTTTGAAGAGCTTCTAAGGACACAATTGATTTACATCTGTGTGGATGTACACACAGACAGGAGATCTGCTGTTAAAGCATGCTCAAAGAGATGCAACAAATGCTTACTTATGTATTTCTTCAGAAGCCCAGTCACTGTTACACTGCTCTGACATCTCAAGGCCACTTTTAAAATCTGAGCACCAGCTTGTGCTGCTGGTGCTACTGGGTACTTCAGCAGGAAAATCCTTTTGGAACTGCCAATTAGAAAATGACCCAGTACTTCCCTGCCAGACTAATGCCCTTACTTAGACTCAGCCTGCAAGTGAATATCTCAAAAGGCTGTTATTTAGGGACTAAACCATCCTCACCTCAACTAAATGCTGAAAACAAAAGAGAGGAGAAAAATAGTAACATTTTTGCCTAATCAGCAAGGAACATAAAGGAACAGGTAACTTGCTTTATCAGCCTCACACATTGATTTATGGTCACTTAGCATCTAGAAGTAGATGACACAGGAAAAGCCTGTTCCTCATTTTTTTTACCTCATGCTTTCTCAATCTTATTATTTAAGAATTCAAAAATGAAAACAAAACTGCCAAAAAAATATATGCCCCCTAAGAGGAGAAGCCTCTAAACTCTGAGCAACACAGACTGCGTCCATGTCTGCCACCTCCTGACTACAGCGAGATGTTTATTTTTTAAATCATGGCATTATTATACATAAAAAAATAAATATTATTTATCTGTATAATACAGATATATTTAAAATACTGTTAACACTGAGATGCTGTATTCTTACCTGGTAATGATTGCTAAATGAGGAGGGTGCATGCATGCTCCCATGAAAAGTACCACATTCTCGTGCCGGGTCTGTCTGTAGTTCATCACTTCCTTTTTGAAGAGCTTGAGATGATCCTGATTGTTCCCATCTATCTCCAAGAGCCTGATGGCCACTTCCCCGTGCCACTTTCCCTTGTACACCTTCCCCCACCGTCCCTGGCCAATGGGGTCTCCCAGTTCAATCTGTTCAAAGGGGATGTCCCACTCCTGCAGGTAGACACTGGTCTGGCTGGGTTTGCGATAGATCATCCCTTGCAGGTGCGGCCGTCTGTTTGGCAAGTCTTCCACCTCATCCTCATCATCTTCAGGTTCTGATTTATTTGTCTCTGGTTCTTCCACCTGTTTCCAAAAGGAGAAGGGGAACACATGCTGAGGGCCATCGGAGGGGCAGAACCAAAGCTGCTTTGAGAGAACTTTAGGGGCTTATATGTACACACGTGACTACAGCTCTAGAAACACACCTCCCATCAAAGCCACCTCAGGAGGCTACAGAGAGACACATCTTCTGTGTGTGCATGTCAGCATGTGCAGGTGAGGACCAGAAAGTGTAGAAAAGAGTTTAGAAAAGGGGTAAATGTGTAGAACCAGCAGTAGCTGAGGTTAGGCACAGCCAGTCTGCATGTGCAGTCCCAGGGTCACAGCTTTTCAATTGCCCTTTGAACACAGCATTTCTGAGTGTAGAAAAGGGCAGAGCAGAACACCTACCTCTGCTTCACATTCCTGTCCCTCTGGGTCTGGCTGCTGAGCAGCACTAAGGAGAGAAGAGAGGTTACAGTCAGCAGTGTTTGCAGAACACCCCAGGCAGCCGGGGGCTGCTGCCTGTGCCATAATAAACCTGGGAACACCAGCATCACTCTTGCTGTCTAAAGTGATCCCCTAAGTTTTCAGATGATAAGTTCAGTTTTGGTCATAACATAATGTGCATTCAGATGATCTGAAGATTATCAGGTAACCACTACACAAATACAAAAATTCCAAGCCATACTTACGTAGTGTCTGCAGACACTTCTGGAGGGTGGGCTATTTGTGCAGGACTGGGAATTTCTGGGAAAGCAGAAACATTGTGATGGCTATTTTACCCTTCAATCTTATAGAGCTGAGCTTTTAACATTGCAATAGTTATTATTTGCTGCTTATTCAGGACTTACAAAACAATCTTAACATCAGACTATATAATTTTACACTTCTGTTCATTTAAAACTATGCTTTTCTTTCCCAGTACTTATTTGCCCCTACATTGACCCAACTCAGCTGTCTTCCTATCCACCTTCTTATCTGTAATGTCTCTCAAGGTCAGTCCTTGTCTGTGAACTGCTCCCACACCTTCAGATTGGCCCAGAAATACTTAAATCCTCACAGAACTAGGACATGTGAATTAATCCATACTACAGTTCATCCTGCACCTAGCCTGTACAGTGTTACCAATGTTATATACTGAGATAAGAGAAAATTTTAACCGTTTTAGATAATTAAAAAAAAAAAAAAGCATTAGCATTCCTGGGCAGAATGCAGAAGTTTACAAACAAGTTACTTTTTGGCAGAAGTTGGTTAGTAGAATTAAAATGATCAACTCACCTGGGAAGATAAATTGTTGTCTATGCTGAATGTAGTACGCAGCTTTTTTTTTTTTAATTGTGTTTTTTAAAACAATGACAGCAAAAAAAAATTACCAGGAGAAAACAAACAAAAAAACAAGTTAGAGAATGATCAGTAAGTGCCCCATATGCATTCAATGAATTAGTCCCAGCTCACTGCTGGGAAACAGATTAGTAGATTATGGGCCTGCTTGAGGGGGTGAATTTTAGCACATGCATTTTGGAAGGCTGTGACAGATGATACTTCTGAGCTTTGCTACCATAAGCAAACAGGCTGGTGGGAAACAACACATTCAGACTTCAAGTGGCAGAAGCAAATTCAGAGAGCCCAGGGATGCTAAAAGGCAGGGCCAGGTAAAACTGGGGCTTTGATTCTCTCATGGCTTCAGCACCCAGGGAAGCTGAAGCTCATGAACAATTCACAAGTAACTTTTATTTCAGTGAATTTCAGTGAATTTGAGTGCTATGTCCTCATACAAGGTAACTTGCAGTAGAAGCCTTGTACTAAAGGCTTGAGTAGGCTAAAGCAGCAGCTTTCACTGACAGATCAAAAGCTAAATGTAAAATGCAGCACAGTTGAAGGCTAGATGTAGCAGCTGGTCAGTAGTGTGGATCTTCATTTCCAGAACAAAGAAATTCACTTTATTCTCACTGTGTAAATCTTTGCCCTTGTCAGAGATCCTTGTCTCTGTTGTAGACTGCACTGTTGGGTCCTTAATCTGAAAATTATGGTGGATAAATTCTTCTCCACCATACGTCTATGTCAGTGGTTTAAAAATGAGTGGTGACTGTGGGACTGGTAGAGTCATTCATCCCAGTTCTCATTCAGCTCTAGCAATCAGCTTGCTCATGATTTAAGGCCATTGGTGACCAAGCACAGCAGGCAGCATGCATTTTACAATACAATGAATAAGGGGAGGAGAAAGAATAGAATTTTTTTTTTAATTCTTTTCAAAAAAAGGAGAAAAGAGATCAAAAAAAGGAGAAAATAGATCAAAACATGTAAGAAAGGTGCCAGCACTCTTGAACAATCTGTCCCCTGCAAAGCTGTGTTATTCATACCACTTGAAAATGTTTAAGAACAGATCATTTTCTCTATCAGGTAGCAAGATACACCTTCACTACTTGTTTAAGACACAACCTTGTATTCAGAAACCTGCAACTACTCTGAAGTCTTGGTCAGAGAGGCCTCTCTGGTCTCGGCAGAGGTCACCTGAAAAAGCTGAGCTTACCTGGGAAGTTAAATCTCCCATCTCTCTGCCCCATAGGAGAGGGGTTTGGAGGAGGTGTTGCGCTGGGAGGGTTGGAAGACTGGAAAGGTGCTGGAGAGGATGGTGTGGATGAGGTTGTAGAAGAAGGATTACTGCTAGAGTCCAGGTGATTTATTGCTGGTGGATGCTCCTTCAAAGCAAGGAAGGAAAGAATTCCCCTCAGTGTTTACTGAACAAAGAGAAAGGAAAGCTGTCTCCAGCCTCAGTCAAACATAGTTTTTCTAAGTGAGCAGTCAGTTGGAGCTGTGCATGACTTATATTTTACATGGAAAAAATATCACATACCAAAATCTTGCAAAGGGAAAGCTCAGGGTGCCATTCTTGCTCAAATCAGTAAGATACTGCTGCCACCTCTCCTTATTGTGTGTAGCTCCTTAGTGACTGACAGACACAAAACTCACTTCAACCACCACGTACCTTTTTAGTTAATGCTTTGGGAAGAGTTCCAAATTGTGGCTCTGTTGGTCTGTCTACTGGATTATTGATATCAGAAGGGACAGACTCTGTTCTTCTTATTTTTGTTACTGAAAAACAGGTTGAATGGAGGAAAAAAGCTCTAATCAGACTTTTTATTCTTGCATACCATCAATTACATTGAAATGCTAAGAATTTGTAGAAAATTACTCACTGGGAAGGAAGGATATTCTACAAGCAGGTGCCTCTTTAGTACATTTGTTGTGACATTTCAATCTGAAAGAGAAACATTGCTAGTTAAATAGCAACTTGTTCTTTCCCCAAAAGAAGCAGCCTGCCCTTAATTTGTAATTCTTATGCTAATCTCAGAGGAAGTTCTGGAATGCTCTGGGCCCCAAAGCAGCATGCATTCATATGAAGAATCCTATTATGTGTGTCATTAGGCTAATGGAACCATATGCATATCTTAGCATCTGATTTATTTTTAATATGGTTACCTTCACTGACTCTCATCCCACCACAGCAAGCCCTCAAATCTCAGCACTCTAAACTAACAACCCGGACAGAGAAGCAGTAGCTAAAATCCTGGCTGGTAGGTATGCAGCTCCCACTACAAGATTTGCCCCTGAGCACATAGGAAGCCTGTGGCAGGGAATTAAATTTGGTTCATCCATGTTTGATGCTGCCAACCTAAGTATCAGCTGTGCCAAAGCATCCCATTTGCCTCTTCAGAAGCTGAATGAAAAAATGATGCCACTGCTAAGAGTGCATCGTGTCAAGAGATCTGTGTTGCTGGCAAACTTTAATGAATCAAATGCAAAGTTCTTCTGAAAAAAGATCATCACTGTGTGCTCACCTGCAGTACTTACACTTCACCCCAAACATCATACTTTTCTGACAGACTTGGCAAATCTGAGATAACCAAGACTTTGTAGAGAACCTAAATAGAGACAAGAGGATAAAGCAGTGTTAACTGGTGTCTAAAGGAAGTTTAACATTTGTAGGTAGTTACACACAGGCAAATGAGGCACATGCCCCATCTCAGTCCTCAAGGGACAAAGGCACTGGAGAGGATCCTGCCCTGGGCTGGCCCCTCACTTTTCTTCCTTTGTGTGTTGCTTACCTGTGTGTTACAGCTAAGCCAAAGTCTCTTCGTACCATTTGAGGGGATCCTTGGGAGAGTTCTGGTGGAGAACAGGAGGTTGGGTTAGGACAACATGACTCACAAGGCTAGACCTAGACTTCAAAACACCAGTCCAGTGATTATGCCACATAATGCACACAAATGCTAAGAATCTGACATATTTCCTGAATTAAGCCTATGGCCTTACTGCAGATCTGCAGAAAACTCAAATCTGCAGGCATCGGCAGAACTTCAGGACTGGACACTCTCAATGCTCACAAAGCCAGTCTCTCTCTTTGACCCTAGATGGCACCAGATTCTTTTTTATCATTATTCCAATGAACTTTTAAAGGGATCTGATTCTTAGCATCTTAGAAGAGGCTGGAACGATTGGTTGCTTTTCCAAGAAATATTGCTGATCTAGTGTGACCATCCAAATGCAGTTATCTGAATTAAGATTATACAACACTTAAGATGGCTGTTGATATCTGTTAAAATGGCTAAATCCTTACTGAAGAGTCCTAGTTAATACAACAGTTTGGAGTTGAATGAGATATAAAAGAGCTTACAGTACAGATTTCAAAGGAGGCATTATGACTATATGCAAAAAAGCACCAAAATTCTTCATTTCCGTTTGAATTTATTCTAATGCCATTTTTATTTATTTCATAAATTCTGGCACTCTCCACAGAGAAGTGCTCAGATTTCTGCTTGCATTTTATTTCAACAATTTTCTTCCTATGCTTTTTAATTTCTAAATGCAACTCCTAAAATTTTTGTTTTATAGGGCCCTAGATGTATGTGTGGTCCTACAATGTCTTTATATGGACTTCTGTATTTTACAAAAAGATGAGACACTTCCCAGGATGCCCACATCTCTGTCAGGTCCCAAGGCTGTGTCTGTGAGGCAGACTCAGTCACACGGGGAGGGCTGGAACTCTAAATGGCACTGACACATCACTGGATAAAAACACATCCTGGTCCTGTAAGCCCCTGAACTTAGGAACAGACTCATCAGCATCAGAGGACACATTCCACATTAGAACACAGGCTGAAGTGACTCTCAGAGGTTGCAGCTGTCTGACTTCATTACAGAGATACTTGGCCATAAATATCCAAAGATACTCAAGGTTTAGACACAGTTATTTGCAATGCCAAGAGCCACCACTAACTGTGACTTGTCTGAAGTCACAGACAAGCAATTGCACCAAAACTCTTCATTTTCTTTGACCCTTTAAACATCACTATTCCTCTTCCTTTCTTTTGTCATCTGAAGAAATACCAGGTACAGAAAAGACCACGTAAACATCCTGCAGTTCTCCAGTAGGCCAAGCTGCTGCTACAGGTAGCAGAAACTCTGGGATGGAAGGCCCTATTGTGGACCTCCAGAGGGTGCCCAGGGGTGCTCACAGACAGCTGACAAGGACAGGTTCTTCTCAGCAGGGAAATGAAGACAGCCCTGTAAAAATCTCTTACCGAACCTAGAGAGAGAAAAACATAAATATATCTTTTTAGCCATTTACATTGATGTGGCAGGATAGACAATTTGCTAGAGCAGAAACTCATTCCTGCAGTGTTTGATGTCAGGTTTACAAACATCTCTTGTTTTACAAAGGCTCCTCAAGTCTCTTCAGAGCCAGTATTTTCCTGCAAATGATTTGTATTTGCTGGGTAGAGCTCCAGCTCCAGCCTGTGAGTGAACATACAGAATACTGTATGGCTTACAAGGCCACACGTATATAATTAACCCTTTCCTGATACAGGTTTTGTGGTTGTTTGAGAACATCCCACTGGTACAGATTCTGAGACTCCAGTGAAACCTTGGCCAGGCCGCTGGAGGGCAGCTCTGTCAGAGGCAGAATTGGAGCACGGATTGAAACACAAGGAGCAAGTGTCATGCTTACTTTCTTGGTGGAACTTCATCTATCCTGTTTCCCAACTGTGATTCGTGGGACTTGCTCCTCGTGAGGGTTGGGAAGTTGGGGAGCAGCTGAAAAACCTTCCTGCAGGGGGGAGGAGGGGTCCGTGGTGGCTTCAGCTTGTGCCGTCTCTTGGTTTGAGGAGTGGCTGGTGGGGTGATGGTGATGCTGTGAGGAGTCCTTGGTGTTAACCTGCCACTCTGTGTGGGGAATGCAAAAGGGTCCAGGAGGTTTTCTGCATAGATAGAAGGTCCGTGGCTCGAGGCAAGAGAGTCAGGAGCTGGGGCTGTAGACACTGAGAGGGAGCGTGGGTGCTGGGTGCTGCCCCGGGGGGGCTGCAGGGCAGGGGGTGCAGAGGAGTCGGGGGGGGTGCTGGAGCTGTTCTCCCGTCGTGCCTCGGGAAGGTTCATCAGAACATCATCTTTGAACTCCCCACCTGTTCACCAACCATAGCAATGTTAGTGGTTGATCAGAAGGAAATACACATACCACTTGTGCTTTAGGCTGTAAGGTGGGGGAAAGGTACCAAGGCCTGCAGGCTGCAAAGCACAGGTTACTGGGATCATTTCAGAAGCTTAATTCATCAGGATAACTCTCTGGCTTAATGTTAAATATTTCCATAATGACTTATATCAAGGTGAAAAGTCAAAGCTTCAGGCTCTGATATCCTGTTGACCAGTCATGCTTGAAAAAAGATGATATACCTGGATTTTTTAAAATGTCATTTTTTTGTAAGAAATGAGTGCTGTGACTTCTGAACAATGGCTGGTTGTGCCACTGTTTGGATGGGGAACGTTTGACAATGCAGGACATGAAAGATTAGAAAAAAGGAAATAGGAAACTGGGCTGTTTGCTGACTTTTCCATTAACTAATCTTTATCATTTGCAAATTATATGAACTGTCATAATACCAAGAGGAAACATCACCTTTCAGTCACAGGTTGATAACTGCTACAAAGAAAGATGTGACGCAGGTTAGCACCAGCATGCTGGGAGAAACACTCCTAGAGATTTGACAGTGCCTTTGAAAGTAGCCTGGGGAGGGTGACAGGGGGAGATGGTGAAAGAGACCTCTGGGAATCCAGTATTTGGCTGATTTTAAAAAACTTGCTCAGATCCATTTACTTGCTGAACACACGTATTTCTAATTACACAGCACCCTTCTTTCCATAGCTTCAAGGTAAATTGTTTTTTTTTCCTAGCTCTTGAACCTGCTACTGGAATTTGGCTAATGATTCTATCAATTCCAGCAGTCAAAGAAAACCAGCAGGAGGCCAGCAGTTTTAAAGAGAAGTGAATCAATCTGAGCTATGGAGTGGTAAAGGCTTGACAGAGCAGTGGTTTTATCTTCTAAAGCACAGAGCTGAACAATACTCAGGCTCCTGAGGAAAGTAATGCCAAACAGAATTACATCTTCTCTCTGCACAGGCAATATTTGAGGACAGGATTAGCTACAAGAAATCTGGTTGCATTCATTTGGTCAAGGATATGTGTCCTGAATGACAGAGGATTAACAGGGGCATTAGTCACAACTCTGAACACAGAGGGAATAAGGATATAGTCTGTTGAGTAGGAGAGGATGTTTCTGCATGCATTTATTTCCATTTATTTATTTGGCATGCTGTCTAAACCAGATCCAAGCTGGATCTCTCTCAGCTCTAGCTGGGTTTGATCACTGCAACTTCATGTACATCCAAGGCCCATTCCCTGATACTGGCTGCAGGATATACCCAGAGATGTTCTCCAGAGGTTTTTGTAGATTGTCTCATATGAAAGGAAGCAGGAAAGGGGCCAGGCTGGTGAGAACCTAATCCCACTGAACAACAGGGCAGTCTGTACCTGATTCCGTCACCTTCCGTAAGCAGCTCAGTGCCCCGTTGAGTCTGGAGCACTCCTCATCTCTGGCACCACATCTCTTCATTGTTTCCTTCACCTTTGACTCATTCATTTCTAGTAAGGCATCTAAGGTGAGCTCCTCTGGTATTCTCTGCAGAAAAACAGGATGATACTTTTGATGCACATCTATAGATAAGGCTGTCACTTGTTAGTCTGATGTACTGTAAATAGTGCCACTTCTCACTGCCTTCTCTGACTCAGGATTTACTCATTTTGGCAGTGCCTCTCCTAGAGCCCACTGGGTCAGTAGTGACCATGTAACAGATCTCAGCAGTGCTCAGCAGCTGTTCTCTCCTCCCTGCAGCATGAGACAAGTGTGTTCTGCATCACAAAGATGTTATCATAATTCTTTGGTATCTAAGTTAGGATTAGAGGTGATCAAAATATTCTTCTCCCCTTGTGGAAAGTTTTCACTCACTGTTTTTGAAAAGGTACTAATGAAAGCTTAACTTTTTCATTGAAATAGCAGTCAGAAACAAAACAGGCCTGAAACCTGAAAAAACTTCAAATAAGGATTTTTGCTTTTCAGCAGGGAAGTGGAAAAAAATAACAGTGAGGAAAATTACTTCTTTAACAAAAAAAAAAATGTTTTGACAAAGAGATAGTGACCTCCTCCTCAAGCCATTTTTCCTTTATTAGAGAACCAGCCTTGCTGTATCTTGCTTGGCAAGATATTTGTGCAGAACTCCTTGTACTTCTTAACGCACCCAAGCCTCCAGAGTGATAAGGTTTAAATCAGGCTGACACAAAAGTCAGGAGAGGCTTGAAAGCATGACATGATCTGGTATTTCCTGACACAGAACTGAGCTGTGTTGCCTTTCTCCTCCCCCATTCAAATGTTCCCAGTGCAAGTCTGCAGCAATTGTGGTAAATAAACAAAACCAGGATATTTAGCCCAGATACCCAGGAATTTCCCTGAAAGTTTTGCCTAAACAAAACTCAGTGCTGCCTACTCTCACAATGATATCACAAGTTGCACAATCCTTGGCCTCCTTCCTAAAGTTTCAACTCCTGGAACTGTGTTATATAAAAGGCTTTCAACTTCTATTTGAAGGGGAAGCTCAGAAGTGTGTCTCACTGTTTGGAAACAAAAAGCTTGAAATCCTCTAGATTCATAAACCCCACTTCCGACTATAAATCACATCTGAATGTTGCTGAATGGCCTTTAACAATCACATCTTTCTTAATCCACACTCAGGCCATTGAGATCTGAGGCATGACTTAGCTGTGACAGTGCTAGAAACAGCCCCCAGATTTGGAGCTCTGTAGGTGGTAACACAAAGAGGAATCACTTAAGCTTCCGTTTTTAGGAACTGTTGCATGGAGCAAAGAAAAACAAAAAATTACTAAAGGGCAGCAGCCTAAGAAATGCATCCTGCATCTGATGTCACATGCCCTGAACCAGATGAAACACAACACACAGCTGATCAGGGAGAGGCAAAGAATTTAAATGAGCAGCAAAGCACAAAGCAGGTCCATAGTAGAGCCTGAGTTCAACGAAGTTTCTTCTGTAATTACTATTAGAATAACAAAAGCACAGCTGTCCCACCTGGCACTGGGTAGTATTGTTCCTTTTTCTGCACACCTGCACCACCCAGCTGCAGGAGTAAGAGTGCCCCAGAAAGCTTGTTCTTGACTGACTTCCACATGGAAAAAATGCTGGAAGCACAAAGACTCCAATGAAAAGGCAGTACCAGCTCTGTTCTCCGGGGACTCCTAACCTGATAGCACACTCCAGAGGACAAAACTGAGATCATCTGAGCTGAAGCTGGGATGGGTTTCTACAACACAAATATTCCCTCATGAAGCCAGTACAAGTTTGCTCACACACACCCCCAGCCAAACCAGGCTGATGACAATAGGATTAAACCAAGTGTTACATGAGTGGTTTCCTCAGAACCCTCTGAATTCCTCTCCCCTGCATGCAGGCAGTTCACAGAAGCATCTTTGTTCAGCAGCATCACAAGGGTGGTTCTGTGGTGCACGTCAGCCTCAGAGGGACAGTGACAGGGCACACAGCCATGGAATGGGTGACAGCAGAGCAGGAAGACAAGCTGGCACCAGCCTGGGTGCCCCTGTGCTCTGGAGCAGGGAAGGTGATGCTTCCCATGAAGCATATGGAAAAGCCAAGGTCTCTGACAAAAACATTTATCCCATTTCATGCTTTTACACAGTCCTTGAGCAGGGGGGATTACAGCCATGTCCTTGAGTTAGCTTCAAAGGTTTCCTCCCCCCCACCACTCCCCACTAAGAAAACAACCCAGAGCACACAGCCACTGCCTTCAGCAGCAGCCTCACTCCAGGTCCCAGAACAAGCTCCTGAGCCATGTTACCCAGTGTCACCTCACTTCCCCATCCTAACCATGACTCCAGTGTAAGCAGTAACTTATTAGAGCTATTAGTGAGTCAATCAGTAAGTGGAAGGTTTTTTTTCCTTGGGAAAGCAAAGCTGTGTGAGCTCAAAACCAGTAGAGCTGCCCAAGGATGGTGGGGATGGGGTGTTGCAATATTTGTAGAGTAGGCCTGGGTCCTGCACAGCAATGTTCCAGAGTCTCACAGGTCCTTTTGTCCTTCCCAGAGGGGTGGACAAGCACAGAGAACTTTGCTGTCATCTTTGTCCCACAGCAGTCCGATGGCTAAACTCCAGGACCACCTTTTCTTCTGAGTCTGATGGTGTCCAGTGCTCTGCATCCCTGGTATCACTCACACAGGCACAAACCCTGACAAAGGGTCCAGCCTGCTGCTAGCCTGACCCCTCCCCAGCCCTGCATGCAAAGCCCAACCTACCTACTCTTTCGCTCAACAGTTTAATTTTAGAAAGACAGAATAGCAAGTTGTAGGAAAGTATAAGTACAGAAAAGGAGATTATATTTAAACAATCCCAATGACCTTGAGCTGGGAGAGCTCAGACTTTCTGAACCTGCTGCCAGCCCCCATGACATGTGACTAAAGAAATAAGCCTTAAAAGGGGGGGGAGGAAGGGGAAGTAAGAGGCTTTCTTTAAACAGCCACTCATGTGCTACACATATGTGGTGGCTTAATCTAAAACTGGTCAACCTGATCCCTGCAAGATTGGCCTGGTGTGATGAAGCTCTGAGTTAGCCTCCAGCCCATGTGATCATGATGAGGGTCACTAGTTCAGGGTGGTTCTTACAGCAGTTCAGTTGCTGGGGATGCTCTGGCTCAGCTCTGGAGTTGGAGGGGAGAACATCCCCTGCAAAGCACCCTGGCAGTGTCTGTCTCAGAGGAGCATGGGGTGGGCTCCAGCCCCAGCTGTGCAAGTGCAGCTCTAGGCCCTTGCAAAGGGGTAACTCCAGTCCTTAGCACTGGGGGTGAGAAGTGTGGCTCTTTACCTGCTCTCCATGGGCGTTGGGGCTTTAAAAAAATGCAGCTTAAAGGCTCTCATCAGGGCCAAGATCAGAACCATCTCCCTGGGCACACCTTGCCTTGAGAGCAGCAGGATACTATTCCAATAATATGGTCAGATTAAAAACAAAAAAAGAAAAAAAAGAAAGAGCAAGCAGGAGGGGACAGAACCTGCTTTCAATCTTTCAGCACCTCAAAACTGCCAACAAAATCTGAAGCCTTACTCACCACACGTTACTCAGCAAATGTGATGCTAAAAAGCCCAAAGCAGGAAATCATTCCTCTCTCCAACAGGCAAGAGGACATACAGACTGTGAACTTCAGGGTATGTGTGTTTAAAAGAGAGAAAAGTAAGCTGCAGAAGCCATCCAAAGGTTAGGCTCAATTAGTCAGGGTGAAGAGTTCACCATGTTGTAAGGAGGTCTTTAATCTTGTCTGGTGTCCAACTTAAACCCCTGAAACATGTCAAAAATGCTGGCATCTAACACAGTGGATGTGTTATTTTTGGTAGAGATTCCTCCTTACAGATGAGCTTATGGAGCTAATACTGCTGCTAGCACTCTGCAAAATCAGTCTGAACTGCTCCTCAACCCAGTAGACATGGCTCTTCCTATAGAGCTGGACAGTTGTCAAGACCCCAGATGCCTGCTCTTAAATCAATACCTTCTCTCACCACTCGTCCTCCCATACAGCACCAGACGCTGGAAGAGAAAGCCCATTACATAAGGTGCTTAAATTCCCACTGATAGCTCCAAGCAAGGCATGTAAGGATGCTCTCAAGAACATCTTGTGCCTGCTACTTGCTATTTTGCTTTGCTGTTCTGGTGTCTAGTGAAGAACGTGTTGAAAAATTGTATTATTCCATTTCTGGAGATTTTATGGGCATTCTGGAAAGCCTCTTACATAAGCTTGTTAGCTTGCATTAAGCTGTGAGTACACCCAGGCTATGGTTTCACCCAACATCTCCCTCTTCACTGTCTCCCCTCTCACCCAGCATGTGGGGTGGGGGCAGCTGACAGTCTCAGGGCATTCCTGTGAGTTTGCTCCCTGTGGCCAGGACAGCTGCTGTCACTTACTGCTCTGCTGGACAGATGGAGTGTTCCACTGCAGATCCTCAGGGCAGTGTGAGCCCTTTGCTGACCTCCTGCCCTCAGCCATTCGCAGTGACCACAGCTGCAAGGGCCACCTCGACCCCCTGGCAGGGAAGGAAACCCTGGCAGTAGTAGAGAATATTTTCCAAGAGCTGCTTACTCTGGGGAGGGGCATTCAGCTGGAACATGGCAATGCAGTTTTAGGTCCAGGAAGCCTGCAGGACAGAGTTAGTTTGCATACAGACAATTAGCACATTCAGGATCTGCTATCTGGCAGCCCAGGCAGAGCTGCTGCTGTCAGACCCATGGAAATCCCCAGCAAAGGGCCAGTCCTCACAGCCTGTGCACACAGATATGTGACAGAAAAAGATGAGAGGATACAGCTATGAAAACATGACAGGGTTAGACAGAGCTGCTGCTTCTGTTCCCCAAGTAGGGATGGACACACATAAACCCCCCACTCAATGACTGATCAGCATGATCTGCTACAAGGTGGATCACAGTCCATCCAAGAGCATCTGCCATGGTCTGATCCTGTGCACCCTGTGCCACTGCCTCATCCTGCCCAGGGGCAGCAGGACAAACAATTCCTGCTCAAAGCATCAGCCTTTCCTGCTCTGCTCCCCAGTGTGTCAAGTGCTCAGGAACCTTCCTGCTTACAGGACACGAGGCTTTGGCCTCAGTGCTAACTGGGGGATGAGACAAGCTGCACAAACAGGAGCTGTGACTAAAAACTGTATAGACTGGGAGTCAAATACATTCCCCAAGTGGAACAGCTGTAAACCAGACCCAGGCACAGGACTGCCCATACCAGGGGGGTTGGTACTCGCTGATCTTTAAGGTTCCTTCCCACACAAACCATTCCATGATTTTCTGAGTGCTTCACCTGCTCCCAGGCTCCCTGGTAGCAAAGCTCTGCTCACAGCCAGCAAGCCTTGGGGCAGGATTTGCCCCTCCCTGTGCACAACAGTTATCTCCTCTAAAAACAGCTTTCCAAACTTGATTGACTGGAACCCCTGCTGCGTGGTGAGCAGGGCTGGTTCAGACATGTTTCAGAAGATGATAAGGAGATGACTGTTCTTAAGTTACCTTTTGAGATAGTGACAAGTTACATCAGGAACAAATATAATAGTGATGTTTCTGGGAAGAATGACAGTAAAGACAGAGAGGAGATTTTTTCTGTAGTAGAGTAAGTAAAATAAGACAAGGAAGATTTTCTTAATACTTTTTTTTTTTTTTTTCTAGTAGACATGTCCCAATCCTGGAACCTAGTAAGAAGCTCTGGAAAAGACTTCTTCCAGCAGCCTAGAATAGGGACAGTGCTCTGTTCCCCTCTCCCAGTCCTCTTCCCATTCCTGACTCCAACTTTCAAGGGGAGCAGATCAGGGTTTTTTTGAGGTCCATTTTCAGAGCAACTTTTAACCACTGGAGACCACTACAGAGACTAAATATATCTTCTGTCTGTATGGTTCCCTGTCCTGCAGTTTCTAATTCTCAGTTCAAGTGTCTATTTTCCCAGTCTCAATCAACCATGTTTTAACCATTTATACATCATTTTCAGCATTAAGCTACAGGTGCTAATCAACCTCTAGGACTCCTACCCCAAACCAAGCACTCCAGCATTTCCTAGAAAAATCCTTACACAGAACAGCATTACCCCAGCTCCAAAGCAGAGCCTGCTCCACACTAGCCACCCTTTTCTACGATAAAAATCTGTCTGGCAACTGATTAGAGGAACAGTAACAAAGGAACAGGAACAGCACAAGCTGGGGTGGGGGTTCAGAGTTTCCTTACCCCTCAGAATGGTGACAGAGGGTGACACAGCACCTACCTGTGTCTCTGCCAGCTCCACACACAGCAGTCCCCTGACGCTGCGCAGCACCACGGGCTGCTTGCCTTCCACCTGCACGGGGGCTTCAGCTGTGGCCCAACGCCACAAACACTGCATTGTTGGTACTCTGATCTCCTCCACAACTAAAGGATTTTGCAAGCAGTCATTATTCTTGTTTTAAATATAGGCTTTCAAAGAGAGAAAGGAGCCCAGCAACAAGAGAAGCAATTCCAACAGTGAGAGCCTTCAGGCTTCACAGTGTGCGGGGCTGAGCAGTCACTGAGCAAAAATAGTCCTCACTCTGGAGCAGAGGAGTCAGCAGATATTCTGAATTAGAGCCGGGGCTCTATTTCTGACAGGAGAGCCTGGGAGCTTCTGTGCTTCCCTGCATGGCAGCTTTATTTGGGAGAGGAATGGGGGGGGAGAGAGGGGAGGGGAGGAGGGAGAGAGAAAAAGAGCATTGTTTCCCTAACTCCTGAGCTATAAACTGCTTGCAATTAGGTTGTTTTTCAGAGGTGTTATGCCACAGATTAGCCCAATCTTGAAATGTGCCCTTCAGCGACTCTAGAAATGCAAAGGGAATCAGAACAATTTTAAAAAGCAAAAAAAAAAAAAAAATTAACTCAGGCCTTTCTCCTGATCTGTCCCTGACAAGCCGTGAGCCCCAGCAGAGCCCTTCAGCTGCAGGCACCTCCTGCCCCATCCCTGCTGCTTCTAAAGAGAGCCCAGAGGTGGCCAAGGTTCTGCTGCAGCTCTTCTCCAGGACTCTTATCAGTACTTGGCAACTTCTCCGGCTAGTTTCAGAGCCTTAAAGTCTGAAGAAAAGAGGGCTATATGCCTATCATGAACACACTGTTACAACATCTCTGGGGTTTCCCTTCCCTCTGTAGCACTTTGTGGAAGCATTGAGAAGGAAACTCAGTATGACTGTCTTGGTTTTACAGATAAACTAAAAGCATCTTGGAGCTGGGAAGTCATTCCCCAGTGTATCTTGTACACCAGCCACAGAGCCAGGGACTCCTTGTGTTCAGTCTGACCTGTTCAGCAATCTCTTTAAAGGCTCCCTAACCACCTCTCCCCTCAGCCATGTCACAGACACTGTGCATAAAGCTAAGGGAAACTATTCTGTGTTTCTTAATGCCTAACCTATCGCAGCTCCTTCTGTCAGTGATTTCCATTTGAAAGTATTCAGCTGAAATGTGGTTCAGATGCTGTATGAAATCCAAGCAACTGCAGGAATGATCCCAGGAATGATCCCGTGATACCTGTTACATTTCTGAGAGACAGCTCATGGCAAACAGGCATCTCCCTGCACTGTGCTGTCCCTGCCCCAAAACCAGCAGTGGCTGCAGTGCAGTTTTCTAGGCAGAGTAATAACAGGACAAAAACCTGACTGTAAGAACAGAGCAGTTGGTTCCTAAGCCCAGCTATTTCCATTTCCCCCAGATTCCTGGCTGTTCCAGCAGTGCCTTCTCAAGAGTAATTTGAATGGCCCGATGGGTGTTGAAGTTCTCCTGTCCAGCTAATAGAAATGCTACAGAGGCTGTCTGCAGCTGCATGAAGTGGATGCAGAACTTTTAGAAAATAACCATACATTTGGAATCACAGAGGAATTTAAATGCTTTGTGCACCTCTTTTATATTTGTGTCCCAGAGAGCAGAAGGAACATAGCTCATATGCTTGGGGGTAATAGCAAGAGAGCATGAGTAAAAATAATAAACAGCTGGAAAATCTTTTCCTGCCATTAACCAGATCTGAATCTGGTCATCCTTTTTAGTGACCACACATAGGGAAGGGCAGTCTCAACCCTGTTTGGTCCTGGAATTAGCAGGATGTGGCAGATTTAACTGTCCACCTCTTCCCTTCCCCCAGTTCTGCAGGCATCACAAAGGATTTCAAAAAGAGCTACAAAGACATTCTTTTAGGCTCAGGCAATTCCAGTAACCTTAGAAACCAACAATAGTTGGGAGCCTGGCAGTTTGGCCACAGCAACAGAGGGCTTTTCTGTTCTGTCTTTGTCACTGCTGCACCTTAGCTGTGCTACCCAAAACCTTGCTGGGCTGGAAAGCAATATCCAGCACCACATTCAAAATAAACAGCAGTAAATAAAAGGAACAACTCGGTCCTGAACTCATCCTGTTTCACCAGACTGCTCAGTTACATCAGGACCAAACTGGAAAACATCCATTAAATGTGCTGAATTTTTTTCTCAGGCTGATTCCTGCTGAAGTCAAAGAAAATTTTTGCTTGTGTAAGGATCAAAGGAAACTGAACGAGAACACTGTGATCTGGTCTGCAGAGCCAAAAATGGGAAAAAGAATGGAAAAAGCCTTTTCTGCTTTGTTTAGCCATCAGTAGACTGAGCTGTTCTGATGTTTCCATTACCATCACACTGAAATGAACTGTCCCTAGTACAGAACAGCATGGGGAAGCCATGCACAGCCCAAACCCAAGGGAACAATCTGTTGTCAGTGTCCTGCAGTCATGGAATTCCCAGAGTCCGCCTAAATGTGGCCACAATTTCAGGTTCCTCATTAAAAAAACTAAATAAAAGGTGCAAGAAACAGGAGCTGGGGACCTTTGTTTACCTGGTCATTTATGGTTCCAGGAGCAGTGTCAGATTATTCTGTGCAGTAAAGAGGCTCCAAGTGATTTGCATGTTAAGAATTTGAAGTGCAAAACTCAGAATGAGCCATAGTCTGTGAGTGTGAACAGGTGATGTTGACCACCTGGGAGCCCACCACAGAAAGAGTTTTTCATTCCATTCTTTCATACTGATGCAGTTCTCCTTGGTATCAGTTTGAAACAGAGGTTTTACTCATGGGGGGTGTGTGTATAAACAACAAAACCTCTCTTGTTTCCAAGCAAAGACTCCCACCCAGTCAAAATCCATATCAAAATCCACCTGCCCATTACTCAGTTGCAGTCCACTTCATTTTGCAGTCTTAAGTGCTCTGTGAGGTTACACAACCCTTCAAAACTCTCATTCTTGGACAGACTTGTAAACTCTGACCCCTTTTGCAAGTCCAAGTTTAGAGGGACATGGTGCTATTGGCTATTTTTGGATCTGCATTGATTTTAGAAACAAACAGGCTGTAACATTTTTGTCCATTTGCTGGATACATCAGTGCACAACACTGTGACTCTTGGTCCTTTTTTTTGGTTAGTACTGGACATGGAATATAGCATGGTCCAGTACTATTATTAGCTAACAGTCAGGGATTAAGCCAAAGGTCCCTCTGTACCCACACACTCCCACCTTGCCTGAAAGTAAATTCAGGGAACTTAAGGGATGTCTGGACAGGGCAGGAAGGTTCTGTGCTGAAGGTTCTGTGCTGAAGGTTGTCTTCCTCTTACCTGTACAACTTCTTTCCTCACATTGACAATGTCCAACCAGTCATTGAATCTTGGGTAGCTGTTGAGCTCTGCTGTCCTGTCACTCAGGGGCACACTCAGCTTGCACTGCCGCTGTCTGCGGATGTAGTCAATCAGTTTCACCTGTTGGGATCCAGAAAGTAAAGAGTTAAGTTCCTTGGGATAGATTTGTGCCTTCCTGGGCAGTGTTTGTACACCCAGCCAAGGGGATGCTGGTTGTGACTGGGGTTCCTTCATGGCATGAAAGTGACATGCTGTCCTCCCCCCAGCACCTTTACAACATTCCAGCAGAAGGCAGGACCTGGCAGAGCCCATCCCTGCAGGACTCCTCTCTAAACCACATCACTGTACTGGATGGTTCTTGGAGGTCAGTTCTGTTCTTGCAGCAGAACCACCAGTTCTGGGTCAGGAGGAAGCCAGCAGCTGTTGGCAGAGCATTTCTTGCTGTGCTTCCTGTAGAGTTAGCCAAGGGTTTTGTTTCATGAGCAGTTCAGCTCCTCACAACTGTCAGGTGTAACAAGGTTTGTCTGCCCACACACTTGTGAATTCAGACAGAAGTGTCACAAAGTTTGAGATTTGTCAAAAAGTGGATTAATAAAAGAAAAGTGATCTGAACTCTTTGTGCACTGGCTGCAGAAACGCAAAGCTGTGCTACCCTTAGATGTCCAAGAGGCCTCAGCCCATCCCTTTGTATGTACACTGACCACCCAGCTGAGATTAGAGGAACCCTTTAACCATAACTTACCATAACTTCCTAGCGTGGCTCTGGAGCATCAGACCTAAAAGAAATTACCTTGGAAATCCCACTCAATCGTTCTCAGTCTCAGTACCCCTTTTTATAAAAAGGGGATGATGACAGTACTTCCTTTTTTCCACCCTTGGTCTACTTTCTCTGGTCAGGCCCCATGCTGCAGGGCAGGGCAGGCTCAGCAGAGGCCTGGGCACCACTGATCCATGTCCTCAGTCCCAGTTAGGGCCACACCAGTTGGTCCTCAGCACAGTGCCATCTGCTTGGGTGACTGCCTGGCTCCTGAACAACCTGCAGCCTGTTCTGCCTGGACTGTTCTCTGCTGTCAGCTCTCCTACACCTTCAGCTGTGCACAGCCCTGCACTACATGTGCTCAGAAATGAGCTTGGAGATGCTGTTCCAGGTGTTACCCTGCTAAGTGCTGGCTTTACATGTTTCCCACTCCTCATTGTGCTTTTTCCCTGCTTGGTGGCTGTGCTTTGGTCATCCCAATATGCCAGAAGTCAGCCTGCATAAATCAAAAATAGCTTCCCAGAAGTGCAATAGATATGTCATGGAAAGGGGAAGGAAGACTGAAATCACCCAAACCTTCTCTTTTTCTGGAGGCCATTCCAAGCAAGGTTCAATGATGATGTGCACAAACTGCAACCACAGAATCCAGCCAAGGCAAACAAGTCAGCTGCACATCAGTAAGCTGTGGTATGTAGAATTCCCAGGGTGCTGTGGCACGTTACTGCTCCTTCCCCCAGGTCACCTCACCCCTTCCCCATTCCAGGGCATACCTCAAGGTTGGTGAGCACTCAGGGAGAGAAGTGAGATTGTTTGCACATGATTTTGAACTGGGTACAGCCAGTTGTGACAGGCCCACGTGTCAAAGCAGCAGCTCAGCTCCTCAGCCTGGCTCTGTAACTTTAGTGCAGCACCTCTCATCAGGCAAGATTTATTTTCCTGGAAAAAGGAGGAGGTACCAACATACTCTACAAAGCTAGAGCACCATGCTTAGTTATATGTAACACTAATTATATGAAAACTCCTTAAAAGTAGCACACAAACCTGTATAAAGCAGGGAACTGCAAGCACTGACAGTGGCAAGAAAAGGTATGGGAACAGGTTTCAAAAACCACAGTGGAAGGCAAGGAGGACTTAACATCTATTTATAAACTTTTTTAGTAAAAGAAAAAGAAACTATACAAAACGTGTGTGCCCCCCATTATCCTCTCCCAATCTGCAGTCACCAGGACTGCTGCTCTGAGGAGGGATATTCTTGAGGCACATTCCTCACAAAAGTTCTCACCAAATCAGTGTAACACCAGAAGAATCACATCTAAGGAGTTAGGACCTTGGCTCCAGGGGGCCAGGTTCCACTCCCAGCTCTGCCACAGACCTGCAGTCTGACCCTGAGCAGGTTCAGAGAGCTGTCTGCTTTCCATGCAGCACTGGGCTCTGCCTGCTTGGCTCACACAAACTCCCTGGAGCTGGCAATGTCTTCAGCTATTTTCATATTGCTTTAAAAAATACAGGTTTGAGTATTTTCACTTGACAAGTCTGATCCAGAGGATAAACTCCTAAAAGGATACTGATGGAAGGTACTGTATGCAGCATAGAATTCAACGTCAAATTTCTTCTCTGGGATTTAACAAAATATAACTCAAAAATGGAGGAGCAGGTCTGACAGTAGAGATGTGAGCATCTCAGATCACCACCTCTGCTCTTCCCATGATCACTCCTTTGCCTTTACTCCTCAAGTTCAAATTTGTTTTCCCCACGTCCTATAAATAGTGTATTTCCATTCTCTTCCCACCCTACATGCACCACGCTTCTCCCCTAGGATGAATGTAATTTTGTTATTTCCTGCCTAGAGTTTTAACTAAACTACATGGCTTGGCTTTAATAGCTGAGCTGTTGCAAAATCCTTTTCTGAGAATATAATAAAACTTCTGGGTTCAGTGACGCACATAAAAACCCACAAACAACATGCAGGTCTCCAACCACAAACTAGACAGAGAGATAAAGCCAGTAGTAAGCTGTTCACTGCCTGCTTGCCAGGCAGCACATCCTACTCATCACAGATGGCAAACCCCACAACAGAAGCAGTGATACTCCAACTGCCTGAAACCCACAGAGATGGGAACCAGCAAGAAGAGACAGGATATGGAGCAGCTGGGGGACAGGGCTGCTCACAGGGTGTGCTCCAGCAGAGCCCTCCTCTCTGTCTGCTGAACCTGGGGGCCAGGACACCCACTTCTCATTTGCTCCAGGAGCTGCAAGGCATGGACCTAGGTGCTCACGGATCTCCTCCTTCCAGTGCTTTTTCCAGGAACATCCCTTTACAGCACGTGTGAGACTCAGGCCCAAGATGTTTGGGCAAACCTGTCAAACCCAAGTGCCAGCTGAGATTCTTTCAGAATATCAAGTTTGAAACCCAGTTTGATTGGCTCATAGATTTCGCTACCAAATGCCACGTTCTCACATTTTCACAAAATGTAATGTTCTCCTCACTGATGCCTATGGCTTTTCTTGATGACTTGAAACATATGCAATGTTTAGAAGAGGGTTTTTTGCAATATCCAAACCAAACAATTGTCATTATTCCATCAACAAATCAAGCACATGTTCAAGAGCAGATCCTCTTTCTCCTGTCCCAGGAGATGAAATCTCAGGGAGTCTGGCAGCACTTGAAAAGATGATAAATAGGAGCTTACACCAGTGCTTCCAAGCCTACAACCACTTAACTGCCTTGCAATTTAACAAGCTGGTGGCTGAAGTTTTAAAAGGATCAGATCAATGTATGACCCAGCTCTCACATGTGGCTAAGAGAAATGTAAATCATCATTCCTTCAAACAGGAATTAATCAGGAACTCCTCTATTAATCACCTGCCAAGAAGAGGACCCAGAGGGCAAGGCTGCACTCTTTGAAGCATCAGACAAGAGCTGCTGCTGCAGGACAGTGCACCAGCTGGGTCAGTGTCTTGCACAGTGAGGGAAGTTCTGCATTGCTGCCTCCTGAAACAGAAGACAAAACTTCTGATCATGGAGTTTATCTGCATGGGACACTGGGGAAAGTACCAGGAGTAATTTTAGGGCATCAGTGAAAGTGGGCTCACTTCACACCTCAGCTGCCTTACCTATTTTCCCCAGTGCCACTATACAGACAAACCCTAAGTCAGACTCCCCCCAAAAAATAATCTTGAGCCACCTGAGCACTGAAGAGAACATAAAAAGGTCAGAATCTGACTTGCCAAATTTGTCTTTAATGTCATGCTCAGCAACCACGTGAGAAACTGATAAAGATCTCAACAATCATTCAGAGACAGCCGCAGTGTGAGTGTACTTCAGGACACTTTTTCAAAGTCATCTGAGTTAAAAAAGAAAAGTGCAACTGAGTTGATCCATGCAAAGGCAAGAACTGAAATGCAGCAATGCTCAGTGTGTCCAGAGCAGAACCTGCCCTGGAATGCAGCAATCAGGGAAGTTACTGTTTGTGGTCAGAGTGCTGTTGAGCCTGCATGTGAAGCCAGAGGAGACCCAAAGAAATCCATGAGGATGAAGTACCTGACCAGAGAAGGAAAGGCCACAGAACCACGTTGCAGAAAAAGTGCTGAGGTTCTTCAGGTCTGTTCTGCAGCCTGTGCACAGAGCCAGGAGCAGATGGATGGAGGATCACAAGACACAGCTTCTAGTCTCAGCTCAGCCAGGATCTGCAGGCACAGGGCAAGGCACTTCAGCAGGCCTGGCTGCCCAGTCAACCATCCAGAACAGATTCAAAGGAAGTCTGCAGTACCCTTTAACCAACAGCAAACCGACTGTACTTGCAGCTCCTGTGGGCCACACAGCCCAGCACTGAGCTGGTTTCAAGCAGCTGACTCATTTGCATGCCCCCGGCTAGCCGGGTTGTTACCATCATCTGATCACAGCATCACCACGCAGCAGCTGAAGTCTCAGGAGCTCTCATTTCCCTCTGTGTTCAGAGGACCTGCTTGTTGCACCTACAAGTGTAAAGATACCTGTGTAACAATGTGGACTGTTCCAGGACAGGGAGAACCAAACCAAAGCTGTTACTGCCTGGATAAAACCCCATCTGCCTGGTGAATCCGTGAGTGGGTCTGTACCCTCTGAACAGGACATATGCTCATTTTGCAGTGAGAACTCATCCAGACCTGTTCATAGAACATTCCGTTCGACCACACAGAAACCCATCCTTCCCATCTGTGCTTTCACTGGGAACACTCAGATAATGCAGGAGTCAGCTGGAGTTTTATCTCCCAAACCTCCCCAAAGTGACCGAGCCCCTGCAGGGTGTCCGGCTGAGAGGACTTTTGGTTTTCCTTATAAAAGGAAAGGAAATAGTTTCTCAATGTGCTGCTGAACTGAGCCCTGAGGAACAGGAACCAGCACAAGCCGCCAGAACAGCGTACAGACAAGGTATGCTTTGGGGGAATTAAAAAATAGCCTTAAGAGAAACTAGTAAATAGAAGCACAGAGAGGCAGAGGGACAGGGAGCTGGAACACCAGACAGATGGATTTTCCTGTGAACCTTCAGTCCTGCCTGAGGCTGACACAATAGCCACTGCCCAAACACTACAGTATGTTATTTCTGCTTTGTCAGATGATGCAGACAGCATAATTTCTGGGTCACTTGGAGGCCACATACCACCCCTTTTTTCTCCCCTCCTTTCTTTTTCACAATCCCAGCAACTGAGAGCTGTAAACACCCAGTTGAGGCCTCCCCAGCTAAGACTGAGAGGATGAAGCTGCACAGTCAAGTGGTTCCCTGTGCCTGATAACATGATTCTCTCAAAAATTTCACCCTCAGCTCTCATCAGAGACAGATAGGGAAACACCTTACACCCTGCTCTGTCTGAAGGAATTGCTCCTATAATGAAGCACTTTATTGCCCAGGATGCTCTCCCTAATCCCAAGGCTTTTTTCACCTTTCTCTTCTCCTTGTCTTCCCAAACATCTCCCTTTCACATTTATTTCTGAAGCCTCTATAAAGCAAAATACATTCACAAACCTGCCTCTTCCATCCCCTCAGGTACTGGCTGGGGAATAAGACAGATTAACAGCTTGTTCTCTGCAGCACTTAGACTTACTAGCAGACGAAGGGAAAGAAACAAAACACAGCAAAATCAAATCAAAACTTAAACATTTTGCATGTGTGCCCAAAAATTACTTTATGAAGAAATATGAGAAATCTGAGCCTGACTTTCCACTCCAATTGGGGACTGGAAAAAGGTTTTTGCAGCAGGAAAATTCTCTCTTCCATGCAGAACTCCTGACTGCTTCAAGATTCAGAAGATTCAGAAAACAATCCCAAAGCATCAGCCTGCAGAAGCCTTTCTACAATGTCATTTAGACACTTCTTCTCCATCCCATTTGTCTGCCAAGCTTTGCAATTTCTTACATCTTCCACTTCTCATGCTATAGTCTCCTTAGCAAACACTCTTCCAAATATTTCTTCAGCAGCCCTTTAGCACTGCATGTGCTTAGTTAGGTCCCTTTTGTCTTGAAGCATCTTCTCGAGTATCCGCTGGAGGGTAAGCTGAGCAGGCTCTGGGGCTCAGCCTTTCTGCTCCACCTCCTGCCAGACCAGAGGGGCTCAGCTCAGCAGCACTGGCAAGAGATGAGAAAAAAAACCGTGACTGCGTTGGAGAAAATAAAAAGCCATTGTGAGCATCCGGCATGCTATTTTGTGATGGAAATACTCCCCCCTCCTAAGGAGCAGGGGCAAGACAAAGGGATTCTGTGTTGCATTTTTCTGCTTTCTAAGGGACAGTTCTAAGTGCTGGATACAAAGTTATCCCTTAAGCTTTGAGACTTTTCACTGCAGCCACCAACTCTTTTGTCTCACAAAGGTTACTCGTAGTTTTTTCAGACTTATTTCATTGATGCCATACTCGATATCAAATATTCCCCAACACTCCATATAAACATTTGTTTCTAGGAGATCAGATTTTACAGTCAGAAGACCTTTACACTTACAGAATGATCAAAACACACAGGGAGGCCCCTGACAGGCACTGGCTTTCCATGGTTTCCCAGATACTCACCTCAAAAGTACAGCTGTTACTACAGGGAGGGGGGCTTCTGACTTCTGGGGTAGTTTTTGTTAATTATTTTCTATTATTATTTCTTGCGCTGAAGATGGAGAAAGGAGATGGCTGAGAAAACCATACTTTAAAAAAAATATGTCAACTATAGGAAATTGCTTAACTGGAATGTGGCAACTTGCCACATTCTCTCGAACTGTCTTTTTTAAACAGCAAAAGAGCTTTATTTTGATAAATAAAGCTGTGAGACTGCATATTAGGAATGTCATTAACAACAAAACATACTAAAACCCACCCTGTTCAAAACCCTTTGAACCTATAGAGCAAGCTTCCTTATTTCATATTTTAAGAGGAAAAAAAAGCCACCACACCACAACTTTGATATGTTGTGCCATGCAGGGGGCATAAGAAATGTTTCAGTTTGCTCATCAGTTCTGCAGAATGCTTCTGGAGCACTGTGTGTGCAATATGCTGAGTCACAAAATACAGGAATAAAAAGTCTGTGGAAGCACTGCTGAGATTCAGCTGCCAGGCAGAAAGCAGCTCCAGAGAGACTCCTAAAACAATTCAGAAAGAAAATGGGAGTCAGTGGATTGAAGGAGTTTTCTTTATCTTTCCTCTAGGGTTGGGTATGTCATTGGTAAGTGGGAATCCTCCTAAGTTTGCTTCTCTGGTCAGTTCTCTTTCCTCCTCAGAAAACAAACATGTAAATTCCCCCTCCTGCTGCATTCCACATCCTCAGGTCAGCCTGGAATTCCACATCCCAGTCTGGAAAATTTCTGTGAACTGCAGGTGACTTCCAGGTGGGCAGACAATGAGAGGGAGCAGAGAGCCTGGACCAAGGTCTGGGATGTACCTCCCATTGGGCACACCTCCCCAGCCCCCCTCTCTGCTCACATCCTGGGGAAGCACATCTCACAATTAGGCTACAGTACAGTGAACCCAGAAATTCCAATTCTGCCCGAGGTAGCCTCAGCTGAGAATGAATCCCTTCTCCAAACCACTCCCAATTTCCTAATGCAGAAGTACTCCTGGTATATTCACTTTGCTGCTTGCAATAGGATAAAGATTGCTAAGCTTTAACACAGTTTGAGAAATTTATTTCTATGCAATTAGGAATGAGGGAGAACAGGCAGCAAATGACCTAAAATACACAGGAGGACTTTCCTGCAGTGGTTTACAGGTAGAAAATCCTCTCTGAAACCCCAGGACCATCCCACTGTAGGAGTCAGTGTTTTTGTAATGAGGGTGAAGGACTAGTTTAAGTTTGGATTTAATGGGGGATATGGGGAAATGCTATGAAGCAGAAGAGTGGTGTTGCTGAAAGGCTTTAGTTGTTGGCTTTTTCCTGATTCTGTTTTGAAGTTACTGAGGTGAGCACCATGCATAAGCTCTCCTGCTTTACTCTGCTATAAAGCTGCTGGGTTTCTTTGACTGTGTGCTGAATGTTTTGTACTGGACTGGTTCTCCTTCCTTCCTACCCTGCAGGGACACGAGCAGAAAGAGTGAGGCAACAGGAAGAGTAGGAGTCACCTATACAGAGAGAAAGCAGGATGTGACCTCTGTTCCCTAAAGAGGGCAGAAATGGTCAGGTCATGATATCCAAGCTGGTGGCTCCCCAAAGGCTGAAGCTTCACTGAAGTGAAGCTGTTTATCTTGAGTTAGAAACTGTGATTTTAATGACAGTGGTTGAGGAACTGAACTGCAAAGAACTTGGTGACTATTCTGATGGACTCCTGCTAAACAAAGCTACACTCCAGTACTTGAGGGAGCTTCAGTCTGAGCTTATAAATACTGGTGCTGCTCCTACCTGAGAGCATCCAGCTCCTGCAGCCTTGGTGCTCAGCTGTGTAGGCCAGTGTCTGGAAACCTGAGTGACCTGTTTGTCCAGCTCAGAGGCAACCCTTCCCCACTCGGGCTGGCTGCCCTGTTAAACTTTGCCTTTTAAACTTAACAGCCTATGACATGGGTTTGTTTCCATGAGCTGCAGGAGCCCCTGTTTCCTGGGGCAGCAAACAGATCAGCAGCTGAACAAGGCAATGAATGTGAATTGCCATAAGGGTCTCATCCCCAAAATCAGACACTGAGCTGCACAAAGTATCTTTTCAGCCCCCAACCTGAAAAACTGCTTTACTGGCATGCAGCAGAGTGTAGCTGGGGGTTTTACTGCTGGTAGCCAAGCACCCTGACTGTGTGCCCCACTGTGCTGGGGCTGTACAAGCCCCAGAGATGGTACCCCAGTGCCAGAAGTTCATACTTTGAGGACAGTGATTCATCTAGCTCAGCCTCTTTAATTGCACATCTAGGAGACCACACCAACAGCTTCTGAACATGCCTGCCTTCAAAGCCAGGGCTGTGGGTGAGCTTGGCTCTGAAGGATTTCTAGGAGTATCCTAGATAATAATAAAATATAACAAAAAAAGCCTTGCAGTTAAGATGACCAGCTCAGTTAGTGGTAGTTAGGATGAGTGAACTCAGTAGCTGCTCCCACACAGCATAACCAGGTTGTGAGGCCAGGGGTGAGTGCTCAGGTCACTGAAGTCAGTATGGGGCCACTGCCACCTCGTGAGGGAACTGCACGTGTTGTGTTCAGCTCTGGCCTTGCTGAAGCAGTGTGAAAAGTGTCAAAAAGTGTGGGGAGTTCAAACCCACACTGAGGGAAGGCCAGGGTCTGTACTCACCACATCTCGAGACTGAACAGGGAAGCTCCCACTGCTGTTGCAGAGCACAGTGCTCCTTGTGCTGCTCTTCTGGAGGGGCCCTTACTTGGCTTGGTCTGGGTGACTGCTGAACCAGTTCCTTCCAATGCTTCAGCTCTAGCTTGCTGGTCCTGTTCAGCTGAAACACTTGGGTATGAAGCTAAGTAAAACTGACCTCGAGTTTGTTTATGCTTTCAAAGGGTATATGTTCTATGCTGGAAATGAGTACCTCTAACCAGCCTGACTCTACTACAATAATAACTGGAAATGAACTCTGGACCATCAGCTCCCAGCCACTCTGGCTTAGATCATGTTGCATAAATAACAGCCAGGTCTGGGGGAGGGGAACACTCAGTGACACACAGCAACCTGCCTTCTGCTGCAAAGGCAAACACTCTTCTAGCAGCTGCACAAAGCTTCAGACCAGTGATGATCTGCATGGACGAAAAAGAGAGGAAAAAGCTTTTGGGTTATGCAGCAAGGGGAAGGAAAGGACCAGGCTATACAGCAAACAATTCTATAGTTTCACTTGGGCTTGAACCTTGGGACTGGCAGATAACCTGTAGGGAGTTTGCTTCAGATTGGCAGTCCAGAGAAGCAATGCTAAGGCTCCATTTCTCTCACAGCCATACCATCTCTAACAGCCACTCCAAGGGGAGAATTACAACTGCACTTTGACTGCACTAAGTCCCTTCTTATCCCCTTATTCCCTGTATCCCAAATTCTAAGCAACACCAGGAGTTCCTCCAAAATGTGTCTGCCCTAGGTACTTGCCAGCCAAGGTTAGAAAAACAGTGGCCAGTGACAGAGCTCTGATGAATAAGGGGACTGCTTTCAGTTCCTTCCAGCCAGACTGCCATGTGCTCAGCTTTCACTAACAGCATTAAAAAATTCTCCTTTTGTCTTTGGTTATTCTGGAGAATGAGGAAGGATAAAAGTTCATGGGTTGAGTGTAGGCAGTCCTCCCTTTTATTGCAGGTGGGGAATGGTAGAATACACAACTTCTCACCCCAACTGTTCACTCTGAGGAGTCCTTCAAAACATGCTGACACTTCCAGTCCATCTACACAATAAAACTAAATCAGTCTTTTCCTTCACAAAAGCCTCATGACAAATGATGATCTCCAAGGAGATACGAGTGCCAAACTGTCTGCTGGTCTCTTGGGGGCTTTCCTGGACCTCGCTGAACATAATTTCCCAAAGTCAAACATCTGCACCTACCCACTGAAAGAATGCATGGTGTGGGTAATGGTAGTTACTTTCCTACATACTATTCTTGACTCCAAACTATACTACATAGTCCACTTTCAGCCTCAGAAAGATTCAAGCTCTTCAAAATGCAGGTAAATACCTTAACTGGACTTTAAAGCACTCCTGTAATCATCCCAGTGGCAAAGATTTTAAAGCTATGTGTAACCAAATTAAATCTTTATACAAACAGGGCTCTGAAAATTATTATATTCCCCTTTAAGTCCAGTTATAAATGTCACCCCAGGCAATATGATAACATCCCATTTTGTATTTGGTTTTTACAACTACAGAGTCTGGACAATTTCTGCATCAACTTTTATAGATTAGATGCACAGAGGAAGTCAGCCCAGGATTTGGTTCTTTAACATGCATATGGGAAATAAAATCAGAGTAAAGTCATCGATCTGATGTCAGATAGAGCCTTCCATGGTGTATCCTTCCTCCATATACACCATTAACATTCATGCTTCAAAATGAAGGCACATTACTGTCCTCTCTTCTGGAGCAGACCACAAAGCTTCAGCTGAGATGGATTTCTCAGTATGAATCCATCAAGTGAAGCAAGATACCACCAAGAACCTGCAAAACTATTCTTTTAAATCCTGCACTGAAAGGAATTTGACAGAAGGAAGAAGGAAAAACTCATCTTCAAAAGTACTTACTAATTTTCCAACAATTAATGGAACCTGAGTTGCATCTACAGCCTGAACACTCAACATTAAATACACACCCAAGCTTATGCTGATGGCAAATTCCAAATAAGCCTAATAAGTACCTGGAACAAGGTATCCATAGATGACAGTTCTGTAAAACTGATTATAGATCTTCAAACTTTACTGGAGAGGCTGTGGATTCACTGAATGGCAGGGGTAATTGCTGGGAGCTGACAGGTACAGGGGGGTGGAGGCAGGCTGGGCTGCTGCCCTGATGGAGCTGTCTCACAGACAAGTTGGGCTGGACTGGAAAAAAAGTAATGTTGCTAAAACAAGCAGCCAATGAGATGAAAGAAGGGGTATCTTATAGATGTAAAATTTTCACCACCTTAAGGGACTGGTGAAATAAGAGAGAAAGAATCCTCTGTATTCTAAAAACATCCACTTTCTCAGTTTATTATCCTTTGCTATTTGAGTGCTGTTTTTTTCTACATTGCCCACTCAAAAAACCCCTCACTTCACATCAGGCTAAGTCTGAAGACAATACAACAGCACTTGTGTTTAAATAGCTGGAGCTTCAAGTGAGGGTCAAGGCCATGCTGTTTAAGGTATTCAACCTTGAAAGGCACTTCTAAGGGAGCCAGCAGAGACCAGAGCTAAATTCAGCTCTTACCCTAGTTTAAACTGCTTCAGCTCCTTTGTTTTCAGCACAGTCACATTCAAGTTCTGCTATTGTAAAGGCAAGTGGGCTCACATAACCCAGCAGTCCTCTCATGTCAGCTGGATAACCCCAAGGAACACAAGTGGGGTCCTAAGTTAAAGCCAGCTTTGCTACAGATATGTCACTTTAGCAGGCCAAGTGTTCCATCAGGTGATAGGGCTGTAAATAATTCACCAGCAACCCCATAACACTCCATTAAAACCTACTGAAAGAAGATCTAATTAAATTGTCTCTGAAAGAACAGATAATGATATGAAACTGTGTAAAGAGCAGATGGCAAATAGAAGCTCATCAGAACATGTGAAAATAATTTAGAAGAAGGTGGCTTTATCTGTGTGGGGCTGTAGTGATCACCACCCTGTCTGATGCTGGCTCTGGCTGCTCTGGAGGTCATTCCTCCATTCTGCCTTTGGGCATTTGAAGTGACAGCAAAAAACTGGCTGTGCTCATGGGAGGCATTTGGACACCTGAAGACCAGGTACCTCATCTCTTAGGCAGCCAGGTTAGAAAAGATTTGCTGCATCTTTTAGTGATGAGCAGCAGACAGCAAGCAAAATGAGGAGCTGCAGGAGTCGTAGCAAGCAAGCACCTGGTAGCCAGTACTATAAACTTGGCAAGGCCATTCATTCCAAAGCTGTGTATCTACTGAAAGGCATGTCTTGTGGGTTAAATAGTAGTTGGAAATACATTACAGGAACATAATAACTACCTTGCTGCAAACCATATGTGCTTTAAGCTCACAGCAGATGTTCTCCATGCATTTCAACCTGTGAGGAAAGAAAGAACTCCATTTCTTATCTCATACCCAAAAACAGATATGTACATCAACCTGAGATGAGGAGTTCAGTATAATCTAAATCTAAATCTAAAGTAGTTCAAATGTGCATCACCCAGGTGAAGGTTTTGCAGGGAAGCCCAGCATAGAAGGTGCAGGCTCCTGTGCTCTGCAGAATGAGGTACAGCTCATAAGGAGGGCAAGAACCATGTGTGATGGTTTTACACTACTGCTTCCAGTAAGGCAGACCCCCAGAAATAAGGCCTTTCTTGTCCATCAGCTGAAGGGCAGTGCAAGATAAAATCAAGGTTCATCTGTCTCTTAGAGATGTGCCTCTCTTCTTGTTCTCCTGCCTGAATAGAGTGTCACTACTTTAGGTCTCTCAGCTGCCATTAAAGAGGAGGGATGTTGTAATCTTAATAAATACAGACTGTAGCATGTTACAGACCATTGCAGACTGCACTGCTGGGATGTCACAGTGCAGGACCCAAATCCTGCTCTACAAATAGGTCAGCCTTGGACAGCCAGGCAGCAGCAGACATGCTGTGGAGGCTCACAAGATACAAACACCCTAGCCTAGAAGTCTTGCTTATTTCTGTCAGGGATAAGTTGACACACACCTCTAGGTTGGGTCTCTCTCACCAGGCACAGTAAAACTCAGCTGATATTTTGAGGAGCAGAACAAAATTATGGTAAAGAGGGGGACTGGGATGATGGTAGAAAATTGAGTGGAAACTGCTCCAGTATAATCTCAATACTTAAAAAAAAGTTAGCAATACTGACACTACTGACACCCAGAAGAATAGCTCTTGCCCATATACGCCCACATTAGAGGATGCAATACTCAAAATAAATCCTCCCTTCCTCATACAGAGTTCATGCCAGCCCTCAGCCACAAATGCATATTTATAAGCCAATTTGCCAGCACTTGGAAGCAACTTTGAGGATATGTTGCTAACTACCTTCCCCATTCCTCAACAGCAAAAGCATAAACAAAAGTGGAACTTAAATCAACACTGAAAGATACTACAACAAAACTCTGGCAGGTACCCAACCACACCATTTCTAGACAGATTTGGAAGACAGCCTTTCAAGTGGACAATGGACATTAAGGAAAGAGACTTTTCCAGTCATTCACTTGGGAGTTAGCTGCTGGACGTGGAACTGCAATGGCAGGGGCAGTGTGATCCTCAAATTCCCAGAGACCAAGCAGGAAACACTTCCTGCTTTGGAGTCAGACCCTGAGCTAACGTAGATGGGTCCCATTTCACATGGATCTATGTGAAATCCTTACATGAGGAGGATCTGAACCCTCTTGAGTGAAAGTGTGTGTTGTGTCACTGATATGATCAACTAAGGAGGCTGCTTTTATTTTGCAAATAATCTTGTACCTCAGCAATTGCACAAATGATCTGGGAGGCTCCTGAGAGCAGAGCTGGGGCACTGCCACTGACCAGCCTGCCCCTTTATGCCCATCTCCAGCTCAGCCTCTGAGCTATGAAAGGTCCCACCACTGTTTTGCAACCTCAGCAGACAGACATCAGTAACTCTTCCAGTGGTTGCAGAGAGGAAGGTTCAGCTTAGTCTCTGAGCTCTCTATCCCAGCTGGGCAAGGGAATGCATTTGTTCCCAGCCAGGCTTTCTGAGCAGCTCAATGGCACAACCCTCAAAATAATTTTTTCCTAAAGAAGTGAACCTTTCTGACTGATACATTTCAAAATCCCTCACCCACCAAAGGTGGCTCTCCAATTTTCTCCATGCCTTAATGCTGCAGGCTCAGCATTCAGAAGAACTCTACAGAATTTTAGCAATGCAGAGACTTGCAATGCTTGCTGATAAATGTTCCCACACCACAGAGGCTTTGTCAGGAAAGCTGACAGAGCCCATGCTGCTAACCCAGCCAGCAAAATACAGTCTGAACGTGGAGACTTTATTCTCTGCAATACAAAGGGGTCGTGCATGGGCTAGAAGAGACCTCACACCAGGCTCCTCTTGTCAGGAACACTCCTGAGGAGGCAGAAAAGGCTGAGCCAGCCTGTTTATCTAAAGGATCCATGAGGAGTGAAGAGGAGGGGCAGGGATCAGTCCAGGGTTTCCTCATGTGTTTCCTCTTCCCTACTGCACATTGGTTTTACAGCTGCAGGAAAAATGAAGCCAGAACTGTGCAAAATTGCTGAGTCAGGGTATGGCTGTGGGGCCTGAGGGAGGGTGTCTGCAAGGCAGGAGCCAGAGGACAAAGCCTTGTGGCGAGGCAGAAAGCTGAGCTGCTGGCAGGGTAGGCAGGGCCAAGGGGTACAACGCAGGCACAAGCAGGATTCACTGGGCTGAAGGTACATGGTGGAGCTGTGCCTGGAAAAGATTAAGAACCAGAATTCTTGCATTAAGAGAACTGCACTGGTGGAGCCAAAGGACTCACTTCTCACTCAAAAGAAGGGATGGACACTACTACCTTCCGTTTGAAATTTTATGTAGCACAGTGCCTATTAACTTCAAAGCTCGTTGCTTATCACAACCTAGTTATTCTTGGCAACTGAGGCAATTTGAATAACATAATATGTAAAAAAATAAAATAAGGAAGGAACACATCAGTGGAGCTGTGGATTTAGTTTCCAGAAGAATTAAAAACTAAACATTAGTGTCACCCTAGCAGAAGTATTCAGCTGAGTTAGCTATGGCTCCAGGGACAGACTGGCAGGTACTGATAAGGCCCTTTCGTTAGGTTCAAATAGGTAATTACTGCTACAGAGGAGCTTTCAACATCACTATAAAACACATCTTTACCTAAAGTAAGATTGTATTTCCTACAAATGCAGTCAGCACAAATCCAGCCAGTGTTCCAGTGCAGTGCTGGTTTGAGGCACCCAAAACTGCACCTATAGAAATTGTGGAAGAGCCTCTTAAGGCTTTATGAGACTGTTTTACTTTGTGGAAAATTTCAGTTTTGTTCAGAAAGACAAAAGGCCCATAAACTGAAATGGTTTGCTTGGCAGATGGAGAATAGTTTTTAAGAAGGAGACGTCTAAAGAAGTCAGCAAACTTTAAGCAATAAAAACTTACTACTTCTGCTTATTTCAGAGCTATCCAACTGTGTCCTAAAACAGGAAATTTAGTCCTGTAGTGTAATTGAAAGGTAAAAAGATGAAAACACTGCTGTGGAAGATGTAACCTGTTGCTAGAAAATTTTCCATACTTTAAGGACAGGTAAAGGAAGAGGTGTGGAGAGGTTCTCCTAGAGCTCTAGAAGGCAGCCTAAGGGGCACTGACACACACCTTCCACTAACTGTACTTGCCCCATTTCCCTCTCCTATCTTCTATCTTTTAGAAGTGATTCCATGCTGAGGTTTTCAGTCTGTAAAACATTAATTATTTCTTCTTTCCAGTATATTCAGCATCATTAATAACTAAAAATAAAACTTCACAGTGGAATCTGCAAGCCACAACAATAGCCCACACACAGAACAGCAATGAGAAGCTCAAGACTTCCTTTCTAAATTTAGATTGCTTCAAACAGAAGTGAAAGTTCTTTGACAAATCAACAAGCCTGTGTTTTATATGCACATGAAAGGAGAATTAGGCAGGGAAGTGCTTGCCTGCCCTGTTAAACTTACTTGCACAAGGTTTCTGAAGATTGTCAGGGACCCAAACCCAAGGCTCCTGGTGGCATTCTCAAAACTGTGGTCAATTACCTTTTGTGGCAGCACCAGATCAGACAGGCTCTGGGTCTGGATCTGCTGCATCCCAGCAAGATTCCTCAGTCTCATGTTAATTACTGCCCCAAAGTGGATCTCAGCCTTTCTGCTATTAGAGCTCTTCCACTTGGGATAATGATCATCATATCAGAGGCACTCTAGCCACTGATCAAAGCATGATTCCTTATTCTACTGATTAAGTGTCCTGTAATTCTCTGCTTCCTCATGATGCACACAGTACAGTTTAGGTTTTCTTTCTAGGCAGAAAAGGAATAACAGGATCCATTCCTGAGAGAAAAGAGAGCCATGTTTTAACTTTGAAGCCAACTTAAAAGTACAAAAAGCAAGATAGAGGCAGCAGGTCCCTTTCTGCCTGCAGAACCCTGAAAGCAGACAGGGAATAGCTAATGGGCATGAAGCAGCTTCTTTGCAACTGCTTTCTGAGCAAATATCCCGGGAGGTTCTGCAGAGGACATTTGAAATTCCATTTACACTGACATTAAAAAAATTACTAGTGACCAACTGCCTTCTGGACAGTCACTGCCTTAACTTAGGGCAAACTAGCACTTCCCTGTATACACACACACACGGGGCAGCAGCAGTGAGTGGCAAGTCTCAGCAGACTTGGAATTCATCTTTCAAAACATAGGACAGCAAGAAAGATTCTCCCACTGAAATGTAAAGCTATAGCATCCTGCTCAGAGGTGTGACAGACCAGGCTGTCCTTTATCTCTGTCTAACAGGAGGGTTAGGAACACAACACACTCACAGAAAAGAAGTCAAGGACTCACCAGTCTTATTCTTAGAGGATGCCATGGGCCTGCAAGAGGCTTCGGCTCCAGCCCTCGACCTGTCTGACCTCCCAAAGATAACCAGAACATGGAACTCCTTGTTATCTCTTTTTAGGAAAATCACTGCTAAAAATAAAAAAAGACTCAGCACCACACAACAGTAAGTTACCTCTTTTTTCCTCTCATTCATACAAAGCATGGAAAGTGTATTTGAGTCACAGCCACCTAGGCACACATTCTGCATGCGCCATCTGTTCCACCCCCTTTCCCAAATCACTTTTTGTTGACCAGAAGTGTTGCTAGTCAAGCTACAAACTTCACAGCTGGTATTTAGGTGGGGAGATTCCTATTGAAAAACTGTCTGCTTTTACCTGCCAGTGGGGTTTTACTCTGCAGGAAACAAGTAATTTTAGGTATTTTGAATGGTATCTTGAATAACCCCTGAAAAAGCTCAAACAAAGACAAAGCAAGTAAATCTTCTGTCTCTCAGTTCTGTTCTGGTCTTTTCCACATTAACATCTTTGTGCTCTCATGTGCTTTTGCCACTATGCCAAATATCACAATCCTTCAGCTCAGATCAACTTGTACACTTCTGCAGACAGCTGCAAGCTATTTCCAGCTAGTAAGTCATCCACCCCCCTGCCCCCCTTTAAAAAACAAAACAAAACAACAAAACAAACACAACAAGCAAACAAAAAAGCCCCACTCACTTCTAAGAAGCAAAACCCCACTACTCAGCTCCTGTGCACTTGCATAACCACATCACTTCCCACAGCAATGGAAAGCAGGAGTGCCCATGACACTCCTGTGCTCACAAACTGTCTTGGAAGAACTTCCCATTCCTTTTGGAACAGTGTGTTTCCAGGCTCAGGGAGCCTCTCTTCCCATCATTTGCTGGCTGTGGCAACACTGTGCTGCTGGTGGCATCAACTGTGTGTGGATTACTCCAGAGGAGCAAGAAATGAGCAGGGAGGGAAGAATCTAGGAGGACTGAGTCAGTATCTCTGGGTGGTGTAATCTGCACATCATTCTGTACCTCTCACCACAGCAGTAATCTATATGATACATTCTCCAGCCCCCAAAACAGAGGCAGCCAGGCTTGCTCTCAGGACAATTTTATGTTGTTGGGTTTTTTTTTAAGTAATCCCAATGGGCTGAAAATAAAGAACAGAAATCTTAGCCTAAAATGTAAGATGAGTGCTTATCCCCCAAGAATCTGATAAATTACACGGTCTATGGTGAAAATACCATTTAAAGCATAAGTATTCCCTAAATAATTTGGCACGTCACATGATTTCTTTTGTTGAGTGTTTCTATTTATGAACAAAACCAGGTGATAAATTTGTGTACCCCCATGCTGACTCATAGCTGTAAATTTGTCACTAGTGTGCATCTGGAACACTAATTGGGGTTTTCCTTATGTAAAATGCAGTTAATAGCTGGCACCAAATTCTGCTCAGGTGGTACCTGTGCATGCTGGGTTACATCCCTGAGTCTAGCTAACTGCAACCAAGGTTCAAGTGAGGCTGTGTCCCTGGTTAGGTCACTTCTGAACATGCAATAAACATTGGAAATCATAACAGAGACTGAGGCTTGTGTGGCTCAACAGAGTGCAGGTCCCTGGCAGTGTGCAGGCACGTACCTACAGAAGTGTCAGCTCCAGGCTCTGCTGAACTTCTGTATTAGAGTTCAGTTGCTGAAAAGGGTCTCCAAACTGACTATGCACAAAGGTGAGGAGGAATGATTCTGTTTTAACATAATCCAGTCACCACACAAGCAGTCTTAGGAAGACAAAGGCAGCACCAAGCCTTCCTGTGATACCTCCTTTCTTGCTTCCCAGTCAGAGCACCGCGGAGTCCGACCCAAGGCGAGCACATACAGTCACTGACCAAAGGCTGAAGAGAGGCCCTTGTCAGTTCTTCAGCTTGATAACCTGCTCATCAGAACTTGCCCTGGAAACTCCAGGTAAGCTAGAACACTACTGGTGATTTTTTTGTGTGTCCACATTTATTTAAAAATCAGTGGTAGGAGATGAGCTGAATTCCATCACGATGTGCAGATTGTGACCATATACAGAGACACACTGTCACAAAGAAAAGATGGTACCTACAGACCTGGTAACAATATGGTTCTCCCTCCTTCCACCTCAAACAATCTCTGTTGAAGCCCATCTTATACAACCAAGTGCACAAATTTAGCGGAGAAAAAAAGGGAAGAGCCCTACCAAAAAAGACGACACCTTTAAGAAAAACAAATGTGTTGCATATATGCAAAAAGTAAGATGAAGTAAGAGACTTTCTTCTTCTCTTACATAAGACCTGCTGGAAAAGGAAGTCTTTTCAGCTGAACACCACTCAAACATGTGGCTACAGGTTGCAGTTTGACACGAAAAACTCACTACTCCCACTATTGCAAATTTACAAACACACAATCTTCCATTCCTGCTGTGTACCACACACCCAACTTCCAATCTGCAAGTTTGGACGATTACAATTCCTCTTCCTCTCCTCTCAGGCCTCCCTGCATTTTCAAAGCATTTTTTTGTGCTTAGAGATTGCTTGGTGAGAGATATGCCTTTGGTGGCCACATTGCCACAAGAATCGAGGTAGTGCTAAAGCAAGTTCAAACACATTTAATCCACAGGTATCATTCAGCCAATATGAAAGAATGATTTGTGGAGCTGCAGACAATCTGTGACACAGCACAGCTGGAGTCAGGCTCTCTGATCTGGTGTTCTATTTTCTGGAGGTGCTGAACAGCAGACATTCCTGAGGAAGAGGTCAAAGTCATCTTTGCAGACTGGGCCAGGAGGGTCTCTGGCACAGACACAGGCCAGCTGAAGAGCAAGGAGGACAGTGTTTTCTTAAAGAGCAGCAGATCTTAGCAATGCTTGCTACTGCCCCACCCTGACACTCCCACCATAACCAGTTTGGAGGCAGCTTCCATGCCAGAAACACTGCAGTTAGCTCCTGTGATGTAAGAACCAAGGTGGAAAGAAAATGCATCTGCAATCTGACCACACTCTGGACTGTCTTCTCATCCCCACCTTCAAGACACTGGTGTGAGCTGCAGCATTGTAGGTTTCATGTGATAAATGAATCCAGAAAGATACCACTTTTACAGAGGAATACAACTAAACCCAATATGCTACTAACTTTGCAAAACCAGTTTCAGAGTCATGCAAAGGATTAGTGTAGGGACAGAGACTGTCAGAGTTGCTCCTTTCCAAGCATGCTTGGAGCAACACTGGATGCTCATCACAGGGCAAGTCATTTTTTGCTCTCTTAGGTATGGGTTAACATTACTATTATTTTCCATTTCAGTTTTGTAGTCAACTTGAGAAGTGAGTGAACCTGTCAGGACAGAACTGAAAGCAAGCCATGCACCAAAGGGTTGGGTGACAAGAAAAACAGTCAAAAACTTATTCGGCAGAACATACAAAAATTTGAAAAAAAAAAAACCAAAACCAAGACCTTCTGGCAACAGAGAACTTACTCTGCTAATAACCAAACTAACACAATGTGCTTTCCACCACAGGGAAATTCCCTGCCCTTCTAAGAAACGGCCTTCCTAGGTGTGAAACAGGGTCAGCTCATGTAACACAGCCACACTCAGGGCAATCAGTTCCCAGAGCCTTCTCTTCCCCTTCTTGCTGTGTTGAGTTCTCCCTGCACTCATCTCCTTACCTGCCAAAGCCCCTTACCTACCATGTGCTTTATGATGAGAAGACCTCATACACAAGAGGAATGAGGAGGGACTTGGAGCATTTCAGTGGGTTGAGAGGGAGAGAAGCATGCCCTTAAATTCCTGTAGTTAGATTGACATTCTTAACTTTGAAACACACATACTAGGAATCAAGTGGTACTCATGACAGCTTTCTTAAGCTGTGATCAGACCAGAGGGAAGTGATGCCAAAAGGACCAAGCTAGCATGTCTAGTGTGAAAAAATAACACAAGCATTTAGATTAATTTGCTCTGGTGTTTTAGGCTATTGATGCCACTCACATTACAACTGCTTTCAGAACTTTATTTCAGGGCTGTGCTAGTCTAGGGATTGAAAATGACAATGAGCATACACTGCTGCCTGGCCTGTGCTGGTCCAGGGTCCAGCCAGCCACGTGCACCTGACAGAATTCACCCCCATGCATGGGAGGTCTGAGTGCCTGTGGTTCACTGATACAGAAGACAGTGTTCAAAGAGATAGCCCTTCACCTGTTAAGTCCACAGTTTTGACATTAAAATGGGACATAATAGAACTTTCAGGGCTGTATGAAATATACAAACCAAATGATTCAACAGAGGCTTCCCTGCCTTCTTGCCCCTTTGAATAAAAACAAAAAGTGGAGTCCATAAACTGATTTTTTACTTAGTATATTGGACTGTCTTCAAAACACACACATGCAACCTCACATTTGGCCTCAGGAGCTGCTTCTTCAGCTTCCAGAGCTGAGTCCTCTCCCTTGCCAGAACTAGTACTTCCTACTTCAGTTTGCTTTTTGTATCTGTCCCATCTTTTATCACTTTCTTGTGGCTTTGCTACACAGTTTACCAGTTATACTGATGCAGCTACATTTTTGCATTTTCGGAATTCCTTTTCCATGAAAAAGTTTCTGAGCAAGAATAGAAACCATGCCTAGAGCCAAACCCAAAGCACGGAGGAGGCTTGCAAGCCTGGCAACCATATCATGAGTAGCCACCAGTTACCACTAACAGAGCCAACTCCTCAAGGCTACCCAGAGAACCAGAGGCACAGGACATCTCCCACCTCCTGGTTCAACAGCTGACTCTTGAGGAGCTCCTGCAGCCTGCACAGAGCTGCACACCCCAGTACAGAGCACCAGGAACATGGGGCCCCTCTCCCTGCAGGTGGGACCTGCAGACAAACTCCTGTGACCACACGTGTGTTTCTGACACAGTAAGCAGGGCACTGCAGGGACATCTCACAATGCCACAGGCAGGCCACCTGCTCCTAGAGACACCACTGCAGCCCATCACCCTCTGGTACACCATGGGAAACTACAGCTTAGGGAAGGAACAGCTTCTCATCTCCTGCACTCTGCTTCTCTGCTCTGCCTCTGTAGACAAACCCACTGCAGATTGGCACAGAGTTAGGCTCAAGACCCAGGCTACACTTGACAACATTATTTTGGTACAGACAAGTGAAGAGAACAAAGGGCAGGAGATCTATATCCATGCCCATAGCTTAATGGATCCAGTACTTGAATTCCCAGAGAAATCATACACTGGACTGTGCACCAAAAAGAATTTTTTTTCAGCTAAAATTTTATCTGATCAGCATTTTATGCAGATAAATGTTTAAGAGGAATGCATGCACACACTCAACAACTGTCACTGGAAACAGCTTTTGTTACTTTAAGAAGACTCGGAAGATGATAGCAGGCTTTATCCTTCATGAATAAAGGTTTCCTTTTAGAACAGGTCCACCAGCAGAATACTGATGATAATTTTACAAAAATATGCTGATTGACATTGAGCATTAAGGCCCTCTGTGGGGTTGCTAAAAGCCTACACAAATAGTTTTACAAAGAATACCCTTTTGAACACTGTTTGGAGGTGGCAGGAGGAAAGAATGTGCTACAAATTTGAAAAAGCAAAACAAAAACCCCACAAAACAAAACAAAAAATCCCACAAAAAAGGCAGAGGAAGAGAGAAGGAAGAACGACAGATTTCCGAGAGGTTGTGCCAAAAGCTACCTACCACCTATTGTTTCGCAATTTTTTTCCCAACCTTTATTTCTCCCGTGATGGATTTTGCAGCATGTGTGTTACACTGTAGCAGTGCTCTTACTTTCTAAAGGCGAGATGCTGCAGCCCCACAGCCTCCAGTATCAGACCAGAGAAAGGACCATTAGCCTGTACATGACACTTGTATCTAAGAAGGGGACTGGGAGGGTTGTTTACCCTGCTCACAGCAGCATCACCTGCACACAAGGTAAACGGAAATGTTACTTAAGTATCTAAAGGTTAAAGAAACTAAGCAAAAAAAAAAAAAATTAAAAAATATACATTTCTTTTCTAGAAAATTATTCAGATTCATGTATGGATTCAGCCCTTATTTGAAAGCATAACAACAGGACATGTTCTGTGCTTACAGAGTTTCATATAATCTTTCTAAACAGCAAAACATCTCTCCAGCCTGGACTGTGATGCTGTTTGTCAGCCACCCCAACGGAGTGAGAAGGAGGATCAGATTAGATCAGTGAAACCGAGCCAGGGGTAGAGAGACAGGCCTGGAGCAGAGGGCAGAACCGTCAGCAGCAAACACCAAGGACCGAAGGTAAGCGGGAGCCTTTCCAGTTCCCCGGGACAGGCGATGTGTGCTGCCAGGGAGCCTCGGGTCACCTCTGCTCCCCACCCCGCATCACATCTGCCTTTCCGGTGACACCGGAGCCGGGCGACAGGCCCCGGGCACGGAGCACACGACAGCCCCGAGCGCCCCACGCCCGCCCCGGGACGCGGCACCCGCGGTCCGGTCCGGTCCAGCCCAGCACCTGCCCTCCTCTCCGCCCTCCCCGCCTTCCCTGCACCGCGGGGCGGCCTTGGAGCGGCGGAGGGTGGGCTGGGGGCCCTGTCACGGGCGCCGAGGCACCGACCGCGGCTGACAGGGCTGCAGCGGGGCTGCGGGGAGTCCTTGCCTCCTGCCCTCCTTCCCTCCCACTTACACCCCCACGCCCGCCTCCTCCCGGAGAGAGGGGAGGCAGGAAGGGGTTTCCTTCCCCACCACGGCCCAGGCACCGGTGAGGGCGTGCGGCCCCCGGTGCTGAGGGGAAAGGGCTCGGGCAGCCCCTGTGAGGGGCAGGCCTCGGCCCCCAGCTGTGAGGAGCAGGGAGCGGGGCTCCCCTCCGGCCGAGCCGCTCACCTCCAGGGTGCGGATCTCCTGCTGGGTGAGATCGTTGGACGCGGCGCACTTCGTGCGGAGCCCGCGCAGGTTGGAGAGCGAGATGTCGATGAGGTCCTGCAGCAGCCCGCACTGCTGCAATGTGCTCCGCACGGCCGGCAGCCCCCGCGGCCCCGCTCCCGCCCGGGGACCCCCGCTCCCGCCGGTCGCCGCCTCGCCGCCGCTCCGCTCCTTCCTCTCCAGCATGCCGGCGGCTCGCAGGGCAGCCGCTCTATCCATTCCTCGGCATCAGGGAGGCCGGGGAGGAGAGGCGGCGGCGGCGGGGGGGGGAGCAGCAGGGAGGGAGGGCGGGAAACCGGCGGCTCGCTCGCCCCGCCCCGCCCCGCCTCTCCTCCCTGCTCCAGGCAATTACCGCGCATTAACATGCACGGTGCCGGGGCAGTGCGGCCGCGGGCGGCCTGCGAAGGCGGTGGCAGCTCCGCCCTCCTCGCCTCAGCCCTCCTTCGTGCCCTCCTTCGTGCCCTCCTTCGTGCCCTCCTTCGTGCCCTCCCTCAGCGCCCTCCCTCAGCGCCCTCCTCTCCCGCCTCAGCGCCCGCCTCAATGTCTCTGGTACTGCCTCAGCGCCTCCCTCCGTTCCCCTCAGCTTCTCACCGCCCTCAGGTATGTCGCGACATGTAGGTTGCCCTACTGCGACCGGCGCTGGTCCACTGAAGGAAGAAATGTCCGGGCAGTGCTGTGGCTGCCCAGCCCGGCCCAGCCGGAGGTGTGAGGCGGGAGCAGCCTCTGGCTGAGGCCGAGGTGTGAGGCGGGTACCCCCAGGCCTCGGGGCTGGAAAGAGCTCGGTGCACAAGACGAGATGAGCCCCATTGTGTGTCCACAGACACCAAATGCCACAAGGACCTGAAGGGGAGGTTAAAACCAGCATTAAAACAGCGTTTTATGTGTTCAGCACCATCCCACAGAAGCCCCTGAGGAGGGGGTGGGCTGCTGGGGTCTGTCTGTGGTGTCAGTGGTTACAGAGTTCCCTGATACCGGCTACACTGGCACAAACCAAGTGCTCCCTGTAAACAAGTTGCTTACTAATGCCATAGAAAGTTTTTCCTAAAATAGCCTCTGCCAAATGTTCTATAAATTCTTTAGGTACATATTTTCTTTGACATAAATGTTTACTTAGTAGAGAATAAGTGCAGGTTTAGTACATGAAGTGAGCATTATTATAAACATCTTTTTAGTGAATATAAACACTTGAGTTCAATAGCTGTGTGGGTTCATTCATATCATAAGTGGGAGGCAACTTTATCATGGCCTCATGGAAACCACAGTTTCAGCTTTCACAATGGAAACTGTAGAAAAATGGTACCAGGAACAGCATTACAGGTATGGTGGGTTGCATATCCTAACAGAACTGAGATGTCAGTGCAGAGGCCACATATCTCCCAGTTATTAGGACTGTTGATTTGACATGAGGGATCCAGGAGGGCAATTTGGTTGTGTTCTGCTGACAGAAGGAGACCTGCTTAATATGGACTAGGTTGACACTGAGTTTTAAAAGCTAGCATCTGAGCCACATGTGGCAATATAGAAGAGAGCTTTATTAAAAAAAAAAAAAAAAAAAAAAAAAAAAGGGTGGGGGGAAACAATATGAATATAGGACATGAGGCAGTGGAGCAGGGCTAATCAGCTGACACTGAGCTGTTTTTCTCATGGTTAGATGGATACTGGTATCCACATTAGTGTGCATTTGCATCAAGTAGTGTGGCATATGCTGTTTAGTAAATTTCTTAAGAATGTGGGTCAGGTTAAGTATTTTATTTCATTGTCATCATTCACATGCTGCAAATTTCTTACTCACTGAGGGCTTTGCTGGACTAGGGTTTAATTAGTTTGCCATCTGATGAGTCCTGTGGTTTTGGGAAAGTAACTTCTTTTGCTTTCTACATCCATATTTCTGACCCAGTGAAAATTCTGTAATCTGTCCCCTCTTCTCTTAGGAGCACTGTGAGTTTAGCACTGGAAATTTTAGTTTATAGAACTCAGACACCTCAAATACAGGTCACCATGGGACTGGGAAATACTGTTAGCAGCAGTACCATTTGGCAGACATTGTCTGTGTGACACCCATTTGCTGATAGACAAGAAACCGAGTGCACTGCAGAGAAATCAGCCCAGGAGAGCCGTGGGCCGTGCAGCACAAGGTACTTGGCATTCTCTGCAAGTGTTTGTGCAGAGCGCTGGGAGTGCCTCCTGAACTGGTACCATCAGTGGGCAGCATTCCAGGCCCAGCACACAAGACTGCCCTGCGGGCCTGCATGGAAAAATGTGCTGACTAAACACTCCCCAGCAGTGCCATGCTGAGAGGTGGGAGCCGCTGAGAGCTCTTCTCTGGAAGCAGATGACACAGCAGTGAGCCGGTGCTGGGAATGCCCTGGCAAAGAGCAGAGGCAGAGGGGAAGCTGCAGCCTCATGCCAAGAGGAACCCAGAGCTGTGTGAGCACAGGGCTGCTGCAGGCTGGGGTGTCCCACAGAGCCAGGGTGACCACTGAACAGATGTGATGCTGAGGTACCAGGAGTGGAACATGAGGGTGGGGAGAGAGTGTAATTTTTGTGATTTCATGGATGAGGCCAGCAGGATTTCACAGGGAGTGTATCTCTTTTTCCAGATCCACAAAACCAGCCGTGACAGAACATCCCCAAATACTGTTCTTATGATGGAACACAGATTCTATTAAACTGTCACACACATCTACGTCAAGGTCTTTATTTAATTCCTTAAACACGCTGTGTTTCATATGAGGTTTGCATTAAGAATGTATACTGGAGGAGAGAGCTCAGAATGGGGGAATAAAGGATTCCAGCTTCATTATCATTTGTGCCTAGTGAGCAGTATTTGCCAGAATCTTTTACAGCCAGCTGAAAATCCTACCATGTTGATCCTGTTGTGAGGGAAACAACAAAAAAAAAGAGGAAAACATCCATGTTTTGCTTGAATCAGGGAAACTGTTGTGTTTCATTCCTATGTGAAGTGGACAGTGGCCTTTTTTATATATAGAGAAAACAACAATACATTTGAAAGCAAAAGTAACATTTGGATGGAATGCCTAAACTGGGTCAGAGAAAAGTCTTGAGTTAAGCCACTGCCCTAAAAACTGAAAGGATTTCTCTTCCCACAGCCCTCCATAGTCTGTTGCCTCACAGTTTTCTGTGACAAGAAGAATTTTCTGACGACCACAATGAAGTCCTAACCTTGCTAATCACCTCTGGGAAGTGATTAGACCATATCAAGGGTCCATATAGACCATATCAAGGGTCTTCAGCTTAGTAACATAAGCTCCTTGGAGAAAGGCAAACTTTTTCCTGAAGAAAGAAGAGCATTGATGCATTCCACATGCTGCTTTTATGAAAAGCTTCCATCACCTTTTTAGCTAGCTTGCCCCAATTTCACTCAGCTATCACAACACTGAATTTAGATGATGAGACTGAATTACTCTATTTGATGTGTTTAACACATAATAGAAACCTGTTTTAATGCAGCGTTGGGATTTGCAGAGCTGAACTGCTAGGTGTTTCAGATAAAAGAGGCCTTTATTGTCAATGATTTTACCCTCAAAGGCACAGGCAGTGAGAGTATTCCTTTCACATTGCAGTGCAGCACAGTAGTTCTGGCATTCTGGCTTCTCTGCTGTGAAGCTAAGAAAACTTAAGTCCTATTTTTAGACATGCTGCTGGTTACTCTTTTTAGGATATACAGAGAAAGTGAAAATGGTGAAATTGTGGTTGTGGGACAAATCCTTAACATTTTCCTCAGTTTAAGTGCCTTCATTGTTTGCAACTGAGGCAAACCGGATCATACCAGTTTAAATTTGGCCCGCACCTTTAAGATTTTTAGCCTGGGTCCATTTCTTCCACAGACTTTCCCTGTTTTTTAGAGAGTCTGATGCACAAACTAGAGTAGAGGGCACCTTGGGCAGGTGAAACACTCACTCCTTTCTGTCTGCTTATTTTTTCCTTCTTTTATATCACCTGTCATCAGAGAATGAAGAAATTTAATAGGAGTCTTCTGACAGTTCCAATGGCAAGGTCAAAAGCAGCAGAGGGAACACCAAATCCACAGGTCTGACAATAGCATATAGCAATGAGACCTGGAGAGATCCAGGGAACTGCACTGTGTGCTGAGGATGATGGAGGAAGAGATGGGAAAATTAAACAGTGTGCTTGGTCTTGCTTCAGAAATGGAGGACACAAGAAACTAGTTTGTGAAGCTGTAACTCAGTGTTTTCTGTACACAGGTCAGTGGAAAGGAACTTCAAAATGGGACTGAAAGGAAGATCACTGGAGCCATGTGTTCATCCTGTAAGACCTTAGCTCTTGGAGCCAGGTGAGTAAGCAAGAACTGCAGCTGCTAGAACAACCAAGCCTTAAGAAAGCTCAAATATACAAATTTTAATAGAATTTAAAACAAGTAAAAACCTTAACATTTATTTTTAGAAAAATCTCATGGGTTTTGCAGGATTGCTTTAGTATTAACTGTGTTGCAATAATGTTCCCTTTTCTCTGCTATTTATCACCAGGCTCTTCTGTTTAGACTATAAACTGTTTGGGGCAGGAAGTGTCTTTTACTTTCTGCTTGCAGGGCAACGCCTGAATCTCAGCTAGAAGCCTCTAAGCTCTGCTGTAATGTAAATACTAAATAATGCTTGTCACAGGGGACTTAGCCCCCACCCCACTTGGAGCCCTGCCAGCCTGCGGCGTTTGTTCTAGTAGCAGACAAGCCAACAGTGAAAAGTGACAAATTTTGTTGGCAAAAGATATTCATAGGTCTAACAAGGATAAGAAACACCCGCCTCTAGAAACAGAGGCTTATGTCTCTCCGAGGATAAACACACCCAAGATTGACTCATGCTGGCATAATCCCCTTGTGCAATTTGTATATTGGCGTTGATGTGTGTGAGGCAAAAAGACAAATATTTGGTTAACAAAACAACATGGGAGTAATAAAAAATAATTAGGCAGCTTTACCTCTTAAAACACTGCAGCAGGTGAGCTGCTGTTCTTCCCCTCAGATAGCCATACCCATCCCTGCAAGGAGAGCAGGGATGTTTGGTTTATTTGCAGCTGAAGAACCACCTTATTTTAGCTAAACGTTGTAAGAGTAAACATAATAAATAAAAAAAATACAATCCAGTAACCCACGGTCTGGTGAGGGAGGAGGCATACACGTGGTGGAAAAAGCAGGCTGGTACTCCCCAGCAGAGCTCTGTCAAGTGTATTGCATAAGGAGATTACAGCCCTGAGTCTGAAACAAGGCTGAAGGTTTGAGTTGCTTTTGCTGCTGCCTCAGTCCTTAGCATGTGCTGAACTGCACCCTCTTTCATCTGGGTGAAAAAAGGCCCAAGGTCCATCACGACATTTTTCAGAGCTGTTATCCCACAGGGCTATTAGCTTCATTCCCCCAAGCCCTTTCCTGTTGTTGTCTTAAATAAAGGGAAAGGAGTTGGACGGGTTAATCTTCTGTTCCCATTGTACCCTGTGCTCTTGGATTGGTTTGATGTGGCAGGGCCTATAGAAGGCACATGGATACAGAATCTGCTGTGCATGCCCTGTGTAAAGGCTTGTCCTGCACTCAGGCCTTTGGCAGTGTAGTTATGTTGATTACCAAGAGGAGAAAATACTCCTCAGACCCTGCTGTGTTGTACTTCTGTCAGCAAACTCTGACTTTGCTGGGTTTGCTGGCAAAAGGAAAAAAAAACACTAAACTTTTCCTGATGCAGCCTCTTCTGCTCAGAGAGAGCTTTTAGCAGCAGTTCTGATACTGTGCAGTGGGAGGCCTCACTTCCAGTTCTGCAACCCTTTCTCCACATCTGCATGTGCAATGCCTCAAGAAGAAGGGTGGCCACAAACATTCCTCAGGCAGTTTTTGGTGCCTCTCATCACACACCTACCTAGCAAGGAGGCTGCCTTGGGATCAGCAGGACCTGCTGGATGCTCCACATCCTTTTCCATGGGAGGAGCTGCACCACAAAGACCACTAGATCCAACATCCACATTCTTCCCAAGATCCATCTGCACACCTGAGGTATCTGTGTCCCTCCATTGTGCCTGGTGGGTTCCAGGAGGAGTTATTGCCACCTTCCACTTGTGAAACACCCATGAAGTTTCTTCCTTAAGCATTTCTGTGCACATGCCTTGCAGCTCTGTTAAGTGGTCATCTCTGGGGAGGGCCTGGAGGGCCTTTAGACAGATAGTCTAAAAGAAGCTTGCAATATTATCATTAATATTGAAAAGCTCTGACCTGAAGACTGCAAAAAACTGTCTTAGCTGTAAGTCATTGCAGTGATGATAATAGAAAGGCCATTTTACTCACATATTAATCATTCTGGCTCTTGATGGTTTGAGAATGAATGTGCAGAAGGAAAAGCAAACACAGATCTTTTGTTCCTTCCAATTCAAAATCCTTTGAAATTAGTGTCTTCCCAGTCAGTAAGTTCTGGATTAGGTCCTCATTCTGCCTTCCTTCCCCCTGTCCCTACAGTACCATGAAAATTCAGGCTGTTTCTCTTTACTTCCTTCCTCTTCATAAAATGTCTAATAATCAGCCATCTGGTGTCCAAGATGCCTCAAGTATTAGGGCATTTCCTTTATCCAGGGGAGGCTTGTGAGAAGAAAGATACATCTGTTTGTGACCCATCCCTGCTGTATGCTGATTAGGGGCTGGCATTTTTTCTTTCTTCACAGTGATTACTGCAGTGCTAAGTTGGTTGGTAGAGAAACAGATTTAAAGGAAGAATCTTGGTTTCTGGTTTACCAGATTTCATGACACTACTGAACTGTTCTTAGTTAGGATTCTATGTAACAATGTCATACTTGTAATAGATCACAGAATCACAGAATCATCCGGGTTGGAAAGGACCTCTGAGATCATCAACTCCAACCCTTGATCCATTCACCCCGTGGTTCCCTCAGTGCCACATTCAGTCTCTTCTTAAAAACCTCCAGGGACAGAAAATCCACCCCCTCCCTGGGCAGCCCATTCCAATGCCTGATCACCCTCTCTGTAAAGAATTTTTTCCTATTATCCAACCTAAACCTTCCCTGGCAGAGCTTAAGCCCATGGCTTCTTGTCTGACTGGCAGCTACTTGGTAGAAGGTGTTAAAGATGGGGTGGGGTTTTGAAGAGACAAGATCTATAGAAAATACTCCATATCCTAAAGAACTGTAGTCTGGATTCATTCTCATTTTAATCTGTCTCACAGTGGCACACTCTTTTTCAGTACTAGCTGTAAATCTTAACCCCTTCCTTTCATTCTGTGTGTCAGACAGTAGCCAGAGACCCAAAGCTGCAGTATCAGCTGTGTGCAGGGCTCTGTTCAAGTCAGGGAGAGTCCCTGGGACACAAGGGTTCTGTCTGCCACACTGTGTAAAAGTGGGTCAGGTCTCAAGGTAGCCAGTGCACTGAGACTGAAGTTTTAAGAGGAAAACACTGAGGGACATGGAGAAACTGTGACAGAGCATCCACTGGACCACTGGGTTTTTAAAAACAAATCTGAGAGAGAGAGGGCAGGTCACACTAAAATGAACACAAAAGCAGCAGCAAGAATCTGTCATCTTAGCTCTTAAGCAGAAGGAAAAGAGAAGAACTACCTCTTTTATTCTATGATGACTTATTCTACAAGGACAAATTCTTGACATAAAGGAGTTTTGTATCTTGAGCCCTTGGGATTTATTTATCTTGTATTTATGAGCCCTTGGGAGTTGTAAATTTTTGGTTGCCTCGCCTGTGGTAGCATGAAGAGATGCCAGTAAGGAACTGTTCCTGCTCACAGAGTGGTACTATCCCTTCACATGTGAACAGCCACCAGACATTTGTGCCAGCAGTCTTCACTTGATGGTGTGTTTATAAATAGTAAACCATTTTAGTCAAACAGGGGCTTGTCAGGTGAAAGAGAACAGAGATGTCCTTAAAATACCTTTAGGCTGTTTCTCTACACCTTAGTTCTCAGCAAATACTTAGAATGCTTTTTTTTCCTTCTTCTTTTGAAAGTCACCTTAAAGAGCACCTACTGTCCAAATCCTTGCCTGGACTCTGCACACAGTTCAGATGGTGGGTTATGGAAGTCATGGCAGTCATACTGTGTTTAGTGCATCCATGAATTAACCACCTAGTAACATACATTAGTGCAATAAGTAATAAATAGCCTAAACTTTCTGTGCAAGACTATGCAAACCTTCCTTTAAATGGAAACCTTTGTGGCAGTAGGAGCCAGGGCTCTATGTTCACACTTAACTTCTCAGAAGAGAGGGCTGCTGCCCAAACTACTCACTAAGTACGGAGACATGTGCAGGTAAATCTTTTCCTGATGATGCTATAAAAGATAGTGACCCACAGATTCTGCAGTCTCCTAAAAGACAAACAGGGTCTAGACAATCTGAACCTCTGGGCTGTAAACCTGGTGCATGGTGTTTGGTTGTAGCTCCTGATACTGACCCTGACTCAGCCAAAGTGGTTGTGCTAAAATCAGGCTTGGAGATACACTTCTGTGTCTTGCTGAATCAGGGCACACACATATCACAGTACCAGAGTCCTGATCTTCTGCCTGCTTCCCAGCAGAGAAATGCCTAGCCTGCTGCTGAGGCTCATACTAATACCTGGGGTGGGTGGCATTGCTCTGATTTTGGAAAAATCTCCTTAGACAGAAAGTGCTAAAAAGCACAGAGCACAGCCTGTCTCACTGCCCTGTTTCTGTCAGTAGTTGCTGGCATGGTAGGGCTGAGCTGCCCCAGTCCTGCACAAATTCATACTCTAATCTTGCTGTTAATGTCTGGAGAGAATGGTCATGGCCAGTTCTTGTCAGCATTTGAATTCAGTCTCTTGGTTTTCTGCTAAGTCTTCTCCCTCAGTTTCCATCCCAGTCATGGACTTTCTCAGTAACACCATCTCTGGAAGTGCTTGCGCCGGAAGCCAGATAAGCAGAACATGAATGCCAGCAGGAGCTGAGCCAAAGGTTTGAAAATTCTGGCTCTCACCCCACATATCCAAATAGGAAGCCCTTTGCATTCAGGGCAGACAAACGTACAGGAAAGGACTAAGTAAACCCTTACCACTTTCCCTCACATTTGAGCTTGGTTTTACCTGCTCAGCAGAGAAAGTCCATTGACTTCAGCTCTCTCATGGTCACGTTCTGAGCAGAAGCCACGAGGCTGAGTGACCTGCTTATCACTAAACAGCAGATGATTCACAGCTTCTGACTGAGGAGTCAGGAATTTTCACTGTGGGTTCTGAAATTGGTGCCACTGTTTTCTGGGCATGCCAAAAGGGGAGAGGCAAATCTCCCTGAATGCAAAAACTTATAAAAAAGGGATAGAGATAGAAAATAGCTATCTTAAGAAAAGCTTTTTTGTGCTGCCCATGTGGTATGTCCTACCAGAGCTTGGACATGGATCTGAAGGAAGAAATAAAACTTTCATTCTTAGCTTGATCACCATGAAGAGGCAGTTGGAAAGTTGGATCTGTCCGCATTTGGGGATAACAGACAGTTTACACAGCCCTTTGCCTCTCAGGAATGCTGTCTCTCCTCACATGCACCGATAAGGAACCCCCAGTGTCAGGCACATCCTCTTTGCAAAGCTATCTGAAAAAAACAGAGGAATTTGTTTCTGACTTGAGTAGAGTGACACCAGTCCTACAGCAGCCATCTGCATGCATCTCCTGCTTCCTTCCTTGTTTTTATTCTCAACTCTTTTTATAGCCAGTATATTTCCAAGCACTCCACGCAAGATTCTGAGCTGCCAGCTTGGGCACTCTCTGATCACTTGCACGACACAAGTTCAAGGTGTTTGCAGCAGCCCTCCTCCTCACCTGCAGTTCACCAGTACAGCTGGAGCAAAGTGTAGCACTAAGCCATGAGAGGAAAGTGGCAGAGTACAAGGAGCAGACAGGTCAGTACCTGGACTGCAGAACCAGTGGATTACTGTGGTGTCTCACATCTCAGGTGCTTGTGTTTCCACCACTTGATGCAGTTGTCTGCTTGGTCTTTGCTCAGCACAGTCCCCCTCTTCCCTGTGAGTAAAGTCATAGTTACAGGGAAAGGAGATGTGGGCACAAAGCAGCCTGTTGTGTCTCTTGCCCATGGGAAAGTCCTGTTCAGTAAAACCTGAAAGTGGCTTTCAAACCCAAGAGATTCATCTTGGTAAGTCTGCCTTCTCTTCAAGTCAGAATGTGGTTTTGTGCTGTGAAGAACTGAAGGGAACAGTTGGAGACTTAAGGCAGCACAAGGGAAGAGCCCTTAACTATAGCCTGTGGTTTATTGGGACTACATGTTTCCAGTGCTTTGGCTTCCAGTCAGTATAATCATGATTTGGGAAACCTTTTCAAGGCAGGGAATGATGACCCTGTGGTTGAGACATTGAGACTGGACCAGTCTGGTTCAGTTCCTGGCCCTTTCAGAAAGTATAGCCATGGGCAAATCATCTAATCTGTTTGTCTCCCCCATGCAGCAGAGATGATAATGTTTCCTCTGTCTGACATCTCCATTTAAACCATATAGAGCACTTAGGATTTAAAATTACAAGAATGAAAAGGGTGGATGTGATCCACATCTGTGCTTCCCAGAACCCTTTTCAAAAGGTCAGATTTTGCCCATTACTATCAGCATAATAAACAATAACTCCATTGGTTTAGTGGAGTTACTCCACATACTCATGGAGATAAATGAAGTCAGAACTTATCTTACTGGGCGTGTTTTGTGATGTTTCTTCTTGGACAGGACTGTAGTCATAGCTCTTTGAAACAGGATGCCTCCAGCTCCCATCCACCCATGAGGTGTTCAAGCTAGGAGGAACCCACAGGGTCCTCTTCAGTTCTGTATTTCTGTTGGAAAGTGGAATGTCTGTAGCATTTCAGCAGTTGTAAGCTGTCCCAGATGTCTTCAAAATCATGTGTGCTGTTCACCCATGCTTTGAGGCTGGGAATTTTCACCCTGAACTTCCTCTGTATCCTGACCCCTCTGTACCCTTCAAATTGGGAAAGTTTCATAATCAGAAGGGCTGTGACAGAAGTTTGCCCAGCTCCGTTTTATCAGCCTTGGCCCATCTGGAAGACAACAGAACTGGAGCTGCAAACATCTCTCTGCTCACATCTTTCCCTCTCTCACATGCCCCAGAGCTACGCAGTGGGAGAGCTGTGGAGAATATCATAGTGGAGTTTTGCCTACAGCTCTGTGCAGAGCAGATACAGCCATCTGCAAAGAATTCACATTTCAAGACATGCCAGTTCCCATGTATCTGAAAATCACAACTAGTCAGCAGGACTGGATGCAGTCTGCATTGCTAAATGCTTGGGTGCACTCTTATAATTGCATAATTCAATGTTGTGAACTCCCTCTTCTCAGACAATGTGTTTTAGATATTGACTGCATAGAAGGTCAGCTTGTGCTAGGAAAACAAACAGGCACTTTGCTTAGTGCAGCAGTGTGGGAAGGCTGGGAATAGGCTATGACAGGAGACATCTAGGCTTGTTAATTGTTGGTACTGTGATGTACCCAAAGCATTTCAGCCTAGCTTGTAGTAGTCCAGACTTAATGTGCTTTTTTTTTTTTTTTTTTTTTTTTTTTTTTTTTTTTTTTTTTTTTTTTTCCCATACAGTGATGTGTAGAGGGACCAATCAAGCTTGGCTGCTGATGGCCTGAGTCATGCCACAGGCAGTTCTCAGTTTGTGCCTCTGGCTGTCTGAGAGCATGAGGCATGGGGGTGAGAGCTGGACTGAGCACCAGAACATGGCAAAGGGACACATGAATTTCTGTTCCACATAGTGGGCTGCCTGTCCTTACAAAAATACTGGGTAGATCAAGGCAGCTCATGTTAACTCCCTATTAAAGTGTTTATTGATTTCAAGCAAATTTCATAAAGAGTTCATTAATTTCATAAAGATACTAGAGATAATTAAATTCCTCCTCTTTTGGGAAAGATAATCTTACAATGGAAGCTCCAGGCTGTAGCACCAACTCATTACTGATTAGACACCAAAGAAAAGTCCTCATCCGTGTCCCACCCATGGACATTGGCACCTAACCACAAAGTCCAAGTTGTTTTTTGCTCACAGAATCACTTGTTACATCTTATAGACAGGCAGCCCAACTAATATTAGGCCACACAGTCATTCAGAGGTGAAGTGGAAATAAATGGCTGTCCCCTCTTCTGCTTGTTCCCTCAATCAGTTTATCCAGACTCTTGCAGTAGCACAAGCTGACATCCCCAGACAGAGCAGCTTTGCTCCCAGAGAAGCAAATGGGAATTACAGAGGGGAAGAAAAAGTGATGTTATGCATTAGCAGCTGAGCTGAGAAAAAAAAACAGTTTTTTTTTTTTACACCTTGAGCAAGTGAATAACAACTATGGGGACTGCACTGTGTCTGGTAGCTGCATAGATGTTAGGGACCTGTCTGCATTATAGAGTATTTCCAAGCATCTGAAGTTATAAGTAGGTATGTTTTTATTCCAAAGAGATGCAGTTAGAACGACACTGCCTTCCCTCACTGGGGACAAAAGAAAAGTAGAAAAAAAGTGCTAATGAAGCCATAATTTATTTTGCTCTTCTGCAGAAGCTATCTCTGTTCTGTGAGACAGATTTGTTGATTTATAGCAACACACTAGGAAGGCACATAAAGTGTGCTGCCAGGGAACCTGTCTTTTGTTCTTGTTTTGTTGCTGCCTTTAATCCTACATACAACATTCCTGCTGAGAGCAGCCTGGTAGAAGCTTGTGAATAATGGAGAAGCATAACACTTAGCTAAGTCATCCCAGTGGCATCTGCTGCACAGGGCATTTTTATTTAACCCTTTCTTTTTAATAGGTGCTTCAAAGGTGTACACATTGAGGCAATGACATGCAGAGAAATCAAAAAGATACCACAACAGTAAGTAATAAGAATACCAGGAGATGCAGAAATAGTGAATACCTGCTAGTTTGTTGTTTGGTTGGTTGAGTTTTATTTTCTCCAGGGGATCTATTTTTTAGGCTGCAGCCTCAGTTGAGTGGAAAGCAGTATGGACAAACAGACTGAAAAATGACAGGACATGGAGCCCTGTGCGTGTGCCACTGGGCGGGTGGGGGTGGCAAAGAGCTCAGAAGTTATGAAAGTTCAGATATGTACAAAACAGCTGTCATTGATTATCTTCAGTGCTCAATTAAACTGCCTGAAGCAGGGGGGATGCTGGGAGAGGTTGTAGCTGGAGGTCAGGATGGACTTATCATCAAGTGAAGTTCAAGTACTAGGACTGGCTGTTCCAGCAGGTTTTAAAGAAGCAAAATTTACAATGTAGAAAAGAGAAGAAGAGAGAGAACTCTCAGGAGTGAGGCCCTGGTGATCCAGGTGGTTTGGAGGCAGAGTGCTGGCTGGAGGCTGCAGCTTGGCATGGGGAGAGGAATGCAGCCCTGGCTCACCTGCTGGCTGTGGGTGGTACCTAGCTTTGGGCATATCCCACAGGTAATCTGGTGATCTCCTTGTAAACTGGGGCTGATAAAATTTACCTCACTATCTCTTTCACAAGTTTTTTAAAAAGATGATTATTTAATTAGGAGTAATTTATCATGATGACTCCTATTTAGAAGAGCTTTCCTGAGGCAGGGTAGACAAGAGCTTCAGAGACAAGTGCTGTTCAAAGCCTTGCAGGGCCCAGGAAAGAGAGGAGGGAAAGCTGGTTATCTGCTTTAGCTGTGGGTCACTGCCAGAGCTGAGAGGGGACTGTGACTCTTTCACCTGGTAGCCTGGGGAATGCTCTGTGTGAGATGTTGTAAGGAATTGTTGACCCTGAAAATCAGGAAATAGTCTGGGCTGGTTCATCCCCCAGGTGACCATGGGCACTCCCTTCTGATTATTACCTGGGACCATGATAGCAAGAAGAGGAATGTAGTCAGGGTTTTCCAGGACAAGGCTCTGACCCAGGCTGTCCAGGAGAGGTGACTGGTTGGTCACTTAAAAGTAGTGTAGTGTGCTTGTAGCTCTGGTCCAACACAAGCTTTATATACATATGGAAACGTTTGGAGGTCAGCTCTTCATTCCAGCTTTGTGATTTTAAATTATTTGGCAAAGGGGAAAAAAATAAGTAATTTGACACAGATCAAATGGCTAAAACTTTCTGTCCAGCTGGCAGTACTCTTCCATTCTTATAACTTCAATTGAGTCCCTTTTAACTTTTCTGTATCATAAGCTCCCTGTTTATCTCTTTCAGCACACAGGTGAAGGGTTCTCCTCCCACATGGGTTCTGCCTTCCAGAGCTTCCCCAGCTCTCTCCCAGATGAGCAGCACACGCAGCATGTGGTGGCATCCCCTCTGCCTGGAGGTGACACAGCAGTGGCAGAACAGGTACCCAGCAACGTTGTGCAATTCTGCATTTTCTCCCAGTTCGGGAAATGACATCAGGAAGAAATCCAGCTGGTTTGGGCCGCTGGATTACTGCAGATTTTGTCAGGCAGCCAGCCCCCAGATCAACCAAGTGCCCCCGGGCTGTAAATCCCTGCCTGGCCCAGGCTCCCCCCGGTTCCGTGGGCTCTCCGGGCAGGTGGCAGCTCTGCCAGGAGGTTCTGCAGCAGGAGCCGTGTTCATGACGGAGAGCAGGGACACACACACAGCCGAACACTCATCCCAGTGCCCCAGCCCCTGTCCGGAGCTCTGATGCCCTCTGCAGCCGGTGCGGGGCTGCCGGGCACGCAGTGTCCCCGCAGTGTCCCCGCAGTGTCCCCGCAGCGCTGGGGGAGCAGCCGGGGGGCGGTGGGGTCGGTGCTGCCCCCCCGGGAGCTGCGGACAATGGCAGGAAATGAAAAAAGGCGGTCCTGGAGGGGCAGCCGGTGTCAGGAACCGAACCGAGGCCGGTGGTGGGGCAGAGGGACAGGAGTTCCCATCCGTGTGCACACAGCGGGGCTGGAGGGTGAGGGGGGTGTCCTGCTCCCTTGCCCCCACGGTCTGTTTGCTCTGCCTCTGTCCGTGTACTCTGTAAAATGGGAGCTAGAGATGCCCCTCCATGCTTTCACTGAGCCACAGGCAGGACAGGTAAAGGACCTGCTTTTTAAAATGTACATATATCAAGGCTACCCATAGCTGCAGTGTGGAGGAAGGTGTGAGGGGTGACCTGAAGCCATCCCCAGTACACAGAAAGAATCTGTTACTCACTCCTGTGTCCTGATGAAATATTTTTATACCTGGTTCTCTTAGTGGTTTGAGTCTTATCACTGGAGGCCCATGCTATGATGAATTCTCTGCTAACAACTTCAGTTTCAGATCTTTCCCTTGTTTCCTCTTGTTAAAATTACTATATTTTTTGAACACAGCTATTCTAAGGTCATTGCTGATGTCCTGCAGAAGCAATAGCCCACTTTCCTCAAAGGTACAGTTGCCAGAAGTTGACTTTGATGTTCTTGGCACAGCTTTGCCTTCAGCCCCTGATGTGTAGATCTTAGTATCTCTGCTCAGGAAAAGGAGCTCCTGGCAGTGGCTTTTGCTTAAACACAGGTGTTTTTCGAGCTCAGAGGAAGAGGATGTTGGACCCCCTGGGCCCAGCTCAGCTTTGAAGTCATTTCAGGCTGGAGGCCAGCTGTAAGCTGGCTCACAACTTGGTGGGTCCACCAGAGGTCTATTTCTAGCTGGCAGATTTGTCATTCAGACATTACAATGGACATTTCTCTTCTGTACTTTTGGCATCTCTCCTTTTTTGAGGGGGTAAGGTGTCTGTGGCACCCCACAGGACCCTTTACTGCAGCACTCTGTGTCTGTGTGGGGAGTCCTGATACACAGATTCTTCCTGACATGAGCTCTGAACACTTCCCTTGACTTGGTGCTTCTGCTGAGCCTCAGTCTGAGGAAAACAGTCCAACTGTCTGAAGCTCAGAGACAGTCAAAATAGCTCCTACTACTGGTGATGATTTCATAGGAGGTAAAAATAAATATGGAAAAACAAACAAGACACAGGAAAGGCACTTTGTGATGACAAAGCGTCCTGACAGAGACCCCAGAGTCAGGGGAGTTTATGCCTGTGTGTTGAGGCAATTGGAGAAAAAGATCTGGCTCCTCCTGGAGGTCACTGGCTCAGCATTAACTCAGGATTTGGCCTTCTGCATATGTTGAGAATCCCCTTACAATTTATTTGAACACAGATAAGATCTGATCTTTTGCCACAACATCAAAAGTTGGCCACTCTGACCAGAAACACTGCTGAATCCAAACAGCAGTGAGAAAAGTAATGCTGCCAATGATGGATTTTCCTGTGTGCTCAGCTGCCCTCTTGGCACTTAATAAAAAGAAGGATTTTCTGTAGGGCTGAGCACCTGGGGGTGCAGCTGTACTCCTGAGCTGGGTGGCTAAGCAGGCACTGAGCTGTGACTGCTGCAGTCTGGGGGGGATGTGAAGCACATCTTTTCAGTGGGACCATGGTCACTACTCAGTTAAAACCAAAATAGCACTTGGTAAGCTCACTGCTGGGAAGGGAAGACAGCAGACAGCAAGAGCCCAGATATTTCAGTGAAACCACAACTTCAGGGCAGCTTTGCCATCCAAGAACCCTGACCCAGCTTAGCCGTGAGGAGATTCTGTGCCCTGTAATCCCACACTGAGCTGGATTACTTTTTTATTTAAAGAAACTGATCTACAGCAGCCACACCAGATCTCTGGCCCAGCAAGTGAGTCCTGAACATAAGAAACAAAAGTTCTGACTCAAAAAAGATGCTGGCAAACAACACTGCACCTCAGTTAAAAGGCCAAGGGAAACAGGAGAGTGTTGTCTTGCACAGAACTTAACATTTTATTTGTAGATTATGTAGTTTAACAATGTTTCTCAATAAATAAATTCAGGGTTACCAAATAAACCTTACAGCACATTTGCTAAGGCACCCTTTTCCCTGACTCTTGCAGTGCAAGTCACCCAAGCTCCCCTCTCTCTAAATACAACTCATGCATTTTCCTAAGCATTTCCCATGCGTTTGCTCATTTTAGCCTCTGTACTTCACTTAAAAGATCTCTTTGGCACCCTGAGGTATCTCATGTGACTGTTAAACTCAGGCAGTGTTCACTTAACTATATTCATCTTTATTACAGAAATAAGTCCTAAAAACCCCACTGTTAAACTTCCTACTTCAGGCTTCTTCCTAAAAATAGTTGTTGGGTTGTATGTGGGCTGGAGAATAGCATATCTGCTATTCCTGAACCTTCTCTCCTGACCATGAGTGCCTCCTGCTTTATAACCCTTCCTAAATGCATTTCCTTAAGGAGATTTCTAAAAGATAAATGGTGGGTTTGAGGTTGCTTTGTCTACAAGGAAGAGGCAAGTTCTTCATGACTTCAAGAAGGCAATAAAGAATATAATTTTATTTAATTATTTTAAAATTAGCTTCCTGTCACTTTTCAGATGTTTGAATGCATCTTTTCAACAGGTCACAAGGAAGCTAATGGGACAGCATGAGGAACTGAGGCACCAAGGGGCTCTGTCAAACAGGAAGATGGCTGCAGAGATGGAAATGGAATCAAGTTACCTGCCTCTTAAATCCAGCTTTCCCACAGCTGCCTTGCTGGAGAAGGAACTGTTATCTTTATAGCACTGAAAGATGTTATTTGCAAGAGATGGGCTGGGGATGTTAAGCAAAACAGAACATGAAAAAGTTGCAACAAAATCTCAGTTCTTCAACAAAATGTCATCTGTGTGTGACAGGAACAAAGTTGTTACCAAGCTGGAAGCCTATAAAGTGGTGACTGATGGCTTCATTGTGTTTGGGACAATTTCAGAAAGCAATTCCTCAATACTTGCTGGAAGAGCAGTTTTTCCATTCCTTAGGCCAGAGGCCAGACTTGTCTTTCCCAGAAGTGATGAAAATAAGCAGCTTCAGCTGGAACTCTCCTGACACTTTCCAGTGAAGGGACTCTTCCAGTACAGCCCCACCAAACAAAAGCAGGATTGTTCACAGGCTCATGAAAATACTGAGTGCAGTTGTCAAGTGGGCAGCTCTGAAGAGGCAACCAGGTTGTGACAGATGCATTGCTGGTCACTGTCATGCTCTGGTGATTCACAGGGTGTATGGAGAGGGGCCTGGAAAGCTGGGCCTGGGGTATCATTTCCTTCCTCTCCCAGGGCAGCAGTTCACATGTGGCCCACCTCACCAGAAAGAGAGAGGCTAAAGAGCTGACAGCAGTGTGTATTGAGGAAAAAGCAGTCAAGTCTTACATTCACTCGGCTTCCTGGGACTGCCTGTGTTTCATGCATTGGTTCTTTCCAAATTAAACAGGGCAAACAAAGTCAGAGCCTTGGCAGAACTCTTCCATGCTGGATGCTGTTGCTTAAAACGTCCACAAGCAGCTCACAACTTACCAGAAGCCAGACACTAATGGAACAGAAAATCCCCCCTGCTCATTTCCTTTCTCTGGAGCTGATAAATCCTATCTGCAGCAGGATGCAAGTGGCTGCTGAGATGCAGAGCAGAGCTGCTGCAGGAGTGGTGCCTGCAGACCAGGGCCACACTGCAAATCCCGGGGCAAACACACCCCTGGGGTTTTATTACCTGATGCAGAGCTGCTTCCCTCCCCTCAGTCCCTGCCTTCATGAATAAACCAGTGAACATCAAGGCCTCCTGCCCGGAGCCCGGGGACCTGAGCACGCTGGCTTGGGGAACTAATTCTGCAGCTAATTCTAACTAATTCCCCATCCCCATCCAGAACTGCCTCAGGGTACACCTGGAGACCGTGGTGGCACAGAGGAACCACAGGGTCCTGCAGCAGCATGCAGAACACTTCTGGCTGCCTTGATCTTGTTTGCAAGCGATTTCTGCAGGGACAGAGCAGGCGACACCTTGAAGCTTCACAACAGAGAGTTCACAATTTTCTTCTGAACCGTGAGCCAAAAAAGAGGACGTCCCTGGAAGGCAGCAGCTCCCTCGTTTTCCCTCCCATGGCCGTTCCCTTTCGGCAGCAGGTGAGCAGTACTGAGTGTCCCCCAGCAGAGAGCACTGCACACCCAGGAAGGGTTGGCTTGGAGGGGAAGACGAATTCTTACATTCTTCCTTACCCGGGTTTTTTTTGTTTTGTTTGATTATTTTGTTGTTTCTTTGGTTGTTTTGTTTTGTTTTTTAAGGGGGTTTCTTTTCCTTACTTTACCATGCCTTTTTTTCCTGGCAAATGAACACAGAAGTTGAATAGATCACAGCCAAGGTCACATGTGAAAGGAAAAGCTCATCAGGGTGCACACAGGGGCAGAGCTGGGTGTGGGGCTCCTGGCCCCACTCATCTCAAGTGTGAGGGTCAGTATAAAATGCTGAGCCTGTCTTTAAAGAGCATGTGGCCTTAAAAATGGCATGATCCAGGTACCTTGGTACCTCTTAATCTTGGTACAGAAATAGTTAGAGGTTGTGTCCTCAAACAGCTTTCTAAGAATATAAAAAAAATTTTGTTTCTCTTTGTTTGAGATGAGCTTCAGCTCAAATATCAGGCAAAGCTACATCTGTGATGAGGTAATATCTCTGGAGCAGTTCCTACAGATTGATTTTAAAGAACTGTGTTTATGTTTGATATTTGTTCTGAGATGCAAGACAGGCATGTGCCAAAGGTACTGCCTTACCACATCAGGGAGGAAAATCAAATTTGGAGGGTGGACAGGGTTTCCCTTGGACTCCCTTTCTGTGCCTCATTTATTTACCTTCAAGTGAGGGATTAGGTTTTCTGTTCACATATTTGTCTGTTTCATTCAGGAGTTCTTTGGCCTAACACAACTTATTTAGTAAGGGCTTGGATGCTCCTCTATTGCACAAATACTTCACACCTTTAGAGATTTCTATAAACATTCTGAATGGTATTATCCTTACATTTCTCCATACATGCCACTGGTGTTTTGATTAAACTATGTGTTGAGATAAATGACTACACAAAATACTGGTTAATTTCTTAGTAAGCAGTTAATAACATCTGCTGCTGAAGCCAGTGACTACTAGAGATTCAAGAAAAAAAAATAGTCTGAAAACCCCCCTCAACACTGCATTTCTTATGAATTACTGGACAGAAGTGATACTAAAAAGAGGAACCCGTTCTCTGTGCATAACATTGCACAAAAGATCCTCCCAGCCCTCTGTAAGGCTTTGTTGTGGGGAATCTGGGCTCTGGTGCTGGTTTAGCTTTCCTGGGCTAATTGCTCCATAGGAAAAGGGTAATTTAAGAAGTTCCACATCCACACAGATGGACATCTTGAATTCATTTCTTTTGGAGCCTGTTGCCAAAAGAGCTCGTGATCTGGCCTGTGCAGCATTCTGCAGACAGTAGCAGTTTTGTTTAAATCAAGCCCTGCAGGTCAGATTATGCAGATGAGCTGCACAGCCCCTTCCTGGCCAAGTGGGAGGCTGTCTGGGGAGTGTGTGTGCCTGCAGCAGGCAGCCAGGGCTGGCCCTTTGCTCATATTTAGAGTCTGAAGCCTTTATCTCAAGAGGGTCACCTCAGAAGATGCAACACTTGTCTTGGCTGAGTGCCATCCTGGCAGCCCTTCACCAAACACAAACCTGTGAGCAGGTCAGTCCACTTCCAGCTTCTCTAATGTCTCATGAGCCAGTGGACACAGTAAATAAACCTTGTGAAGCCAAGTGGTCTTTGTACCTTTCCCTGGGACACCACAGGAAGCACCCACACAGTCACCACCTCTCCAGAAACAAGGTTCTCCTGCCAATTACCAACACCCAGCTTTTCCCAGGCTCAGGAAACAAACCCTGGTGGTCAGCTGGGCACCACCATGTCTGAGCTGCCCAGAGGGACACAGGGTGGAGGCAATCCTCCCCACCTCACCTTCCTCTGAGGGTGACTCGGGAGGATCCCTCCCACTGACCAGGTTCCTGCCACGAGGTTGTTACTCATGGCTGGTGAGGAGTGGTCAGGAGAGAGTTCTCTGAGCTCACCTATGGCAGCATGAGATCACATCAATGGCATTAGCAAATTGCAGGCCAGATTTAGTGCTGATCTGTGGCAACAACAGGAGCAATGTGCCACCCACCTCGTTTTTGTTTGTTCTGCTAATTGTAGCTGCTTCACTTGGGTGACAGGACTGAATGAACAGCCTTTGGAATCCCTGTCTAGAAAATCCCTTGGCACTTTAGAACCCTCCCTTTGATGCCAGGTGGCCTGTTGCCCTTGGAGGCTGTCTTACTGTTTTGCAGATGTGTTGCTGAGGTCTGTAGGCATGGGGCAGTTGTTCAGCTGTCCCTGTTCCTGGAGGGATCCATATTTTAGAAATGCCAATGGCCTAACAAAAACTGGAACAGCTTTCTGAACTGGGACAGCAGCAAACAGGTATCTCAGTCTTGTGATGTGCCACATCAGGAGCAAAGTTCTTCCCAAACTAAGTCTTCTCACTACTGTTATCTGCAGTGGACCTTGGATTTTATTTTTTCTCTCCCCTGATGCAGTTAAGATGAAGCAATATTTCTTTTTTAAATCTTTCCTCTGAATGTGTTTCTTCTCCAGTACCCACAAGGATCTAGTCAATAATTAATAGTACAACCAAAAAATACCCTAATGGCTCCTGTGCAGGTGCACAGGAAGGTGTGCATTGACATTGCTAATAGTGTACACCGATGTATTTTTCCCATGTAATTTCAATTTAATTTTTCCATCCTGGTATTTATTCTGGTACAAGATGGTTTTTTTGTAACCAATGGCATAGCCTTTGAAAGCAGATTAAGGTAAGTCATCCCCAAAATGTGCTTGTGTTTTAGAGCAGGAGGTAACAGAGAAGGAAGTGGTGCCAGTAAAACCCTAGTGGTTTGGTCATAGTGATATAATTAAAAAGAATTGTATTTCACAGGTCACTGGCCTGATGAGCTTTTTGGTTTGCCATGTATACATAGCACAGTGGGATTTCTGTAGCCTAATATAACTGAAATAGTAGCCAAAAAGCCATGAAAAAGAGCAGAAAAAAAAAATCACTTATTCTAACAGAGTAAATTACACCATACGTATGAAATTTCTTTCGTAATTCACCCTTTTAGGATGTTTCTAGTCGCTGAATTCAATCTTAGCCATCCATCTCTTAAACTCTGATGTTTATTGACAACATGAAAAGGAGCTCAACACTCCTGTTGGATTGCATGGCTGTTTCTCCAGTGAGCCTTATCTGTAGGGAACTTCTGAGCTGAGTAATAAAAGCACAGTCTTAGGGAGTGATGCTTTGAAACTGAATCAGACCCATCAGAGCAGCTATTTCTGCCCTTATGCTTTCAAGAGCCTAAGGGTGAATTCAAGGTAGAGAGACGCTGGCATGCCAAAACCACATATGTTTTGTGTACAAGATTTGGCAAGACAATAGGTAGGAAAGATAAATGGCAATTCAGATTTTAAAGGGCTGGAAGGTAGGGAAGAGCTTCCTTTCAGAAACACACAGTGACAGCCTTCATCTCCAGCTTTAAAAGCTCCTAAAGCCCTGTCTTTGATGATCGTTTCTCCTGTGCTTGGAAACACTAGTTTGTGCCTTGCAGTGGGAGAATAGTTCTGCACAGCATGTCATAATTTATAGCAGTATAAACCACATTTGTTCATGATGATGAACGAGATCCAGAGGGCACACTTGTGTGGCTGATACTGTTCATTTCAGTGGGCTCTTTGCCAGGGCAGCCATCAGTCACAGCTTCTTACCCAAGTACCAGTTCAGCAGCAACTCTCTTCGGGTACTTTGCATTTTGAGAAATTTCTGGGCACCAGCAATGCAACACTTCTCTTTCCCTCAGCTTTCTTACACTCTTAACTTGCCTTACACAGCTTCTGTGTAGCACATAAACTCAGAGCATCTGTGCCTAAACATCACCCAGCCCTTTGTGACCTTTCCATGTATTTGAAAAGAAATTATCTGCCACAAAACTCCTGTCTTGATTTCAGCTAGTTATAGAAGGCATAACCTTGCTGATAACTGATATTGTTATAATGACTTAAACAAAGTTACTGATTACTTATCTGAGGTTTACACTTGGTTTCATTTTGTTCTAGTAGGTCAATAATTAAAGTTGTTCTCAAATAGCTTATTGCAGCTGGCTTGGTGTGCTGGGTGAAGCTGTGTTTATAAAGCAAAACCACCCTTCTGCAGAAGCCAGCATCACACAAACCCCATTGATCTTACTGAGGTGGTTCTCATCTGAAATAATTACTTGGATGAACAGTTTCTGTTCATCCTTTAGCAGGTTTCCCATGGGATCTCACATAACCTCTGTGCTTTAAGAGAATGTTGTAGTATGTCCTAAAATGTAGCTGAGTATCATGGTGACACTGAGGCTTGACTGTGCTCAGGCACAGGGGAGTGGAGCATCAGTAAATCCTCCATATGGTGCAGCATCCTGCCCCCATACAAACATCTGTTCTATTCTGCTGCATGGGATTAATAAACAATAGCAATAAAATACAAAAACCCACTCAAACTTTCTAATACCAGTGCTCAGCCAGAGAGTAAATGACCAAATTCCTCCTCTATGAATTAGAAATTTCCACTTTCCTCTTGCCTGCTGTGACTAACTGTTGCTTTTGTGTCATTAACATGAATTCCTTTTTAAAAGAGCTTCTGACCCAGTGATTCTCAATTATCTGTTTGTGTCTTTTTGTCTTCCTTTGATGGATATTTCTGCTCCTGTCAGGAAATTTTGCAAGCTGTTGCATCATCCCTTTTTCCTGTTGTCTTTGCTGCCTGCCCTGGCAAGGCTGAGCTTGCAGTAGCTGGGCAGTGGGTCAGTGTGCTGCAGCACCAACTCTGCTTCCAGCTCTCTCCACTCTGTTCCTGTCAGACTTGTTGACTTTAAGACCCAGAGCACACTTCAGGAGAGGATTGCAAAAGGTTTTATAGGCACTATTTACACTCACCACAGAAATACTCACCACTCAGAGTATGCTTTTAGATGGCTGTGAATGGATGTAAGAGCCAGTTCTGCTCAGACCCAGCTGAACAGCACTTCAACACCACAAAGGTGCTTTGGACTTTGCTCAGTTTTGCTCTTTAGGAGCTGTTTTTAACTAGGCCTGACCATTGCCAGCATGGTAACAACAGCAAAGCTTATTGCAGGCTACAAATCACTTCCACCCAGGTTCCCAACATTCTGGAGGTGCAGTTTATTCCCCTCACTCCTGACTGTACACTCAGTGGTAATGGCCCCAGCCAATTTCCTGCATGTTGTTCTAAGGTTGTAATTATTTCCTTCATCAGGCAGAGCTGTTAAGTCTGAGTGATTCCCATGAGCACATATTTATAAATTAGGAAGCTCCTTGGCAGAAAACTTAATGGTTGCTGTTCTTCAGTCATATCTGCATTCAAGGTGAACTGAGATGTTCTGGGCTAGAGAGCTCGCCAGTTCTTCCTTCAGCTGGACAATATATGAGAGGCCTGGTCTTAATGATACATAAATTTAGAACAAACAAAAAGAAGGAAATACTTTGCTTCAGATAAGTGCAGTATTCTTATGAAAAGCATTGTGCCAAATGAGTGAGTCATGAACTAGCATGGCAATGTGTATGCTGTTTCCTTGCAGGCTCAGATTTAATTTGTGAGGAAGTTCTGCTGCCTTTGTTCTGGCAGTGGAAAGTTGATTTTTGATGTTTGGAAACAGTGTTCAGGAAAGGCTTTCTGGAAAGTAGGCCTGGGTGTCTGGGATAAGCTTTGTGTAAGAGAATATTGCTTGCATGCTGTTGGCAGCTGCCTCTCTGGTATATGAGGGACTAAAGTTTCATTGAGAAGAGACTTAAACCCCACAGTACTTCTCTTTCACTGAATTGGGTGTGCACGTGGTGCTGCTTGACAGAGGAGGAGGAGCACTGACCCAGAGCAGCAGGGCTATGCAGGAATCTCCCTTTTGGCATGGGAAGAGCCAGGCAGAGCACGACTGTTTCAGCAGTTTCCCAGCTTGTGCCCCCCCTGTGTGTGCTGCAGTCACAACTCCACAGCTGGAGCAGAACACTCACATCATGGATGCTTTTGACCTCTGCAAATATAAAAGGTTTGAGGACCTCATGGTAGCTCCTCATAGCAAGGTTCATTAAGATTAGAGTATGGTGGTCCTGAAAAGGAAAACTATGGAGTCCTGCAGTAGCAGATTCCACTGGAACTGCTGTGTGCAGATAGTGAGGATAAATCAGTCACCAGATGCAGTATCAGGAAACTTTTATACAAGTTTTTAATAAAAAAAATTCAACAACAACAAAAAATATATAATCAGGCATTTTATGCAATGCATAGATTCTTTGTATCTGCAAGTACAGATAAATAACAGAAGGCAAAACCAAGTATTTTGCTTATCTTTGGCCATTAACCAATAATCACCCCCTAAGAGATATTATAGGGTAAAGGAACAATAAACTGAGTCTGTAAATTTCTCTCATTACAGACAAAGTATTAGGCAACAATACAGTAGTTAGATTTTAAAAAATGTAAGGAAGTATTTCTTTAACACTGCCCAATACTGAAATTTAACCTGGTTTGCTGCTATGGAATGATGGCCTTCTTCAGCTGGCACACAGCCAACCCTCCTGGGTTTACAGGAGATCCACTCCAACCCTTTCCTTACCCCACATCCCTTCTCCATACATTGCTCTAAAAAGCCAAGCTCTACCTCTGCACAGCACAAACTAGCCTGAATTCTTATCTGTGGATCAGTTTCCTGAACCCCAACCAATGTACATACATACCCAGCAGTTAAGCTTCCTTAAGTCAATATTTTTGCTAACTCAGTGTCCCAGAATAATAGCTCTCCTTCCACTTTACAGCACAGATGCATCTGATGGCTCTACCAAAGCAATATATACATGATACACATGAAAAATCGGAACGGCAATTTGTAAAGGTACATTGATAACATGTAGCAGCTTATATCTATATATGTACATGTTTTCACAGTTATATTTTAGAAAATTGAGACCACCAGGAATACTTCTACTGTGTTTTCTATAAATATTAAAAATTTACCTGTCAGGCATTTTGAAAAAAAAAAAAAAAAGTATTTAGGTTATCGCTTTAAATGGCTCTTGAGAACCTGTAGAGTTTTAAGCTTAAAGGCTGTAAAGTTTGAGGATTCTTTAAGTGTTCAGCTAGCTTCAGCAGCTAGCTGCCAGTTTGATTTTTTTGTGGTTTTGTTTGTTTTTAAATTCAAATCTGGTAACAGAGGAACTCCACCACTTTGGATGGGATAGGCAAGTTCTTGACCTGGCTGGTGGGCATCACCCTCCGGATTGCCATGCGACACAGGTGCTGGAGGCTGGAGACTTGTCTTGGAGTTGCCCAGAAATACACACTGCCATCCTGTGTCCTGCACAAAAAAACCCAACAGAATTATCTCACCTGAATGACTTCAAATTAGTAGGAATTCTCAGATCTAGTGCTAGTTAGGAGGAATGACTCTGAACTTGCCATGGCTTAGCTCTGCCTGTTCCTCATTTACACTACACTGCAGTTGTCCTTAAGGCACAGCAGCACAATTAGCAACTTGCTGATTATCTGTGCAAGAAGCCTAAGCACATGGTCCAACAGCTATTGACCATCCCACCTGAAATAATGTAACTGCCCTTGATTACCTAATGGTCTTTTTCCAGTCCACATGTTTGTAGGTCTTTTATTTAGTCTCAAAGATAAGAAATTGGTTTATCAGTTTGTTGATTTTACTGCTATTCCAGGCATGTTTAAACAAATAGTGCCAAAACCAAGTCAGAAGTACCAAGCGGCAAGTCACTATTGAAGATTTTTAGATTTAGGTTTTAGATTTAGATTTTAGGAGGTGAAAACCAAAAAAGTGTATACTTGCCCTGCAGCTAGAACACTGCCATCAGTAGAAAAAGTACAGCAGAGTCCATTGTTCAGAGGAGCAACTTGTACAGGGTACTCTTCATCAATTCTCCAGAATCTTACCATTCTGGAAAGTGGAGAACAAAGTAGTAAGTTAACAGAGTAGACATTTAATTCTGCCTGCCATTTTCCTTGATGCCACATAAGGAACTAGTCTGAAGCAGAGCTCAGGAAATTTTTGTAAACATTTTAATATGCATACAGGGTGTCCCAGATGTGGCCTGAAATGTTATGAATTTTTCATTCCTGATCTATACCTTCATCTGTACTTCTTCAACCATTTTCATTCTGCCTATTAAAAGATTGCCTTCAACAGCAAAAAGCATTAACCTGAACTATAGACAATCTCTCTCTTAGGTGTCATCTATGCCAGGAAACACCAATAATGCTTAATTAAAAACCAACCAAACAAACAAAGAACCTAAACCCCTCCTTTAGCTAGTTTAATTCCCTTGCTGTCATCTGGAGACACAACTCATTATTTCTACACGATCAACGTATACCAGACAACTCCTCTACTTCTACAAAGACCATTTATAATCCCTTCTCAGCTTTTTTAAGGAAGCTGGCTTAGTCTTGAAAAGTTCATGTCTTATGTGGGGAATGATAACAAACCTTTCCTCATACTCACTTATCATCAGCAAGGCTTGCAATGTGGAGTCCATCGTGACTGAAAGATACTGATCTGACCCACCGGTCATTTGCACCTCCAGCAAATATTGGAGTAGGAGGGGGAAACAGATGCCTGGAGACAGAGAAACATGTAGCTGACAGACAACTGGTCCAGCCATGACTACCAAAGCTGAGGAACTAAGAAGGATTGACCATTTAAATGAGATCAGGAGGGGAGGCTGCACTACTGTATCATTTGCAGTACTGAACACTTCTTAAATGAACACACATTAAACATCAGAGCTTTAAATTTTCAGAAGACTGACTCATCTCCACTGCCACTTTTATGATTTCCATCAGCCACTGCCAAGATTTTTCTCAAATCTCATTATCAGTTAAGTACATAAACCCATTAATTTTCAGCAGTCATCCTCACTCTAGAAGAAAGTTTCCATATCTGACTACTTTACTTACCCAAATTCCATAAGAATCACTCCAATATGTGGATCCCAGACATAGACTCGAGTATCATAAGATGCAGTAGCCAGTAAAGCTCCATCAGGAGAAAACTCACAAGCTACAACATCATTGTGATGTCCTTCAAGTTTCCTTATCATGGAGTACTTATCCATATCCCAGAGAAAAACCTGCAATTAGATAAGCTAATGGTATAGCTCTGCTCAGAGATGCAATGAAGCATTTACTTTTTTTTAAAAAAAGTATAGCTGCTAGTCTTATTTAGGATTATATTAAAATCAGGCATTATGAATTACTACTACAATTAAGAAATATGCTCAGTGTCATACTCAGATTAAAATCAGATTTTAAAAAAATAATTAAAGCAGACATGCAAATTCTAACTCGTTTGTTAAATGTTAACAAAATAAGCCAAAATATAAGATAAAGGCAACACAATTTAACCGTGTAGCTTACTGCAATTTGTGTATTACAAAACTATTTTATTAAAATATGCAGAAATAAATAGGGTTAAACTCTATAGTCCCCTCTTTTCAGTAACTAACAAAATTTTAAGAAATATACAGACAGAAAATGTAAGGTTAACATATTGTTACTCCAGTTGCATCCCTTTGAGTTTAAGATCACTTGTTTACAATTGGCTTGGATCACCAACGTCAGCCTAGGAAGAGAAACAGATACTGCAAGCAAAAAGAATTTTCACAGCCAAAAGTTATGTCTTTGGCAAAACAATAGGGAAGTCTAACCACATTATTAGAAAGAATTTATGCATTTAAAATCAAGTCAACGATAAAAAAATGACATTAATATTACAATTTACACAATTTACCCTGTTACATATTGTATTACATAAATTGATAAAAGATTATAGTATTCTGGGTTTTTACATGCAGTTGTACATTACAGATAATCAGACTGTGCAGAATTACTTAATAGGAATGATCTATGTACTGCAGCATTACTATATAGAAAATACAAGTCTTTAGCAAAAGATGTTACGTCCCTAAAAGAGCTAAAAAAGGGTTCTTAATTTTTCCCCTGACTCAGTTTTACTGCACAGATTAAATATTGACATATTGGATAAATTTATGTTTGACCAAAGCAAAGAGAGCCTTAGTGTCTCACACTCTTCCTAAAGCTGAACCATTTTACAGTCAGTCATAAACGCGTTGACCAATTTCTCCAAGGAGACCCCAACATTTTGTTAAAACTGCAAGCTAAGTTTTAGGAGTCAGCGTGTCTCACTGCTGTGAAAATTATTATTAAAAAAAAAAAAAAAAAAAAAAGGAAAGAAAGAAAGCAGAAAGTGGACATCAACCAGCACCTGTGTACGTACAGTACACCTTGCAGTCCAAGGCAAGGTTACTTCGTCCTATGGTAAAGTTCGCCCCCAGCCTGGTAGCCAGAGATGCCACTCTTTCTGCCCAGCTAACACCATTGTGCTCCTGTGTGAGTGGTGCCAGCTTAAATCACACCAATATTGCTGCCACCACCTGTGACAGGGAAAGCAAGAAGCTTATGGAAAACACACAGCCTAAAGACAGTAATGTATACATCCACATCTGCTCTATTTAAAGAGAAAACAAACCCCAGACCTCAACTATTAGCTCTCAAATCTGCACTGATAATTTAAATTATAAAATGCATTTGAACACTCATCCATATCAAGTGGTGTCTAGTGACTGAACTGTGCTATTACTCAGCATCACCAGGCTTCCTTGAACTGCCCACAGAGCCCTTGTGACTCGACTGAATTTCCCTTTCTGTTTTACCCTAACTCCTCAGTGCCAAGAAAAGCAGCCTGTGGCATATGTGCTTTACCTGCACTGCTTTCAGTTCTCTAGCAGGGCATTAGAATAGGGAGGAAAACAAAAGCAGGATGCTGTTCTTCATGCTAGAGCTTTTGGACACGTGTGTGATTGGTATTGGAAAACATGTAGAAACATTTTTGTTCAGCAGGAGATACCATGACTGGCTCAGACTTTGAAAAGTCCTTTTTAATTGAGTAGAAAATAGAAAGGATAAAAATCAATAACAAAATAGTTTTATGCATTAATACAATTAATTTTTTAACACTGGAAGCTTTACTCTTCTTTGCTTTTATACTACGACCTTGTGGTGATGTGTAGAACTATTATTCAAAGAGTGCTCAGAGTTTCTTCAACTAAAAGCAGTGCAAGTTCAATTCCTAAATCAGTGTCTCAAAGCACCATTTGCTATTTTCATTTCATGCACTTTTACATCATCATAAAACATTAGAAGTTCATGACACCGAGCTTCATGTTACTTAGATTTAAAATAATTATGCACACAATTCAGTAGATTGAATGAACAAGGAACTCTGACACATACTGCTTTACTAGCTCCGACAGAACAGAGAATAGAAGAGTCTGGAGAGAATGCACAACCATATACCCAGTTCTGATGTCCTCTCAACACTTTCATCATATTTCCTAAAAAGAAAGACATTCCTGTAAGAATTGTTTAAATATCACAAATTCAAACTGAAAAGCTCTTCCAAATTAGTTTTACCTTTATAAAATTTTATACTGTTTTTCCAAACATCTTGCAGAATTATTCTACACAGAAATAAAAATTCCATCATGCAGCCTCTAAATCCTCTGTCCCTTTCATGCACTCTTAACTTAATCCAGTACCAGTTTATACCTTGAGGGTACAAATAGATTAAGAATTTCAAGAGAGCATACAATGTGACTAGTAATACAAAATCCTGGCCTGAGCTTATAGCAATAAAGAGGAAAGTACATAGATGTTTCTTCTGTGTATTAGAGCAGATAAACTTAAAATGCATACCATCATCTTTTAGGTCCCACACTCTCAGTGTTTTGTCTCTGGATGCAGACACTAAAATCAGGCTGCCATCTGGGGCAAAAGTTAAATCTCTAACAACTTCGGTATGGTCCATCAGGTTAAGGAGGAGTTTTCCTGTTACATGAAAATACCACAATTTAAAATGAAGGGCTGTACTTTTATTCAGATTAAATGCTTTATGGATACACATACAGAATACAAAATTAGAGCACGTAAAGCCAAATTCTTTGAGGAAGTGTAGTTTCATTTTTTTAAAGCTGAGAAGTTCTCTCCCAACCTAGCAGCTGTGCTACTAGCTAAACTATGATTCCCTATTTTCACATGAGGCCTCTTACCATTTGAACAATTATTTACTTAAAAAAAAAAAAAAAAAAAAAAAAAAAAGGTCCTCATCAATATAGTTCTCTCCCATACTCAAGAACAGGGAGCAACTTCATTTCATTTTTTGTTAAGTTTCTTTTGTTTGAAAGTATATTAAAACTACAACCCAACAGAAGATTTCAGAGTAAATAACCAATATACACAGTCAACCACATATTTAACCATTCTGCAGCAACAAGGCATCATGTTTTATCACTTACATCTCAGAGCATGACCTGAGTCTGTTCCTTCCTCTAGCAGTACTGGCACATTTCCAGCTGCAAGAGTTCTTGCTTTTTTTGGATTACTTGATTTGTATTCAAGGTCCAGTTCCCAATTAAAACTCCTGTCAGCCATGCACTCTCTGCACTGGTGGCACTGGTAGTGCACACAGTGACAGTGAAGTGAGAACTTCCTCTCCCATCCCTTACCTGTGTACACATCCCAGATCTTGATGCGCCCGTTGTTCAATCCCGTGGCAAGCAGGAGCTGATCTTGCCCGAATTTGAAGCGGTGCCATTCTATGTTCACACAGCGGCTCTGCTTCTCAGGCACTGAGGACCCAAAAGCCAGGCTCCAGACGATATCCCCACAGTCTATGATGTGTTCACAAGGTTTGTTCTTCTGGCCACTCTCACTGTTCTGCCGCGGGAGTCTTGGACTGAGAGAATTTGCAACATTCTTTGTGCCGTGCAACAAGCTGCGGAACAAAACGAAAGAACAAAGTGTAGCAATAAAGTATCTTGAAAAACTGGACAGAACAAAAAAGATCTTTCAGACTTAATGAAATCTGTGGGTTGCCACAACATACATTTTGGTGTCCCTCGATACATTTTTTAAATTACAAAAGCAGCTTTTTTCTTATAACCTTCAAAAATTTACCAACACCTGGAAACCTTCGTACAAAACAGAATAGTAATGCTTTTGGATGCACTTCTACCTCTGTTTGCCTTTGACTAAAATCCTAAAACAGTAAAACCAAATAGCTTCCCAATAGGAAATTTACAAGTCCAGATCTGCTCGAGTCTTTAAATCTCCTGTTCATTCTAACTTATTTTTATTTTATCAATTAGTAAATCACTCCTCTGTAGCCCCTGTGAGGCTGCAATACAGTTGTTTCTCTTGCTGGCTACAGAGGAAGTGATAAAACAATAGCTGTTAGTTTAAAGAATTTTTTTTTTTCCCTACAAACACCAAACCTAAAAAGCCAATAAGCGAGTTTTAATCTATTTAAAGTTATCTCCTGTTTTGATAGCCTACGTTTTTCCAATTAATTAGAAGCCACAGAGTTTTGTCTTACAAGTTATTCAGGCACTGAGCCCAGGGAACCAGCTTCACTATGCGGTGTCCTTGTGACCAAGCAAAGTAGGATCCATCGGGAGCAAACGCAACCGTCCAGTTCTCACGTCCACACTTCTTGTCAAAAGGAGAAGTTGGGGCCAAGAGTTCTCCTACAGTGCGTGATCGTGCTGGAGAGAAAACACAGAGGAAATGACATTAAAAGGAAGGGGAAAAAAAAAAAAAAAAAAAAAAAAAAAAAGGAAAAGAGAAAACCCGGCACGTTTTAGAAGGTTACAAGGGAACCAGGAAATGCATTGCTTTGCTTTTCTTTCATGGCATTTGAAGTAGCTGGGAATGAAGTGAAGAGGCTGAGCCTCAGCTGCAGAGCCTGAGTCACCGGAGAGGTCCAGCTCAGGGTTACAATGGCCTGGCTGTCATGGGAGGGGTACCACAGCTCGGGATCAGAGCAGAAATTTACTGAATTCTATTCAGTTTTTCTAACTACAGCTCTCGAGACAGCCACACAACTACTTGCCACTCCAACTTGCCCTAAAACTTCAGAGATGAGCAAATGAGATGCTCCGTAATGATTTTTTTTCCCCAGCCTTTACAGGCAGATCCGAGTACACCTGCAGTGATGAGGCGAGGAGCTGAGGAACCGAACTGCCCGGGAGGGACAGAGCCCTCGGTTCTTCCCCGCCCTGCAGCGTGGCCTCGCCGCCTCCCCCCGCCAGCGGGGCGGCTGCCGCCGGTGCTGGTGCCGGTGCCGGGAGGGGGAAGGCTCCGGGCTCCCGCTCCCCGCCCGCAGAACCGGGCAACACCCCCGGCACCTCGAGCGTCGAACCGGCTCCGCCGACAGACCCGCGGATCCCGGTCACAGACGGCTTTAACCCCACCCTCGCCCTCCCTTCCCGGCCCGGCCCGGCCGCCCCTCACCGATGAGCTTCTCGTTGACACTCGGGGGAAAGCTGGCCATCTACGGGGCGGCCCTCCGGACCTCGGGACCTGCGGCGGAGCGAGGCAGCGGCTGCCCGGGGACGCAGGGACTGGGACAAAATGGCGGCGGCGGCGCGGGTGTAGTGCGGGGCGGGCGGGGCGGGCAGGGGACGCGCCCTCCCCGGCTCCTCCCGCGCTGCCGGGGCTCGGGGCCGCGGGAGGGGTCTCGGGAGCCCATCTCCTGCTCCTGCCCTTCCTCCCGGCCTGGGCTGCTCATCCCATCTCTGTTTCTCGGTGTCCCGTTCTGCCGCCAGACAAATCCTGGCTGCCCACATCGCCTTGGGTCTCCCTGCCTGTGGGATTCGGTTCCGTCCACACCGCAAGATGCAGAGTTTTGTTCCTAGCGATGGTCACAACATGCGGGGGGGCTGATCAGCCCCCAGCCTTCGCTGTAAAAGACACTTGGGGAAGTGCCTAACGCGCACCCCACTCCCCTCCTTGCCGGGGGGAATGTTGCACGGAGAAGCGGTACCGAGACTTGGGTTGCGGTACCGAGACTTGGGCTGCGGTACCGAGACCTGGGTTGCGGTACCGAGACTCGGGCTGCGGTACCGAGACTCGGGCTGCGGTACCGAGACTTGGGTTGCGGTACCGAGACTTGGGTTGCGGTACCGAGACTTGTGCTGCGGTACCGAGACGCGGGCTCCGGTGCCGTCCCTGGCAGCAGTGACATCCTCTGCAAGCAGCATCTCTCAATCCCACTCCTGCCAAGAGATGAGTCACATTTTAACTATTCTAAGGAACTAAATCTGTAGTGCCCCGGCTCCCTCAAAACAAGGGGGTTCACAGTGCAGAGAAGAACCTCCTGATCGCCCCAACATTGCAGTCAAAAGGTTTTTATAGCGGTTTGGGGGATGTACTGGTGAGGTTGTGTTGATAAACTGCAGAGTTCTCAAATGTTCTCGGGTTGCTTACCCACCCCAGCAGCAGCAGCATTTAGCAGCAGCAGTTAGCATCGCTGCTGCAGTTACAGCTCATCTCCATTATCTTTCACGCCAGGTTGTGACATCCTTGATGTCTGTTTGACCATGAGGCTACAAGGCAACACGTACACCAAAAAATATGCGAAATATGGTATGACTGTGTTGCAGCATGTGTGTGCAGGGCAGTGACTTGTGCATTTGGTTTCATCTTCCCTAAGAAGGAGCTGGCAAACTCTTTGGAGTTTCTTTGATGGTCCTTTCTAAATGTGTACAGTTTAGCATCTAAATCCACCAAGCATTAGTTTATGGTAGCCTTGAATTTACCGTTTAAGTTAATGAAGTTGTCTGTAAACAAGAACAAAGAGACTTTGAGGCCACCTCATTCTCTGTGTGATTTTGTACTAACGTCTCTGTATTTCCCCATCTCCTTCCCTTCCTTTTCCTTTGTCTCTCTCCTTCTGCATATCTAAGTTTTACCTCTTTTCTAGATCAGGTGTCTCTTCCTTGCTGTCTCCTTGGACGTCAGAAACGTTTGGTTTTCTTGTGAGTGAACCATACTGGATGATTTTTCAGGTGATTTTTGCTGTGTTTCAGTGGTGAGGCAGGGCTGTGGGATCAGGGGTGGCACAGCCCACATGCCCCAGGCACTCACATGCCACCAGGGCTGTGCCAATGACTCAAGGCTGATTTATGTCTTTTCCATTATCTTCCTTTATGGATGCAGCTGCCAAGCCTGCACAGTGCTGCTCAGCTGGGAAGCTAATAAATTCAGTGCTGTCTTTCTCTATCAAGACTTTACAGACTGCAACAAGCTTTCACAAATGAAAGTTCTTTTGTGGTCTGCCTGTCTTGGAAATACTTTCCAAGATCCAAGTTATGGAGCTGTTCCCCAGGCTGCTGAAGCATTATTTCACATTCTTTTGTTCTGCCACGGTGAATCTATTTAGACCCATTTAATTTGTTTTTTCTTCTCTGCTTTTTTACCTGTGTTTGCATGTTTCTTATTCAGCTTTGTTGAAGTCTTTTTGACTCAGTCATTCATCACACTGGATTAGGAAAACCACCTGAAATTAGTGTGTATCCCAACAAAGGGGCTGTGCTGCTTTTATAGGAATTGGTTGTGGTGATGTTTTCTCTTTGTGTGCCTTTGCAACATTATCCGGGGTCTGTAAAATGAGCCTAGGTATTTGCCACATGCATTTCCTGTCATCCAGCTCCTTGCAAAACTCTCAGCAGTGTGCTTGCTGTGCTTCATTTCCATCGCTATGGCTTCCTGCTGGAAGGCTTCCACCAGGAAAGGCTGCTGGTTACAGTGTTTGAATCTCAGTTCAGATCAGCAGGGAATTTAGTTCACAGTTTCTGTCCAAGGTCTGCTTACTGTGCAGTTCCTCACTCAGCACAAGCTGTCCCAATGTGGTTACTCTGTTCAGGGACCACTGGGGGTATCATTTGCTGTTAGTTGTGGTGGTTTGGGGTGTCCAGATGGACCTCTGGAAGTTAGATCAGCATGGTAAGTGTCAAATGCAAAGAACTAGGAAAGCCCATGGTGTTTTTTTCAGGCCCACAAGTTATATTCCCCCCCTTTAAAGCTGTTCCTCTATGGAGCACTCCTGAGAGATGAGAGGTGAGGGCAGTCACACTAGGACCTGGGTAGGTGATTTGTGCAATAGTGCATGCATCCTAATGCTTTGGCTGTCATTAAAAATTGTGCTATTTATAGCTTACACTGTTAATAATTCACAAGCTCCTGTTTGTTTTGAGGAGCCTCCTGGGGTCAGAGAAAGTTCAGTTTGTGGAGGCAAAAGAGAAAGTGTTCCCTTACTGGAATTCTGATCTGTCATTTCTCTGTCCCTTGTCCCCCCATTGCTCTGTAGCTTATTCACCATTTCTTATAATGAAAATTAGCATTAGTTTTCTGTTGATGGTCATAAATTAATGCATGTCTGATACCTAAGGAGTTAATCTGTAGAGCTCTGCTAAAAGTAGGGTGTGGAAAAATTGCACAGATGGAGTATCAGAGATGGACTGCAGTAATTTTTTTTATGCATTCTTTTGGTCTCTTTGGGATTTTATAGTTGTTGGACCACGTTTATGGGTATAATAAATAGAGCAGCTGGCTTGGTGTGTGTGGTGAATTCTGTGCTTTTGTGATGGGGAGCTGCACTGGCATAAGGGAGACAGGTTTGGGTTTATTCCTTTTAGATTCAAAACCATTCCTGCTTTGTAAGCTAGTTGTGGGTACCTTGTAAAGAAGCTGCTTTCAGAAACATCTGTGCTAAATTTACCCACTGAAGTTCCAAGAGCTGTTATCTCAGATGGCTGAAGGTCATGCTTAGAGTTTTGGATTTGCACTGTCCTAAAGAAGGATGAGGGGAAAGCATCCCTGTATTGCAGATATTGCAGCCCAAGGTCTGCCTGGCCGGGCTGATGACACAGCTCTGAGCTCTGCAGTGCTGTCAGAGGAGACAGACCCCCCTGAGACATGAAGGGAAGGATCTCTTCATGTTCTGGGCTGCAACAAGCCCCGACTGGCAGGTTTGAAATAACCTTTCTTGGAGTGCTTATTCTTCTCTCCTGCTTCTGGTTCCCCACTCCTGATAAGGACCCAGCAGGAGTGCTGCCTCCAAAGGGATGTGAGCTCCCTTCTGCCCTGTGCAGTCATGCATCAGCTGGAAAGGGCTGGGATTGGGAAGCTGATGTGAGACCAGAGGAATGTCAGAGCAGTCTCATAACAAGTCAGAATGAGGGCTGACTCCCAGTGTAACAGATAGTAAGATAGCAGGGAATATTCTGAATCATTCTAGTGCCATACACTTGTGTAAATAGGAAATAGCCCCTCTACCTTTTTTTCTGAAGTATGTGATCCAAACCAGAAACACAGTGATTTATGCTAACCTAGGATGTAGGCAGTAATAAGCTGCTGAACAAGTTGCCAATAGGAAGAATATTTTTTGCTTTCTATGAAATCTGTTTTGTGTTCTATGTTTGTTTTCTATGGAATCTGTGGAATAGTGTTTTGGCATTGGACTAGCAGGATTATGCAAAGAGAGGGAAAATAAATTGCACAAAGGGTATCATTGTAAATTTCAATAAATTGGCTATAATCCAATTTATAGTAAAGCAAGTTGAGTTTAATAGGAAAAATGAAAGGGGTAAACAACCTATATTCTGTAAAGTTAGAGTGTTGGGGAATTACAGGGTTGTGTCTGACAGCTTCTGCCTGGAAACAGCCAGGGCTGCATTCCTGCTGGTGCAGTGAGGAGCAGATTGCTTACAGATAAAGAGTATTTGCTTACAGATCAGAGATGGGCCTGAGCTGCTGTGGAACTGAGCTTGGAAATATTTGGGTGGTTTTATCTTGGCCTCTTGTTACTGGGAATGTATGCAGAAGGCTACAGAAAAAGTGGAGAACTGGAGAGAAATGGAGGCTCTTTGAGGCTGGAGGTTGGGCAAAATAATTTTTCAAGATCTCTTCTTTTCCCATTTTCTTCTGGGTTGTAAAATCGTTGGAGTATAAGAGTCAGGAGAAAAAATGGAAACTCATTTATTTGCAATGCAACCTTTTGTGTTATACTGAGAATGTCTGCCTGTGTTTGCCCAGTGTTTACACAGTAAGAGTAGTGTAAAGCAGTCTTAAAGCAAATATTAGAATATGATCTTGAATAAATAGTAGTGTAAAGATAGATATTAAATAGCAAACAAAAGTAATGCCCCAAAACCAAATTTCTTTGTTAGGAAACATTTATAGCTCTCACTGGTTTTTTGGAAATTCACACAAACACATGTGCAGCTCAGAGGGCAGGATTTCAGAATTTTCAGAAAAGGTAAGTAGTGATGTTTGAGTAAAAGTGAGTATTAGTGATTTTATCACTGATTCAGAACTCACTAATAGGCACAATCTTGAATCAAAGCATGACAGAGAAAGAAGAAGGAAATAGAGATTAGGGAAGCAAGAGAGGGACAAAATTAGGAAAACAAGATTTTCTATGAAAGCTGGCAATGATTTGGGAGTTTATTACCAAACATGACCCTGCGTTCCTACAGTAACGTTTTTGCAAGAGATTGTTACTCATTTGCACCCCAGTGCAATCTTCCTGTGTCTTTGCAGTCTGAAGACAAAGTCATAAGGAAAGGTGAGATGAAGAACTGGGCTAGTGATTAAAAGCTGAAGGAAATAGAAGGAAGGAGATGTAAGCAGTAAAGATTTCAAGCAAATGAGCAGAGCTCCAGTAACAACCAGGGGTAGAAACAATATTTAGAAAGTTTATTTAGTTATTTAGTTCTTCTCATAGGAATGGGTGAACAGATCTTCCTTCTCACTGTACATTTTATCCTTTCTCTCAAACACTGTGTTCTGCAAGCTTCCTCGGGAGCTCTTGGCCTGGAACACATCAGTGTGTGGCAGCACCACTTCTGCAGACACCTGGCCATGTAGTTTTTGGGCAAAGCCAGCCATGTCAAGTCATGAGTGTCACCATCCTCAGTTCTTCCTTCCCCACCAGATTTCTGCTTGCTTTATCCACATTTCTGTGGGGTGTCAGTTGAGCAGTGCCATTTGACAGTTCAGCTAGATCTGTGCAGAGCTGAGTGCCAGGCTGCAGACAGTTTTCTGTGTTTGTAAGGAAAACAATCTGTGAAGCAGACCCAGTTAAAACACTGCAGGCTTGTACTGCAAACAGGGCTGCAACCATGGAGAGGAAGGGATTTATTTTTAATCTATATTTGTACAGCGCCTGATATAAAGAGATCTGGGTTTCAGTGGAAGTCCTGACAAGCTGCTGCAATGCAAGGAGTAGTACACTGTACTATAGACTGTACTATAGAGTGTATAGTCAGAGCTGTGTTGCACAACCTGGGGGTAAGGCTGAGGAAGCCACCAGGTGGAGGCTGGGCTCTTACTCACACCCAGTTTATGTCTGGGCAGCTTCTAATCTTTAAACTGCAATTACAGTCTCCCCCATGCTACTGTGATAAAGCCTTGTATCTCACAAGATAGCCCAATCAATGCCCTCTTGGTCTTTATTTGAAGTGTATACTGACATGACTGTGTCAAGAAAGGATGTAATTCATTTTTCTCTTTAACTCAGATCAATGTGCTAGTGAAAGTTCTGATAAAAATACAGCTGCACAGCTGGAAAAGTGCACAGGACTGCATAATAATTTTGCTTTTCAGAACAGAAGTAGACTTTTATAGCAGTGTAACTATTTCTGTATATGGAAGGAAAAGGTGAATTGACCAGTTCTGCAAGCCTAACACACCACTGTATTTTCAGTGCAATTCCATTACATTATTAAGGTGAGGGAAGCTTGAGTGGTTCCCAGGTGTAACCCTGTCTTTTCCTTCCCCTTCTTACTGAGCTAGGAAGTATTTTTCCCTCTTGCCTTCTCTCTCCTTTCTTTTGGAGCTGGTTTTTCCTGTCATACTACATACTCTCAAAAAAGTTTGGCACTTTTCCCTGCCCTTTGTAGCTTTGGAATGCTTCCTTCCTGTTTCTCAATCCTTGTTAGGACTGCAAGTAAGGTAGAGGTGGTGTCTTTGTTTCACTGCAGCTTTTAAGTCATGTGATGATCTCTAGGAAGTCTTTAGGATATCTAGGACCTGCAGCACAGCAAAATTAGACCCATAATGAAAAAATCGTTACAAAAATGCAGAAGGTGTTAATGAGTGTCCTGCAGAATGGAGAAAGAGGGGAGCTGTGTTTGGATACAGCCAAGAGTTCAGCAGGAAGGTGGAGATATAACCACAGTGTTCATGGTATAACTGAGAAATTAATTCAGGGAGGGTAATGGAAATGGCACAGGGTTTTACATGGTGTCAGGGGAAAAAAAGCATCAGGCCCAGAGTTTTGTTGTGCAAGCTGAGGCTGGTTTTATTTTCCCAGTTGATCTGAGTGATGGGCATTGATCTGTGACTTGTTAGGTTCAGGCAAGAGCAATGGTCAAAAAAATTATTTTTGTGAGGTTCATTATGTCTTACAGTCTGCATCCAGGTAATAAGACGTAGTGCATTGCTGCAGAATTCAGAGAATTCAGCTCTAAATGGGAATGGAGAGTAGGGTGTCCTTAGGGATGCTCACAAACAGGAAAGAAGTGAACAGCAAAGGGCCTCCTGTGACTAAAACTCCTGCCCTTTCTATGAGATCACCAGAAAAGAAGCCAGAAGGTATCAGTCAGCACTGAGCTCACGTGCTCTGTCTGGTTTTCCCCTCTTGTGAAATCTCGCCTCTTTTTGACCCCTCTTGTATGATAAAAGAGTAAGGAAATAAAATTTTAGGGAGAGGAAGTGATAACCTTGAATTATCCTTTGGAGCAATGTGATAATCTAGGCTGAGCTGATTAGTCATTCCGAACAATTAAAAAATTGCTTTACAATATTCAAGGAACTTAACCTCTGCAAATGACTGCAGTATCTGGGAGAGGTGTTGCTCGCTGGGGGAAGAATGAAATAGGGACAGAAAATGATCTGGTTCCTCTGAAGATTTTAGAACATAAACACATGCTCTGGGAGCAGCTGTGATCAAACAAACTTCAACTAGGATCTGACAAAGTGCTTTTTTATACCTCTGATGGCAGACACTTAATATGTCTTCATCTATTTCCAGTGTGTGGCGTACGCCATAGTTTCAGGAAATATTCTGTTCATTAAATTCCTTTAGAATATGTGAGCTCTTATAACATCTTGATAATGGACTATTTCTTTCTATCAGATCAAGTATAAGGGATTAAGCTCATGGTGGTTTGCATTCAAATGAGATTTCTACTGAAACAAATATTTGCATTTAGAAATGGATTGTGTGCAATAATTTGTTAAAATTTTCATTATCCCTTGCTGATGAGACTTTCTGGGATAAAAGTTCTGGTGTGAATATTTTGTATAGAATATCTAATTTCTCTACAGTATAATCTATCATTCTGTGGTTGCTATTAACCTAGTGAGATCATTTGCTTGCTCTGCTCATATTTAGCAGATCCTATTTCCGTTAGGGGGGAATCAGGAAGCAGAGAATACAAAAGAAAATCCATGGCTTAATCTTTGAGAAGAAGTTTCTTCCCATTCTGCCCTCTCTCGGGTACAGGAGTGTCACAGGAGTCAATAAGATACATGTCACGGAAAGAATACAAACACCCCACTCATTCATCAAACAAAAAGAAATGTGAACTATTTTCTTCTCTAGTTAGGTCAAACTTGAGGGATTTCGGTGGCCTCTAATGCCCTCTAATGGGCAAATCTGTTGGAGCACTGTCCTCCTGGAGCCTGCAGAAGGGGGGAAGGAGCCAAGTGTCTCAGTGGAGCAAGAGCTGTAGCCCTGCCAGGGAGGCAGCTCAGCTTTCCTTGGGAGCCTGCCAGCTCGGAGATTAAAACCCATGTTTAAAGGGTTTGCAGCTTAGACATATTAAGTCACCTCTTACCAAAAACTTGGCAGATCCTTTCCTTCCTCCCTTCCTTCCTCATTTACTTAAGTCTGTTTGTTTAGCTTCACATAAAAACAGTTGAAATATTTTTGACACTGATCCTAAATTTGGCACATTTCCTCCAGAATGATACCTTGTCCACCAGGGAATGAAACCCAGCGTGTGGCTTGCAGAGGAGTGCCACCATAAGTGGCAGTAGGTTTCTGGATGAAAGCTGATTGATGGAAAACCAAAAAGCATCACTTAACACATCTGAGCCACTGCTGGAGTGTTTGTCAACTGCTGGTGGAAATGAGGAAGTGGGATGGGAGGAATGGAGAGAAGAAATCACAGGATGGAACAGAGACTTCAGTGAGTGGGAGAAGAAAAAAAAAAGTTAATAATGAAATAGTTTGAGTTGGAAATACAAGCTAGAGAAAAACAGAAGATAAAGATGTGGAAGGGAAAAAAAGCCATATTCTGACATATTCCCTGGCAGGAAGCCAAGAGAATCGTCAGCTCCAAGAGCCGGTTCCATCCCAGGTCCCCTGAGTAAATTGTAGGTAATACCTAGAAATTACCTGAATCTTAAAGGGCAAAACACATCAGAAAGAAAGGAAATGTTTAAGGGCTTCTAACTTTAAAGGGAGTTCCATTGGAAGTTGTGCTGTTAAATGATGCTGACTAACAACAGATCTGCCCAGATGGCTTTCCCTGTGTGCTTCAACTTTCTCATCTGCTTCCCTGTTCCTCATCCTTCTGGTGTCTTGGCTCTTCAGGTTTTAGTAAGTCTAAACGTATGCAGAGAGGGAACAGAGACATAGCAGGGACTTTCCTCTCACCTATGACTCCTACCACTAGTGCCACTTCTGACAGCCACAATGGGAAATCTTTAGTGAGGAAGAACCACTGGCATTCACACTAAGGCCTGTACAAGATTATGTAGATGCCTTAGGCTGTGATTTCTTATTTTAGTTACAAATAACCTTAAGGAAGTGCATTGCTATGGGATATAGGTCAAATATATAAACAGCTGAAAATGAATATTTGAGAAATTAATGGAGGAAGGGCACAGTGGGAGATGGGGATGAGACGTTGTCTTCGTGTTTTTTTTAAACCCTAAATTAATAATTCTGTGTAACAGCTTTGCTCCCCTCTATGTTTTGTGTCTGATTCTGCTCTTACACTCTTTGTATCAAAGCCTTTTCTACCAGTTCAAACACTTTCTGGGTGTGTAGTGGAGGGACCCAGACTCTGGGACCTCAGGGAGCCCAGTTAAGATTTGATAATTAAGAAAATATACAGACATATCATGTAGGTTTGATTTGGGTACAAGTATATGTAACCAATACATTAGAAGCCCTTTATAGAATGTGAGACAATCAGTTTTAAAAATGTCTCAGAAACATATTAATGCAGACCATTCTAATGCACTCTAATGGAGAGGAATCAATAAATAGCCTTTACACCACAGCTAGTTTATTGGGGGCATCAGTGCACTTAACAGCTCAATAGTAGACTTCACAATTTGTATAAATCAGGATGCTTTCTGCAGTTCCTGAAAGATAGCACCACAAGTTGTACAGACAGAAAAGTACGGGTTATTTGACATCCCATTTTTTTTTTCTTAAAGAAATATTTGCAATTGATTTCACCTTTGCATAAACCCCTGCCTCCCCAGGCACTTGCTGTGAAACCAATCCATGGATTTGTTGCTGGAATTCACTGGAATTGTTCACACTGTGCCATAACCCCAAGAGTCTCCACGCCAAACCACAGCCCCTGCTGGGTGGTGTGACAGGAAGAAGTGTACTTTATCCTCTTTACTGCGCATTTGACAATTTTAAGTCCTGTGTTCAAGAAATCTTACCTCAAGCTGCATCTTGATTCGTAGTGCCAGAATTTGAACTGTAGCAGTGAAGGACATGACTTTGTGCTTCTGCCTATCCAGAAGGAAAACAAATCAACATTCCCAAGAAGGAAACTGGGTGTTTGTCTCCTTACCCACACACTCAGCTTTCCTGAGTCACTGAATCCTCTTGGCTGGGGAAGAATTCTTGTGTGCCAGGGTACGGGTTTCACTGCCAGGTTCTGAGTGAGGCCTTGGGGTGGAACAGAACCTGTTTCAGTGAAACTAACTTAGTAAGAGTAATCTTTTTTATTTGAAAGGTGAACTACACCTGAACGCTCCCGTCAGTGTGTGATACTCAGACTGTAGATGCTCAGCTTTGGAGAGGGCCTCATCAAAAGGTGTGGTGTGCGGCAACACACTGCACACGGAATTTTCGAGGGAGGCACTAAAACACCCTTCCTCATTCCAGTGCTTTTTAACTTGGGAGGCTTTCTGCCCTTGCCGGGCTCTGCGATGCGGAGCGATGCGTGAGACCGGGGCGGTGCGGAACGACGCGGTGCGGTGCAGAATGAGGCGGTGCGGGAGGAGGCGGGGCTGGGCGGGGCGGGGCGGAGAGAGGCGGTGCGGAGCGGGAGGAGGCGGGGCTGGGCGGAAGGAGGCGGTGCGGGGCGGTGCGGGGCGGTGCGGGGCGGAAAGAGGCGGTGCGTTGCGCAGGCGCGGTGCGTTGCCCGTCTCCGCGCAGGCGCAGTCCCTTCCCCGCCGCCGCCTGTCTCCCGCTCCCCCTGTGGCGGCGGCCGCGGCGCTGCTGGTGCTGCTGGGGCGGGGCCCTGCGCTCCCGCTTCCGGTGTGGTGTCATGGCGGGCCCTGCGCGGTGATGGCTGCGGGGAGCTGAGGGCCCCGGAGAGCGGCAGCGATACGGAGACGCTCCCCTCGCCCCGCGCCTCTCCCGCCGCCTCCCCGCGGGGATCCGCCCCCCCGTCCCTGGCCGGGCAGGCGGGGGGGCCATGGCGGCCCACAAGCCGGTGGAGTGGGTGCAGGCCGTGGTGAACCGCTTCGATGAGCAGGTAGCGGGGGCGGCGGCGCGGGGGCTGCTCCCGCCTTGCCGGGCCGGGGCCGCCTGGGGGGAAGGGGAAGGGGAGGGCGGGGAGGGGCCGGGGGCGCGGGGCCTGTGCGGGCCGGGGGGCTGGAGGCGCGGGCCGCGGCGGGCGGCGGGGGAGGCTGCCCCGGGGCGGAGGAGGCGGGGGAAGCGCTGCCTCCCGCCCCTGCCCCCGCCGCCGGTTTCCTGGCCCTGCCGGGGGGCGGTGGGAGCCGGGCCCGGGGTCGCGCTCAGCCCCGGCCGGGGGCGGCGGCGGCGGCTCCGTGCGCCCATTGTGCTGGGCAGGGTGCCTGGGTGGGGCCGGTGCCTCCTGCGGGCTCTGGTCCCCTGCAGCCAACCTGCTGCTCCCCTCCTGCTCCTGCAGCGGGGATCCCGGATCCCGGTCCGGGTGTCTGAGTGGGCTCCGCGGTGCGGGGGGAGATGCCCGGTTCCGCTTCGCTTCTGAGCTCCCACCTCTTCCCAAAGAGTGTTGGCTTTCGTAGACAGCGGTGTGAAATTGACTTCTTTGCCTCACATCATCTTGCTCAGCAGAGAGGAGGTAGAGCTCCAGGGATGAGTTTGAGGAGGAGGAGGTGGAAGTGCTGAGGCGCTGCCTTCCCCAGGTGGTGTGGATGTGAGGTCCCTGCCCCAGCACTGGCACCACGGCTGCAGGGGAGGGAGAGGCTTTTCCAGCCAGTGCTGTTACAGGGATAGATACTGACTTCTCTCTGCAAAAATCGGTGCTTGTAGACTGGGGAAGGATTTTCTGAATGGAAGGAAAACGGATTTGTTGGCCTTAGGCTTTGTGTTCCCCTGATCCCCATGCAGAAGCTGCTCGCTGGGATTAGGTGGTGTGACTTTGTCATTGGGGCTAAACTGGGTGCTTAGACTTGTGGTTTTACTCCCAAGATGCTTTTCTGATGGGTAAGCATGAGCTCAGTTTGGGCTGAATGGTCAGTTTCTGGGTTGTCTGTCTCATTTTGCTGTCCTGTGAGTACAGCCTTTGTGTCAGGCAAGACACAGCTCTCTGAGACTCTGATCAGTGTAACATTCGTGGGAAACATCGATCTGGTTCTGTAGACTGAATTTTGTTCACCTGCTTTATAATTGTATGTCCATCTCAGTGATGCTTGATTTTCTAAAATCTGCAGAAAGGTTGTGGCCTGGTTGAAGAAACAGAAATGTTTGTTCCTTTTTATATTGAAGCCGATGTAAATTATGTTGATTTGAAAAAGGAAAATATCAGATTGCAGATTTTTCCAATACATTTTGAGCATATTTGTATTGTTAACTTATTCCCCCCTTATCTTGAGTCATAGATCATTTTTTCCATAAGCTTAGAAAGCATGGTACTGATTATACTTCAAATAATGCAAGAAAATTTTTCTTTGTGTATTGGTGTTAAAAAGCTCTAGGCTTTGTCATTTATTATGTATATTGTGGAATTGGACTTGCCAACATCTGTTAGGAGTTAAGAATGTAATTTTTAAAAATGGAATTATTTTTCTGTACATCTTATAGGGTAATTAGAGATTGGTGTATGGGAGGAATAGAAAGAAACTGTTATGAGATGCTAAAATATTGGAGTTGTGGGGCTAGTGTAGATCAAATACAGTATTGACTGATGTCATAGTGCAGCTTCTATGAGAAGGGCTGTCTGCAAAATTTTGGTTTGTTCATCGCTTACTTTTGCTTAACTAGTGCAATTTTTAAAAAAAGTCTCAAGTGAATGAAGTTGTGAAGCAAGCATGAGACATTAATCTCTATTTTTTTTTTTGTGAGAAGTTTTCTCTCTCATTTATTAATTTCAACTTTGAGGTCTTCACTTTTGTTCGGTTACATTTAAAACATCCTTTCCTCTGCCTGGGCTGGTCAACAGTGATCCTGAGGGTGGAAACGTGACTTGTTCTGCACTGAGTACCCAAAAACCACATTACTGTGACACCACCACTGCTGCTAAACGGGTTGTTGGTCAGTGGTGATATTTCTGTACTTCATGTAACTCCTTAGGTCTGTGTCATTCATGGGTAGCCATCTGGTTGTTAACTCAGTGACTTGTTACATTTTAGACTGCTGGTTTGAGCTTCAAGTTCATACTTTATGAAAATATACTGAGTATATGCACATTATTTCAGTGGTGTTAGTGTGGTTTTGAGTTTTTGCATGCCAGGTCTGCCCTTCAGGACACAGGAGCTCTTGATTCAGCACTGAGGGAGCCACTCATCATCTCATCCATCTGCTGGAATAAGGAGGGAGCTCATGTTTGTTGTGGGTTGTTCAGTTTAGATTTGGTGGTTGCTCTTTTCTGTGGGGTAGAACATAAAATTTTTCAAGTTCTCTTCCTTACAAAAGAGGAAAATGGAGCCACCTTTCACCAAAATTTGTAGTTGTAGACAGGCTTTTTATTCGTTTGCTGAGTGCTTGAATTAATTTTAAGACAAATGAAACAACAAACTGAGAGAATGCTAATCTGTGTTGAAAACAAGAAAAATCGGAGCAAACCAGTCTGTTCTTGTCTGTCCTTGCTTATTGTTACAAATGCTGCTTTAACCAAAATCTGCTTTTCTGTGTACAGCTTTGTGGGCCTAAAATGACTGGCAAGCAGAGTCTGATGAATTAACCAGTGACTGACTCCCTGAGTACACTTCTCAAGTCCCCTGCTGGTCTTGCCCAGCCAGGCTCACTGCTGCTGCAATGCACTCCTCTTTGGCTTCCCCTGGAACCTGCCTGCAGCTTTCAGCTGGTGCAGGAAGAAGCTGTTGATGGTACCTGGGAGGACAGATAACACTTCTCATCTAGCTCATATGAAATCTTTGCACTGTTGTCTAGTTGTAGTGCTAGTTGTTATATTTTTTCAAACTTCCAGCAGTCAGGGTAGAATTAGGCTTCAGTGGCACAAAGATACTAGTCAGTGATTTAGTAAAAACCCCTGTGATTTCAGACATAACCAGTTCTCTCCAAAATACAATTATCCCTTACTTACAGTTGTATGTACTGTATTTTGGTAGCATTTTTAAAAGGGTAACAAACTGTAATAATGGGAAGGTTGGTACAGTAGTGAAATAGTTCTAAGCATAGTCAGGGAAGCCTTACTGCCTGAACCTTTTAAATCTAAACTGTTTTAAAACAATCAGATGTAATAAAAGTTGTTAATCCTGTATAACCATGTCTACTACTTAAGTGATTATGATATGCTTTAAAGAAAGAAGCCCTTTTTTATGTGGATTATGGTTTAGGCTCTCCTGCAGTTTGAGATGCAATTGCTTTGAGTTAAAGCATTTGTAAAAACTGAAAGGCAGTGGGACTGTTCCATTCTTACTTTCATTAAAAGGCACTGAAGTGAAGTAAATATTCTCCTCCTGTTGGTTCTGTGGGCAGCATTTGAAATCTGTACAGAATCAGACCTGAAAAAGCACTGGCTGCAAGGACCAGCTTTGTGTTTTTCATTGCTGTTTCTCATTTTGGTTTGGTAGGAGTAATAAAATGTATTTTGAAGTATTTCGTGTGAGTTCTGCTGCCTGTGCTCCCCAAGTGGAGTGGGACCTTTTCCTGTAGGGTGAGGCTGTGGAACATGAACTTCTTTCTATCTGAAACATTTCCCCAGGAGCGAAGAACTGAGACAGATTCTAACACTGCTCTTAAGCACAAAGTGTGCTGTTTCATCTTCTAGCATAAACCTGAAGCAGCTTTGATGTTATTTTTCTAAAACAGTGTGTGTAATGTGTTTCAAAACTGTACTGCACACAGATGGTGTCCCAAAGCCTAGATAAAGGAATGGCCCACGTGCAACAGATGTTACCTGAGTCCATTGATGAGCTGCTGAAAGGCACTGAGATGTTTTGATGCTCCTTCCTGATTTAGCACAGGAGTTTGTGTTAACAGAATGGGGAAACAGGCATTTTTCACAGCACCAACGTCTAGTTAACCTTTTGAAAATAGTAATTTTTAGAGCAAGCTATATAAAGTATTTCCGAGTTCCATGTTGTTCTGAAGGCTTGGTTGAGAGGTTCTTTTACTCAATAATGCCTCTCTGGAAGGTGATGCAGTGCATGTTTATAGCTGGGAGGAAGGTGCCTGTTGTTTTTTAAAGAGATTTGTATCTGGTTCTGACAGAGTGGTGCAGGACAGTGATCTCAGCAGCTGTCCTGAATCCTGTGGCTCAGTGAGTTGATCTGTCACATTTTGAAACCTTAAATGTTGTGCAAAGTTGTATCTTGCACAAAAGAGTTGAAATGGTGACTTTTGAATACAGGGTGTGCTGGGTCTGGTACTGTGTTACTGCCTCTCTTGGACTCAGTGCCTTAATGGCTTTTTCTTGGCTTTTTCAGCCAATGTTCTTTTTAAATTGGTCTTAAAAGATGTTAAATGTGATCGTTGCAAAGATTCCAGATTTCACTTATTTTGTCTTTGTCTGTTGCATAAAATAAGGCAAATTATAGACCAAAATGCCATTCCATGTCCTCTGTAGCTTGTTGGCACCATAACAAGAGGCAGCCAAGCTGGGTTAGAGGCAGGAGTGTATGGCAGCACATCCCAGGGGGCTGGAACCTGCACCCCTGGACTCACAAAGTTATTGGCTTTTGCTTCCTATTTCAGCAGTGATAATAGCTAAGTGAGAGCAATGGACTATCCCATTGCTAAACTGGGATCAGTTCAAAGTGGTGCAAAATACTTCATAGTCTGAAGGTCCAGTTTTTGAGATTTGTGCTTTTCCTTTCTGTTTCCAGTTCACATAACAGGTATACAGGAAACTGTGGCAGACTTTGTTTTGTTTTGGTTTTTTCTACAATAAAATCAGAAGGAATTAACGTAAAATTTCAACTTGTTTTTTCTCACTCTACCTTTTTTCTTATAATGTTTAGATTGATGGGTAGTTCTGTAGAAATTAAATGGTTTCTTTTTGGTTACTCAGCACTGGCACTGGATTCCATTAGGGGACATAAAATGCTCCAGCATGTCAGAGTACACAAAGGAAATAGCTGAGAAATAAAAAAAAAAAACCCAACCCAAAACAATAGTCCTAATATTTCCTTTTTATATAGTTTCCTATTTCAAATGGTAGTATAAAAAGCAGCTTTACTTCTAGGTGACCTTGTTGCTGGGGCTGTTGTGGCAGGAAGCTCCTGGAATGTGTAATACGATGTTTCTCTAACATGGAATGTACAGAACTAGATCTGTGAGACAGCTTCTTTGAGAGGGAGGCACTTCTGAAGTGTTTTATCACTCGGTGGTATTGAGCTTTTCTGCTGTTGTCAGCAAAGGGACTTGAAAATCCAAATAAAAAGTACTAGTAAGGGTAAAATTTTTGACTAAATGTATCTATCTTCCACTAATGACTTCCGAAAATGTATTGTAAAAATAACATCTAACAATGAAAACAAAGCTGGACTAATAAATGCTGTTTGTTCTGCTTCTTCCAATTTCAAAAATGAGCACATTGAAATGCATTGTTCTGTTTGAAATCATTGCAATCCGAACAGTTGCAAGAGAATTACAAAATGAAGTGGGAATTATCTTGATTGCCCTATGGAACTTGTTTCTATAGGAGGTTGTGCAGGGAGTTTTATCTATGGATAGTCAGTTCCTAGGTGATGCTTCAAAATACAAGTGGCACATAGGAACTGTAAGAGAGATGATAATACCAATTCCTTTTTGTGTTCCTGCGTCAGGTTGCTTGTTAAAAATACAAATCTTCATTAAAATTCAATTTTTCATGAGAGCTGGTTCCCACATTTTGGTGTGGTGGTTGGGAGCGGGCAGGGGCAGCCCCGCAGTGCGTGCTTGGGAAGTGACTCCTTTGTGACCCTTGAAGAATTTGGGTACAGCATGAAACAAAGTGCCTTGTGTTCAGGCAGTGGGAGCAGCATCTCAGCTCAGTGCAGACTCTCAGAATTGTGCCTGTCCTGAAAAAGATGCAGTTCAGGTCTGGTTTTAGCAGTGGCTGTTGAGCAGGGGGAGGCAGTGCCAGGCTCACAGGGGCTTGAAGGCTTCACCACCTGGCAGGGGGGTGGTGGCATGGGGACCCCAGCTCCTTTGGGCCTGGGGAGGCTGTTGGTAGTTCCTCCTGGGTACCACTGTTACCACCTCCCAGCTCACTTGCTTTGTGAGCTACTGTGATAATACTGTGTATTTAAAATACTGTGATTTTACCTCAGGTCTCAAGATGCAGGTGTTGGGTTGTATTTTTTTCTTGCAGGTATTATCCTTGTGAAGCCTTTTTGTATTTAATGAGCCAATTTTTGAAATAAACCTTTCTTCTCAGAATTCTATGTTATTCACGTTTTTCTGCTCCTTTTGATTGCTTTGACATTTAGTTTGTAGAAAATTTATCACAAAATAGAGGTTTAGTTTCAATTCAGAAAAACGACTAGGTGAACATGTATTTTGTTTTATAGATAAATAAAAGAAAGATGAATGTGAAGAAAATGAAATAACAAACATGTTTGTAGTTGTGTCTTGTAGAATGTTTTTCAAGGTTGTTTCTGTTGTCTCTCATTTTTAAAGATGTGAATTTCAGTGTACAAAAGCTTATAATGCTTATCTCTCTTTGTAGCTTCCAATCAAGGCTGGCCAGCAGAATACCCACACCAAAGTCAGTACGGAGCACAACAAGGAATGTCTCATAAACATTTCCAAGTACAAGTTTTCCCTGGTCATCAGTGGTCTCACTAATATCTTAAAAAATGTTAATAACATGGTAAGTTTTCTAATTTTGGATTGCTGAGTAATTTTTCAGAATGGTTGTTATTTATTCATACTACTCAATTTGCAGCGAGTCACTTGAAATTTAGTGAGATGAAGCCTTGTAAGAAAAATCTTTGAAAGCAACCTCTTGTCTAATACTGCCCCTCTGGAGCTGTACCTCCAGGAGAACCTGACAAGTCAGTCAGGAAAATGAATGAAAAACACGTGGGAGTGATACACATCTCTGCCAGTTACTGTTTGATCTGGGTCACAGCCTCTCCTTAAACCACGTGATGTTGATACTTGAGGCCAGTAGACTTGTGTGAAGGGATGACATTCAACATGATTTTTCTACAAGTTCTCAAAGAGATATCTTCAGAGCCAGGTGTCTTAGTGGATGGTTTCCTTCTGCATCCTGGCTTTTTTGTTCTTCCTCCAATGGAACCATAAATGGTTCCTGAAATCCATTAAAATATTTGACTCACCAGCAGCACTAAAACTGCTATTTAAAACATATCTCAGTACAACCAAAGAGAAGAGAAAGCTAGAAAGAGAAAACCCAAATGTGGACGTCCATATTGTCAAGTCTGGAAAAATGGGTATTGCCATCAGCTGGGATAAATGGGAAGTTTAGGAATGAGGAGAAAGATGCGTTTGCTTTTTTTAAATTTTTTTTATTTTATTGTTTATTTTTTTTTCCATGGCAGATCTGTCAACATCTGCTTTGCGCTGAAGAGCAAGACTTAATATTTTTTATGTCTGATAAAATGAGCTACTGTATGAGTCAGCAATATTTTTTTTAGGATTTCTATAGCTGAAACAAAATGTTTAGAAAAATGTCTTGAGAGTTAGGACTGTGCTGCAACTTCATCCTAGCTGAGCTAACTTCTCGCATGGTTTAAAATGTAATTTCCTTTGGGTGATTTCTACATGTGTCCCACGGGTAGACACTAGCAACAATATATTTTTGGTTGAATATTTTCTGCCTTATTTTGCTGCCTTTAAATTGCTGGAACTATTGTTGGCAATAAAATCAGGTGCCAGCTTAAGCACCCAGTAGAGTTCTGCTTCTGCTGTGTCTGCAGTGTGTGGCATCCTTTTGGAGGGTCTTGTGTGTTTCTTCTGTTTGCTAAATTGTGCAAGACTCTGTTAAGCTTCTTGATATGGATTTCGTGTAATATCTGTTCTATTAAGATGCTGGCATTGAAATACAAAATGGGAAAAGAGCTGGCAGTAATTGGTACCAAAATAGTTTCTGAAAAGTGTGACCTTCATCTCTCAGTAAATCACAGTCCTGATGAAGGTGAGGGGCTGCAGCCCTACTTTGCTGTTACTGTTTCTTGTAAGATTTGGCCTTGTTGACTGGACAAAGAATCTTCTTCAGCAGTAAGGTTCTAATTCCTGTTTTAATCCAGTTTTTGCTGGCTTTATTTCTAAACCCAAAGCCAGAGCAGTAGAGGAGCCATAACTTGTTGTCCCACTCTGCAATGTGACTTCAATGTGCTACAAGTCAAATTTCTGTGTCTCAGATGAATCCATATCCTTTCTACTTCTAGAGAATATTTGGAGAAGCTGCTGAAAAGAATTTATATCTGTCTCAGCTGATTATCTTGGATACACTGGAAAAATGTCTGGCAGGGGTGAGTAGGCTTGCATAAGCAGTTGCTAAGTTGGAATTAAATGAGTTTGAGAGTACAAGAAAAATGGTTGTGTATCTGTAATTACCGATGCTAAAGTTAAAACTCATCTGATTTAGTGCAAAGTAGGATTTATGCTATTTTAAAAAATTCTAAAGCTTCCTATACATTAAAATAGTTGGTATAATTGCTAAGTTAGATTTATGGGGTGCTTTTTTCTTGCCTGAAATTAGTGAACTTCTTTCAGTTAAATAGATTCAAGTAAACTTTTCAATTTGCCCTTCCAACCACTCACCTACTTTGTAGAGATAAAAGTAATTATTTTCTTCTAATAATTTGTTAAAAACAATTGAAGACAGCTGTATTCAGAGAAGTGTGTTGACCAGAGTAAAGGGAGAGACAAAGTGAGATGAGGAATTAAATGTAGTTATGAATCTTCGATAGATTTTTTGTTTAAGATTCGAATGCTTGTGGCATGTTTTGCTCAGTATTTTTGGAATAGATGCATCAAGGCATTTTCATCCCACAATTTAAATAGCAAAAGTAAATCATGGTAAAAGGAGAAAGTAATTCAGTACAAGAATTATAAGTTTTATGCTACTGAGTTTTATGCATACATTGTTGTTTTTTCTTTAAGTTTCAAATAATTTTCATTCAGTGAAATAGTTTCTTCATGCAGTTTTACATACAGCAGAAACTTTCCTATCACCATACTAAAGATTACTTTTGCAGGTGTTTCCTAGATTACATTAGTTAACCATGTCCAAACTCCACTGGGAGTCCAGTCCTGAGGTCTCCAATCAGAGCTGTGCTGCAAGGCAGTTTGCTGTTACCTTTGGGATGTAAACAGTTGTACAACACACTGTGCTGAACTGTGTAATTGTAAAGCCAAACTTCACTGTGAGCAAAATTTGCAATGGTTTATTCCTTTAACAAGAAAGGAATTTTTTTTTAAAGCTGTATTCCTAGATAAATGTCATTGAAATCATCTAAGCTCTTTGCTGTTTCCCTGCAAGTTTTTGAAGGTTCTTTCTGTATAAGGTTGTGACCTTATGGTTAGGTTTGTCAAGCAGTATGTTTTATATTACATTATTTAGAAAGTCTGAACAGTTTTGGATTCTTCGAAATTCACAAAAGACACAGGTAAATAAATTTTTCAGAATAATTTTCAGCTTTTACAGCTGAGGTAAATGCCTTGTTTTGGTACTTTTTGTGTCTGCGATGCAGAGTCAAAAAACTTGTTTTAACTGCAGAAATTAATTCCTTTAAAATATTTCTATAGACATGTTGTTTGAAACGATATATAATGAGATCTGAACAGCTTGAGATTGTGCTGAGTGCTTCTTGGTTTGTCAGTTCAGACAAGAGCAAGCTGAGGCAGTATATGTTTAATGAGACTGAGCCAAAGTCCTATACAAAGAGTGTTGTGTTCTGTGGTATCTTCAGACGTATTTCTTGCTCGCTGCTCTTGCTCAATGTTTCATCAAGTTCTCATGGCAACAGGAGTCAGGTCAACTAAGTGGGAGTCTCTGAAACTTCCCAATTCCCTATGGTAAATTCATTGGTAGAATTTTAGAAAGCTTTAATGCTGACCCTTCTGTTAAAAGTTGCTCTTAGTAGAGCAAAGTTTCACTTTGAATTCTTTTGTAAATAGTTTCCTTATGTCTCATACTGTGCAAACTGGCAAAAATTACATTTTTGTTTTGCAGGAAAGTTAAGCCATTTTTGACTTGGAGCAATCCCAGACCAGAGAAAGGGAGAAGCTCCTCTTTTTCATTTTTGTTGTTTTTTTTTGTTGCCTTTTTTAATATAAAGATATTTGATGTCAAAATAGAGTGGGTAGAGTACTACCCAGAAGAGAAGTAAGGGTGGGTCCTTGCCCTTTCAGTTTCCAGTCAAAGCTGAGACAGTTATTGCTCTACTGCCAATATTCGACCCAGATCAACAGGGTGCATTCATCAGAACAGAAATGTGTTGTACTTCCAAGCCTAGTTTGATAGTTTGCTTGATACTTCATGACATTGATCAACTTGATGTCCTTCATATTTTGTAGACTTAACAGAAGATGTGAGGTGGTGTGGATGATAGGGGTTATGGTTCACATGGAAAGAAGTCAGAAGTTCAGGTTCAGGTCCTGTGCCTGTGGCAGGTGCTCCAGTTTTTTTTGCCTCCAAACCTAGGAAATGGGATTTCATGAAGTACTGAATGTTTATTTTTAGCAACCAAAGGATACCATGCGACTAGATGAGACTATGCTGGTCAAACAGTTGCTGCCAGAAATCTGCCACTTCATCCACACCTACCGTGAGGGGAACCAGCATGCAGCTGAGCTACGGAATTCTGCCTCTGGGGTTCTGTTTTCTCTGAGCTGCAATAACTTCAATGCTGTGTTCAGCCGTATCTCCACCAGGTAGGTCTGTTTCAGGAGCCTGACTTACCAGGAATTGTGGTCTTTCTAATTTCAGAAAAATTAACTGTTTAAATGGTACTTAACAAGAGAGTTCATTGGTGAAATTTCCTATACCTTTCAATATTTTACGTGAGTTTCAACCTACAAAAGGAACCTGTTTCACATCCATTCTAGGCTGCTGACACTGTACTTTCTGTGAGCTCCATTCATTATTTTTTAAAATTATATTTTAAATTATATTTAGTTATATTTTTATATTCCTCATATTTTAAAAACAGTTCCATTCCCACATTTGAGCAAATACTTATGTTTTAGAAATCAATCTAAAATTATTTGATTATTTGAAATTGTAAGTATATTAAAAACTTTTAGAGAGCCCTTGATAACTTCTGTTTCAAGAACATGGATTTGGCAGCTAACACGGAGGATGTGGTTTTACTCAATAGGTTGATTAAGTGTTGTTGCTTATGAAAATGGAAACAATTTCTTCTGCTCCTTTTATAAGAAGTGTTTTTCAGTTGAAATCCTTTGACAGGTTTTGAATCTAGTCCATGGATCTGTATTTATTCCAATGTTTGTTGCAAGGTTTGGTTCTCAAGCTCCAAAGCCCTCCTTACCATCCATTTGAGTGGGAGCATGGTACTTTCTCCCTAACCTGTTATTCAGTTCAAGATAGCTTGTACATAAATAGTTAAATATTTGACCAGTTGTTGCTGATCTCCACAGGGGTCAGCTTGCTGACAGTTAGCATTGCTGATCCTTTGACCTGTGCTTCCTGTTTAGGCATATTTCTAGGCCTTGTACAGCAGCTGGGGGATTTTTGGCATGAAGAGCACAGCAGTGGGGACCTTCCCGTTCCCAGCAAGGGCTGTTAAGTTTCCCTGGTCCTGGAGAAATGAAGAACTGTTTTTGTGTGCACTACTAGAAACCACATTCCACGTCTAAAACACATCTGTAGCCTTGGAGCAAGACATGGCAATCTTGAGTCTGTGAGAACATATGATTTAGTTATTAGTGGCTTAGTATCTGATGAGATGTTTAGTAAATCATCTCAGACAAAAGTGTGAAGAGATGCCATGGTGTTTAAGTTAGAGTCATTAAACTTCATCCAGTTTGTTTAGGCCAGAAAAACATTCACCTCCTTAAGCTTACAAGAGTGGTTGTAGCTCCCTTCAGCCGTGCTAAGCACCATCAGTCACTGCTTTACTGTTGAGAAATGAATTTGCTAATAAGAAGTGGTAGTTAAAGGTGTCAGGATTCCATGAATATGATAATAAGATTGCTATAGCATGGTAGGTAACAGAAGGATTGAGGCAGATCTTGGGCTTAAACAGGCATTAAGGTTTGTCACTGGTGTTTCTAGATCCATTTCCAGTATGAGGATGGAATAAGACTGTAATTTTAATTCTGAATCTTGCATGATCTGTCTTTCAATTTGAAATTTGGAAAAATCTATCTGAGGAGATGATATAATATTCCCCTGCTAGTCCAATGTATAGAATCATAGGGATGTGTTCAGACATAATCTGGTTGAGAAGTGAGTGTACTTTGCCTATTTTTAGGTTACAGGAACTGACTGTTTGCTCAGAAGATAATGCTGATGTTCATGATATAGAACTTCTACAGTACATCAGTGTGGATTGTTCCAAACTAAAACGACTCTTGCAAGGTATGAATTGAGCCTTTGTTTGGAAATATTTTTATCTGAATACAGCTAGTTAGATACAACACAATGATATGGATATGTGTATCCTTTTATTGCTGTTTTACTCCAAATAGTCATACATTTACTAAAATATTTAAAAATACTTAAGTAACATAAAGAAACATTGCACTTCAAATGTCTTTTCTAATCTGTGTTGCTTTTTAGAATCAGATCTGTTTTCTAAATGCAGAAATGTTTTACTTCTACAGAGACAGTATTCAAGTTTAAAGCCCTTAAGAAAGTAGCTCAGTTAGCTGTTATCAACAGTCTTGAAAAAGTAAGTATTTTAAGATTGATTTTCTGTTTCATTGCTTATTTACAGCCTTTTTCCACTGATTTACTATAAAATACAAGTTGTATATATTTTGCAAGAAATGTTAAATGATTAGAAGTAAGAGTGAGATCTCCCTTTAATTAAATACATCATTTAGGAAAAAAATATTTTTAGGCTTTGGAATGTAAAGATGTTTTGCATTATCTGCAGGCATTTTGGAACTGGGTGGAAAACTATCCTGATGAGTTCACAAAGCTGTATCAAACACCACAGACTGATATGGCTGGTAAGGCACAACAAATGTTGAAGTTCAAGAGCTGGTTTCTCAGACATCCCTACATTCACTTGCATTTCATGCCCACTTTGTTTCTTGAGTAGCCTGCAAATAAGAAACAAATTTCTGTCAGCCTATGTCATGGCAGGCAAGGATATATTTCTCCATCTTTTGTCTCCTGAGTCACCTTTTAAAGAACTACATTTTGTGTTTCACAACACAAGGATATGAGACTCTAAAGATGGAAACTCTTTAGATAGGTATTTTTAATCTTGATACAGGGGAAAAAAAAACCTTAAGATAACAGCACCTGTATTTTTCCCTAGCCAATAAGTGGAAAAATTATATTTTTACGTAAACCATGTCATTAACTGTGTTGAGACCATTTTATCCTCAGTATTATGCAAAAGCCAAGCATTTTTCTGTGTAAGTGGAGCTATCCCTCTGCTCTTTTACACCTGTTCTTTACCTTTTCATAATTAAAATTGGTATTAAACTTGGGGTTATATTTTATGCAGATTGTGCAGAGAAGTTGTTTGACTTAGTGGATGGCTTTGCTGAAAGCACGAAACGTAAAGCAGCAGTTTGGCCACTGCAAATCATTCTTCTGGTCCTGTGTCCAGAGATAATCCAAGATATAGCAAAGGATGTGGTAGAGGAAACTAAAATGAACAAGGTAAGAGAAGAAAAGTATCTGAATTCTGCTTCTCATTTCTAAAGGATGCTTTAGAATGCTTGGTTATGAGGATGTCTTTGCATAATCAGTATTTCACTTTGAATTGTAATGTGCTTTCTATGCATGGAAGACAATGTGTAAACTTCTGCACCTTTTGAAGCTCTGACCTATGTTCTTTCACTGCGTTATGGTTAAGAGTAAACAACCATCCATCTTTGTGCATTCTCATTGTCTTAGATAATTCAAAATAAATGTCATTAATAAACACAATATATCTCCAGAATGTTGCATGAAATTATTTCTTGAAGTCCTGATATTTCCGATTAGAAAATGCAATGTTGTTTGGTTTTAGTATTTAAGGATCTAAAAAACATGATCATAGATTGCCAGAGCTCTGGTTATAACTATTCCTGACTTGAATTCTGCAGAAACTCTTCCTGGACAATCTCAGGAAAGCACTTGCAGGCCACGGTGGGAGCAGACAGCTTACTGAAAGTGCTGCTATTGCTTGTGTAAAGCTGTGCAAAGCATCTACCTACATCAACTGGGAAGATAATTCTGTCATTTTCCTACTAGTGCAGTCCATGGTAGTAGATCTGAAGGTAAAAATGTCTGTTTCCTAATTGCAATGAGGAAATTTGAATTTTAAAACACGTAAATAAACTTTTAAATTTCTCCTTAATTGAATAGTGTTTTTCAGTTGAAAATTGTTTGTATTAAAGTAGACAAGGATAATCTTAGCATCTGTTTTATCTTTTTACATATATAGAATTTGCTGTTTAATCCAAGCAAACCTTTTTCAAGAGGCAATCAAAATGCAGATGTAGACCTTATGATCGACTGCTTAGTTTCCTGCTTCCGCATAAACCCTCACAATAACCAGCACTTCAAGGTGAGAACACCACTTACTGATAAGTTCTTCTCCATGTACCATGGATGACCTCTCAGTTATAAAAGATATGCTAACAGCAGCTGGAAGCTCATAAATGAGTTCAAGTTTATAAATCCCTGTGTCAATTTAATAAAAAGTTTCTAACGTGCTATTCATTGTGATAAGAAAGATGGCAGAGAAAATATGTTCCTAAGTGGCTTTTATGCATTTTTATTGTAGATCTGCTTGGCACAGAATTCCCCATCAACTTTTCATTATGTATTGGTGAACTCGCTCCACCGAATAATCACAAATGTAAGTTCTAAGGGTATTTAATCAGCCTAGCAATCTGGGGCTTTTATTCAGATTAATACCTGCTTATTAAATACAATTTAAGTAGTAGACCAAATATTGTTGCCTAAATCCATGCAGCAAGAGTTTCTTGTTAATAAAGAAGGGCATACAAATCTTTGTTTATGCTGTCCAACTAAGTAAACAAAAACATGTTAGGCTCTTTGACACATGAGGGCAAAAATGTTACAGTAGATGCGGTGGAATATCTGTGGTGGAGTAATACAACTTTTTAGATACTGCCAAGTTCACAGTTCAGTCCACTGCCAATTGGTTCAAATACCAATTTTCCATTTTGTTTAGTGTTTTGCAGTGAATTGAGCGTGCATGGTTTGTATCCTTAGATCTGCCCTGGTTTCAGAGCTTGTGCTTGTTCACAGAAAACAGCAGTACAATAAGCAGCTAAGTTGGAAGCAGCACATTTAAATATCTTGAGTTTTATGGTGAGAATGCAAGATTAACCTAAGGGTAAAACTGTAGAGTACTTGTGTAAAGGTTAGTTACACCTCAGATTTTGTAATGTTTAGAGGTATCAAATAACCAATAGTTTAACTCCTGTTTTACCAGTTAATTGTTTGAGCATTTCTGTGTCTTCTTTCCAGTCTGCCCTGGACTGGTGGCCCAAGATTGATGCTGTGTACTGCCACTCCATGGAGCTCCGCAGCATGTTCAGTGAGACCCTCCATAAAGCTGTGCAGGGCTGTGGGGCTCACCCTGCCATTCGCATGACTCCGGTAGGGCTTCCCAAGAAGCTGTTCTAACACAAACCTCTGCTTTTCCTTCTGTCTCCATTCCATTCCAGCTTTTTAATTCACTTGAGACTGGAAAATAGAGGGGGGGATAACATTGCAATCCAAAAAGCAACAGAGAGCTGTACATGTTCTGTAACCCTTGCAGGCTGTGGTGTGTTCCTGTTTAGAGTCAGTGATGTGTGTTTCTCAGTTTTCATGCTGCTCTTAAACTGGCAACATAGAAGTATTACTCCTGTAGCTGTCCTTTGTGACTAATTGTTCATTTTAAGCTTTCTTGCTGTGTGAAGAGCTAGGTAATATGTTCGTTCTTGTTTAATCTGGCAAAAAAAAAAGCATTCTGTATGTGAAGATAATTTCTGAACACTGCAATGCTTTTACCCCAATTGGCATGAATACCTCTCCTTTTCATTTGTCTTGCTTTCTGTTGAGCAAGTCGACTGTTTGGTCTTGGTGACAGCAACAGAGTAAAAGGTTTTTCAGGCATTATGAAAGAAGGCATGTATTCTTGATTGTCTTGAAAAAAAACTTGAGCAAATTCAAATTTGTAGTTCATAAAAATTTTTTTTAGTATGTTTACATGCAGCTGTGTTGCCTTTCTTTGGAACTTTCCATTTAGGACTTCCCATATGTCAAGTGAACTTGGTTGGGTGTTCTAGAAGGCCTAAAATGAGACACGAAAATATTCCTATTGGGCTTCTCAGATGGAATCAAATGATGAAAATACCTTTAATTGAAAGCTGCAACGTGTTTAACTTGCTTTGTACATTTATATATTCATCTGTTGAGAAAATAGCAGGGGTGTTGTAATGGCAACTGGACATTGATTGGTGGTGCTTTGTCTTCTGCTTATTTTCCGTTCTTACTGGCTGCTGTCGCTGACATGCTCAGATACCACCCAGTCACTGCTTTGCATGGCAGTGGGCCTCTGTTGCTGTAAGTATCCCCCCTTGTAACTACCACAGAAAAGCCTTTCCTGGCTCTGACTTTTCTGTGTATAGTTACCACTGCAGTCACTTCCCCTGGGGTACCAGAGGGAGCATGTTCCACCCCAGAAGATAGGACTGGAGGAGACCTCTGCTGCACTCTGCTTGGCAACTGCAAGGCCATCCCTCTCACAGCCAGGCCAGCTCCTTCCTAGCAGGAAAGGCTTTTTGTTGGGTCTGTTCTTTCTGGCCCCTAGTTCTCCATCACGATGCTCATCCAGAATCTCCCCATTCTGGTGGTTAGAATTGTTTTCTCACTTTTAGCCTAAACTTATTTATGTCTAACTTACCCCATTTGTTCTTGCTCCAGTGTTACCTTCAAACCAGTGCTTCTCCCTGGGATATATTTACAGGGAGAAGTCATGTCCCAGTCTTTGCTTATTGATAGTCTTGAGCTTTGACTGTGAAATAACTAAATGGCTTTACAGAAACAAATCAGCTTCTTTTACCATGTGCCTTTCCTCAGAATTCCCTTAACTGCAGCAGTCTGTGGCACAGAATTAGCTACTTCTACCAGTGTGGTATTGATTTCTTGATTGGATGCTTTTATATAGAGGATTTTATTTCTCTATTTTCACAATAACTATTTAGCAAAATTGCATGAGGTTCTAATTTCTTGTAGAATTTGATTATTCAATGTCATACCTCTTCTTAAGTTACCTTAAAGATTATTTCAACCCAGGGTTTTCTGTTGTTCTCATTTAAAGCTTGTAAGTTTAGTGACAATGAAAAACAAGTTGATGGTATTGTTTGAGATGTTAGCAAATAATAAACTAGACAGAACAGCTTAAAAAGCTAAGTTTCTGAGGAGTGTTTTACTCTGTCTTGTCTTGAATATCCACAACAACTTTTTTGTCCAAATGACTTTCTTGTAATTGTTTTGTTGGCTGTAAAGAGAAATACTAACTTCAACCCTGCTGATATAAGATGAAAATTAATGAAAATATAAATTCTGTGAACTTATAGGAGTGAGATGAAAATATTTTGTCTTTGGACATACATACATATTTGGAATCCAATTCATGTTCTTATTTTTAAATAGATGTATTTGTGTGTGTGTGTGTGTGAATATATATACATATATATATATATATGAAAATGCACTCATACTCATATGTCGTATTTTTGACAGATTGTCAAAAATACATGCACACAGATTTGGAGGGTTCTGCAAAAGCATAAGCTTAATTTTTGAAATGCTTATAACCAGTAGCATCCCTATACTCCTGCCTCACAGGCAGCACTGTGTGTGACTGTTAGACATTTGGGTCTTATGGCTACCTGGGTTCTGTTGTGTGAACAGCAGTGGCAGAACATGATATAGCTCACACTTGCCTTTGGAAAAAAGTTCCCTACACTCTGATATATTCAAGCTTGCTTGGAAACATCTATATTTTTTTCTTTCTCAGACACAGAATATCGCTGTCAATTCTTTTTGGTCCTTTTATCCATTTTTCTTTCGCCACCATTTGTCTTACACAAAAACTTCTGTCCACATGCAGCTCACTAAAACAATTCTTAAGGAAACTTGAGGATGTAATTAAGTGATAGCACATGCATATGTAAAAGGGGATTTATAGGCAGAAGGCTATGTGACTATACTTAAGTGGATTTTGTATATTTTTAAACTTTTTTCAAAATCCTGGATTATAAAAGCAATATACCTGATAAGGTGTTTAATTGTAACTACTATGTACACAACCTTACAGACTGTGACTGTCATTTTTTCATTCTGTCAGAGTCTTACATTTAAGGAGAAAATGACAAGCCTTAAATTTAAAGAAAAACCTACTGATCTGGAAACCAAAAGCTACAAGTTGTTGCTGTTATCCTTGGTAAAACTGATCCATGCTGATCCAAAGCTTTTGTTGTGTGTAAGTATATTGTACTTTTAGTCATAGGAAAATTTACTTTAAAAGGCACTAAATTAAAATTAAAACCATAAACCTGTCATCTAGGATACTTCTTTGCTCATTATTTGCTTATAATGCTTCTGTGCTTTCAAATGGAAAAGACAAAACAAAAAAAAAAGTCAGAAAATGCTGCAGAACCGAAGCAACAAAATGAAAGGGAGCATAAAGCTCTGTTCTTCTGAAAGATGTGGGGGGGGGACAAGAAGGGAACAGACTAAGAGGAAAATTATGTTTAGGGGAAATTTGTAATCATTTCAGTGTCTTAAGAAGGCAGATTCCCTCTTCCATTTTCTCAGGTGTGTTTATTGTTTAATTTAAAAATATTTCAATTCTGTCAAAGATGTGATATGCAAGGGGTGTCATAGCTTAAGAAGAAATGAGGTGCTCTTCTAAGGACCCAGAAATCCCCCTGGTTTTATTTCTAGAATGGTCAGTGATTAAAAAGTTTTATGACTTTAACTTGTTCTCCTTTTTGCTGCTTAGAATCCAAGGAAGCAAGGGCCTGAGACACAGGGTAGCACGGCTGAACTAATTACAGGCCTTGTACAGCTTGTTCCACAATCCAGCATGCCAGATATAGCACAAGAAGCCATGGAGGTAAGGGAGACCTGTGCTCTGTGCCAGGTGATTAGCACACAGACAAATCAAGGCTTGTGTAGAAGCTCTGGGGTACTGATTAGCTCTGAAGTTTGGCGTCTGAAGAGTTTGGTCTTTATTGATTTTTATTTTTTTTTCTTTTCTAAACGTCTCCTGCACTGAAAGTGTCACATGGAAGACTTAAAAAATCCTTCTTGTTACAAGTGCCTGTAAGAAAATTTTAAAAAGCAATTCACACACTGCCTCCTGGGACTACCCTGCACCTCTTAATATGGTCTCTTCATCCCCAATGTTGATCAAAGGTGGTCTGACAGTTCCTCTGTTCCATCTTTGCAGAGAGCACCATTAAGTAAAATATCAAAGCCAAAAGCTATCTTTTGAAAACATTGTCTGTGTGTCTAGTATGGATTTGTATGGGAACCCCAGGTAAAACCTCAAGGTTTGGATTACAAATGTGTAATTAAGACTAAAAAAAAAGACTTGTGGCTCAAACTGTGAACTGTTGTTTTTCTATATAAAATGCAGTATGTTTCTTTCCTTCCTTTTTAAAACAATGTAATTACTTTGCAATGTAGTTGCAGGCACCCATTTATCTGCCTGTGCTAATGTACTTTGTAACTTTCTGCCTGTAATGAAATTACTTTGTTTGGAATTTAGGCCTTGCTAGTTCTGCACCAATTGGACAGCATTGACTTGTGGAACCCTGATGCACCTATAGAAACATTCTGGGAAATTAGGTATGTCAGTTAACTTTTGTAAACTACAGAGAGAGCTATTTGGTTTGTCTTCTCCTTTGAAATAGCTATGAATATTTTGGGAAACCTGTGCAACATCAGCATGAATTTGCAGGGAAAATTATTATGTGTGTTCATGAAAACATTTAATCTTCCTTATACTGTGAAAATTTAACAAAAATATAACAAACATTTTCCTGGCTTTCTTAATGACTGGTGTTAAGGTGTAGAAATTATTATTAGTTTGAAAAGGTAGAGACTTTTCCACCTCATTCAAAATTTTACAACTTGTTTAAATTCTGTTTTATCTTTTTGTGGCTGGAGGAGGGTAATGCTAAACAGTCCTAAAATGCAGATTTTCTAATCATGGCTGAAACCCTCACCTAAAGAAGGCAGTACCTTGCCTTTGTCCTGTGATCTCCATTTGTCATTCCTGTATATTTAAGAATTTTTATTCATTAAAGTCTTGCTTTTTATAACTTCATAGCAGTTGTTGTGGTTGATTTCTTGGAGAGTATGAAGGGAAATTAAATTCTAAAACGTCAGAATATACAAAAGGCTAAATCAAAAAGTAGGAATCTCTAAGCTTGGCTTTCTAAGAATTAAAAAAAAAAGTATTTGGTGATGTAATCTGAATTGGTAGAGGTGTTTGTTTTAAGAAGAAAGGGAAGGACAGCATAGGAGGAATACTTCTCAGCACCAGTGAAGGGACCTGTAGGGCTTGAGGGGCTTGTTCTGGGATCAGTTTGGGCCTGACCCTACCTGGATGGGCAGTAATTAAAATCGTGACTGTTAATTTCTAGTAGTAGAAATGAGTTTGTGGTCTGTTTGGGCTGGGGGAAACACCCATTAAAATTGACACTAATTTGGACCCTTTGGCAGTTTTAACAGAGAGTGTGAGGCCTGAATGGATATGAAGAAGGAACATCCCTAGATGTGTTCCTTCCAGAACAGAGTTGAGACACGTTGTCAGAGCAGTGTAGGTAAACTTGTTCTGCCACTGTCTGTGCTGTATCTGTTCTGTGGATAAATGGAGGACTTCTGAAGTTACAGCCCTGGAGTCTGGACTTCTAACAAGTACCCAAGTTGCTTAACTTCCTCTAGGGAGCTAAAAAGGCCAGCTGGGCGGTGGGAAGGGTCAGAGGGGAGCTTGCCATTTAAAGGACGCAGCAATATTATATTTATTCTACATTTTAAAAGATGATGCTAGTACCTCTATAGGATATTCATGCTAGTTGCCTATTTCTATGTAAAATGGAGTAATATATATTAATAAGTTGTTATTAGACTACAAAGCTAATGGTGAATTTCATTTTGCTGCAGTTCACAAATGCTTTTTTATATCTGCAAGAAACTAACTAGTCATCAGATGCTCAGCAGTACAGAAATCCTCAAGTGGCTGCGGGAGATTCTCATCTGTAGGAATAAGTTTCTTCTAAAAAACAAAGTAAGTAAATGTTAACACCTGTCTGTTAGGATTATTAAAAATAATTGCAAGCTTGAGAAGTGGTCTTTCAGCAAGACAATTTTTACCTTTAAGTGACTTGTTTCTTCCCTTTTCAACTTCAGTATCTCTGTTACTGATGGATGCTGCTTTTGGTCTGTGTTGGTGTTGAGTTAGGAGGCTTTTTCCCTTGATAGCTCTAGTTTAACATTTATTTGTAAAATACAATCTTCCATGGTGCTACTGGAGGGCATGGGCTTTCTGGCTTTCTGCGAATTCAGGAAGATTTTTACATTTGACCTCTAAATGAAGTCAACTGTCCTTCAAATAAGGAGTATGCTTAATATTCTCATTCTTCCAGTTAAGAAGTAATTAGTTCAAATCTTTTCTCTTGGTGCTTAGAGGATATTCATTAAGATGAGAATCTCTATAACAAATGAGTTGATTTATTATTTTTATTCTCCCTCTATAGCAATCAGATAGGAGTTCCTGCAACCTTCTCTTCCTTTATGATGGCTCTGGAGGTGGAACCAGTCAAATTTCTCTTGACCATGAAGAGATAATTCGCTGTGCTCCAGGACCTGCCCTCAGGAAAGGGAAAGGAAATTCTTCCATGGTAAGTAATATGTGAGAATTCTTTGTAATACCTGGGGAGTGTGGCATCCCTATGCGTAATTCATAGTTTTTAGTCATTGTTAATAAATCTGAAATCTGACTTTTTAATGTTTCATGTGTGTTAGAATGTACCATGAAGGATTATAAAATCAAATATTTTAGCAAGGTAAACTCTTGGATGGACAGGTTTCTCAATCCCAATTTTACTACTAGTTATAGCTGCAGGAAAAAAATGAAGAGCTTATTTAGAACGTATTTTGTGAGCCAAAACTTCAACTTTGTTTATTTAGTGTACAATTCTATAGTATAAAAAAGATTTTCCTAAGTGTGTAGTTATCCTTATGAAAGGAGTAGGTTCTTAGCTAATGTGTTTGTGCAGCAGCATAAAAGATAGGACTCCAATCTTGTTTAGGTTTGCAGAATTTTAATGAGATTGCCATATTCATAAGCATTATTACCAAATTCAGAATTTTCTTTTTCCCAAGGAAAGCACAGCAGGGTGCAGTGGGACGCCCATTTGTCGCCAAGCCCAAACCAAACTGGAGGTTGCCTTGTACATGTTTTTGTGGAGCCCAGATATTGAGGCAGTCCTTGTTGCCATGTCCTGTTTCCGTCACCTCTGTGAGGAAGCTGACATCAGGTGTGGAGTAGATGAAGTCTCAGTGCACAATTTTTTGCCAAACTACAATACTTTCATGGAGTTTGCATCTGTTAGCAATATGATGTCAACAGGTAAGAATCCTCGATCTGTACAATACTTTCCTGCCTGTATGATAAGACTGTTTGCATTCTTTAAACAGATTCTTTATTTGCCTGATGCTTGTCCTTCAAGCAAAATATATTTGTCATGAGAACTGCTAAAAAGAGCAGAGAACTTGTTACTGAGTTCATGGGGATTTTTGAGTGTAACAAGAAGGATAATTTTCTAAACACTTTAAGGGGTTATGTTCCTCTATAATTTAATAATTGCTTTCAAAGATCTCATAAGTGATTCAGGCTGTTTTTCAAAAAACTTAGTCAAATGTTCTGTGCTGCTTTGTAGGGAGGGCAGCTCTTCAGAAGCGGGTGATGGCGTTACTGAGGCGCATTGAACATCCAACTGCAGGAAACACAGAGGTGAACTTTCTCCTGAATTTACTCTTTGCGTGCATATTTTTTTGTTATAAATAGAAAATACTGCTGTCACAGGTAGTTTTGAACTTGACTCTTCATATGTTTTATTTTAGGCCTGGGAGGATACACATGCAAAATGGGAACAAGCTACAAAGCTAATCCTTAACTATCCAAAGACCAAAATGGAAGATGGGCAGGTGATTATGAATTTTTCCAGAAGTTCAACCCTTGAAAACTCAAAATAACTGTTTAAGTTTGTGTTTTAAGGAATTGAATTCCAGAAAAATAATGGTAATTGGTTGTCCTCTATGCTTACAAAGAGACCAAGAAGCCTTTTTCAGCTTCTCTGAAACCAGTGCCTCTGAACAGATTTCTGCTCATGCTAGCACAATAAGCAATGCAAGAAAAATTATTTAGAGGAATTGTTGAAATTGTTGGAATTGAAATTGTTGAGACTAGAATTGTGAACGGAAGGCTGTGTTTCAGAATATTTCAAAATTCTGATCTGTCTTTTAGTTGCCTTTGATTGAAGAGGTTTCATCTTCAGCTGGTCTTTTTCAGGTGACTGAAAGTCTCCACAAGACCATTGTTAAGAGGCGAATGTCCCATGTCAGCGGGGGAGGCTCCATCGACCTCTCTGACACGGACTCTCTTCAGGAGTGGATCAACATGACCGGGTTCCTCTGTGCCCTGGGAGGAGTCTGCCTGCAGCACCGCAGCAACGCGGGCTTAGCCACCTACAGCCCCCCCATGGGCCCCGTCAGCGAGCGCAAGGGCTCCATGATATCCATGGTGTCCACTGAGGGAAACCCGGAGACGCCCGTCAGCAAATTCATCGACCGCCTGCTGACCCTGATGGTCTGCAACCACGAGAAAGTGGGGCTGCAGATACGGACTAATATTAAAGACCTGGTGGGTCTGGAGTTGAGTCCAGCACTTTATCCAATGCTGTTTAACAAACTGAAGAACACCATCAGCAAGTTTTTTGATTCTCAAGGACAGGTAAAGTGTTGATGTGGTCCTTCCCATTTTTTTAATAAAAAGCATCGGTCTTCTCTTTCACATGCGTCATTGAAATGATACAGTTTATGTTTTGTACAAAAAAACCTGCAAGCACTACTATTCTATTTGACAGCATGAGTTAATAATTACTGTATTTGTGATTCCAGGCTATACTTAACATCAAGTAATTGAAAATATTCTTGAATTCTTAGGGAACTCTGAATACAGAATCTCTGAGAATGTTCTCAGAATCCTTATTGTTGTACTAACATATTTAATACTGACCTATACTGGAATTCTTTTAGCTGGGTGATAAATAGAAAAATGCTTATCTGTTAGATTTTTTTAAATGCTGCAGTATTTCTGATAATTTTATTTGGTTTTATGTGTAAAGTATTAAGATGACCAATCTTCTTCCTGTAGGTTTTGTTAACTGAGACCAACACACAGTTTGTAGAGCAAACCATTGCTATTATGAAGAATTTGCTTGACAATCATACAGAAGGGAGCTCAGAACATCTTGGACAAGCTAGTATTGAAACAATGATGTTAAATCTGGTTAGGTAAGAAATCCTGTTCCCAGTTCTGTACAAAGTAGTGTTTCAGAAGTCAGATAGACCCTTCTGTTTTTTCTGCTTGCTTTGCCTTCAGGTATGTGCGTGTGCTTGGAAATTTGGTACATGCAATTCAAATAAAAACTAAGCTATGTCAGTTAGTAGAAGTAATGATGGAGAGGAGGGATGACCTTTCCTTTTGCCAAGAAATGAAATTTAGGTAAGTGTTGCATTATGTAACTTCTAGGATGGTGTTGTGTTATGTTATGTTAGCTAAATGTAATTTTGTTTGGTTGCATGTATAAAAAATTGAACCAAAAGTTGTCTTACATCAGTGTTCTTGGTATAGCCATAGTACCTTTGTCTTCAGAATAAATTAGACCCTGGTACTGCATTAAATTTTTATTTTAAATGGGGGATTACTAAGCACACATAAAATTTTTGTGTGTGTTGGTCCAAGTAGTTATTACACTCAATTTGTAATAGTTAAGAATGATGCCAACAGTAGGAAGTATATTTGGGGGAAGAGTTGTTTCAAAAAACCAGAAGAAGAAAGCTAAAGTAATGTATCAATATATAACAGGAACAAAATGGTGGAATATTTGACAGACTGGGTTATGGGAACATCTAATCAAGCAACAGATGAGGATGTGAAGTGCTTAACAAGGTAAGAAAGAATACTCTTTAATTATTTTTAAAGGTGCTCACAAGTGTTCCAGGTGGCAGTTGATACCCACAGGTGAGCTGGCTCATGTGGACTTCCTTTAGCAGTTTTAAGGAAAAGATGAAACCCAAAACTTAAATTTTGGTGAGCAGAAGTAGAAACAGTTAGGAATGTAAGGAAAAGGGACTTGGTACTGGATGGGAAAATGATCAAGAGGAAAGAGAGACTAATACTGCTGAGATATTACACAGCTTCTTATTTTTCAGAGATTTGGACCAAGCAAGCATGGAAGCAGTTGTCTCTCTTCTTGCTGGCCTTCCACTACAGCCTGAAGAAGGGGATGGTGTTGAGTTGATGGAAGCAAAATCACAGTTATTTCTTAAGTAAGTAGTGACTTCTATTTTTCCATACAATGACTGTAAGTAGGTGCTCCATATGGCTTTTACTGCAAACTGTGGTGTTTCTTTCTAGCAAAAATAATATTATCAAAATAGGAACTACTGCTTATATATACCATTTCACAAATCTCTGCCTCCTCGGTTTATGGAAACATTTTCATTTAGAAAATAATTATAAAATTGGGCTTTTTTTCTGCTTATGGCAAATGCATGCTTAATTCACAGGAGGGATTAGCTTGCTCTAATATTATATTTTTATCCATGAATCTTAACACGTCTTTCGAGACATCTTTGTAAGGGCACACTGGTGAAATTCATTTGCTTGGTTTGAGAGAATTTCCATATGAATTTCAGGACAGTTGTTACAACAGACCTGCAAGTTTGGCCTGTGCTACAAGGAAGATTACTTGGGGCAGTTATGAGATTTTTTGGGGGAGTCTTATTGTCTGTTTGCTACTGTATGCTAACCTCTTCAGCTGGTTGCCTGAGCAGGATCTGGTTTACCTATCCAAGTCTTTGTCTCTTTCTTTAGATATTTCACACTCTTTATGAACCTTCTAAATGACTGCAGTGAAGTGGAAGATGAAAGTGCCCAGACAGGTGGCAGGAAACGTGGGATGTCTCGCCGCCTGGCATCGCTCCGGCACTGCACTGTGCTTGCCATGTCCAACTTACTCAATGCCAATGTGGACAGTGGTCTGATGCACTCAATAGGTAAAGTAGTTAGAGATAATTGTGCATAAATGAATACATAATGAAGACATTGATATTTAATTTAATTTTACATCTTCCTTAGTAGTTCTGGGTTTCTTTAATCAGGCTTGGGCTATCATAAAGACCTCCAAACACGAGCCACGTTTATGGAAGTCCTCACCAAAATTCTGCAGCAGGGGACAGAATTTGATACTTTGGCAGAAACAGTGCTAGCAGATCGGTTTGAGAGATTGGTGGAGCTGGTTACAATGATGGGTGATCAGGGAGAGCTTCCTATTGCTATGGCTTTAGCCAATGTGGTGCCTTGTTCTCAGTGGGTAAGTTGATTCACACATTTTATTTCCTACCTTTTTTTAAGTATTAAAACATGAAATAAAAGTGAGTCCAAAGATTAAGGGTGTAGCAACAGTCTGAAGAGAGATGAGATAGCTTTCTCAGTATATTCTTGAAAAGCCTTCTGAATCTAATTGCCAGAGATTGATTATAAATGTCATTTTTATACTAAATTTTTAGTTAATGTCTAAGAATAATTTTGTATACAGTTACTGTAATAAATGCTTCTGTTTGGGCTAGTGATTTATTACAGATTATGTGTGCTGTAATGCAAAGGAAACTCTGTTTGCCTCTTTAGATTTTTAGCAAGATCAATCAGGCTTTTTTATATAGCAGAATAATTAATTATCTGTCTGGATTGACCATTATGAATTTCTGTGATTGGATATCATGAGGCAGGTTTTTAGACAAGCAATAGCATAGGGAAGATTTAAGGACAGATTGTGTGCTTAATTTGATATTTACCTGCAAGACCATATTTAAATTACCATATTTAAAGCATTAGTACAAAACACTTGGTGGTTTTTTTTTCTTAATAATTCTTTTTGTCATACTTTCTTTGGGAGACTGATTGACATTTCATTGCTTCTTTTAAGGATGAGCTAGCTCGTGTCCTGGTCACACTCTTTGATTCCCGACACTTGCTCTACCAGCTGCTCTGGAATATGTTTTCAAAGGAAGTTGAACTAGCAGATTCCATGCAGACGCTCTTCCGAGGAAACAGCTTAGCCAGTAAAATAATGACTTTCTGTTTTAAGGTATATCATCTAATCTCTGTCTGCTACAGATCAGTTACAGGAAAGGTTTAGTAATATAAAAATACAAAACTACCAGTCTGTGGTGCTAAGCACTTGGATAAAAATAACTCCATTAGATTAAAATTGTCCAGGGTTGCCTTTGGGTCCCAGTTTAAGCCAGTCTCACATCTATTAAGTTTAAGAAGTTTTGCTTTTAATGTTTTGACATTTGATGAACCCATTCCTCTGAACTGCTATGTTCATCTGGCCACTTACTCTGATTTTCTTTCTACTTAGGTATATGGTGCTACGTATTTGCAGAAGCTTTTGGAACCTTTGTTAAGGACTGTGATTACATCCTCGGAATGGCAGCATGTTAGCTTTGAGGTGGATCCAACAAGGTTTGAGATTCAGGGGCAGGGAGGAAATGTATTTACTTACAAACATGATTCCCACTCACTGTAAACATAATAGGATTTGGTTTCCCTTGTTATGAATATGAATATTTTTCTCATATTTCCATACTCTTCCACTGCTCACTTCATCAGACACATTAAATGTGTCTGCAGCCCTTATACCCCAGGAACAGTGTACAGGGCTGATCAGCACAGCAGGATGAGTTGCTGCATGTCATCTAAACCCAGAGAGGCAGGAAGATGGAGAGCTTTTGCAGGGCCTCTTCTCCTACTTAGTACAGCATACTTTTATGTAGGACACTCTTGTGGGGATTTCCAGTAGTACCAGAAAGCATCTGCTTTAGGTCACTGAATTAGTTACAGATGTAAGATGGAATGTGACCATGTTGTGTGTAATTTTTTGCTTTAATTTTTTTTATATGATTCAAGACTTGTATTTAGTAGCAGTTGCTCTGGTGTTTTGAATTAGCTCCAACTCTTAGAAAAAGTTTAAGTATTTCTTTAAAGTAGCTTACCAAAAGATAAGGCCTCTTACTAGTAGTTTAACTCTCAGATATCAGTGTGCACCTCAGAAATTCTTTTCAGAGAAACCATCATAAAACTGATGATAAAATTATCAGTTGGAATTCTATATGTCTCTATATGGGATGGAGTGAGAGAATCCCACTTACAGCTGTCTGTTTATTACTGAGTTTTAAATGACCTTGTATTTGTAACTTACTTTGTTTAAAATACTGATGGAAACTTTTGTGTGAAAACCCATAAATATTCTCATAATATTTCTGTTTACCCTGGGAAATCAGGTTACTACCAAACATAGAAGTACAGCTACTCTAATGTATTTGCTTGCTGGTCATACATTTATGGGTCTGTTTCAGGCTGGAGCCTACAGAAAGCCTTGAGGAGAACCAGAGGAGTCTGTTGCAAATGACAGAAAAGTTTTTTCATGCAATCATTAATTCTTCTTTGGAGTTCCCACCACAACTTCGCAGTGTGTGCCATTGTTTGTATCAGGTATGCCTGCACTGGTTGCCTGCCCTTAAACTTTGGGGTTGGTTTTTATAATTCTAGCAGTTTGGAGCTTGGCCTGGGGGGACTGCAGTAGTTACAAGTCCTGGATTTTAGAAACTGCATTGAAGCTGAGTATAAGGGAGGGAATTGGCCATCTGAACTCCTGTGGCTGTATTTGGTAGAGAATTGTTTGTGGTTATATGTGCTTCCCTAAAGAATGCCATTTGTGGTGAGGGCAATACCCTGCATCAGTGGGGTTTCATTCTGATCAGTGTGGTGTCTCCTCATGATGTTCTGGTCTCAGGAGGGTCTGGGTGCTGTGAGCAGCTGTTAAAGAAAGCCCTGAGCAGCTGGGTGAATAACCTTAGCCTTGCACTAGGCTGCTGGGGATGCTCTGAACTTTTGAGGATTGTAGGTTCTTGTATTTGAGAGAGAGAATGAGAACAAGAATTTTGGCCTGTTGGACAAATCTTGGGCCACAAATTAAAATATCTTCCACCTGCTTTGCACAACATGTTCTGGTGTGGGAACTGTGTCTTGTCTGAGGCCTGGAATATGTGCAAGTATGCAAAGGGCTGAAGTACCTGCAGCAAGTGGCTGAATTTTGCAAACACAGAGTATGTAGAAATGCAGCAGGTAAATAGGAGGAAGGGAACCCCCATGTCTGACTCCTCTGCTCTGTCCTGGTTCTGCTGCTCCCCACAGCAGCCCAGCAGGTTCCAAGCCCTGGACTCATTGGGTTCTCTTGTTCTTTGTGCATTTCTGATGGATTTAGTGGCTGCTAAAACTTGGAGTAGGGAATACTCCTGCTAGCCTGAGGGCTCATAGGAAATACAATTTCCAGTGCTGCTGGAGGGATGTCAGAAGAGTTATGCATGGCAGGATGTGTGTGCTGTGCTCTCAGTTAAGCAGGGTGAGCAGGTCTCAAGTAAAGCAAGGAAAAGAGATTTTATGAGCTATGCGAACTACTCATGAGTAATAAAAAATGCTGCACAGTGTAGTCTAGTCATGGTTTTACAGTGGATGCTCTAGTAATAAATGCAACTGCTGTCATCCTCAGAACTTGGAACTGAGAAGCAGTGAGTTGTATGTTGTGATGTTGTGGGTCTTAGGTTGTTACTGTGAGGTGTTGGTGTGAATTAGGTGTGCAAACAATGTGCCTTTGCTTCTCTTATAACAACTTGTGTACGTGCCTTTTAAAGTCACCACTTTCTCTTTCCAACAGTTCGTTGTATTAAGTTGGTGGGACGTGGGTTTTGTGAGGTTTTTGGTTTCTTTTTAAAATTTTTTTAATAAGGAAATGATGGGATTAAGTTCGTTTCCTTGGTTTCCTTCAAGTTCAAATGGCCAGAGGCTCACAGAGGTTGGCTGGGAGTGTATCTGAGTGCAACTGAAAATGCCACATGCAAGCTTGATGGTTCCTTCCATTATTTGCCATGATTTTGTGCTACACCTCCTAGCATTGCTTTTATCTGCTGTTAATAGGATGGATCAGATTTATTTTCATTTCAGTGAAAAATATGCAAAAAATACTCACTAGGTGTGTTCTGTAAATGATTTGTAGCTAAGTGGTATGGCAACATTATGGACATGGTGTGTTTAGCTGAGTACTGGGTCTCTGCTGGCTGGTTCTGGGGCCAGAGCAGAGCCCAGTGTTTGCACTGGGAAACATCAGGTAACCAGGTAAGGTATGATCAGGAGTGTTACGTGGTCACAAACAAGCTTGGTCAGAGTAACTCATATAAAAATTTGTGTTGGCCATTTCTTAAAAAACACACAAAACGTATTTGATTTTTCTTTTTAATAAAGGGACCTGGGAATTTTGGTTGCTTTGGTTGAAGGCAGTAGGCTGATGCAGAGTGTGTATGGCAGCTGCAGAGGCTGGCTCCAGAGGAATCACACAGTCAGATATTTGGCAGAGGCACAATGAGTTAAATATTAATAGGTCTCACACAAATTTGAATTACTTAAATTTAGCTTGTTTAGCAGAATTATGAACTGTTGGGTTTTTGTGTTGTGGTTTGGGTTTTTTTCTTTTTACTCTGTCATTCCTAAGTTGTAGAAATTCTCTTCCAGACCCAGTTTGAAAGTTGTTTGACCTCTTGGTGCATGCTTGCTTTCAAACTGTAAAACTGCTGGCTTGCTGTTGCTACAGCTCCAGGTGGTGCTTGCTGTAGGGCTTCTCAGTGATGCTGATTTACTGTTCCAGCTCATGGGAAGGGTGTGGGATTGAGCTCCAGGACCAAAGTATGCCTGGGTGCAAGGGAGCAGGCACAGAGCTGGTGTGCTATGGCTTTGCTCAAATCCTGATGGGAAATGTGATGCTTCTTGGTGGGTCCCTTTGCATTTAAGTGAAATGCAGAAATAAGCACAAACAAGGTATCTTGAGTTGGAAATCTGTAATAAATTAATGCAGACCCACTGGCTTTTTTCTTCCTCTTTCCACAGAGTGTTTTATGGCAGTGTTTAGCTATTTAAAGTAGTATGACCATGATGGTTCACTAAATTGAAGGACACACAGAGAAACATTGGGAAGATTTAAAACTCTAAATTTATTTTTAAAAGTAATATGTATTTCAAAGGTATAACACTTTACTATTTTTACTATTAAAATTATTTAGGGATGGTGGAATACATTTGAAAGCTGAATATACTGTTTAATGATCAATATTGTCTATCATGAGCACATGAATGTGGTTTGACTTTTAATCTAGCCAGAAATAGTAGAAATGATTGAAATGCAACATTTGCTTGTTTTGTATTTAGTGCTTTGTAAATAAGATGTAATAAAATTGTGGAATAAAAACTCCCATCATCAGTCTTTAGTTGATATATTTCATTTTCTGTTGGTTATGTTTGTTACATTTTACTGTGTAATTTATGTACAAGTCAACATTGGTTTTTTGTTGCTGTATGTAGTTGGTGCTGTGACTTGTTTGTGCTCATCTCTGTTCTGTAGGCAACTTGCCACTCTCTACTGAATAAAGCTACCGTAAAAGAAAAAAAGGAAAACAAAAAATCAGTAAGTTTGGAGACCTTTTTATTAGCCATTTCTTTCAAAGCACAACAGAAATCTTTTGCTGTTTGTTCAAAACATCTTCACTTCAGTCTATTTGACCTCACTGTAAAATCATTCTACTAATTCTGGCACAAAATAGCTTTCATTTCAATTAACACTGGAATTAAGTTATATTTAAAACATTCTCTGTGTGCCTATTTGAGTAAACAAGACATTTTTAACATTACTGCTTAGTATTTAATACTCTGATTCTTCTACCCTTGCCACCATTTTCAAATTTAAAAAATGTGGAAGAAAAATGGGTTTTTTTGTTTTGGGGAAAATCTGAGTCTTGTCAGTTGTTTTAAAACTTTGGTTGATAACTTGACTTCAGCTTGCATCCTGGGAAAAGAACAATTAGTACGTGTGGGTTACTGAAAAGAAAAGAGGCTTTTTATGACTTGTTTCTGATACTTTTTCTTTCCTTTGACTTGTGACTCAGCAATAGAATTTAGCACTTGTATTGATTTACTGAGAAACACAAATTTCCCATTTTAAGTAACTTGCTGTATTAAAGATTTTACATTTGTATTTTGTGATACAATGGTGCCATTAAAGGTTAAGACTTACCCTTTTCTTTGACAGTGACCTCAAAATATAAAGTATTAAAACAGAAGCAGAATGGAAATTTAAACTTTTATTAAATATTCCTTTATTTTTTGCTGTAACTGATCAGAATAATAATAACGTTTAAGTGCAAAATCTGTGTGCTAACTAGTATTTTACAAGGAAATATCAGTAATTCCATCACAAGGTAACTGAATTTGGTACTGAACAAAGCTGGTATATTATGTATTTACTAATATCTTTACTTGTTTTAAGAAGCATGATTTGAGATTGTACTGCTTGTGTTTTAAAGCATTTTAGTAATATAGGGTTTGTTTTTTTATTTATTTTAAACAAAATAACTTTAACTATGAGGCTTGCTAATTTTATTGTGTGAAAAGGTGGAATCTGGCATGTTTTGATTAACTTGTTACTCATAAGAAAATATACCAATATTGACTCTGTGGAACCATATGTAGCATATTTTAAATTTTATTTTTGTCATGGAGTGTTACCTTTAACTTTTAAAAATCAAGTGAAAGATACCTAGAGAACAGACCATCCTCTGAGTAATACTTAGTTGATTTCCTAAAAAGGAAGGAGATTTTTAAAAAAAATTGCAGCATTTTTGTAATTTATGTTTTTTTCTAGATAGCAAAGAGCAGTAATTTACATCGATGGTTCTTCTAGCAAACTCCTGCTAAGAGCTTTTGAACAGTGGGGTGGCAGGGAAGCACACTGGCCACTTGGCTCTGGCTCGGTCTTTCCTCCTTTGGCAAATCTGTTGAGATGTGATGGTTCTGCAGAGTATTTCTACAGATATCTCCTTCCCAGAAATTTAAAATTACTCCTGAAACTTTACAGCATGAGTCTTATTGCTGAAGAGGCTCTGGTGATCAGCAGTGAACTTGTAAATACAGAAACAAAAACCCCACTCCTCTGGGAAGCATCCCCGGTGCTGAGTGTGTGGGGTTTGTCTGTGTTGCTGCCAGGGGCAGGGTCCTGGAATGAAGTGCTCAGTAACTCTGCAATGCACCTTCTGGTCCTTGTCCCAGAGCTACTGAAGCAATGTCCCCTAGCAGCAGGGGTGAGGACAGGCAGTGTCTGCCAGCCCCTCGCTCCTTCCCTCTCCTCCTGCTGGTCCTGTGGCCAGGAGCAGAGCCCTGCTCACACTTCACCGGCTTGGTTGGGATGGACAGAATGCTTAAAAGTTGGATTACCAGATGAGGCTTTTCTCAGCTTGCTTCCTCTTTTCCTTAATGCCAAATGTTCTTTACAATTCCCACCTCCCCAGGTTGTCAGTCAGCGCTTTCCCCAGAACAGCATCGGGGCCGTGGGCAGCGCCATGTTCCTGCGCTTCATCAACCCCGCCATCGTCTCCCCGTACGAGGCAGGGATTTTAGACAAAAAGCCTCCTCCACGGATTGAAAGGGGATTGAAACTGATGTCGAAGGTGAATCAATAAGTGTTTTTATTTGGCCTTCCTGCTCTGTCTGATGTAGTTCTGTTCTTTGGCTAGCATGAGGAAATTTAGGTAAACTTTTTAAGTTTTTGGAAGCGGCCATCGTGTTTATTCAAGCTGCAGTTTCCATACACGGTGTTGGTGTAAGTATGGGGAACAGTCTACATGGAAAAAAAAACCACAACACTTTGCCACAATGGTGTGTAAGAAAACAGAATGCCTCTGGTTCTTCAGTTGAACTTTTGACCTTATTTGGAACCCAACACAGAAGCCAATGTTACTGTGAGCACAGCAGATAGGTGATCCACTTGAGATGCTGAGAAATTAGAGTTTGCTTTCAGCAGGCACGTGCTGTTGCTTTTACGTATTGGTATTATTTCCAGAGGAAAGAGTTAACATTTAATAAGTGGACGTTTTGAAGGATGATATGTTTTCCTGATCTAAAACCAAATAAAATTAATAAATGAGGGAAATAATTTTCTAGTATTTAAAAGTATGTGAAAAAATATTTTGAAAGGCAACGTGTTTTGAATTAGATTGCTTATTGCCCTTTTTTTTCATCTTGAGACTTTGCAGCAAGTTCAAATGAGTACTTCTGACCATGAAGTTACTGTAGCAGTTAATGCATTAAAACTTTGTGTCTTTACCATCTTTTTATTACTTAGATACTTCAGAGCATTGCCAACCATGTCCTGTTTACAAAAGAAGAACATATGCGGCCTTTTAACGATTTTGTAAAAAGCAATTTTGATGCAGCACGAAGGTAAACCCCCTGGGAGCTTGCACAGGCTGTGTCACCCTCTTACAGCCTTCTCACTTACACAGAGTCTGCCTGGCAGCTCTCCCTTGCATGCTTATGGTTATTCCTGGTTTTAAACTCCAGGTTTTTCCTGGATATTGCATCCGACTGCCCGGCCAGCGACAGCGTCAACCACAGCCTCTCCTTCATCAGCGATGGCAACGTGCTGGCTCTGCACCGCCTGCTCTGGAACAACCAGGAGAAAATTGGCCAGTACCTGTCCAGCAACAGGTAGGGCTTCGGAAATGTTATGGTGAAGGGAGTGGCTGATGGGAAATGAATATTTGGAAATACTTCTGGTTGCTTTTGTCATTATCACTAAGAGGAATGTCGTGGCTGGAAAGATCTTACATTTGGAAACTTCTGTCTTGCCAGACTTTTGTGCAAGTGTGTAGTTATCTTACCTGTTGTAAAAATTGCTCTATGTGTAACATTTTTCTTATTTCTTTGTTGAACACTTGGGGTTTTTTTTCTTCTTTAATTTTAAAAAAGAAAATCCAGCCTGTTCAAGGTAAGGAAGGCTAGTGGCAAATAATAGGAATTGCTATGTAAAGAAGGGCTTTTCTCTAGATTAACATGCTGTTTCTAGGGACCACAAGGCTGTGGGAAGACGACCTTTTGACAAGATGGCCACTCTCCTTGCCTATCTGGGTCCTCCTGAGCACAAGCCCGTGGCAGATACCCATTGGTCCAGTTTAAATCTCACTAGCTCCAAATTTGAAGAATTTATGACAAGGTAATGAAATTATTGTGGAGGGGACACACACTGTGGGTTTCTAGACTTGAGCATGTCAGGAATTATAAGTAGGTCCTAAGGCTCCAGCTTTCATTTTGAAGGGGAGTTTAAGAAGCCAGGTCCACGTAGACCTTTTAGGTTTCTGCATAGATTTTAATTTCAAAAATTAACTAGAGAACCAGAGGTGGCAGTTACTTTTGTGATCTAATAAAGGTTCAAGATTGTGTGAACTCAATACTTTTGTTTAAAGATACAAATAAAGAAGGTTTGGTTTTTATTGTTTTTATTTTCTTCTCAAAAGACAGTTGTGAAAACCTGATGTCTGTGTACTACTTTTTAGGCATCAGGTACATGAAAAAGAGGAGTTCAAAGCACTGAAAACACTAAATATTTTCTACCAAGCTGGGACATCAAAGGCTGGCAATCCTGTTTTCTACTACATTGCTCGGCGGTAAGGAATCCTTTACCTTCTCTGTCTTGCATAAACATGTAAAATCAAAAGTATCAAGTGTGTATGAGAGAGGCACACAAAACAAGAATGTGAAAATAGCTAATTTGTCAAGTTTTGGTGATGGTATTTTTAAATAGAATTGTTTGCTAAGTCCAAACTGTCATAGTTTTGCTACTTGAGTATGTGAGTGTCTGTGGAAAAATACCTAAAGCTTTAGGTATGTTTTATTAATCTCACACTGTCTCAAGTAAACTATATCTACACCCATCTACACCATGTTACAGTTAACCCTTTATCAGTGATTTTGAGCTTCTTCATTTTCTGAAGCAAAAAATGAGTAACCATTGTTTTCAGTAGCACTTTTTACTCTGTAGATGAAATTACTAACTTTCATTTAAAAATTTGTGCTCTCTTACACTCATTTCCCCTCAGAATTTTCCAAAATTTCAAATAAGGAACAATTTTTAATGACTGGAAAATTTTCTGGTTTTACTAGTGGATAATGAACATACCTTACTCCAAAATCGAGTTGGAGGTTACACAATAATGAGCAAGCTTTGAAGAACCTTTGCAGCAGGCAGATTTTATTTCTTTTAGTAGTTTCAGATCTTGTTGCTAGGGCATTGTTGAGTCATTTGACTGATAAATCTGGCTGGGTTTATATCCTCCTTGTGCTGTGAAATTTAGTCCCTCCTGTCGTTTTTCTTCTTTGCATTTTGTTACCTGGGCAACAACTTGACTTTGAAAGCCACTGCTCTTCTGATTTTAATCCCTACACTGTTACTAAAATGATCAATAAATATTGATCCTGAACTACTGCCATTAAGTTTTAAAGCTGATATCCCCAACTAATTAATAGGAATGCAAACCTCTGAGTTATTGCTTCAGACCACAGCTGTGCCACAACAATTTTAACCTTTCAAAAGCAAGTGTTTCTACTACAGTATGTGGTAGATATTCTTGGGGTATTTTGAATATTGTCCTGAAATGCAAAACAGATGTTTTGGAAACAAAGAATTATCTGAGAAATATATGATTTTCTATTTATCATGGGCTGAATGACCAGGATGTTTAAACCAGCACAACCCTCTGCTGTTGTGTTCCCATCCATGCCAGTTGGGTTTATTTCAATTTGACTGCCCCGTTGCCAAGCAACAAGTGCACAACTCCCACATTTGTCTGCCTACTCACTGCTGCCTTATCGGCTCATTTGTATTCCAGAAAACCACAAGGAAACCTACATTTCACTCTGCTTTATTGAGAGGTGTCTGGCTGAGCCCTCTGGCTGCACCCACCCCAGGCAAGGTGACCTGGGGACTGTCACCCCACTGCCATGCCCAGCTCCCAGGGCTTTGTGTCCTGGTTTCCCAATCCCCTGTGGGTATTTGGAAGGCTCCACAGCTTCACAACCCATTTCCACTTCCAGGCTTTTGTCAGCATGCTTAATAAGGCTTGGAAGTTTGGGTAGCAGCTCATTCAGTATGGGGACTTGCAGTTTGCCCCAGAGAGGTTCTGGAAAGCAGGATTTCTTGTGAAGTGTCTGTTCCCTGGGTAGTTTTATAATGAGTGCTACATCTTCAGGGCACTGGGAGCTGCTTCCATCAGGGTGCTTTGCATCCAGTAGGATTTGGCATCCGGTATCAAATTCTCCAGCTTAGACACGTGCAGTATTTCCTGCCATTCCTGCAACTCCAGGAGGTTTAGTCAGCACCTCCTCTGGTGATCTCTGCCCTGCCTTATAAACCAACCTGTGCTCAGCTGTGTGGGATGGAACCACGTGAAGGAGGGAGTTCTAGGAAATTCCTGGTTCTGAAGGTGGTGAGTAGGTTAGTTCTAGTTTGGAGTCAGTCAGTACTTAGCAAATGCATTGACTGTCCAGAGAGAGTGGCAAGTGGTGACATTGTTTTAATACTGCTCTTACTTGGTGGAAGTTATCAGTTCGTGTTGGAGTCTTTAACCTGGGGAAACATGGCACTTGTGAAAGTGGGCAACTCTTCCACATGTCTGCTTGAAATGGGTTTGTGTAACAAAATGTTACCTGTTGGGTTCTATTGCTGTGCTTATTTGAAAAGAAGCACTGTCACCAGTTCAGTTCAATACAAACATAACTTTATTTTTACTGAAATGCCAATGAAAGAACTGTACAAATCCATCGTGTAACATTTACTGTTAGAAATTAAAACACATTTCCGGTTATAGAAATACTGTTCACAATTGGAAAGTTGTGGTTTCTCTGGTACCAGTGGTTGTAAATGGCCTACAGCCCTCATAGACACCTGGGAGAAATAGGCAGAGGACTCCAGCCTCAGAGGTGAGGTTTTCTGGTTTTTGCAGCACCTTCATGCTACAATAACTGGAAATTAAATGGCCTGAAATGAATGGAAAACATTGTCTAAAGATTTTTAATACTAAGTGAATAATATTTTTTCAATTAACTTGTTCTTCAGTTTTCATTTCATGCTGTTTGCAGAACTTCATCTGTAGTATATCGAGTACCTTTGCCACATAATTTAGGTTATTTTCCTAGAGTGGACAGAACCATGCGTGCAACTACTGCTACTCACTGATGGTGCAGGTGTCCAGGAGAACAGCATTCATGCTCCTCCTTAAAAAGCAAGGATTTGGGCATGTTCAATGCCATGGGCTGAATTGGTTCTTTCTTTAAGTCACAAGACTAACAGATTGTTTCAGTGACAGCTTGACAACCAGTTGCCTAATTGACTTGGTGCAGAACTTGGAGTAGACTTTGATGCTTTCTTTAAAGCATAATATATTAACATTTTACATTTTGGATGTCACTTGAAATAAAACTAGAATTCTATTTCATTCATTTGTGTAGGTAACTGCTTGTTGCTGAAGAGCATCATGGCATTGAACATCTTGTGGTTTCCTCTACTTTTATCTTTTTTTTTTTTTTTTTTTTTTTAATATGGACAGTGAAAATTACTTGCCTGCAGTCTCTAAGTCAAGACAGAGCAAAAAGAGCTATCAGCCACTTTTCCCATGCTGCAGTTGAGCCGTGTTGCCCTCTCAGCTTGCACCCTCTTAGTAGGCTTCACGGAATTAATCATATTTAAGTCCTAAATTCAAAACTGTTTTTCTTCATATTTAAAATATCCTAATACATATGAAGCAAACATAGATACACATGCTAGCGAGTTTGCTCAGGAATAACTTCTGATTAGTGAAACAGCTAGGTTTAGTTCCTTTATTTTTCCCTTCCTTTTGCATGTTGTCATAACTTACAAAGAATGTGTGCTGCTATATTACAAGAATTGCTCACTGGCAAGTCAAGCAAGACAATGCAGATATGATACAGGCCTTGTATTGTTTCCAGTTGTTCAATGACAAAATCATATGTAAAATCAGTACTTAAAATTCTGATGTTTTATTCTGTGCAAGTAAAATTAAAAATTTAAATACAAAATAAGCACTTTTTAAAAAACAAAATCATAGGTTAGTTTTACTGAATTAAGACATTAAAATAAGTAGCAGCTTAGTATCAAGACATTAATGTGCACTTCTTTAACTAAGAACTGTTACTTTCTTTAGATCAGAGTCAGAACTTGGAATTTCTTGTATTTTGATTCATTATTTGACCTGGATGTCTTAGCTATGTATCACAGGAATAAACTCAGTAATTTTCACAAGACACAAGCCCTTAGCCAATAAACAGAGCCACAGCATTAAGCATTACAACACAAACCAAAGACATCTCAGGGATACTTGCTTTGGAGGGCACATGAGTATTCAGAGTGTTTGTAGTGGATTCCTCTTTCCTTAAGGTAGCAGTTGTGCTCTGAGGCATTTTGGAGTAGTTTGTTGGCATTCCACTGGTGATGCTTAAAGTCATTGGAGTGGTGGATGATCCTGCTGAAGGAGTCAGGCTGGAGTTGAGCTCTGCTGGATCTTTGATGTAGAAGGTGTGGGTGGCAGCTGCTTCCTGAGAGCCAGGCTGGGAACCAACCTGCCCCGTGCTCAGCTCCTCGGGGTGCAGGAGCAGCGCCCGCTCTGTGCTGGTGAAGAGGAGGCTTTGGCTGAAGGTTGCCAAGCTGGGGACTTCCTTAGCTCTGAGCTGTTTATGCATTTTGGTCATTTTGCTTGGTTCAGTTGCCACTGGAAAAGCAGCTTTATCTGCTGCCTTCATTCCCTTGATCAGGAGGCTGGAGCCTGTGCCAGGGGTTGGGGTGGGATTGGCACAGGGGGCCCCGACCACATGGGCAGCTGTTCCCTGCACCCACCTCAGCAAGTACAGGATATTCTGTTGGTCACTGCAGGCCCATGGGTTGTTGTTGAGTGTTACTACTTGCAGCTGAAGGAGCTGGTCAAAAGCTTTGTCAGGAATGGAGGTGAACTTGTTGTTGTGCAGGTAGAGGCTCGAGAGGTGGTGTAACCTCAGCAGTGTTCCTGGGAGTATTTGGGACAAGAAGTTATTGGATAGATCCACTGTCTCTATGTTGTAGGGCATGTTGGTTGGAACTGTCCAGAGTTTGTTGCTACTGAGATTGAGAAACTTGAGACTGCTCAGTGTGTTGTTGATCAGAACTGCTCTCTCCACCATATTCCTGGAAACATCGAGCACTCTGAGATTCCACTGGTAAGCTGTGTCAAGTTTCTGAAGAACTTTAATGTTGTTGTTTATGGCATATAATTCCCATAGGGACTTGGGCAGATGTGCAGGAACATTCTTCAGCCAATTATTTGAAATATCAAGGGTCCTCAAATTAGTGAATCTTGTTAGCTGATGATCGAGATCTAGGAACTGGTTAAAGGACAGATTTAAATATGTAATGTTGTCTTGCAGTCCATGTGGCAGTATAGTTAAGTTTCTGCCTGAACAGTCCACATTCCTGTCATTTCCTGAGCATGTACAGCTAGAAGGACAGACACCCAGAACAGTGGGTATGAAAAACAGAAGGACCAGCAGACAGGTAGATGTTTTCAATATCTGGTATTCCATTGTTGCCTGGAAATAAATATACCAAAATGACACCCTTTAAATCCATGTAATATATTGTATTTCTTTGTAAGGGTTGTCTTTCAAAGACCACTTGCAGGAGAAATTAAGTAAAAATTATCAATAAACCCCTTTGTGGCATGGTCCTTTTTAGAATTGTTCAAGAGAGACTTTACAAAGCATCCCTTCATAGACTGTCATGTTGTCTGGCAGAATGAGACTTGTTTTTTCATCTCCCTTTCCCCCTCAAGCTCAAATGAGGGCTTTCTTCCGAAAATGCAAGTCTCTTCCAAATGTTATACAATGTCTGCTTCTTGTTTTTAGTGATTTCAAGCCTATATTCTGTTTAGAATAATGTGTTCTTTTATACGGGATGAAAAAATGGCTGTCAACTCGATCAGCTTTACAAACCTCTGCAGCAATGTAGCAGTCCCCCCCATACATGCATGCTATTTGCTTAAGTAGAATTGGTTAAAATACATCTGAAATTGTTAGGAATTTAGTTTGGAACCCAAATTCCACCTTCATGCTAACACGCAGAGTATTATTTTTCCTTATTATAATTCTAGTTACATTCTGAGAGCTGGAAACATGTTTGAAAGCTGAATTAATGTTAGTAACAAATCTCTGACACTGCAGCAAATCTCTGGTGCAAGCATCTGTTATCAACTAATAATTTTGCTCACATTTCTGTCTCCAATTTTGTGTAGTAGGTTTGTCATTAATAATGAAACCCAGAGACTCACCCTCATTTCTCCTGCAGTATCAGCACATCCTTCCTGGGAAAGATTGAAGCTTAGAGGTCGTCTTGTTCTAGAGAGTAGCTACAGTTGCTGTCTGTGGATTGTGCTTGGGTTGTGCTTGCCTCTTCAGCTGCATCGTCTTGCTGCTGGCTGGGGCTCTGCAACCACCTGATCTGCACTCCACTGGAGGACTGCAGAGCTCTGGTGCTGCTGACTCAAATTTATTGCAAAGCGAGCGTACTCGAGAAGAGAGTTGGTTTTTATAACCTGAATCAGTTAACTTCTCCATATCTATATTTTATGCTATGGTAATGCCTCAAATGCAGGATTGCCTGCATGAGCAGTGCCGAGGGGAATTTCCCTGGGCTGTTTTAGCTTCAGCTGTGATCCAATTTAAATGTTGCCATTTGAAAAGTCATGTTAATTTGTGTTCTTTTTTACCTTTGATTAACCTCTCCTCCTGTAATAAAGGTTAGTATTAATATAGGCTTCCTATCTTAAGCTTTTTTAAGCTAAACTGCCAGAATTATAATTTCATAGTGTTAAAATGTTCAGTTTTCTTCTCCTCAGGTCGGGCTATGCCTATATTGTCAGCTATAGTATAGTTCAGCTTGTAAGATTTTAGAGATTTCCGTAAGAAATCTTTATCTGAATTTATCCAATCAATATAATAAGAGATACAGTGCTGTTAGTTTTACCATGGTGGAATGCAACAAGCCTTGAAAAAACAAATTTTTTTTTTCTTAATTCAAATGCTATTCTTGAGGCATACCCAATCATACAGCTGATATAAATGGTAGGAAAAAATTATAAATATCTTGTCGTATGCCCATTGCATACACAACATCCTAGAATTGAATTTGCATAAACTTATGACTAATTTCAGTGATAACTTAAAGTTTTTGAAGTTTATTGTTCCAGGATGTGCAAACATATGCCCTGAGCAACGTCCACAATTATATTCACGTGCAACATGCAGCACCTTTTCTCTATAAATCTAAACATTTGATACTGGTTAAAAAAAAGTTAAAATTACCTCTGAGCCCACCCTCCTGCTTCCCACCAAGAAGTTAGCTTGGCAGCATGTGTGGTTCTCAACAGGACAGGGAGCATCCAGGCAATGATAAATTAATATTTAAAGTTTATATGAATAATATTAAGTGCATTATGAAACTAACGCTCCAGAGGAAGATATTAGTGACTGAGCACAACTAATTACGCTACTTATTTGCCTGGGTGTTCTGCAAACTGTTACTAATTTCTCTATACAAATCAGCAGTAATTAGGTAGAAGAAAGCCTTTTTGTACTTCCTTCCAGCATTTGGAGCCATTCTGGTGTTCAGTGACCACTGTTACCTGCTCACTCCCACCCGTGCCTTTCCAGACAGCCCTGTGAAGTGCCTGGAGCTTTACACCAAGAAACTTTTGGGCAGTATTTGTTCCCTGAGGAACTCTCATTGCTGTTAGGACTGGAGAAGGGCTGGCAGCTGGGAGGGGTTTTTCTGGGTTCCTGTAATGCAGTGCTAGCAGGTTGTTCCCCTGCCCTGGGCAGAAAATGGGCCCCATGTGATTGATGATGTGTGCATGTCCACTTGGTTTTGCATTCAAAGCTTTGTACCTAAGCAAATACTCAGTTGTGCTTTAAGTGACCAAAACATCTCTGAATTAGAAAGCTTTATTGAAATCAACTTGAATTCATTGCATTTGCTCACACAGCCTGGCAGAACAAACAATCCTACAGAGCTCAGAGCACTTCCAAAGCCATACCGTGTCTTGAAAGCTCCATGGCACAGGGAGGTTTGCATGCCTGGAATCTCCAAAGCCTGGAATCACTGGTTGCAATAACCAGTGGGCACAATCCATGTTGTATTTTGAAATTACTTGCTTCAAGCAGAAGCAGGTTGTTCCCTTTTGTGAAAGCTGAAGTTAAGAAATGCTGGGGAAATGCCCGTGCTGTCATCTCACTGTTCTTGCCTGCCTCAACTTCCTCTTTTTTTTTTTAAAGTTGTTTGAAATATACTTCATTTAAGAGAAATGTGGAGTATGCTGGAAATCAGTTTTGGGACTCTGCAGAGGGTGTTGTGACTGGGGCAGTGGTTCATGGATCTCTTGAATAAGTAACTCGGGTGGTGGGGGAAATTGTTCCTCTGCTCCTGAGTGAAATTCCTGGTCCTTACTGAGGTCTGCACTGTGATCCTCAGCTGGTTCCTCAAGCCAGTCAGGAGGAGGTGGCAGGTCTGGGCATTCAGGTGAAGGCACTGGGGGAGGACAGGGCACAGGGGCACAACTTGCTGCATCTGAGGTGGGAGCTGGAGCTGCATCCATGTGGGCACCTGGAGCCCTGGCCAGGGAGCAGTTTTCAGCTGGTGGCGGCAGTTGGTTGGTTGTATTACTGGAAGTGCAGGTGGGTGGCTTCTCTGATTCAATGGGATCCTGTTGTAAGTGTATGTCTTGTTTCATTTTCCAAGGCAACGTAAATAACACTGATGAACGTGTGGCACCCTGCTCTGAGTCCATAAAGACATCTGACATTTCTCCATCTGCAAATGGAGAACGACCTGCCCAGTGCGAGTCAACCACAACTGGCCTCTTGCAGCATTTCCACAGAATTATTACAGTAATAGCTATTATCATACCAATCAAAATGATGCCAATGATCAGGGGTGCTACCCAGCTGCTGTCACCAGGTTCTGCTGTGGCTGGTGGAGCAGGGAGGGATCTTCCAGACCGCTGCAAACCAAGGTCTGTCTCTTGCCACTGGGGGAGAGGAGCTTTGTCTTCTGCTGGATTTCTGCTACTGCCTTGTGCATTTCTTTTATTCACGGAAATGTTTTGAGGTATTGCTGTAGAAAGTGATTTCCAGATTCCTCTCCAGAGGAGAACCAGTAGAACTTGGTTGCTGGCCATTTTCCTGCAGCCTCTTTAAATTTGTCCTTCCCTACAGCAGGAATGACACAGAACATACCAGCCTGAAAACTCTTTTTGTGACACACTTACACTGATGGACAGCAGGCAATTTTGTGTTAATATTTGCTTACCAGAGTGTCTAAAATTTCATGTCTGCTCAGTTTGTATAATCAGGTTTGTTGCTGACTTTACGAACATGCAGATTTTCAACAGTATTGATCATTCTATTTCAGTGACTTTAAAGACAATGTTTTGGTTATTACTACCTTTTTTTCACGTTATCAGAAAAAGGCATCAGAAGGGAAGTCCTAACACTGTTTCAAAAGTACCAATTTCTCAGTCGTGTCAGTGACCTGAGGCAAAACATGAGACCTTCACAGCAATATTGACAAACAGGATTGTCACCAGCAAAGAGAATCTGGTTTTGATGGTTAGAAGCCAAGACCTAAGTAAGAGGCTCTCTGCAGTTCTCTTAAGCTTTTGTTTCCTGTTCTTGCCTCTCCTAAAGCAGTTAAAGGCAGAGTGTAGTAATTTTTTGAAAAATTTCCAAATCCTGATGCTGTAGTGGAATGGCACTCTAATGTTAAACTGGTTTTGTAAATCAATTCCTGCATATGGAACATTTTCTGTGCTGAAGGAGATTGTGTTAATGTTAAATTTTTGGCACGAAACAGACTTTTTTTTGCTTCTGTACTGTTTAGTTTAGGTCTCCAAATATCTCTGTATGTAACAAATCATAAAGTATATAGTGGGTTTATATCTGAAATTAACTTTCATACAGTTTGAGCTCATTTATTAGTTACTGTCATGCTCATCACGTGAAGCTCTTCCTGGGAAATTAAAATGCATTCATCTTTGTGGGTTAGCAAATATGCAAAACTAAACTTCAGATACAGCAGTGCTTATGAGTAATAAATTAACGTATCTTGAACATTGATCTAAACTCTCTAAGATTTCTAACAGGTAAAAATGACTCAATATTCTTCTGTTCTTCTCTTACAATCAAATTACACTGACAGGTAGAGTTCATGATAGCTCAGTAACAACCCCAAAGTGTGTTTGAAACCCTGGTACTTTTAAGGTACAGAGAAAGAGCTTGGAACCCCAGCCTGAGGTCAGGACACAGGCAGTGCTGCCCAGGGTGCAGTTCCATTTCAGACCAAATCATACAAATATTAAACCCTTCCATCTTGAAGCTTATTCTTACCTGTAAATTTATGTTCTATGCAGCGAGCATAATCTTTTCTGTTGGGAGCCTTAGGGAGAGTGACTGTGTGAGGAAAGTCAGGCAGCTTACAGTGGCTCAGTTCATCTTGCAGCAGGTTTCTGCAGCTGGGGAGGAAGTTGCTGCAGGAAGTGTTGAGAGTGGAAAGATTACCGAGAGCTTTATCTCTGATCTTGCAAGCTTTAGGAGCAAACTTCTTACCTCTGTTGCTTTTAGAAAACTTGGATATTAAATGTTTGTGGCTTTTCTGTGCCTATTGTTTAGAAATTCATAAAATCTTGTTTGCTTGACTTTGTTGGAAGCAGTTACAGTTACTTCTGTATGAGTCAAAAGTTATGCAAGTTGGGATTGGCTTTGAATTGCACTGGTTTAATTCTGGTGGTGGGTGTGGTGCACTGTCATGATCAGCAGTGGAAAAGCACCCTTGGGCTCCTTACAGTGAGTCCTGGAAAGCTGGGGGCTGAGTCCAGGCTGCTGGCTCAGGCATCTCCCCTGGTGGTGTTGCATTAAAAGGCAGAGAGCTGCAGATCTCACCCTGCTGCCCCCAAATCCATTTTGTGTCTGGACAAGGATGGTGCCTGGAGCCCTCAGGGATGGAGGGCTGTGCTATCCCAGCAGGTGGTTTCCTACATCATTTACTGTAACCCAAGCTACTTTCTTTTGTCTCCTTGAGCATTTTTTTCTGGAAAGGCTGCCAGGCAGATAGAAACCCGCACAGTTCTGTCCTCCTGGCATTTGGCAACTGTGTTCTGTCAGTGCCAAGCAGCTACTGCCAGATCCTTCTGCAGCTTCTTCATCTCCTCCTACTTCTCCTGTTGTTCCTCTCCTCTGATTGCTCCAGTTCTCTCTGTCAGACTCTCCTTGCTCCTGCAGAAAGCACAGATCCTGATCCCAAACTCACTCAGCTTGCTTTCCTCTCTTGATTCCTTCATCTCATCCCCATTCTCATCAACTCTCTTGATCTCCACCTATCTCTTGCCACATTCCCACCTCAGTCACCATTCTTTTTGCTGTTTTTCCTTTCTTCCACTGATATGATCAGGATTCTCTCCTTTCTTACCTGTTTGGTCCATGACACTGCTGGTTTACCCCTTTTCCTTGCTGCCTACCAGCACTGTGTTGCTGTGTACAGAGTTCCTAAATTACTGATGCATTCTCCCCTTTTAGTTCTGTCACCTTTCTAGCTGTGAGCAGTTCTACACCAGGTTGGAGCCTCACATTTGCTATTCCAGTCCTTAGTCCTCACACAGCCTCTGCTGTTGCTTCCTGTGCTCCTCGTGGTCATTTTTGGGAAGAAGAAGGTAACTGCAATGCAGCACCCCCCAACCCTGCCCTTCAGCTCTCTTTAACCAATATGAGATGTTCTCAGTTCATCCCCTCCAAGCACTGGGTTGTCACTGCTGATGTGTCACAACTGGCCCTTCTTCTGGCCTTTCTCCTCATGTTTTAGAAATGCCTGACATAATGCCCCGTCCTCCCATGCCACTTGGATGGTGTTATGTGTTACACTGATTCCAAAAATCATAGATGGTCATCAGAGCAGACCTTTACTGACCTTCAGCAAATGTTACAGGACTGTAATATTCCAAAATGCCTCATATAAATTGGGTAATACTTTGACTTGGAGAAATAGTATCACATAAGTAATTTAAAAAACAGTGTTGCTAGTTTATTGGAGATGGATAACAAAGTGAAGTAGTTCTTATATTCTAACATAATGCAAACTTCATATATTCATACACAAAATCAAAACACAATAAATATGATTCAGAACTCAAATATGGTTCAAAAGCAATTCAGCTGCTTTAAGAAGCTCTTGATGGAAAAACCTGAAAGGGCATTTTGAGAGGGACCAGTTCCTGTTTCAGTAATTGCATCAAATTGGTGACTGAATTACAGTTTCCTTACAATAAGCAACTTGGCTATGGCTGTCTGGCACCCTGTGGTATGGTGTATTTATTGGACTAACAGTTCTTTCCTTTTTTGTCCCCTAATGATCTTTGAGAATAGGCAGACTTCTGTCTTTTTGTTTTATCCCATTCCGCTCCTGTCACTGTGATTTCTGGTCACAGGGGTAAAACTGGTCTTGATGCTATTAAATATAAACACAGTCTCCCTCCCTTCCAGATCTGCACATTGCTGCAGCATTCCTGTTGTCATAAAAGGAAAGCCCTGAGATGTGAATTTAGCTTCCTTGTATTAAAAGTCCTGTTGTTACTTGAAAGCTAAGTTTTTGCCATATATTACTGAGGTTGAAAAGGCAAGAGATGAATTTTTACCTGAGTATGAATTAAATCTCAACTACAAAATTGGTTAAAATGGGTTGGTGGGCCTTTGATGGTTCTTTCTTTTCCTGTGCATTACTTGTTTCTTTAGTGAGTTTCTCAGTTGTTTCATCTTTGGTTTTCCTTTGGATTGCAGCATCCCTCCCTGATATCAAGTCTTGCATTATCAAGTCAGTTCCAGATGTCTCTGTAGGGATCCTCTGCCATGTTCCTGCTGCTGTGGGCCATAAGCTGTTAGATGCCAGAATATCACCATTGCTCCTGGGCCTACGTTTTCCTTGCTGAGTTTTTTTGAGATAGGACATTTTGTTTGCTATTACAACTGTCGCCAGAAATAAGAAGGTGCAGATAAGCACAAGTACTGCTATTATGATGAAGCAAATCAGTATAAGAGACTTATTGTCTTCACATGCTTCTTTTGTCATTGTACCCTTGGGTTTGCTGCTGTTCCTGGGTGCTCCAGTGGCAGGAACAGCACTTCTGCCAGGGGAAGATGTTGGATTTTGGGCCATTGTGGAGGGTAAGGGTCTCAGGGTGCTCATCTCCATTTCAAAAGCAGTCGTGCTGCTGAAATTGATGTTGAGAGCAGAATTTGTATTGGCTTCTGTTATCTTCTGTCTTCCACTGAGGTTTTGGCTGAGAGGATTCCAGGTCTCATTTATAACCCTAGGGTAATCAGTGTGGTTTGTGCTTCTTTGCAGACACAAAGAGAAGATTATCACGACAGGGAAGGTGAAGTATGGTTTGCTGTGTCTCTGTGTTGCCATCTTCCTTTTTAGTCACCTGCAAAGACACAATTTGTGGCAGTAGATCAGCAAATTGAATTTGGCTTCTCTGGGAATCGTAGGCAGTGGCCTTTTTGATGAAAAAATACGTAACTGGGTCTCATTTTTAGTGGATGTAGGAGGATGAGTTTCAAGTGCTTGGTATTCTGAAAGAATAGGTTGTCTCAAACTTCTGGCAGAGGTTTATAGGAAATGTGTGAATATTAAAGAAGAACATGAAGCAAAGAGACTGAGGAAAGTGTTTCCAACTAACTACTCAGCAGTGCAGAGGCTCCTCCTCTTTGGGAGTTTCTCCTCTTTAAAGCTGGCCATGCCACAACGTTAAATTCCTCACTTCTGCTTTTGCACAATGAAAAGAATAAAGCTACACAAAGTTTATAGATCACTGTTTCTTACTTTCCTGCCTTCCCCTTCAGGGTGGCACATGTAACCATGCTTGTGAAGATGGTTAAGTGAAAAACTTGAAAATGTTCCTGTAAGTGACAGCAATTCCTTTCATTTTATATTTCTTAGCAGAGCTGGGGTCTGGAGCATTTAGTAAATGCCTAGGAAAAATCTTTGTTCTCTTAACTTTTCTGCTTTCTTGTGCAAATGATTATTTATCACAAGTATACTTCTCATTTTTTTTCTCATGGATGTGGTACAGATTGTAACATTTTCTTTAAAATGGCTGAGAATTATGCAAATGCTGCTACCATTAGTATGTTCTGTTTCACAGTTGTGTAGTATTCAAGTTTGTACTTGTTGAATTTGTCTGGAGGGCAGGAAACTGATCATCAGGTCAGTCTAGTATTGAGATAATAACCTCAAAATGACAGCGAGAAGCCAGACAGGCAGTGAAGCACTTCAGGGCTGCAGCTTCCTCTGGGTCCATTCTGAGAGGGGTCCTGATTGTTAAGTTGGAACTAGAAACCATCTTAGTAATCAGCTCCAGCTCAGGTAGAATTTTTATCTTTATATGGTAAAGGTTGCCTGGAGGCTGCCTTGGAGCATACTTGAAAAAGCAAGAAAAGCAAAACCAGCCTTTCTTCATTTTGAAATACATCATTTCCTGTAAAGTTTCTGTGTGTTGTGCAGAACTTCTGCCAGTGCAGATTTCCTCCTGTCCCTGCCTGCTCTCCCAGAGCACAGTCAGCCCAGTGTTAATTGTAGTGTTCTAGACCAGATGGGCTCTGCTTAAAAATAAACAAACTGATGTTGTTAAGGACTTTGCTTAAAATCACGAGAGCAAAGGAACTGATCATTATAGAGCTGGTTTTTTTTTAGTCCATCCCTTTGTGCATAGGTATTGACAGGATCTTCTGTCAGTGCACAGAGAGCTACAGCAGGAACAGCGGAGCTAAGTGGTGACTGTCACTGTTAAATCTTGGGAGTCTGACTGAATAACCTTTAACATAACTAAAAACAGAGTTGTATCAGCTTTCTTAATTCAGCTGGAGGTAGTATTTGTACAGATTGTTACTATTTTTGAGTTACTTGAACATCTTTAAGAACGTTTTTGCATAGAATTTGCTACAAAATCTGACGAACTTGGAAGTTAAAATAGGAGAAGGAAAATGTGTACTTACCTTGCCAAGATGTAGTCAGAAGAAAACTGATGTTTCAGAGACTTGGTCCTTCAAACAGTAAAGCATCCGTGCGTATGTTTCACTCTTAACATAAAACAAGTGGATTTAGATGGTGCTGGTATTTTTTAAGCAAATCTGTAACTGAAATTATACGTCCTTTACTCTGAGTGGAGAACTAAAACCACAGAGATGACAACACTTCCTTTTGGTAACAACCATACCATGACACGTTAGAGGGGAAAAACACCAACCTGCCCAAATTAGCTCTCAGAGCAACAGGAAGTCACACAGAGGAGAGAAAAGTACCTTTGGCAGACAAATAGTGTACATCCATCAAATTCTTCTCCTGAGTTATTCCATGTTCAGGTGTTTACCTCCCATGTTACCAAAAGGAGAGGCCCAGTACACCTAAAACTGCAGATGTTCTTAGAGTTGGTTTGCCTTGACAGAGGTACTGCCAGCCCGAAGCACTGAGAAGGATTATAGAGCACTTCAGAGGTTCTTGAGCTACTGTTGAGTTTGATTTTTAATTAATTCTTACTAATAGAATTTTGTCTGCTTGTTGTCTCTGGGGACTTGGTTTAGGCAGCTGCACTCTCCATGAAATTCAGAATCATCAAATCAGAACAAAAGGTTCTTAATATTTATATATATCACCTGAATGTTTTTCTGGAAAGCATGTACTTTGTGTCCTGTACTACTGGGAGGACTGGCCACTCTTAAAAGCACTCTACCAAGCATAGAGTGAATGGAATGAGCTTGAGACCTTTTGAAAAGGTTGCTATGTGGATGCTTAACTAGTCTTAAGACTTCTGCAATACCTCCAGGTATAATTTGAATCTCAAAGGCCATTAAAATTTTTGTTTGAGGGACTTGTACTTTACTTTTCTTTTTAAAGAAACCCTGAGCTCTTCTCATGTAATCCAGCTTTGATCCAAGTGATGTTCTCTTGCCTTCCAGCATGGATTTGATTTTCTTTTTTAGTTGAGACCCTCCTGTCTGGCTGGAGGGTGGTTGGCTGGGGGAGGCTGCTGCCTTAGGGCTGCAGCTCCAGGCCAGGGCTTTGGGTTGCTGGTGTTTTCCTAACTCTTGTAAGGGATCAGTCTGCTTTAGTGCAGTGTGTGCAGTACACCACTCCTTTCACTGGGGATCTAAAAAGCAAACCCACTGTTGTCTGTCTTGTTTTCTTACAGGTTCAAGACTGGCCAGATCAATGGAGATTTACTGATATACCATGTCCTGCTGACTCTGAAGCCATACTATGCAAAGCCATATGAGATTGTAGTGGACCTCACCCACGCTGGCCCCAGTAATCGCTTTAAAACAGACTTTCTTTCTAAATGGTTTGTAGTTTTTCCAGGCTTTGCTTATGAAAATGTTTCGGCAGTTTTTATTTATAACTGTAACTCTTGGGTCAGAGAATACACCAAATACCATGAAAGGCTCTTGACAGGTTTGAAAGGAAGCAAAAGGCTTATTTTCATAGACTCTCCAGGGAAACTGGCAGAGCACATTGAACACGACCAGCAGAAACTCCCAGCAGCTACTTTGGCTTTGGAGGAGGACTTGAAAGTGTTCCACAATGCCCTCAAACTGGCTCATAAAGACACCAAAGTTTCTATTAAAGTAAGTCCTTTTCATCCTGTTTCACATGAATTGTAATGTTTTTACAACAATTTGAATATGATTTTACTCTCTTGTAATTCTTCTCTCCTGTTCTGAGGAGAAATCACAAGTTCTTACCATGCCTCTTTAGGAAGTGTAAAATTTCATTCATTTATTTATACAAAATCAGACGTGTCAGACTTTCCTTTGTATTGTTCACAGTAGGTGCTGAACCATTTTTCTCTTCCCAAGGTTGGGTCAACAGCTGTGCAGGTGACATCAGCAGAACGAACAAGAGTCCTGGGGCAAACGGTGTTTTTGAATGATATATACTATGCCTCTGAGATTGAGGAAATATGTCTTGTTGATGAGAACCAGTTCACCTTGACCATTGCCAACCAGGGCACCCCACTCACCTTCATGCATCAGGAGTGTGAGGCCATTGTCAGGTCCATCATCCACATCCGGACGCGGTGGGAGCTGTCTCAGCCCGACTCCATCCCCCAGCACACCAAAATCCGCCCCAAGGACGTCCCAGGGACGCTGCTCAACATCGCCCTGCTCAACCTGGGCAGCTCAGACCCCAGCCTGAGGTACAGAGCTCCCACATTTCTGGTCAAAACTCTGAATTCTTGCCAAGCTTTCCAAAGTGCTAGCTAAACAATTTCAAACAAAACAATTTTTCTTTTAGGACAATTCAATGAAATGTACTTTTTAATATTAAATAAAGATTGGGTTTTCTGTAGGTGAAGAAAGGCAGATGTACTCTCAGGGTGACTGGAGGCATCTAGGAAGTTTAAACTTATGCTTTGCCATATGTTTATTTCTGTACTCTTTATCTCATCCAAAATTGGTTAAAGCAAGTAGAAGAGTAATTCCTTTCATTTTTCAAAGGCAAATGTGTTTCTGAATCTTAACTGGAGCAGGGAAAAAGCTCAGGATTTAAATGTAATCTCTTGCAGAGCGTTATTGATTTGATTTTTAAAATGTCAGTACTAGTACTGTGATGCCTTGGTGTAATGCCTATATTGTAAAATGTACAAGAAAACTATTACAAGTCCCATTGCTTGCTTTGTTACAGGTCTGCTGCCTATAATCTTCTATGTGCCTTAACCTGTACCTTTAATTTAAAGATTGAGGGCCAGTTACTGGAAACTTCAGGTCTGTGTATTCCTGCCAACAACACACTATTTATTGTATCTATTAGTAAGACTCTTGCAGCTAACGAACCACACCTTACCTTAGAGTTCTTGGAAGAGTGTATTTCTGGATTTAGCAAATCTAGTAAGTAACACTGGTATTCCTTAATGCTAACCATGAATTTGAACAGTTTTAGGATGGTAGCTGTCTAGCTTAGTTAATTAACCTTCCTCGTGTTACTGAGTCACAATAAGTTTAAATTGTAAATGCTTCCTAGAGCTGTTTTTAAGATCATCCATTTATATCTGTTTCTTGATAATCAAGTTGTGTAATTCTCTGAAGCCAGACAATTTCACAAGCTGGAATGGCATCTGTTGGAGCAAAAACATTACCCATCACATTTGAATGTGCCCTTTCCTTCCTTGTGAAGCAGACATTAAAAAAAAAAACAAAAAACGACCACTGCTTTATTTATTTGGAAGTGAATGTTAACATAAGCTTTGCTAGGCATCTCACTCAGAAGATGAAGTTCATTCTGAGAGGACAATACAGATTGTTTCATATCACTTGATGGTTTAGTACAGTGAGTACTTTGGGTAGATCTCTGTCAGGCTGTTATTAATTCACCAGAAGTAGAGAATATTGCAGAACAAAAATCAAAATTTGAGGTCCATGATAGTGCAGGTTTGAGTATACATACACAGAAGAGTTACTGGGTTCTTCAGTCACAGCAAAATCATCTTTTCAGATTGATTATCTCTCTCAATTGCAAATCTGGTTCTGTTGCACTCTTGTCATCCTCTTTTTTTCCAAGCACAGCACAGCTCTGACATTACTGTTGGAAGCTGTTGAGAATACGTTCTCAAGATTAAAGAGCAATTATCTTAAGTAGTGCCACCTAATGCTGAATGTGCACGTCTTTGTCACATCTCTTATTAAGATACTAAAATGTCACCATCTCAACAGATGTTTCTTGGGTGTCATTATTAGAGTACGTGTCTTTTGAATCTTGTCTTTGGCCCAGTATTATTTGCTCAGCTCTGGTAGTAATTATTTTAGACAAGAAAACTGAATGGAAAAGTGCTCACAGATAATAATCTACTTATAAATAGAGAGCAGTGCTGATTGTGTGTTACAAGGTGAATTTTTATTGCAGGTATTGAACTGAAACATCTTTGTCTGGAGTATATGACTCCCTGGCTGTCCAATCTGGTCCGATTCTGTAAACACAATGATGATGCAAAGCGCCAGCGAGTCACTGCTATCCTTGATAAGCTCATAACTATGACAATAAATGAAAAACAGATGTATCCTTCCATTCAGGCTAAGATATGGGGAAGCCTTGGACAGGTACAAATTCTGCATAATTTGTTACAGTTTGTTTATAAATTAATCTGACCAATTAAATAAGAGTTTATTTTCTCTAACAGATAACAGATCTCCTTGATGTGGTGCTGGACAGTTTCATCAAAACGAGTGCCACGGGAGGCTTAGGATCCATAAAAGCTGAGGTTATGGCAGACACAGCTGTAGCACTGGCTTCTGGAAATGTAAAATTGGTTTCAAGCAAAGTGAGTTCCCTCTTTGCCTGTGTTTCGTTTTCTATAATAATTTCAGTTTATGATGATGTGATACCGAGCTGTTTTCTGGTAACTCAGCACGGGCAATAATGAGAGACACATTATAAAATAGCTTCCAAGCAATAGAGGAATTTCAGTGTTAAATTGTAATGGTTTGGACTGAAATTTTGAGCTGTGCTCTTTGTTTAAGTAAAACAAAATGATTGCTCTCTTTTCAGGTGATTGGAAGGATGTGTAAGATAATTGACAAGACTTGTCTGTCTCCAACTCCTACCCTGGAGCAGCACCTGATGTGGGATGACATTGCTATCCTGGCACGCTACATGCTGATGCTCTCCTTTAACAATTCTCTGGATGTGGCAGCACATCTCCCCTACCTCTTCCATGTAGTTACTCTCTTGGTGGCCACGGGTCCCCTTTCTCTCAGAGCTTCCACTCATGGTCTTGTCATCAACATCATTCATTCCCTTTGCACTTGCTCCCAGCTTCACTTTAGTGGTAAGGGTTTTTTTCAGATTTCAGTTCATGTGATTGCTCCTCAGTTTGATCAAGAAACTTTTGAGTTGTCATTCTCTATTTAAGATGTTTTGAGAGTGTGAAAATACCATGTGCTAATTCAGTTTGCACAGATCAGAATAAGGATATGATTGATGAATGAATGAGTGTGGAATTCAGAAGTGACTCTGCTTTAGAGCAGCCACATCATGTAAATTGTTTGTATAATGGGTTTTACAAAAAAGGGAAGAAAGTACCAGGAAGTTCCTGTAATGCAAAGAAAGGAGAAAATAATGTCTGTGCTAAAACTGGCTGATGTGTATCTTTTGAATGCTTGCATAATGGGGTAGCAAAGTATCAGTGACATCAGGGAACTGGGAACAGAACGGGTATTTTAGATAGTGCTGTATTCTAGCAGTCCTAAAATAATTGGTATTAGCAAATACGTAGCTATGAGTTCTTACCACAGAAGTGCAGTATAAAACCAGACTATTTTGCTATTTTGTGCAGGGAAAAAAAAAAAAAAGAAGAAATCTCAGTTCATGCAATCTTTTCTTCTTTAAGTATCTGAAAATCCCTATCTATGTACATCACCAGGGTCGTGTGTGAGTATGCACACATGTATCTGTGTATAAAGAGAAGTTGTGCTGTGAGGCACAGAGCAGGACAAGCCTTCCTGAGCAAACAGAATTTTAAGTACACTGAAATGAAACTAAAGTTCAGAATTGTAAAAATATTCAGTGCTAGTGGCAGGGCTGTAATTTTCTTCTGATTTAAGTGGCTTTCTTAATTTTAGTGCCAGAGCCAAAAGCAGAACTTGATTGCAGTTTGAATGTAGTCCTGGTGGTATTTCAAAGCAGGAACTCTCCAGGTTTCCATTTTCTGAACTAATGTGAGGAGTCGTCTCACAGAACCACATCTTTAAACAAGTTTCTTTCAACCTGGTTTTAGAATACAGCTTCCTGGTGCCCAGTCTCACCGGTCTGTGCCACAGAGCACAGTTCTTGTGGCATACTCTGGGAGAACTGGCAAAGCAAAGTCTTGGATTGTGTGAAGTGACGTAGAGGATGATGATCTACTTGTGTATTCGTGGGAGGGTGCGCCTGAGACTGTGGAACACATGGGTTGGATTTCAGTTCTTTAAATTAAACGTGTCAAATTTTTTCAACAGAGGAGACCAAGCAAGTTTTAAGGCTGAGCTTGACTGAGTTCTCGCTGCCCAAATTTTATTTGCTCTTTGGAATCAGCAAAGTGAAATCGGCGGCGGTGATCGCGTTCCGCTCCAGCTACCGAGACAGATCCTTCTCCCCGGGCTCCTACGAACGGGAGACGTTTGCACTGACTTCCCTGGAAACTGTTACTGAGGCCTTGTTGGAGATCATGGAGGTATGTGGTTCAAAAGGAGACAGATTATCCATCTGGGAAGGTGGCACATGCTTACAGTGCCTCTGGTGGTGTGGTAATGAACAGTTGAGTAGCTGATTTCTGAGAAATAAAACACCTACACATTCTGAATTTTAAAATTCTTTTTAGGCTTGTATGAGGGATATTCCAACGTGCAAGTGGCTGGACCAGTGGACTGAACTAGCTCAAAAGTATGTTTTAGATCTCAAAGCATAACCCCTGCCCACCTGTAGTATGTTTAGAATTCTCAGCTTCACGTTACACAGCCTGCTGGTTGTGTATTTGTTTAATTCTCTGTGTTCTGTTTCTTTACAGGTTTGCATTCCAGTATAACCCCTCCCTGCAGCCAAGAGCACTGGTTGTCTTTGGCTGTATAAGTAAACGTGTCTCTCATGGACAAATAAAACAAATAATCCGAATTCTTAGCAAGGTAATAAACCCATATACCTTAAATTGATTTAGTGGCAGAAAGTTTCATTAGTGGTAAAAGTTCTGAAGTCACAACAGCTTTTAATACTGAGTTTTAATTTGAGACCCTGAGATTGATTCAGTATTCTTTGCCTTCAGCAGTATATATATAACTTCTGTGTAAATCTTCATTGTAAAACTCCTTGACAGTTGGGTTGGAATGAGCTCAAGCTTTGTAACCTAATTGAGAGCAAAAAGTTTTGTTTAGAGCTTTCATCTTCTTTTTACAAAGCAAAAGCTAATTATAGATATTTATTTAATAACTCCTTTTCTTTTTTCCCCCTACAAAAAGGGACTTGAGAGCTGTTTAAAAGGCCCTGATAATTACAACAGCCAAGTGCTGATAGAAGCCACAGTTATAGCACTCACCAAGCTGCAGCCTCTTCTCAATAAGGTAAACTGGCTTTTTAGAGTAAGCAGATAACCTCTTTTTAAAATGAAGATTATAATTATGGGTATAATCTCCAAGATATAACTGCTGTGATATCTGAAATTCACACTTTGCTGCTATGACTCATGCTCCGAAGTATTACATATGGGAAGAACATCAGAACTGCACAAAAGGGACCTGTGCAAAGTGTTACAAACACTTTAGAATGTTCTGTTCTGCTTCCCCAAAGGAGCTGCACTGCAGGCTGAGGCCTTCCAAATGGGTTTCAATCTTGGCTTCCAAAATGTTTGATTCCCAGTCTATGCTTTTCAGGCCATGGTTTGTGAGCTGTGGTGGTGGTACCTGCTGTGGTACCAACTCAGCATTCTGTCTGTCTGCTACTTTCAAGTTCCTGACTTGACCAGCACACCAAGGGCTGTGCTGTTACAAAACTATTTCCTAGAAAAAAAAACCAGCACCAAAACCACAGGTTCAGGTGAACAACTGTTTGGTTGGGATGAACGTGGGGAGGACAGAGCCTGCTGCAAGGGTAGTGCTGCCTGTACCAAGCCAGGTGTCAGTCCTGTTTCTCCCTCATTTACAGAAACTGACCTGAAGGTGAACTCACCAATCTTTCTTTCCCTCAGGACTCTCCCATGCACAAGGCCCTCTTTTGGGTGGCCATGGCAGTTCTGCAGCTGGATGAAGTCAACTTGTACTCAGCAGGTACAGCACTGCTGGAGCAGAACCTGCACACCTTGGATAGCCTGCGTGTCTTCAATGACAAGGTGAGCAACCCTCTCCAAATTTGTCACAGGTTTTAAAAACAACTTGAGATGGGATGAGTAACTTTTGGTGGGGGACTCCTGTGTCTTTTTTTTTTTTTCTGGATCAGAGCCCAGAAGAAGTGTTCATGGAGATCAGGAGGCCCCTCGAATGGCACTGCAAGCAGATGGATCATTTTGTTGGGCTAAATTTCAATTCCAACTTTAACTTCGCACTAGTGGGACACCTCCTGAAAGGTAAGAATATGAACTGCTGTTAATTTTAAATGAACACTCTTCATTCAGAAATAAAAGGGGGAAAATGGGTAGTAGATTTTAAGTAACTTGGATCACAGAATAGAGACAGAATTAAATGTTCTTTGTTTGAAGGGCTTTGTCAGGTTCCCCACAGACATGTTCTTTACTGCTTCCCCCAAGAATGCCGTCTGCCTCCGCGAGTGCCTGTGTGCAGGCTCATTGCTTAGTTCACAAGATGGATTGATGAGATAACAGATATAATAATGCATAGACATTTGAAATTGTGATTTTGGAGGGAAGGGACAAAAAAAACAATCTTAAATTTGCAGGTTCTGCTAGCATTGTTTTTCCTTACCCTTTACATAAAGTTTCCTGAGAACACGCTGAAAAACATTTATAAATATTTTCAAAATATTAATGCTTCAGAAATATGTATTAAATACAATTTTTGGTTTCTTAACCTCATTTCTTAGGGTACAGGCATCCTTCTCCTACAACTGTAGCAAGAACAGTAAGGATTTTACATACACTACTAGCTCTGGTTAACAAACATAGGAACTGTGACAAGTTTGAGGTGAACACCCAGAGTGTGGCTTACCTAGCAGGTAAAACTAAACAAACATTCTTTTAAATTTGTGCTAACTGAAAAGGAATGGATTATTGTGGGAATTCCTACAGTTTTAGGTTGATAAAATTGTACCAACATAAAAGGAACTTGTAACTGGAGGTGGACTAAGGTCTGGGCTAGGCTGAGGGACATGAATGAAAGCTTTTTGTGTATGGAAGGCTTGCCAGCACGGGATATGCAGCTTTGAAAATACATCAGGGAGGCTGAAGGTTCCTTGGTTTAAATACTGCAGAAACGTTCACATTTCTAGTGGAATGGAAATTGAGACCATATGTGGGCAGATGTTCAAGTCCTGTAATTGTAACTGGATGGAGAACTGAATTTTTTTAAAATGACCTACTTATAATCTATTCATTTTAGTAAGGTGTAATTACATCTCAGTGGTTGTCTTTTGAAGTATCAAATATAAACTTTGAAGTACTTTTTTATACAAAAGTATAAAAATGATGGAATATTGTTTACATTCTTCAATGTATTCCTCCTGAGGCAATCTCACAGTAGCTTTCTCTGCATCTGCAGCACTGCTGACAGTATCCGAGGAAGTCCGGAGCCGCTGCAGCCTGAAGCACAGGAAGTCCCTCCTGCTGACAGATGTTTCCATGGAAAACGTTCCCATGGATACATACCCCATACATCACAGTGACACTACCTACAGGTTGGTTTTCTGACTTTTAGATAAGCAACCAAATCTCAATGCCTGTTTACTTTAGTAAATTGTTTAGTAAAAACCATAACCTGTGGTGTATTGAAAACTAAAAACTTCTTCAAGCTAAATTAACGTTGTGTTACTGGTTCCACACCAGTGTGCTACTAGGCTGTCAGACTGATCATGGGTCACATAGGAATTTAGGTGTTCTGTAGATTTAATCCTGGGATCCATAAGGCTATTTCAGAACTCAACTGTGGAGATTCATAGGTTCTTTGATAACCTCTTTCTAGAATAACAAAATTCACCTCGTTTATTCATTTACATTTTAGAAGAAAGTTTTATTTTTCCTTTTAAGAGCTTCAGGGCATGCACTAAGTAACCTCTTAGTCTCTGCCCCTGGGAAATATTGACATTTTATAGCTTGGTTATAAACAGCCACAAAGATAAGCTGAGAAGTCAGCCCAGAGAGGACATGGAGAGCTAGTGGCTCTCAACAGGGAGCACTTTACTCAGTATCTGTCTTTATAGCATCCAGTATGGAAGCTGATTATTAGAGATCTTTCATCTTTCATCCTCACAGGCTGATTTTCTCGTGTTCTTTTCATTGCTTTATTTCTCTCTTCAGCGTTACATGCATATCAGATTGTTAGTTTTCACTAGTTCAGATATTTTTGCAAGAGAGGTAATTACTGCTGCTTAATAAGTGGACTTGAGGCTTTAACATGTTAGGAAAAAGGGGTTTAATAAAGGGTAGCTTGGCTAGTTGAAAAATTTATGCCTAAATGTGCACAATTTTAAAGATAATTTTTCATTTAATTTCTCTGCACTTTCAGGACACTAAAGGAAAGTCAGCCCCGCTCATCACCAAAGGGATCAGACAAACATCTGGCTGCCAGTTACCCAACAGTGGGACAGATAAGCCCTCGAACACGGAAATCCATGAGTTTGGATATGGGGCAGCCTTCACAAGCAAACACTAAAAAGCTTCTAGGTTATTAAGATAACTGATTTACTAATTTGTCCACAGAATACCTCAGGAAGTGATACTGGAGAAAAATTATACTTGTATTTATTCTGACTTTTAAGTGATTGTTCCTGGTTGAGTGGAATAGGTGCAGCTTCTGCAAAATACAAGTTAGAGAATGCTCTGTAGTTCTTTTGGTCACAAAGGGGGTGGGGGAGCAAGAGAAACACTTTATGTGTGTGTTGGAGTGCAGGGGGAAAAAACAAAAAAGGAAAGAAAAAAATATTCCCCATACTAAAGAGTCAAAGCGCCAGTTTTCTGCCACCAGCCAAACCAAGAAGCTGAATGCCAAAGCTTAGCCTCCAATATTGAATACCCTCTCTTATGCTACAAGAGATGGTCCCAAAACATTTTAGATGTTTTGGAAGCAACCTGATTTTTATTCATGGCTTCTCAGTGCATTGTGTTTACAGAGGAAGTCTTTAAACAGAAACAAGATGAATAGCTTTGTATAACCTGTGGTTGCCCTTTCACATTACCTGTGTATATCTGGAGGGACAGGGGCTTTTCTTTCATTACAACCCTATTACTGCTTCCTTTTCAGTAATCACATTTTGGCATGTTTATTCAATGTGACATGTTGACCAGGACACCATAGCATGCCCACAGCTCACATATCTGAATAACTTGCATGATTCCCTCATATGTATGGTGAAGCATTTTGGAAACTGTGATGGAGAGCGGCATGGTGTGATCGTATTTTCTCTACTATCTTTGAAAATGGTGGAAATGTCCCCAGATTCCTGTCAGTACATTGTAGATAGGAGAGTAGCTTGGCCAAGAAAATCAGAAATAGTTAGAATATGGATTTAGGTTTAATGTTTTTAATTGCCTGATAAATTGTTTTTAGGTACAAGGAAAAGTTTTGACCATTTGATATCGGACACAAAGGCTCCTAAAAGGCAAGACATGGAATCTGGAATCACAACGCCTCCCAAAATGAGGAGAGTAGCCGAAAATGATTATGAAATGGGTGAGAAACAGGACTAACATCTTAAGAATAATACTAATTATAAATGCTTTGTATATACATACAAAGGATTATTTCTAAATTCAATGTGTATTTGCCTAGGTTACTACAAGGTAAGGGAGAACTATCTTTCTTGACCATGGCTTCCGGAGAGTACAGTTTTCCACATCACTGGCAACAGAGAGTTGCTCAGTTTGCAGATGCAGAATAAAGGGCAGCTCTGAAGTACTGCACACAGGAGTGAAATGAAATAAATACAATTCGGCTTTTTAGAAGTCAGTAAGCCCTAGCTGCAGATTTCTGCAGGAGATTAAATGTGGCCTAATGCCTAGAATGCCTCTCTTCATCTTCTCCCACATCTGCTTCCTGTGCCCCATCCCCAATTGCAATGCAAGACCAGGGTTCTTGGCTTGTATGGGCTGTCGGGCTGCTGCCTGACTGGACTGTGGCACTTACCACCCCTGGGCCTGTATTTGACTTTAGAGGAAATTGGGGTTCCTGTTTGCCATCTGGTAACACATCCCATGGAACGGGCTAGTGCTGCTGGTGTGACAGCACAGTGGTTGCTTTTATACTCGACGAGCAGGCTGGTGAACTCTGCAGTTTGCATAGGACTGAATTTGCTGTGCAAGAGCTAATTCTGTTTTGGTTTGGGTTTCTTTTGCTTTGGATGAGTTGCTCTTTTTTATCTGGCAGAAACCCAGAGAATCTCACCGCAGCAACACCCCCATCTCCGAAAGGTTTCTGTTTCTGAGTCAAATGTCCTCCTAGATGAAGAAGTTCTGACTGACCCAAAAATTCAAGCGCTGCTGCTTACAGTTCTTGTAAGCTTTCTTTCTGTGTATTGTCTGTTATTTTCTCATGCTCTTTTTATCTCCCAGAGAAGCATACCTGTTCCTTGCAGTGTTTCTAAATTCATGTGAATCAGAATTGAAGTAATGTGCAAGTCTATTCTTTGGATGCTGTTCTTGCAACTTTCTAGAAATCCCTTTTAGAAATGTATTTACTTGAAAGCATCATTAAGAGCATTTTTTTTGCTCTCTGTTGTTGATTTTTATCACAAGCTAATTTTAGATAATAAAAAGTATTTAATATATAATACTTAAAGAAGTGAAAATTATTGGAATCTTGGCATAATTCAATTTTTAAATGGTTAACTAATGCAGGTGCAGCATGATAACACTTTCTTTAGATGTACCAATACAGTTACAATTCCTGATATAATTCAGGAAGATTCAGTTGCCTACTTGGGTCAGAAACAAGCTTTTTTTTTTTTTTTTTGCAAAATAGATGCTATTACCAACTGGTTTTATTGTTTCCCACATACAGATAAAATAACTTGATGTCAAAAGAGGACGTAAATTTCTCTTTTATGATCCATCTTTCTGCTATTCAGAAATCTTAAAGCCTTAAACTACAGCACCAAAAGCCTGTAACTACTGAAATTAGAGGCATGCTAACTGAGTCCTTTACCTTACAACAGGCAACATTAGTGAAGTACACTACTGATGAGTTTGACCAGAGGATTCTCTACGAGTATTTGGCAGAAGCCAGTGTTGTCTTCCCAAAGGTCTTTCCTGTTGTGTAAGTATCTAAAAACTTGATTTATGATGAGCCTGAAGGTCTCTGGACCAGGACAGGGGTGTGTGAGGTCCCAACTCATAACTAATGCCATTCTGTCCATGCCTGTCGTGACAAATGTCCTCAGGGATGGCAGAACCATCCTTTTTCCTCTGTTAAATGAATGTAATATTCTTCCTGGAAGAGACACCCTGAGCTGCCACTGCTGCAGATGTTGCTCAGGAGCTCTGCTCAGGCTGGGAGTGCAGGAGTTGGCAGGGCAGGGTGCTGGGGAGCCTGTGTGCAGCCATCAGCTGCTGCCAGCCCCCTGCTCCAGGCATCTGGCACAGCTCTGACTTGGTACTGCAGAGAATCCAATGATACTTGGTGTATTGGTGTCTCTGTGCAAGGCAATCAGACTCTCTATTCCACTTTAGCATCACCCCATTTTTTAATTAGTACCCCAAGTGCCTATCAAAACAGACTGAAAGCAGTACAGAGCACTCTTTGGGTGTGTTTAAAGAGATTATCCACTGAACCTAGTATTTGCTGGAGTCAATGCTCATAAGGGGAGCTCAACTATCAGAAGTTGAGTAGACTTTTAAAACTAACCTGAGCATGATTTTAAAATAATGCTTCTTTTTCTGGCTTTGTGAAGTAATGGTCGAAGTGCAGACAAGTTCTGTGAATTATTGAAACCACAATGTAGGTAGCTGGCATTTATATTAAAAGAAAAAAATATGCATGAGATCTGCAAGGGAGCTCAAAGGAGACAGGACTCCCACAAATATAAAAGCTGCTTTGAAATTCCAGCTCTGACATGTACACAAATCCAGTGAATAAATTTTTGGTTGAAAGTAATTAAAACATTTGTGATTTAAAGTGCCAGGTAAATGTCTCAATGGCTTTCACTGTTAGTACCTTTTTTGGAAAATGTTACACATTGTAAGAGTCCTCACTGAACATAGGAGTTGTGTTCTATTTTAAAAATCACTGAGATCTTTAAAATGCCACCTTACCTGTTGATGCTAACATCAGCTGGGAATGAGCAAAAACTAAAGCCACTTCTCTTTTTCTTTAGGCATAATTTATTGGATTCCAAGATCAATACCCTCTTATCGCTGTGCCAGGATCCAAATTTGTTAAATCCAATTCATGGGATTGTTCAGAGTGTAGTCTACCATGAAGAGTCTCCACCCCAATACCAAACTTCTTACCTACAGAGTAAATATTGTTCTGTTTTTCTCTTTTTTACAAACTGATGTATTTTAAGTTAGATTTACTACTGAAAATGTTTCAAAATTGCAGTCTGAATAGAACAGTGAGGCAGTCATGTGGCATCCCCCCACCTTTATGCATCCTAGTAAAAATAAGAGCTCACATATTAAAAACCCTACTGACATGACTATTAAAACTGCTTGCTTCAGTTGTGCACCAAATATTAAAAGTATTACACCATTATGTGAGTAAAAAGTTGAAGCTCCCTATTCTGGTTCCACTAACCAAAGTAAATACAGAGTGTGAACAGTGGTGATAAATGGTGAGTTTTAAGTTAACCTTGATTTAATTATTGGTAAATTCCAGAGAGTAATGTTTGATTTTTAGTGTCCGAGCTTACTTTCATGTAACACTTGAACATTTGAAACCTAAATATGTTTTGTTTCTTTTATGGTCCTTAGTAACTTTCCAGCAAGATCCATAAGAAACAGATGATGGTTGAGAAAACCTTAAATGTTGACATAGTTTTTAAAGTCAGATGTGCATTCACATGCTAAGTTTACCTTTTAAAATATAATTAAGAAATTTTTGTATGACAATTCTGAGACTTTGAGGTTTTTACAGTATGTGTATTTCATATACAAATAAAAATGCCTTCATTGTCACACACGGTTTGGACAAAATTTAGTGTTGCATCTCCAAATGAAAAGACCTCATTTCCATGCCTGTGTAAATCCAGGCAATGTCCTGTGTGTAGTCTGTAGTTGTTTTCTGTCAGTTGAGAGCTGTGTTTTTCTGGTAACATTCAATTTGTTGTTGTAGGTTTTGGATTTAATGGGTTGTGGAGGTTTGCTGGCCCGTTTTCTAAGGTAAGAACAGTATGCTATAGATAAGTTCATCAGTGTTTTGCCTTCATTTTCTGTATAAAGCACACTGGTGCTTCAGGAAAGATGCAAATAAATTACAAGTCATAGCATGTAATGAGCAAGTTAGTAGTACCAGGTTCACTGTGAGCCTGCACCAGATATTTGGATAGACTCAGTAAGGTCACCCAAAGTTGGGGAGAAGCAGTCAGGTGTGAATTCAGCTCTGTACTTCTCCCACGCTCTTGGAGGTGCTTGGGCAGACAGTGTCATGCAAAAAGTCTTCTGTTCACTACACGTATCTTGCAGTGTAAGATCTTAATTTGATACATACAATAATTCCATAGGGTTACTACATTTTACATTACAACAGAACAAATACAGCTCCTATTGACAGAAAAGGAGAAAGACAAGACCCAGTCTTCTTTTCTTTTCCCCCATCATCCACAGCAAACACAAATTCCAGACTATGCTGAGCTCATAGTGAAGTTTCTGGATGCCTTGATCGACACGTATTTGCCTGGGATTGATGAGGAAGCCAGTGAGGAATCTCTCCTGACACCCACATCTCCATACCCTCCTGCAGTGCAGAGCCAGCTCAGCATCACTGCTAACCTCAACCTTTCCAATTCCATGACCTCGCTTGCAACTTCCCAGCACTCCCCAGGTCAGTAGCTCTTCTGCTGCTACATAGGTAAGGGAAATATATTGAATTTCCTGGTTTTATAGCCAAATATTCAGTTTCATTGTTTCCTCAGATGTGTTTGTCACCAAACATCATTGCATTCTTGAGTCAAATGAATATTACACTGTTTACTGAGCTGTTACACTGCTATTTCAGATGCTGGATTTTGTCCAGCACAAAAGCTGCCTTCCAACTCATTTACACGAAGGAAATAGCATTAAGTGCATCAGAACAAGTAACAGCTGCATCTTAAGATGGAACACATGCAACAGTGGAGCCTTGAAAAGGAATAAACATAGACTCATGATATTTTGGAAGGAGAATACTACCTGTCTGGGCACTGGAAGGTAGCACAGATTAGGAAAAATAATCCAGAATAAAACCACTGAATTCCCTCTGAATGGCGGAAAGGGGAGTTACAGGGAGATGCAGGGGTTAGATTTAACAGCAAATGCTTTCAAGATAAGAAATGAAAAAAAGAAAATAAAAATGCTTCAGTGTAGAAGATGAAGCATAAACTAGGGTAAATTAAATATAGGAAGAAAGTGGAATTTATGTCAAAGAAATCTACATGAAGTCTACATCAAATCTTCCTGAAGTGGTTTTGAATTAGTGTCTTGGATATTGAGGAAATTCTTTACTCTTCATTGTCATAGAAGTTACACTGTGTGATATTTCTGAGATGATTTAAGTATTGCATTTCTGAGCACTGAACTCAGCCCCTCATTTCTGTTTGGTTGCTAACTTTGATGGAAGGCTGGAAACCACTTATATTTAGGTGTATTTGCAGAAGTGGTTTGTCTGGGGAGGGTTTCACTCTCTTGTTTACTAGTTTCTGCTAGTCCTTAAAAAAGCTCTGCTTGGTTGTACTTAGCTCTGTTCAAAAAATCTAGGTAAAAGTGGAGTGTGAAGAAGCTTTAGAGATTGCTGTTGTACTTCACATTTTACAGTGCCCATGATAGGTTATGAACATATAATGCAGCCAGAGCATTGTATTACCTTGCCAATATTTTTGTATAAAAACTCCAAACAGGCTGCAGGTACAGCTAAGAACCAAGATTATGGAAAAAGAAAATGGTTTGATCAAAACATTCTTATTTAACAGCTAAGAATTATCTGTGATGCTAGGACATGGAGAAAGCTGAAATGAAAGAGAAAAAAATAGGTCTTGCTGCCTGTGTGCCAGTATGTATGTTATGGGCAGCATCTTTCCACATAGGATGTAGAATTGGTAGCAACTCCCAACAGGTTTTTTTGCAAGGATGAAGTGATGATGCAGGATTAGGACCTCTAGTAGTGAAAAAAGCATTTTGCTACTTAAAAGTCTTCCTTCCTTATTCCTCACTGTCTATTCCTTTTTCCTTTGTTACCTAAGAGGAAAGAATTAATCCAGCTCATCAGAAATGTCTTTCAAGTGTTCTACAAACAGAGGGCTTCTATCCAGCACAGTCTCCCCACATGGAGTTAGGAACTAGTGAACTTGTGACATGACTCAGGATACAAGGGAGTCTGTAGTAATGTATTTATGACACTCCGTGCATGGTTTGCTTGGAAATAGAATTTTAAAAGGCTGATATGAAGGCTGGATGGTTCCTGTTGGTTCCATTTTTTCAAGCAGCCTTTGTAGGTGTTTCCACCCAGTGTGAAAGAGTCTTAACTGATGATGACTTCATGAAAGCCTTGTCTTTCATGTTTAATCTAAGTGGTATTTTCCCATTGTCTCTTAGGAGTTATTAGTGTCTTGCCTGTTTCTTTGAGCATTTCATTCTGGCCATGTGAATACAAAGCTTGGGGTTTGATCGGGGGATCTCCAGCTTCCTCAAACTGCACCAAGTCACAGCGTGGAGCTTTTCATTTTGCTCTTTCATCCCACATTTGTTACATTGCTCCACTTCAATCAACATACAATGTCACTAGTTTATGGTAGCCAGGGTAATTTTGCATAAAACATGCTTTGCTTTTTAAGCTGTTTGTCTTAAAAATTTCATTGGTCTTCTGGCACTTTATGCTACTCCATGGCTGCAGACATGAATTTTGCATTCTCATTAACTGTGCCTAGAGGGGTGTGGTGGCATTGTCATTACTGCACATGTTTACACTGTAGAGACAAGAGAGAGTAAGCAGTACAAGACCTGGTATTTACCAAGATAAAAATAATTGGTGAAAGAATTATGGAATCTTAAGTAAAGGTGGGCTGTAGGATTTCTTGAAAGAGCAAGGTGACTATGGGACTAATAAAGGTGCAGACCTATTGTCTACTTGTTCTGATCTGAGAACTACTGAACAAGAAAATCAGGTATTTAGTAGTGCTAAGTTAAAGAAACAGTTTTAGCCAAGTGATATTTTTATTATGTTTACAAATACATTAAGCTGCAGATACATGAAAAATTATTTTCTTGCATCTGGAAACAAGTAGGTGAGATCATTGTCTAGAAATGTTTTGTTTGTCATCATCTCTTCTCCTTTCCTTCCCCTTCCCCTTCTTTATGGACATTATTCACTTATGTCTTTTCTTTCATTCTGTGTCTGTGAAGCTTCTCTGCCTTGCTCTAAATCTGCAGTTTTCATGCAGCTTCCTCATCAAGGTACACTCTACTTTCATCATATTTGCACGAAATATTGCTTGATCTGCTTTAGGGGTGGGCTTGTGGCATGAGAAGTGATTTACTGATCCTTCTGACATGGGAATGGCTTCAGTGTTAGTGCTAAGCTGTTGCTTTTCTTGTGTGATGCTAATAATACCTAATGATAGAGCAGGCAAGGCAAGTCAGTCACATTCTGAAGAGAAAGATAAATTTGGTAATAGAAAAGTGTGATCTTAGTATGTTAAATCACTTGGCTGCACGTATTAAGCTAAAAATGAAAAACTGTTTCATGTGAGTTGCTTCAAATTCACAGCAAGTCAGCTTTGACTGCAGTTCACACCACCAGAAAATGGGCACAAGTCCTTTGGACTAAACTGCAGCAGGCAGAAGCTCAATAAAATGGGTACCCAATGTCATTTGATTTCTGCTTCTATATGGAGAAATAAGAACAAGCTGCAGAAGACGTTTTTGGGGTTTTTTTGCTCAAACCTGTGGGTTGCTTCCTATTCTCATCATAGTTTGTGGTTTTGGTAAGCTCACACCCACTCAGACAAGGAGGGGAGGGATTATGTAGCCTGCAGCCAGCCTCTGGATGGAGTTTTGAAATTGTCCCTGCTCATGTGAAATGCACAGTGTGTTCTTTATTCTTGCTAGTGCCAAGGAGAATCATTTTCTTGTAGAAATGAGACAGCTATGGGAGATGTCATAGTATCAGGATTTTGTTCTAATCTTTTTATTCACTATCAAGACATCCTGAGCTGTGCTGCTGATTGTACTTTTAGCCTGCACATGTACTGTGAGTGTTGAGTGTTGCTAAACACACACCAACCATACCCATTTTTTGCAGAAATAATGTGACAGCTACACTAAGATCTTGCTACAGGAAAGATTACCTCCTAATAGTGTCAGCATAAAAGTAAAAATTGATCAGAAGCATGTCTGCTTTAAACACAAGTCTCAGCATTTATGTCTTCAAGTTACTGTGTCCAAAGCTGTCAGAGTAATGGTTTGTAACCCAAGGCTTCTGTGTGCTGCCATCATGTCAGCATGAAGTTTACACTGAAGTAGATCATTTTTCAGGTCTATTTGATGTAATTCTTGTAGCAAAATGTCACAGATTTACCTTGTCCTGCAGATACCATCAAAAGCAGTTCAGCAAAGCACATGCACTTGGGTTTAAAGCCCATCCAGTTTTATCCTCATCTTGAATTCCACCAGCCTCCTCCTGCTGTTGGTAGAGCTGAACTTAGTTGCAGTTCTTGTAAGGATTTCCAGACTCACCGGTTCTGTGTGTGGTTCCTGGCATCACTGCTTAGAAAATTGTTTTTCAGTTGTCTTGTTAAAAAGTTAATTGTTGATTCCTTTTTTACTCTCAATTTGCGAGGTTTTAAGTCATTATAATTTGTGTCTGCACTTCAACACTGAACTCTTCAAGTGCCTACCTGCACCAGTTCAGTGTCTGCTGTGTGCAAGATAAGCCAGCTGAGCCTTTCATTCCTCCTGGCAAGGAGACAGAGTTCTCCAAACACTGATTATGTACTTTTACTGATCCTTCTTTATGAGTCAAGATTCACTGTTGAGGGGAATTGTTGGTACTTGAATACCCATAAATCTCTGGTTGCAAGAACCAACCTCTGCCCTTGCAGCAGAATTCTGCAGGGTCAGAACTGATCCTTCCTCACTCTGCTGTTGCCCAGTTTAAGAATAGTCATTGGTTTTTGTCTGGAAGGAGCCCATGGGTTTGGCAGTCTTGTCAGTTCTTCCTCCTAGAGAATGCAAAAGCCAGAAGAGACTTTCATGTGCTCAGTCTTCCAAACTAGAGCCAGAATGGGCTTTGTGGCCTGGAAGACTCCAGTGTTTTCTCTGGGTATGAATGCTGGTACAAATGCTTTGAGGATGGAAAGGAACCCTTCATCTGCCTTGTGAACCTTCATGAATCCTATTTCCCATGCTAAATAAAATTCCTGGGTTTGTCTCAGGAGCTGACTAGGTGAACTCAGCCCTTTCTATTCTCGTGTTGTAGGAAAGTGGCCCAGATTGAAACAGCTCAGGCAGTGCCTGCAGGCCACAGTATTTTGTCCTGCATTGGTCCAGACAGATTGAAGTAACAACAAATCCAATCTGCACCTGTAAGGGGAGGCAGGGGAGATTATTTGAGTGCTAACCCCTGTGTTGGGGAGCACGTGGGTCTGTGTGAGCAGACATCATGTGGAGGTGTTCTAGCTGGTCAGAGTCTGGGGTCTCACTGAACATGAGGTAATACATCTGATCCTGAAAAAGATGTTTTTCATAGTACAGTACTGCAGTGAAGCAGCTGTGTCAGATTTGTCATTTGTGAGTCGATAGCAGTGAACTTGTATTACTTTGGGCTAAAATAAGTGTCCTGGGCCTGGCTGGGGCAGAGTTAATTTTCTTCATAGCAGCTGCCACAGGGCCACATTCTACATGTGTGAGCAAAGTGGTGCTGAGCCACGTCTGGTCTGACCCACCTGGGGGTGAGCAGTCAGCTGGAGGGGACCTCAGCTCACCAGAGTGATTCCATGCCAGAGGGTGGGATGCCAAGGGAGAAGGGGGTGCAGGGGAGACCCTCTCCTGCTGAGGCCCTGGCTGGGCAATGGTCTGTCTGTGGGGGTGCTCAGCAATTGCCTTTGCATCACTTGCTTTGTTTTGCTTTCTTCCAAAAACCCCTCACTGAACCGGACTTTTAACTGTGGTGGTCAGGTCACCCCCATCTTCTTTCTTGCCAGAGGCCACCCTGTGATGGGCGGGTGGGCTCTCCCTGCTCAGCTGCAGGACAGCTCCTCAGGGTGCTGAGGGACACCCCACGGTGGGGGCTGGGCACATGGTTAACCTCTGTCCTTGTGTTTCCCCAGGGATCGACAAGGAGAACGTGGAGCTCTCGCCCACCGCCGGACACTCCAACAGCGGGAGGATGCGCCACGGCTCCGCCAGCCAAGTGCAAAAGCAGCGCAGTGCTGGCAGCTTCAAACGTCACAGCATCAAAAAGATTGTGTGACTATTCCTTTTTAACTTTGGGGTTTAATTTGTTTTTTTTTTTCTTTTTTTTTTCCGGAAACTGACTGACCTACGCGGGCCTCTCGCCAAGGGCCCTCCACCCGTTGTGATGCTGCACTTAATTTTTAAAGTTCCCATCCTGTCAGCTGTGTTGCCAGATGATCAATTCTTGAAACATTGCCTGAATTTTAATGCCTTCGTTTCTTTCCTTCTGCTTTTGGTTTAAGCCAGTGTTTCAGAACCACTCATCTAGATCCTGATGGACTTTGTAGCTGGAGGTGTGGAGTTCTCTGACACTGCAGAACCGTCTCGTGTCCCACACAGAAGCCATTTCCACAGACAGTTCCACCGTGCTTCTCTTATCTGCCTTGTTTGTTTCTTCACTAAAGGAAAGTGTTAACCCTTAATCCTGTTTGCACACTTCTCAAGGTAGTGGCTTTATGAGCCAGGGGAAGTTACTATAATCCTGGTTTTAATGCAAACCTGTAAGATTTTTAGCTGTGGACTTTTTTTTACCATACTTAGAAGAAACTTACGATAGCCGCAGTCCAATGAGCTTAACCAGAAGTGGTGATTAAATTTGTAGTCATTAGCAATACAATTGAGAGGACGAGGAGGCTGCACAAGTCTCTGTCATTCCCCAGACCATAGCTTCACCTCCTTGGACTGTATATGGACCAGACTGGACAAACTAGCTTTTTTCCAAAGCAATTTTTTTTTTTTTCCTGTATTTTACCTGCACTAGAAAAGGTTGTAAAGTGGAAAGAAAATCATTAAGAACTGACTATTATGCTGTCATTGTAGTAGTGTTGAAAATCTATTGCTTCTTTCTTCCATTTGGTGTATACTAAATGCCCTTCCCAACAATATGCACCTTCAAGAAATTCTCGGAAGAATAACCAGTGGGGTATGGAGGGAAAAACTTTAATGAATTCACTTCCAGCTCTGGAAAATGGGGTTTGGCAAAGCTGCTTTTGTGCTGCCTAAGCAGTGATATAAAAACAGTAATGTTTGTTGAAGGTACATGAATTTTAAAATAACTGACACTGTGTCAAATCCAGGTTACGTTGAATGTGTGCAGTGCAATTCCTGGCATCCTGCAGACTCTGGCGCTCAGACCCGTCCTGCACAACTCCCCAGGGGTTTCAGTTTGTTGGGGTTTGTCCTCGGGGATCCCACACAACTGAAGTTGCTGTCACTGTGAAAGACTTGCCAGCTGCAGCCGTGTCTGGGTGATGGTTGGCTGTGAGAACAAACATGCTGCTATGTTGATGAGGTGCCCGGGAGCAGCGCTGGGTGCTGCGGGTGCTGCCTGCGCGGGGCTGGGACGGAAGGGCCTGGTGTCCCCTGGGTGCTTGCTGGAGGGATGGGCACATCTCCTGCTGAAGGGCAGTTACACTTCCCAGGTTCAGATCCCTCTTGTATGTTAGAATTTACCAACCTGTAAGTGGCTTTAAAGGAAAAAAAAATTATATCCACTATATAAAATCAAATCCTCTAGTGCAATTTTGTTAAGTGGCTTTCAGTAAATCAAACTCCACAGCTAAATTATTAGAGAATGGTACAATTAAGTGTTCAGATTTTATTGATATAGCACATAATTCACATGTATCCACACAGTAACAATGTAACATTTATGTAAATAAAAATATCTTTATTGTATTGATTCATAAAAGTAACAATTTAGTTTCTTTGATTTGTTTACAGTCCTGGAAAAACTATGAACACAAACTTAATATGCAAAATAGTTTGCCAAAACAAGAGGAGAACTTAGAATTAGCAGTCTTTACTAGATACGTTGGAAAATATGAAGACTTGTGCAATTAACCGATTGTTTTAATTCTTGGTCATGTTGGAGCTGCAGTCGAGCTGTGGTTTCTGAACTGATGTAGAAGTGTGACAAGGGTTGTGAGGCCAGGAGGGAATGCAGGGACAGAGCAGTAACTCTGCCCTGTCCTGAGCTGCTACATGTGTAAAACTTTTGGGTCACTGATTTAAAAACCTTCCTCATCTCATACATCACCTTGCTCAGAGCCACCTTCAGCATTGCTGCCAGTTTGAAGTGGGTTGTACTGAATCTAGCTAATTCCAGCCCTTTCTGTTTTGCTGAAGACAATGAATTGTAGGTAGCAGGAAAAGAAGAGTCTGTTGCAAAGGTAATTTGCTGACAGAAAAATGTAGTTTTCAGTTTCTCCAATAAGCAGGTTTTTTTCAAACAGAAATACTAATTCCAGATGAACTACCAAATCAGTCTTGTTTGCGCTGGCTGCGTTTGAGAGCAACTCTTTTCAGTTGCCTGTAAAAAAATAAATGTCCCTAAATTAGAATTAATGCGTTATTTGAAAGACATATAGGGTGTAATCAGATGGACGGGGATTAAAATTACCTTTCATGTGAGAACTGGAACTACTCTGTGCTCTCAGTCCCAGCTGAAAAAAACCTGATAATCTTCATAACCTGATGATCTTCATGAAGTCAACAAAATGTAATTTATTGTTCCCTGGAAGAAGGAGGAGTCCCTCAGTGCTCACACTGTGTGGCTCAGTGAAAGGGCCCGGTGTCTCTTACAGCAGGGGTGTCAAACACATCAGGTAAGGGGGGGCTGAAGTGTGGAATTAGTCGATGGCTGAGGTTTAATTCAGGATCCCATGTGCCCCCATCTCCCCGTGCCAGTAGTTGGGAAGCTTGTGCTTGGGTCAAGGGGGAAAGCATGGCCTTTCTTTAATGATTAAACTTCTATTAGTAATTAGTTGTTCAGTGCCTTACTGTCACGTCCATTGCTTAGCCTGCTCCCTGGCACAGCACTGCTGTTCTTAGGCCCTTTTCTTTCTTCTGACATCCTCCTTTCTCTCTGCTCTTCTCCTCTTTGCAATATTCCCTGTCAGCACCACTGGGGATTCCAGGTCCAGCCTGCTTCCATTCCCTCCTCATCCCCTTTCTCCCTTTGTGCTCGGAGGGCCCAGAACTTGGTTGCTGGTGACCACGTGGGCATGAAACCTCCTCTGAGGAGGGGGAGGCAGATCTGAGCACCCCAACCTTGCCTGGCTGTTTGAGGCAGCCAGCAGGCAGCCAGGCAGTCCCCGGGGTGTGGGCTGCTCCAGCCCTGCAGTCTGTGCACTTGGAGATGAAAACTTAGATTTCAAAAAAATTTCTGATTTTTAACATGTGGACCATATAATTCCATCCTGGGGACAGTGTGTTTGACACCCCTGTTTTAGAACACATTATCCATTACCCACTAAAGACAGTTAAGTACTGTAAAGATTATTAACATTTTGTTTGTGTTTGTATTTTCCCTGACTTAAAGGTAATTCAGTAGTATTCGAATAGTGCATAACCTACCTGTTAATTATGCCAATGTTTCTGCTTTAATGTGCATGAGTTTTCCAAGAATAGGAAACATTTCAAGTAAGTATTGTGGACTGAGCACCTGGGAGCCTTCCAGTGCTCTATTCCTAACTGGGCTGTAGGTTTTAGGGCTTTTTCTGTTTCATTCTATGGTTAATTTTTTTCAAATGTAATGAAGCACGTCTTATTGTTATGCAACAAACTTACCACAGAAGGTCACTTTTAGTTTTGGTCCCACCATTTTTTTTAATGCAGTATATTCACCTGTAAATAGTTTTTGTGTAAAATTTGACAGAAAAGTATATTTACTACACTGTAAATACATGTGACAATATATTGTATTATTTTGCTTTTTTTGTAAAGCAGTTAGTTGCTGTATATGTATAACATACAAATTTGATTATACTAGTGTTAGTAACTGTTAACTACTACTACTCCTTCCTGCTGTTGCATCATGTCATTTAAAAAAAAAAATAATGCCGTGTACTATAAACTTACACTGTGTATGATATCTTACTTATTCCCATTTGGGCCTCAACTTTGAAAATGTTTCCTTGATCCACAATCCTGTTCATATTGTAAGCAAGTGTGTGACAGCTGGCCAGAGCCCTGCTGATACAAATGCAGTTGGTAAATGTAGTAAAAATGGTAGAAACCTGGTTTTGGATGATTGTTGTTCACTCTAATTTACCCTCATGTATGTACTTTCCCCCCTCCCCGCCCCCCTTTTTTTTTTTTTTAAGTAAAATGTAAATTCAACCTGCTTCCAGTTGTGTGAGGATCATTCACTTGTGCTGTGGGACAGGGTGGTGTATCCTGAGTTCCTTTTTCCGTGTCGTATGTCAGTGAGGTGTGGATGGGGATGTTGGGTCTGACCCTTGGACCTCCTTGCTGCAGGAGTTGGATCCAGCCCTAATCCCAGACCTGAAATCCCACTTTCTCTGGGGAAATTAGAATTCAATTGAAATCCAGTAGCTGAGATTGTCTTTCCAGAATGCTGCATGCATGTGTGTGTGAGAGATCTTGCACAGTTCTAAGGGCAAAGCTGACTGCCTATGGATAACTGAGGACAAAATTTGGGTAGAATAAAGCCTGTTGTCATGACTTGCATGTCACTTCACTATGATTATCATAGATAAATAAGAAATCAATATTCTTTTTAAAATGTAAATTTACTACTTGAATAAAACAGCTGATTGGTCTTTAAATAACATTTCAATATAATTTTTCTGAGCTTTTATAGCTTAGAAGCTTGAAGCATCAACTGTCAGACAACTTTTATGGCAAGTGATTAATCAAATCTATTTTTCTTTCAGGGGAATATATATTAAATTCCCATTAGAAATGTACAAGTACTTATATTCTGGCTTCGTGAATCGTAAAAGGATGTAAAAACACCTTAAAATGTAAAGACTGCATTGACTACACCTGAGATACCTCTTTGTTCCTGCATACAAACCATTTTCTTTCTCTTAGAGGAAAGGCACATTAAACCTCAACCAGATGGAATAGCACTGAGCAGAGCAGGGAGCCAGGCAGGAAGTGTTTCCTGAACAAAAACCACTACATCGCTGCTCCTGGAACTACTTTTTGCAGCCATGCTTTGCCAGTTAACCTCCCCTGCTACTGGAGAGCACAAATTTTTAAAAGAATTTTTAATTCTGTCTTTATGCAGTTGGAAAAAAACTATATTTAGAGGGAAAATTGCACCCTTGGAGCAAACAGTTCTCTCTTAGGAAATGGCTTCAACATCCCTGCCCAGCTTTCTTGATGCAGGGGTATAAATACTGTTCTAGAGCCAACTGTGGAGCAGCCACATGCTCTCAGGGGTTAACTGCTGCTACAGTGACAAACAGCTCCCCACACAAGATGGGGTGAAATCTGCTCCTTTACATCCTACCCTAGGACTGAATTCTGCTCCAAATTGGTCTCTTCAGCCACTCTCAGATCCTTTTATTTTTTCTACCTGCCCCTCTGGCTCATCTGTACAGGAAAGGTGGACAGAGAACACAGGAATGTAAAGTGGTACAATGTGATGTACTGAGGGCAACCTCTTGTAACTACAAGGAGTGCTACTGACTGCTCCATTTCAAATCAAGGATGGTCCTTTCCCACTCCTAAAGTTCATGATTTATAGGTGTGAATCTTTTGTGTCCTGGAACACTGGCTTCTTCAGTTGACTGATGCTCTGCTCAACAAGCTCTCAAATGAAAATAAATCCCAGGGTTGTGTGGGTGGATAGAACAGAATAACATCTACAGTGATGTAACTTGTTAAAACAAGCATAGGTTTGTTCTTCAAACCAATAACAAAACAAACAAAAAAAATCTGATGATTGCATATTTGGGAATATTTAAATGATTGTGCTATAAATAGTGAAGAGTGAGTAACTACATGCTTAAGAAAAAATCCTACTAAACTATTAAATTGTATTTTTTTTTTCCTCATAGCACACAGAAAAACTAGAAATATCTGTTCTGCTGGTTCTACCCCAGTTAGCATCCCTGGAGAACGAGGTCTGCCAGGAGATTTGGGTGCTCAGTAGAAGAGCTCAACACCAGCTGAGGAAGAGCTGCTCACCCCAACCCTCCACAGCCTGCAGACACAAGGAGATGGAGATGTGGGTCAGGAACAGGCCTAATGGATTGGGTTTTCCCAGCTCTAGCTTATCAACTCAGCTTCCATTTATATTTGAGATACAGGGGGCCTGTGCCTCACCTCTGCTGTTTCCTTCACAACCTCCTCCACTGGCTGGATGTGCTCCCCAGCTCCCTGCAGTATCAGCCATGGGTTTTTTCCCCTTCTTGGTGACTACTTTTACCAGCTGCCCCCTTCCCCTCCTGGAGCTCATTGCTGTGCATTTCCCAGAGGCCTGGAGTGCATTTAGTGCAGCATCAAGCAAGTAAAGGAGGAGATTTCCAGCTCCCCTGGCAGCAGGAGCATACACAAAGAGGGTGCAATGAAAATGTCATTGTGTATGGGAGATCCAGCCCCTGGCCTGTGAACAGGCACAGCTGGACATGGGCCAGAAGAAGTGCACAGGCTGGTTTGGAGCAATGCAAAACACACCAAGGCTTAATGGCCCCACAACACACACACACATAAGTGCGGCCACTGGGGCTGCTGAGACAGCACAACAAAACTTGGGAAAGCGTTTCTACATTTGCTCAAAACACTCACCCCGTAAGTCTTGGTGCAGCAGGGATCAAAGAGCAAAGGCTGCCTCTGACTCTGCCAGGAACTGAATTACTCACGTGAGGAAGTGTCTGCAGAAAGGGGAGAAGAGGCCATCGCCAGCTCTGTATCCTCTCTCCTTCTGGAGGCTGTGCTGGATCTTGTTCTCCAGGGCAGATTCTCCTCTGCTCTCTCCCTCCAGTCAGGCCCATCCTTGGTTTTAACTCCTGGGCTCAGGCAGTTCCTGGAAGAGGGAAATATCACTGCTACTCCCTCCACCGGTTGCAGTGCAGAGATTTTTAATTTCTCATTCTGTTTCAGCCTTAGCAGACTGCAGCTCCACACTGCTATAGTTAGTTTGTTTACTGCCTAACATTTCATCACCACCTAAGCATCTGCAGCCTTTAAAACGTTGTATAAAGTAAATTCACCTCTGCTGACTTGTTTGAACAGCACAGTGGAGGCTAGCAGTGGCTGGCTGAGTCGAGAGACAACTTTGGCTCCGGGGCTGAGACGAGCTCGATGATCCCAGCACAGAACGGGGCTGAGGAGCTGGAGCAGACGAGGGTGCTCAGATGCAGCCTTGAAGAGCAACGCGTGGAAAGGGCCGCACAGAGCCATTCCTAGCCCTTTGAAGAGGTGAGTCAGATACCCAAGGACTGGCCGAAGCTGGAGACACGGCAGGTCCTGCCAGTACGAGGCGGCAGCTTGACACCTCGGGGGAGCCTCGGGGCGAAGCTCTGCGCCGGGCCGGGCCGGGCCGGGAGGCTGCGAGAGGCCCGAAGCGCCCGGCGGGATGGGGGGGGCCATGTCGCGCCACGCTAGGAAATGGGAAACTTCGTATTCCCCCCCGGGCTGCTGGCGGAGGCCCAGCCCGTGAGCATGGCCTGGGGACCAGGGGAAACCACAGGACCCGGCCCAGCCGCCCCTGCCACCAGCGCTGACCGGGCCTCAGCGGCACCGCTCGCCTCTCGCTGAGCGCGGGCCCCTCTGCGACGAATCCCCGCGAGTAGGGAGTGCGGGAGGGAGTGCGGGAGGGCAGGAGGAGGCTCTGGGCTCCCCGGTGCCCCCATCCCTCCCCCGGGATCCGCTCCGGGGCAGCCTGAGGGGAGGAGCGCGAGGCGGGACGGGGCCGTGCGCAGGCGCGGCGCGCGGGGGGCGTGGCCTGGCGTCGGTCTCGCGAGAGGGGCGGGGCGGGCGGGGCGGCGCGAGGCGCTGCATGTCCCAGCCCGGCGGCCCGGGCGGGCTGCACGTGGGCTCGGCGGGCAGGGGCCGGACCCAACCGGACCGGTACCGGGACCCGCTCCGGGCACCGGGCTGGAGGGGCAAGCGCCGCGCTGAACCGTCCGTAAGTACCGCCGCTGGCTGCCGGCCCAGCCCAGCCCTCCTCGGGGAGCGGCGGGGCCCAGCGCCCCGGGCTGTCAGCCGGAGGATCCCCGCAGCGCGGAGCTGCCGGTCCCGGGACCCCGCTCCTCCCTCCCCTCAGTGCGCGGCCCCTTCCCGGGGAGGTCCGGCTGTGCCCAAGGTCAGCGCCGCCGCGCTGGGCCCCCCCGTCCCGTCCCGTCCCGGAGGTCACCCCGGGGGGTGCGGGGCTGCCCGGGGGGTGCTGCCGCCAGCGGAGACAGAGGCAGCTCGGGGGGTCCCGGGGGGTTCTCGGTGTGTTCCTGCCGAGTTCCCGTTCCACAGCAGCCAAGTCACCTCATGCATCCGTGGGAGAAGGAAAGAGGCCGAAGGATTTGTGTGTTCGGGGTGATTCATCCCCGCTGCAGCCCCTGGGAATGAAGGGGGAGCTGCCGGGAGTGCTGCGGGCTGGGGGGGAAAAGGAAAGGGTCCTGGGTTGTGTCTGTGGGGCTGGGGGGGAAAAGGAAAGGGTCCTGGGTTGTGTCTGTGGGGCTGGGGGGGAAAAGGAAAGGGTCCTGGGTTGTGTCTGTGGGGCTGGGGGAGAAAAGGAAAGGGTCCTGGGTTGTGTCTGTGGGGCTGGTATCGCGGGGCTTGCTGGCCTTATGGTTGTAGCCAATAAAAACTGTTATTAGCAAATTTTTCATATACTGCAGTGAGTTCTATTTGTTTGTAAGACAGCATGGAATATAATCAGGAGCAAAAATCGTATTGCTACTGAAGAAGTAATGTTTTGGTAATCTGGCTCTCCTGGCACAATCCTTCTTCTATGAATTTTTTCTACTTTTTTTCCTCCTCTTCTTTCTCATTCTCCTCCTTGAAGCAAGTAAGGTCTAAGTTACTCACATTCCAGAGCTGGGCAACTTGATCTATGTCTGTTTGAGCTCTTTGCCCCAAGCCAGTGAAGTTACAGCATGAAGCAGGGAGCACAGAGTGAATAGGCATCTCAGTGCATCTCTTTCATAAAAGTTGTAGGGAACAGCATCAAAAGCATGATCCATCTGCTACGGACAAGCATGGGGCTGCAGAATGGGGGTAATTCTGACTTTCTGTGCTCCCAGGGTTGTGTTCTACCTGTGCCAGGCTGGTGGCTGTGCTAACACCTGCAGAATGTTATCAGAGCCTCTGGACTTTGTCTTGGGTGAAAGGAAAGGGCTTGTTGCTGGGGAAAGTTGTAGCAGGAGATGGTAACTTTGCTTTTCTTCTGTTTGCTTTGTGCCTGTGAATCATCTACCGAGTTCCAGCCCTCTGTGTGTAGCAAAGGAAGAGCACATGGCATGCTGGGGGCAGGCATGGCTATTTTTTGGTAGCAGAGGGATCAGAGCTGTCAGAGCAGCTGAGCAGAACTTGCTGAGTGTCTCAGTTCAGGTCATTTCACTGCTTTATGCTTTGGTGAGCTTCCTGTGTAAAGGGTGAAAATCTGTGCAGGCATCTACTGAGCTACTGTACCTGTCACCAGGCCAAGTCAGGGTTCCTACAATTCTGAAAAAGGGTGGTACAGCTTCACTGCATGTATCTGGATGGCACAATTGGGTTTTCAATTAATCGGTTTGCTTGCACTGAAATACAGCTTTTTACTGAGCAAAGGAGATGGAGCTGTTGGAGTGATTCCAGAGGAGGCCACACAGATGGTCAGAGGACTGGAGCACCTCTCTGATAAGGATAGGCTGAGAAAGTTGGGGATGTTCAGCCTGGAGAAAGCTCTGGGGAGACCTTATAGTGGCCTTGCAGTACCTGCAGGGTGCCAACAGAAAAGTTGAGGAGGGACTTTGTCCAAGGGTGTGTAGTGATAGGACAAGGGATCGTGGTTTTAAGCTGGAAGAGAGGAGATTTAGGTTATACATGAGGAAGAAATTCTTCAGTGTGAGGGTGGTGAGACACTGGAACAGGTAGCAGGGAAGTTCTGGGACTCATTCCTGAAAGTACTGACTTCTCTGAGAGTTCCTCAGCTTCTGTTTCAGAGTTTCACTGAGCTTGGTCTTGGGGGCACTTGTAGAATCTTGTGCTGGGCATTCCAGGCTGGTGACTCTGGGGCTGCTGCTTTGTTAGGCGTGCTCTCCTTGGTTGCCCTCAGTTCAGATATTTGTCCTAGGAACCAGAGTCCTTCTTAAGGATCTCTGGAGGTGCTTTGAGATACTGAGACAAAACTATCAGCTGCCTAGACAGTTGGCATTAAGCTAGGCATTCTGCAGTGCCTGTCATGAGATAGCAGGAGTTCCCTGGGTGTCCCCTCACACTGCCCAGGGTGCCAGGGGCAGTACCTGCAGCCCAGATCCACCAGGGTAAGGAGGTTCCCAGTTCCTGCAGGTTCTCTTGGGAGTTAACTGTGACAGGAGTTTGTTTGAGGATTGCAGCCAAAGCTGTTCAGAGCCAGAAGCAGTTATTTGCTACACTGAGACACTTGTGTTCATTTTGAAAACATTGCAGGCGGACTTCAAGGCTTTTTGAGTGCAAGTATACTTCTGTAGTAGTGGAGTTGTGTGAAGAGCATAATGCTTTAAAAACAACATACCCTACTTATCTATGGCTCTCATCTCTTGTGTGCACTTAACTGATGTGAAAAATATTATTTGAAGTATTTCTGGTGTCCAGGGAGACTAGTAAGATCCAGGCTGGTATCCCAGGTGCTCTTAGCAACATCTAGTAGTGATACAAAACATTTATTTAAAGCATTAATTACATTTAATTGTTTATTTTTTCAGATCTAATGACTGGCCTTTTTAAAACCCAGATTTTTCACTACAGGGCTTCTATGAAGCATAATGCCAGTGGCTGGTTAGACTTCTTGAAGTGATCATTAACTTTGGGATGCCACTTTCAGATACTTGGAAGAAGCTATTTTATTCAGCAGGTGCTTCATATTTCCTGGAAATTAACATGGTTGAGTTTACTTCTCATGGGGGTTGCTGAAGGTTTGCATGTCACTCACTGCCTTTGCAAGTGATCCGTCTTCAGCTTTTTTACTGTGGGTTGTTTTTTGGTTTTGTTTTGTTTTTTTTTTTTCAAATCATCCACTGCACTGTTTAACTTTGCTGCGTCTGCATTTTGTACCCTGTCAGGAAGCTGGCTCTGAGTTTATATGGGCCCTATACATTACTATTGTCAGAGTTGAATATGTCATATAAATTCTTTAAAGTCATTTTTCAGCAAACAAAACCTTGCTGGAGACCTGAGGAGGTCCTGGTTGCCTTTGACCTCTGCTGCCACCTTGCAATGAGGAGGTGAAAGTTGCCATGTGCTATCGCTGGTTTTGGCTCCCTGGGTATAAATAGCAGCAGTTCCTGGCAAAAGCTCATGATCTGCATGTGTCTCCTGTGTCGGGGGCATTAGCTTTGCCTGGGGATAAATCTGTGAACTGGAAACTTGAAAACCCTGAGGCAAGGATTGGAGTATGTATCCCCATGAATCTTGGGGCTGTCACCCTGTGGTTTCCCCTTCCCAAAAGAGGACCCTCTTTTTTTATGGGCTTGGACTTGCATTCCATTTCTTGTTGCAATGCACGGTTAGGAAGAATTTTTTGGTGTTTGGGAGTGCAGGAAAGAAACTAGAACATCACTTCACTAAAATATCTCAGGTTGAACAGTAATGCTCTGTTTGCTGCCTGGTGAAGAGGTTGGGCTCCCCTCTCCTGACCTGGAGTACCTCTTTTCTGTTCCTTGTGTCTCCACCAGCTCAGTGTGACTGGGAAGGTCACTTAATCTGTCTTGGCTTTGCTTTTTTTTTTAAAAAAAGGACTTCCAGAGCTGAGGAAAGGAGGCAGCCTGCAGTTTCTGGGGAACTTTGTGTGGACAGGAGCAGCCCCAGTGTATTCAGGGACTGCTCTTAGGTGCTGCTGTAATTCAGATCAAAGTGGAGCCTGTCTCTCTCTGATTAGGTCTCAAATATGTTGTGTAACTTCTTGTAGCAAGTTTGTTAATGCATGTAAGTTATCTTCCTGCTTGTTCAGTCTAAGTGACTCTTAATGAAGCCTTTGCTGTTCCTTCCTAGTGCAGATGAATATGGAGTGCCTTTTTCACAAGTGTTTGATATTCTTCCTCTCTGTGTGTTTCTGTGTGGCTTATTCTCAGCAAGCCAAGCTCTGGGCACAAGGCTGTGCACAATCTGAACAGCACTGCTTTCAGCTTTTGTTTTGAGAAGCAGTTTATCAAGGTCTGCACACAGCAAACCTCCCGGTGGGCAGCTTGGTGCTGAGCTCCAGGTCCCTGTTTGGTCTCTGTGCTGCCTCTTCCCGCTGTCTCGTACAGCAGTATCAGTGTGTTGTGGTGTAAACCTCACCCTTCTGTCTCCTTGAAAATTCAAGTCTGTTTTCTGTCTGGGGTGCAGAGGATCTTGGAATCCTTTGGTTAGTTTAGTCTCTGTGCCCAGGTGTTGTGCGTGCCTGTTCTGTGGAAACTGATAAAGGTGCCAGGCCATTGACTTATCTTTTTTTAAATTTTAATTTCTAAGCTAGTGCAGTGTCCTGTAGTGGGCAAATTCTCTTTAGTCTTTTATGAAAAGTGCTTTTAAACATTGAATTGGATTGGTAGGTGTGTTGGGGAGGAATGAAATTGTTCAGAAAGAATCCCAACAACTCGTGTCTTAGCCTCATGGCTGTGAAAGTGGTGTTTGTGTCCCAGCCCAGGGAGTCCTGTGCACAGGGGGTTAGGCTGTGTCAGAGGAGATTCTCTGCAATTTAAGGCTGGGTGACAGTAGAAAGGCTTCTGGTTTATGTGCTACACTCTTTTGTCTATGTTGAAGAAGCAGAGCATTTGGTCTATTTCTGGAGTGGACTCCAAAACCAGGGAGAAAAAAACCCAACAAAACAAAACACCAAAGAAAATCCAACCCTTCATCAAATTTTGAGGACTAGCCAAGAAAGATAAGGGTAGTATTGGTAAAGTGGTGCAGATGTGGTTTCTGATGCTTCTGTATCTGGGATACCTTTCTGCCAAAGCAGTGGAATATTGATCTTGCATTCCTCTGTAATAGAGGACTGGCATGGAGACACGGGCTGGGATGGGGAAACTATAAATAATGAAAGGATTGGAGCAGGAAGGTAATAAGATACAAAGTGTGGTAAGGAGCTGGATAATCTGATAGGGTTAATGTTAATTACAAAGTGTTACCTGTGCCTTATTGCATAGCAGGAGTGATCAGCACAGGGCCTTGGAGGTGGGGAGGGTTGCTGGAGGTTGGTGTTTGCCTATATGTGAACTGCTTGATTTCCAAAACATTTATAAAAACACACCACAGTTTGGCCAGGCTGATACTTCTATGGTAAACCTTTGCTTTTGAGAGTGTAACCAGAAACTGTTCTGAGTCCTGCTTGGTCCTGGAAGTGATCCTGATGGAGTTGTGCTGGGCCACTGCTGGGCTCCAGAGAGGGAGAAAATACACAGAAGCAGTGAGTGTAAAATGAAACATGAATAAAGCCTGGGCCAGCTGCAAAGGAGGGGAGTGAGCTGTTGTAGGAACATTGGTGAAGCTGATTACACTGAAAGCAGTTTTTATCTTGGAGATAATAATAATACAGTCTTGTGGTGGTTCTTGTTCCAGAGCTCTAGGGTAGCTCTCCAACAACCAGCTCTTGTAGCCTTTTACTTAGGCCATAATGTATGGCTCTGCAAATAGGACTGTTGCTTCTTAAGTGGCTTTGTGAGTAGTTTTCATTCACAGGCTGTTTCTTGAGCCCTGTAGCCCAGGTAGGCTGTGAAAAGGTTTGTAAGGGGTATCTCTTAATGCTCTTGCCTGTGTTTGAAGCAGAAATCGCTGTGGAACACTTGCCTTTAATTATTTAAGTTTAGAGAAACTTATCTGTTCCCATCTTTTTAAAATAAGTACCATCCAGTTTGAGATCTTGCTTGCCTGGCTCCTACCTGTCTTTGGATGTTTGTAGCTTCTGAGTCATGTTTTCTGAGCTCTCACCTCTGAATGTTGTTTGTTTTGATGGTGATAACCCGAGGGTAGGTCAATTAAGTCTTTCTTAGTAATTTCTCTGATTTTCCCTTACCGTTAGGGCCTCCAGTTCTTTAGACTTTTTTCAACTCCTTGTCTTATGGCAGAGCATGTGGTACAGATTATTTTTAGTATGGAAAATTTTAAGAGCCCACGTGGTCCCATGTAGTTTGAACCGTGCCAGCCCTGTCCAGTTCTCTTTCACCCAGATAGTATTAATTTCCCCAGTGCCCTATCACTAACTGTAGGGTTTGTGGAGAGGCATCCTGGTCTTGCTGTTGAAGCTGCATTTCCAATTTAGCTGCCTGTTTGCTTGCTCTGTGGACCTTCAGGATGGTCTTTAATTCCAGCCTTGATTTTTACTGCTTTTGGGGCCTGGAAGGGTAACCTTCCCCAGGCTGGCAGGAGGGGAGCAGCAGCACTGTGGGGTCTGTCCCTGCAGAGCATGGGGCTCAGTCACCTGAGCAATGTCCTGGTCTCTCTTCATGTAGAGACCTGAAGCTGCTTGTCCCCAGAACAGACCTTCTTGTGTGTAGAAAGCCATGAAAGTCTGGAGTGAGTGCTTCCTGAGCTCTCTGGGACCTTGAGGATGAATTGTCTGGCTCCTCGGTGAGGCTGCTGAAATCTTGCTGACCCTAGAAGGATGTGTACCCTGAAGGGTTTGTGCTGGCTGGAGAAACAAGGTGGCTCCAAACTGCTCTGGGACCCTAATGTGAACAGGCTGACTCTCCTTGTTTGTTGTTTGCTTTGTTTTTAAGGTAGGCAAGCATGTGCATTTGTTCTTGTCCGCATCTCCCTGATGTTTACCAGGAGTTTTCCATAAATCAAATATGGTGTATATGGGGATACAGATTTGGAGAGCTGACTGACCCTTACTGTGTCTCCTCTCCTGTCTGGATCTCATCCTGACCTACTGTGGGGGTTATTGAGCAAGTTGGGAAAGTCTCTCATCCCAGCTGCAGCTCTGCCCTGGCCTTGCTGTAAGGTGTGACATTTAGAGCAGATTCCTGGAATTCCAGGAGGAGGTGGAAGTGGCTGCTGGAGCAGGGCAGGCGGGTGCAGTGGGTGATCTGGGCACTATTTTTGGTGCAGGACTGTGTGGGGCCCTGGGGCATCAGGCACTTCACACTGGTTCTGGCTTTTTGAAGCTGATCCTCTCCAGTCCAAAGCCCCTGGGGCTGCTGTGCTGCCCCAGCCTGCCAGGACTCCCAGGCCAGGCTTTGGCAGTGCTTGGGGACATGTGATTTGACAAGTTGCCATTTTCTGCTGTACTGCTGGCAGGAAAATCCTGGGCTTTCTTGCCTCCATGTGTTTAAACGATCCCATTGCTCCTGCAGCCCTGAACTGGCTGTCAAATTGGTGATGGAGAGAGGGGGTTTGTCACTCTGTGATGTGCTGGAAAATGGTGTGGGGTTTAGGAGCTCTCCTGTGGAGGAAATGGAAGAGAAATATGTGCTGCCTCTTAGAACTGTTTGGCTGAGCAGGTTAAAATCCATCCATCTTCTGGGCATCCCATGTAATTGGGACCTTGTGACCAGCATATCAAAATCGGGCCACTCAAGTCTTCTGTTGGAGGATCTGTAAGGAGAAGTTTGGTGTTAGCTGTCCCCTCACCAGCCCCGTGCTTTAGGATGTCTGCTGGCACCTTGTGCAGAGCCAAAGTGTTGTGGCCTGGTTGGTGGAAGGATGTGGAATTCCCATTTAACAGGAGTACAGACAATATAATGCAGCTCTTGCCCAAACAGTCCAGTTAAAAACATGAAATTGAATGAGCTTTGCAAGAAGCAGTCATCTGATCCACCAGCCCCCACTGGTCTAAATATCACAGGAGAGTGAAGATCTTTATCTTGAGATTAATGTTTAAAATTACTGTTAGAAGTGCTTTGTCTGCCAGGCTTTGGGACAGGCCCATCCTTCTGGGGGGCATTTGGCTTCTGTCTTCTGCACTGGAGAACTGTGTGGGGCTGTTGTTGGTACAGTTGGTGCAATTTAATAGGGAATCGGGTAATAACAGGGCTGTCTGTTTCATCAGGAAAGCTTGCTGGGAATGGGCTTATGTGTGCTCCTTTAATTTGAGTTTGTGGTATGCCTGTGAGACAGCTTGTAGGGTGGTTCTGCATTAATTATAACAACTTAAGCAGGCAGCAGATGAGCACTCACAGCAGCTCACAATGCACCATTGTGCTGGAGAGCATAAATGAGAACCTTTTGTCTTAGGAATGTACAGGCTTCACCCTTTCTCTTTAACAAGTTTAAAAACTTTCAAATTACTGCATGGGGTTTTTGTTGGGTTTTTTTTTTTTTTTTCCTAATTCCAAGTTTGAGATGTTGCCGTTAAGTGAAAGTTTGTCCTCAGCAGTGAGCCCTGCTACCTGCATGTATAAAGGCAGCTGGAAGTAACTTGGATTTACAAGACAGCAGATGGGAATGTCCTCAGCACAGGCTCCTGTCTGTTGGGCAACATAAATATCTCATTTGTGACATACTGGAAATGACACTGTATTTCTTAAATCGTGATGATCTTTGATTTGGGATTGAGCAAAAAATTTTCTAGTGGCTGTTTCTGCCATTCATTTCTTTGCTTCCCTGCCATTCAAACACTGCAGTAAGAAGCAATGTGTCTGAGCTAGTGTGGGTAAAGCTGTGTGTGCTGTGGGATGGGGGATGTGGCTGGAGGAGGTGAGAGATTTGGAGTGAATATTAAATTATCTGAGGCTTGGATGCTCAGTCTGAGCCTGAGGGAGGTATGTTCTGATCCCTCAGCTACAGCCTGATCCACTCCTTGTGAAAACCAAGGCCCCAGAGGAGAATCTATTTGGAAGCTGTGGTCAGAACACTTGCTCTGATAACAAAAGGGTTTTTTTCCGGTTGAGACAGACTAAGCACAGTCCACAGACCGACTTGATTGTCTTCTTTTATCTCAGAAATATTGCTCTTATGAAGAGGAACCAGATAATGCTCTTTTCCAGTAGGTGGTTCCCATTTCTAGGACTGTGCTATCTCCTGAAAGCAATCTTTGTTTTTGTTGCTCACTGGCAGGAGTCTTGAAGCCTGTTGGAGCAGTCTGTGGTGTTTGAGCACCCTCAGACACGTGGTGTTTTGCTTTAATTCCTGCTCAGTGATAATATAAACTGTAAGTGCTTGGCAGGGAGGCTGTTTTGGGGACATGGGTAACTGTTTAGCTTTGTGTTCCAGCTGCAGGCTTTCCGTAAGGAAAAAGAAAAGCATGTCAACCCTGCCTCTGTGGCCCAGGGGAGGAGCAGGACTGGGGCATGAGACTCAGAGCGCAGGCAGGAAAGGGTTCACACACTTTGATAGAGTAAAAGAGATGGTTTTCAGCTCCAGAAAGTCAGAGGAGCAGCAGCTGCCAGTGTAGTATATTTAGATGTAGAACAAACTTTGGAGTGAGGTTTCTAAGAAGCAGTGTCTCTACCCAGACTGTTTTTGCTAAACAAGTAGCACTGTTATAGGTGTGCTATAGCATACTTCCCATCTTCCCTACTGCAAAGTCTTCTAGAGCGACTTTGGTTATTGGGAGATACTTGCTTTATCAGGCTATGGTTGCTCTTTGCCTAGGAGTCTCATGCTGTGCACATAAGAGTCAATGTGCTCAGTTGGCTGAAGTGTAAAGGTGAGGTAGACTGCAGAGTATAATCTAATGAGAAATGTCCAGATATCCCTGGTCCTAGGTAAGAATCTTGTTCTGTGGTCTGCTGGTAGTGAAGAGATGTGAATTTAAAGAGAGGCTGGAAAACAAGCCTGTTCGTGCTGACAGAAACACCTCAAGGCATTTATGAAACTTTAGCCTTCTTTTTACCTTCCCTGTGACTATTCCACCAAGGTTTCTGTTTCTCCTCCCAGGTAACTGCAGAGGCTCTGCAAAATGGCGTCACGCTTCCGCACTGTCATCCCTTATGCCCTGCCTGGAGTGCTGGCACTTCTTGGTGGCTGGTGGGTCTATTCCTGTCGGAAAAAATATGCAAGCTGTCAAAACAAACCAGCAGTAACCACTGAGGAGGAGCAGCAGGAAGAAGTGCAAGAGAGTGCTTCATCCCCCAGACCAGAAGCCTGTGCTCTCTGGGGAGTGCCTCTCTCAGAAGAGGAATTCCCACGGAAGGAAACCTCGGCCTGCCTGCTGTCCACGGGGTCGGTGACGCCCTCTCTCCTGTGTCAAACTCACGAGAGGCCAGATCTCTCACAGGACCTTCTAGACCTGTCAGTCACTACAATTCATCCCAGCACCCTGGAGGACGACGGTGAAAAACTAGAAAGGGTAGGATCTCAAGATGGGAGCGGTCTTGCTGCTTGTGCATCTCTCTCTGGCATCTCAAAGAGCACAAAGTGTCCCGGCTCAGTGATGTCCCCTTGCTTGGAGTTGGAGAAGGAAGCCTACAGCCCACAAGCCTTTTTCAGTAAGGAAGTTACATCGAGTCACAAGGATTTTGCAGTGAGCATGGTGTTGGATAGTTTGGGGTCTGCTTGTTTGGAGCAGTCCAGGAAAGAAGACGTGTCTGAATTGATTGCCAGAGCTGTACCTGTGTGTCAGGAGAAGGACACGCAGCCAAAAGGAGGTGAATTGGAAGGAGAGGAGGTGGGAAGAATGAGTTTGGACAAGGAAGAAGTTCAGAAAATGGAGCAAGCAGCAATACAGATAATTTCCAAGGTCATTTTGGCAGCAACTGAGGAAGTGCTGTCTGGTTCTGCAAGGGATGCGTCCACTCGGGTCTGCCAGGCTGCTGCCAGCCCGGCTGAGAGGCCCCTGGAGATGGCAAACGTGGTTCCCTCTGATCAGCTGCTTGTGGAGGAGGCTGTGGGGACAGAGGAGAACACTGCTGCCAGGGGTGATGCTGTGGTACTGACATCCCTGCAGACTGAGGAGCAGGATCAGAGTGTGACAGACTCCAGCTGTTCCCCGCACAGCTGCTTACCCTGCCCTGTGCAGGGAGAGACAACAGATTGTCAGGTGAAGAACTGTGTGTGCAGTGGGTCCCGACGGGTCAGTCGGACTCCTGTGGAAAGCCAGGGAGGGTCACTGGAAAGGTCAGCTTTGGTTGTGGAGGACTCTGGGTGCAGCACATACGTATCTGAAGGTGGGTTGAGTGTGGAGGACCCACTGCAGAACACAGCCCTGTCTGTCACCTCGGGCCAGCATTCGGACTCACTGAGCACATCTGCAAGCCAAGACACATCTGCTGAGCAGAGCTCAGAACCATGTGAAAAGCATCCTGCTCTGAAACTACCCGGAGACAGCCAAGTGCCCTACAGTAATGGGGTACTGGAACAAGATGGTCCAGGCTTGCATCATGAGTGTAGCAAGGCACCAGGGGTGGATGCAGAAAACTCGAGAGGTAAGAGTTTTTAAAATCTTCCTAAAAAAATATGCTGAACAGGCATTTTATGTGCTGTAATGTTTCTGCTTCAGAACATGTTCAGATAAGTCCTCCTCATGCTTAACCTCCCCAGCAGATGAATATTTAGTCTTTGTTTGCTGCCAGAATTCCCCTAGTTGGTTGATGCTCAGGATGTCCTGCAGAGGGTGAGATTTGCTAAAAGAAATGGTTTCTGCTTCAGTTCAGGCAGCCTCTAGTAAGTGCTGGGTTCTTCCTTGTGTTCAAGGGCTGCTACTGGAAGGAAGCTGTATGGCAGGTTTCTGAGGTGCTGCTAGATGAACCAGGGGTGTGCTCTGATGGACTGTGATGCAATCAGTTGGTTGCAGGCCAATTACCCTGGAGCTCTTTTGCTTGGGAGGGTAAGTGCATGCCAAGAAATCCCAACAGGGAGTCATGTTCATGGAGTCCCCCCATCTGTCGCTGTGTTGCTTTTTGCCTTCTAGATCCTGGTTGATGTGTGCCTGGCAGAACACAAAGCTGTCTGAGCAAATGTTAACCCCTCTGACCTTGAGGATGGATGATAAAATCCTTCATAGGACCCTGTGGGGCCAACAGCCTTAATGACAGGATGTCTTTTGTAATTGCTACAAAGTACTTGGAACACTGCTTGTTCCAAGACATGGGGTTTGAGTTTGCCAACAATTAACAACCCACAAAACACTTTCACTAGTGAAAACAAACATAGGAAGAAAATGGTTCTGTCTTGTTGTGAACAGTGGTGTGACAAGGTACAAGAGTATGTTGTGGAGCCTGGTGATGGCCAGGGCTGAGAGCTCTGCACTGAGACAGCAGGAGGGTGGGGAGAGGAGATATAGCAGGTAGGGTAGACTACGTGGCCATGTTGGATAAGAGGTCCTACAACTGACCTTCACACCCAAGCTGTGAGACCCAAATCCTCACCCTTACCTCAGCAGTCCAAAGCAAATGGCTGCACTGTTTGCTTTTGACTTTCAATGCATCTGTGCTGTGTTTCTAGTTAAGATGTGGCAAATGTGAAGCAGCTGTTGGGTTAATTTTCTCTTTGGTTTTGCACTGGATAGTCTGAATACTTGACAGCAACTGAGGATCTTCATGTTTCTGCTTGTTGATCTAAAAGAAGATCAATCTGACTGTGTATGGGATTGTGACTGGAAGCTGGTTGACTTTGTCCCCTTCCCAAATAGAAATGTTCCTGGTATTGACTGGTGGCTTGGGAATGAAATGCAGCTCAGCTCTGGCACCTTGTTTCTTCCAGCATATGACAAATTTGGGCAAGAGGCACTCCCTGCCACAGCTGGTGGTGGCCACGTCAGGCACTTGGGTCACTGTGCAGCCCCTGTGGGGACAGGAGTGTGCAAAGAGCAGGTGAAGAGGTGACATGTCCCACACCTCTGTGTGCTGAACTCCTGCTGAAAAGCCTTGTTTAAGCCATGGGGAAAGTGCAGAGTTCCTTGGTTCTGTGGCAGCTCAGTGCTGATGTTAGCAGAGCTTTCGTTCAGTTGGTGACTTTGACTTTTAGTGTCCTGTCTGTGCTGCTCTGTGAGGTATCTCCATGTTGGAGAGGCTCTTACTGAACCCTGGCCTCCTCCTGTTGCATTCTCAGAGGCTGTGCAAGTTTTTCTCCAGGAATAAAAGGAAACTTGGGGTAGGCTCTTTGTGACAGGACTTTACCCTTTCTGAAACACTGGGGAACCAGAAACAAGAGCATCCCAATATCCCAGGAAGAGCTCAGTGTGACCTCTGAAATGCTGCATTGTCACAGCCTTGTGCCTGGCAGCCTGTGGGCTGTCTCAGTGCTGACATGTCTGCATGTCTCCTAGGTTCAGATGTAAATAGTGTGGATTTTGTGGACAATGGCTGTGCCATGAGGAAGACAGTGACTCGCCACAAGTCCAAGCTGGGAGGAGAGTCCAGCAAGTCTGACTTCGTGATCTGGGAGATAGAGGTCCCAAAGGTAACCATCCCCTCCCTGCCCTGCACCCTCCCTGCCCTGCACACCCATCTCCTGGTCCTGCCAGCCCAGTGCCATCCCAGCACAGCCAGGAGCATTCCAACATTTAGGTCCCATTAGGACCGGTCAGGAGTGAAGGGCAGCACACAGCTGGGGCTGAGCCTGGGGTGACAGTGGTTGTTGGACTCGTTATTCCCCATTATCGTCCACCCCAGTCTGTTAGGCTGCTGCTCTGAAAGCATTCAGAAGGCTTTGAGGGCACAGTTATTAAGAGCAGGTGATTTTTTTTTGTTCTTCTTTCCAGTCCGTAGGAGGGCTACATTTCAAGTGCCTGTCCAAACCCTGAGTGCTCATTTGGGCTTCTCTCTGGAGCTTCTGTGTCTCTGTCTTTAGCAGGAATTTTCTTTTGGGTTGAGAGAGAGAGACTGTGGGTTTTAGGCAGCAGCTCTCATGGGATGAGGGCTGCCCTTGGGTCCTGCCAGCCTGGGAATGACACATGGCTCATGTTTTAATGGACTGGTGGAATCCCACAGGCTGGGGCAGCAGCTCCACAGGAGAAGAATACCTTTCAGTGGTCAGTGAGGATAGGCTGTCACTCTTTCTTAAAGCAGCTAACTTTATAGGATGATCCAACAGTGACTTGGGCCAACATGTGTGCTCTGCTATCTTGTCTCTAACAAGTGGTGGCAGGTGCCAGGGGGACCATGGCAGTGACAGGGCTTGCACAGACATCTGCCCACCACCCTGCAGAGCCTGTTGATGGAGGGGTGGGATAGCCTGGTTTACTCCCCTGTGAATTTGTCTCCTCCCATTCTAACCTCCTTAGATAATCTAATCTGTTTAAAAACCTCCACTCCTGAACTCCACGCTGGTCCAGCACTGCTTTGTATTTATCCTGCCTGGGAATGTGGGGGGACACAAGCAAATAAGTGCTGTTTGATCCATGTTTCTCTTCCTGACTGTTGCTTTCTTGTCTCTCCCATAAAGGAATTAGTTGGCCGCTTAATTGGCAAACAAGGCAAATTTATGACCTTCTTGAGGCAATCGTCTGGTGCCAAAATTTATGTTGCAACACTGCCTTACTTCCGTGATTCCCAAGTCTGTCACATTGAAGGTGAGTGCAATATCTCTCCATTTGTGATCCAGTCTGTAGCTTGTTGGCCTGACTGAGATGGCCCACAAGGAATTCAAACAGATTTGTTTGCCTTGTGAGTCCAGTGCTTTACAAAAGTTCTCTCAGTGCTCCATGTCACCTGTGCCTGGTGCCTGAGTGCTCCATTTGAGGGCTGAGGATGCATTTTAACATCTCAGGCTGCTGTAGTTTAACCAGCACCTTTGTCAGGATCACTTCAGGCTTGAAGAAGGATCTAGGGGATGGGATGTGTATCAGGAAATGCAATAGTGACTGTGAGGGATGTGGCTGAAAAATACCTGCCGGTGAATTGGGTTCATACTGGAGGTTGAAGCAGTGGAAACTGGGGTCTGGTGGTCTGAGTTGCTGTTTGGTCTGATACCAGGTTACATGGCCACTCTATTAAAGCTGTTGGTGTAGCACAGAAGGCTCCTGGCAGCTTCATGGGGTGGGATTGTCCTCAGCATACCTGTGCCACAGACTTCCTGGTGGATTTTTTTGTCTTCCAGGCTCCTCACATCAAGTAGAGAAAGTCCTGAGCCTGATTGGCAAGAAGTTCAAAGACCTGTGTCTCACCAATGTCTATGCTCTACCTCCACCAACACCACTGACACTTCATTCCCTCCTCATGACTGCCTGGGTGAGTCCCTGCTTGCTGGCTGAGCTGCTGGAAGGCATTTGGTGGTCACTGCTGTTGCAGGGTGCTCTATCCATGTGGCTGGCTCACAGATGTCCTCAAAGCCAGTTTGGTTTTCAGTGGCTGTCTGTTGTACAGCTTGTGTAACTGTTAGGGATCAGATTTATCTACCTGTTCCTCCAGTACTGTTTCCATTCTGCCTGAGCTGAGACACATAGAATCAGAGAATCACTTAGGATGGAAAATACCCTCAGGTTCTTGTCCTTCAGGCAGCTTTCAGCCACTCTTCCCCAGGCCTGTAGCATTGCATGGGGTTGTTGTGACCAGAGTGCAGGACCTGGACCACAGCCTTGTTAAGCCTCATATAACAGCCCTCAGCCCATCAACCCAGCCTGTCCACATCCCTCCTGATCCAAAGCAGCCTTTAGAAGTGAAATATCAGCGTGCTAAGGCTTGTCTGCCCATGGCTGTAAGCCTCAGGTGGAATGTGGAGTTGCTGTGGCTGAAGCTTGTATTACAATGAACACTAATGGGAATTTCTTCCCCAGCTGTTCCTCCCAGATGGAGTCACTGTGGAGGTGGTTGTGGCACACCAGGTTGATGCAGGACACATGTTTCTGCAGCAGCACACACACCCCACTTTCCACGTCCTGCGTAGCCTGGACCAGCAGATGTATGCCTGCTATTCTCAACCTGAAATTCCAACCCTGCCAACTCCAGTGGAAGGCAAGTAACTTGGTGGTTTACAAATTGTTCAGTTGAGAAACTTTCTTCTAGGATTATGCAAAGGCCCACAGTGGATGAGAATGTGATAGTTCAGTTGTTGTTTCATCTTTCTTTCTTAAACTGTTGCCAGAGTGCAGATTTTGCTCTGCTCTTCCTTACCCTGCTCATCCCCAGAGTACTTTCCCAACCACTTAGTTGCATGCTAAAATTTAGAATGAGATAAAGTCTGTCTCGGGTTATTTCTAATCAACTTGGCACCTGGTGTATCCTTGCTGACAAAGTGCAGAGCTGCTCCCAAATCTTTGTAGCAGCACTGTATGCACATGGTGTAAAATGGGGGGTGCATCACCTGGGGGGGTTATCAGCCTGAAGTGCTGATTTATGGAAATCCACTTATGCTGAACCATTCTCCTCTTTACTCTTATGTTTTGCAGTTGGTATTATCTGTGCAGCTCCAGGCCTGGATGGGGCATGGTTACGGGCTCAAGTTATTAGCTACTTTGAAGAGAGTGGTGAAGTGGAGCTCAGATACGTGGACTATGGAGGATATGAGAGAGTGAAGGTTGACACACTCAGACAAATCAGGTCTCTGGCTCCTCTTCCATGGCCTGGGGCCATATCTGCCTTGAAGCTTCATCAGAGGCATCCATATCGTTTGAATTGCTTATAGGTTTTTCCAGAGCTGAAGCAGGAATTGGTAGAAAGGTTTGTCTCAGCACTGGGCCTGGATTCCTTGGGAGCACAGCAAGCTCCTGCAAGGCTCTTTTGAAGGGGAGGGGAGAAGAAATTGCATCTCCTGCTACAGGAGGCCCCAAGGTGTGGTGAACTGATGAGCTAGGAGTAAGATTTACATTCTCTATGTCCCAGCCCCATTGACTGGGAGAGCTGTATTGGATAAGGGGTTTCTTACACAGGCCCATTAAATACTTGGTTGTGCCCCAGAGGTGGGAGAAAAGCAGTGCAGCCTCCACGAGGGAGGTGGTGTTTGCTTGGAGCCAAATCCAGCTCGGCATGTTAATCAGATATTTTATTGCTGCTTCTTAGATTTCTAGGAGAGTAATGTGATTTTTTTTTTTTCCACTCTCATCAATTTTAAGCTGAATTCCTAATAGAGCAATTGATTAATCAATGTCACCTTAAAGAATACAAGCTTAACTTCAAGCCATGTTCTTATTCCAATTGATTCTCTTTTCTTTAGGTCTGATTTTTTATCACTACCTTTCCAAGGAGCAGAAGTTTTACTAGACAATGTGGTGCCACTTCCAGGTAATGGAGCTCTCCAGACTGGTGCTCTTCCTGCAGGTCTGAATGGATGCCAGCTGTGTACAGACCATGATTCTGTCTAAACTTTCTCCCTCCCACTGCAAGCACAGCCTCTGTGACTTGAGCAAAGATTGGAGAAATTGTACTTTATTCTTCTAAAAGTGCTAGCATAGCCTAACCTGTCAGACTCCAGGGGAAGCATGATGGATGCCCAGACTTTTTCCTGCATGGAGGAGAGAACGCATTACTCCTCTAAACAGCAAGTTGGCAGGACTGGCAGGGTATAGGTGAAGTAGCTGTAACTACTCTGCTGCCTTCTGTCACAGAGGAGCTGTAAATGCAAACTTAGTTTTTAAGCTGCTAGACAAGTGTCTGCCATTTTCCTCCTAAAGAGACTAATGTGTACAGTTGAGCACAGAGTGTTTGGCACTGCTCAGCCTCAGCACCCATACTTCTGAGCTCCTGTTCACAGTATTGCACTCAGCAGGGTCAGTAAAGCCCTGACTGCCCTGAGCTTGGTTGATTAAGGATCAAAATTCAAATGGCAGCACAAAGGTATTTCAGAAGTTTACTTTTCTGTCTTTAAAGCTTCCTAATCCATCAGCCATTTGTATTGATGTTAACTTGGTGGCTTTGGAAGGCTTCATCCTTCCTTTCAGCAGCCCAGCAGGTGTAATGCTTGTGTTATCTCCAGCATAATTGACTGGTTTCAGCAGGTGCCTACAGCAACTGTAGGTGAGGGTTCCTGGGCCCAACTCGTGTAGGAGGTCAGACAAGATCAGTTTAATATAGTCCCTTCTGGCCTTTAAGACCTGTGAATCTCTCATTTGTTTTCTCCTGCTCTTTCCTTTCCCCAGACGAGGATCACTTTTCATCCGAAGCTGATGCTGCTGTTAGTGAGATGACCAGAGGTGCAGTCCTGGTGGCACAGGTAGGTGGGGGCTGCCTGGAAAAACCTTGCAGGTGATGTGGCTGCTGCTGTCACCCTCTCTGTCCTCAGCACACCATGCTCTGTGTGTCAGAATTGAAACCCAAGCCAGAGCCTGTGAGTCCCTCTGCTGGGCAGGGCTGTGGTGCAGCTGTATCTCATCTACTCTGCCCACGAGTCTGTGTTGGGTGTCTGACCTGCAGGGAATGATGCAGCCTTGCACCCTCTGGGGCTCGGACCAGAACTGCTGCACACTGAGATTTTCCTGTGTTTCCAGGTCACCAATTATGACAGTGCAACAGGCCTGCCACTGATCCACCTCTGGAACTTGATGGGAGATGAGGTGTGTATGTTGACATACCTGGTTTTACAGCACTGTTAGAGCTGATGATTGTGCAGACTTTTTATTGGTGATTTAGGAACTTGCTGATGTTTCTTGTTCTAGTGGTTTGTTCACCGTTCTTCTTTTCTTTTTCTTTTTTCACCTCCCTTTAGGTGGTGTCAGTAAACAGAACTCTAGTAGAAAGAGGATTTGCTCAGTGGCTTGACTACTAGCAATGTCCTAGATGCCTCAACAGCTCTTCTTGCAGAACAAAACAAGAGAAGAAATCTTGTATTGCACTGTTACAATTCGGTTTGGCAACTTTTCAGAAGAAACCCTGTGTTTACACCTGAGTATGGCATTGTGGTCCACTGAAACTCATTTTGCTCAGCTGTTCATTTCACTAAGAACGTGTACCTCACCTCAGTGAGAGGCGGGGTGTCCAAAGCCATAATGACAGATACTGTAGCTTTAAAGCAAAAAATTCTCCCAGGCCTCTGCTCAAAAGCTGAATGGGAAAGACCTGAAAACCTTGGGGCTTGCTTGAAGCTGGCAAATGCCCCTGAAGTGTTACCTGTGGTTGTGTTTGTGTTTGAGGTGTAAAATGCCCCATGAACTTGGTGTCTGCTTTTCCTAAAAGTCACATTGGTCGTCCTTTTTTAACAGGCTCTGCCTATCAAATGGATGTTATTAAGTAATTTAATGTTCAGTCATGGATTTTTCTGTTTTGTGCCACTAACCTGCACAAACAACATTCATCTTGCCTTCCCCATGCCAGGAGGCAGATGAATTGCATTCGTTGCACTCAGTGTGGCACATGTCTCACTGCAGGCGTAGGGTTTAGGCTCGATACGCTTGAGGAAGAAAGCTTCTCCGTGCAGATGCTGCAAGTGCAGGATAAGTTACCACTACAATTTTTGCTCTGAAATAACATGTATTTAAAGAAAAGAACTGATTGCCAAGCCCAATTGTAGTTTATATTTTTCTAGCTGTGCAAGTCTGTAAATATATATAAAAATGATTCATTGTAATATTTTGTACAAGAAAAACACTGGAAACAAAGGGAACTTTACAGAAACTTTTTCACACCAAAATGTCCTATGTAGGTAGAACTGGTTTGGAGTGCATTAGGGTAGCCAGCATATTTGGAGCCTCTGAATGTTGGGAGTGTTTCAGCTCTGCTGTGTACAGGATTAGCATTGCCTTAGTCTGCTGTCGGGTTTGAATTGTGAACACTGCATTCTTTGCTATGTTGCTGTACAGATCTGTTTGAAAAAAAAAGAAAGTAATAACTTGGCATTAATATTGCAGTGGCGTTCTCAATTTTTTTTTTTTGCTCCTTTTTAGATTTATATCATGTATTTAAAATTTTGCTCAAGTAATTTAAGCTGACTTAATACTCTTAAACACATGCCCTCTAATGTGTATCATTCTAGATATGTATGGAGCTGGGATTTATTGCTGGCAGAGAAGACACTCGCCAGGAAAATATTGATATAGTCAGTCCTCAGAAGTTTTTTCAGGTGGTTTCAAGGCTGTCCTTGATCTATCATGTCAGTGCATTACATATTTGGATAGTTTCCTACAAAAGCATTTGGTCCAATCCCTTCTTATCTGGTATGGTTACATTCTTTCCTTTTTTTTTTTTTTGAGTTCCATTTGGCGCTTATGATTTAGTGTTCATGTTTGCAATAACATCCAAAAAACCCTAAATTTGGTAACTCAGTTAAGTTTATAAAACATATATCCTCTTGGAATGTTTCTTTCCATTTCAATTAAAGCTCGAATTTTAAGCCATCTTAATCAACCTGTGATGACTGAGAGCCTTCATTTCCTGACCTCTTGCGATGCAGGGTTGAGAAGGGAGCTCAGTGGGGTAAGCAGGGGAGGTAAAATCCTGATAACTTTTCACCAGGTATGTGAAGGTCAGCCTTCAAATCTCCTGGGGTTCCTTTTACTTCCAGTTGAAAACTGATTATATTTTTATGATTAATTACTTATTAGAAAGCTGTGAGAGTTTCACAGTGTCCGTCCTTGCTTCTCGCCCCAGGGAGGAGGATTTCACTTCCCAGGGTTTCTCAGTCCCCCTGTGTCTGCTGAGGGGTGGCTGTCACCACCAGGCATCATCTCCCAGGTAGAAATTTGTTAGCTGGAGCCTGGAACTGCTGGGTCAGCACTGCTGGGTGCCCGAGCAGGGTGTGCACAGCAGCTCTGTGCTTTGCAGGCAGCATTGGCTCCTCCAAGGGACCTTCCAGTTGTCTCCTGCCCTGGACAGTTTCTCACTGAGGGGAGAGGCAGGCTGCCATGTGTCTGTGAAGCAGGTTGTCCTTCTGCTTGGTAACTTGAGTGGTTGGGCAGCCTGTCCATATTATGGACAAGGGTGAATGGTTTTGTGGAGGAGGGGAGAGCTGGATGTGGATTGCTTGGAAAAGGGCAGAGGAGAAGGCTCAGGGAAGGTTAGAACCATACAGCTGTATTTGCATCTTCCTTTCTAAGGTGCAGTGGGAGGTGCTTTGTGCCCTGTCAGGCCTCAGGGATGGAGCTGGGGTGGGTTTTGGAGGGGTCACACTGCTCCCTGTGCTAACTGTGGAATTCTTGGCTGCAAACCTGGGGTTGTGCAGAGGAACGTCTGAGCTAAGCTGTCCCACAGGGTTTGTTTGCCTGAGGCTGCTCAAAGGGGCTTTCCCCTTTGAAAACTGGTAATTTTATTACGGGTAAAACAAATTACATCTCTGGAGATGCCTGATTTATAACTTCTGTGTGGAAAGCTGCCCACGAGGCACAGTCCAGCATTCTCCCCATCCCCGAGCAGCCCCTGGAGTCCAGACCTCCTCCCTCTTGGGGCTTTTCCCTCTGCTGCTTCCTAGGAGGCTTCCCAGCTCCACAACCTCTGCCCTGGTCACTGGGCAGTGGCATCTCCCTGCCAGACCCTCCTGAGCCCCAGGGCAGAGCCCCAGAATGACTTTATTTTGGCACCTCGATTCAAAGGCAGCTTAGTGAGGGAGGAGGGGTGAAGTGAAGGGAGTTGTTTTTGGAGCAGATGGAGAATAATGGTGCCCCTGTTTGGCACTGGAAGCCCTGGCACAAGGAGCAGGCCAGCTCCTACCCTCCCACAGCCACGTGTGCAGCCAACTCTGTCGTTCCCTGGTGGAAACTTCATTGGCATGGGGGGGGTTTCCTAGAGGAGAAAAAAAAAAAAAAAGATGTAAACTTTGTTTTTGCTTTCATTCTATTGCATCACATTAATCTATCAGGTTCTGTCTTGGTGCTGGCCCTAGGAGGGGCTGAGGAGCAAGAGGCTGCTGAGCACGAATTAGAGAACACAAGAATATGTGTCTTGTATTTAGTATGTGGCCTCAGGGGCTGTGCTTTGGCTTCAGCCACCTCTGCTTCCTCTCCCCTTCTTTCCCCACACCCTTCAAAAGAAAAACAAGCAAAGCCAGAGGAAACAATTCTGGCTCTGTTGGGGGGATGGTGCCAGGGGAAATGTGAGGGTCCTTGGGAGGCAGAAGTGCTGGGTGACACCGATCATCGCAGCCAAGGGCCTGAGGGCCAGCCTGGCCCATACCCCCCTCTGGCAGTCCAGGTAATTTGGGCAAATAAGGTGCTGAAGAGGGATCCCTGACAGAGCAGTTCTACCCTGACACACTCCTGGTTTCTGGCACTGAGCAGCACAGGGGCTGCTGAGCCAAGTCCTGCACGCAGCCGTGCACTTAATAGACACATATAAACTACCCCTGGTGAATTTGTGTAATGGTGTTTTGAGTCCATTTGTCCTTTTGACCTTCACAACATCCTGTGGCAATACGTCCCACAACTTAATTATGTGTGGGTGAAAAAAAGTGCTTCCTGTTTGTTTTCTAAATTGCCTGAAAGCATCCCTGGCTAATCCATCATCCTGGTGCTGGGGAAAAGGTGAGTAATGGCCCTTGCTTTGCTGTGTCTGTACTGCCTGGGAGTTTTACAGACTTCACTTCTGTTCCAGGCTGCAGCCTCTGAGGTCTGTTTAGCTCCTTAGGTGGGAGCTGGTGAGTTCCAGACACCCCCTGAATACCAGGGCCCTATAGTGCCTGTTCTGGGACACACGTGTGCCAGCAGCTTTCCTCCTTTTGCTGAATCAAGAAGGTGGAAGAGCTGCTGCAGATGCCCAGGTATGTATTTTGGGGTTGGATGTTTCTGATGGTGTTCTCCATCCTCGCAGGAGATGATGGGAGTTGTGTCATAGCTGTGACTGCTCGGAGGTTTCAGACTTCCCCTGGTAGGGCAGATGGGATCAAAGGGACTTGCTGGTTCATGTCCCAGCTTCTGTGTGGGATGTGTGTGATGTTCTTTTTTTGTACCAACAAACGCCACAGTTAGGATTCAAGAATGCTGATCAGAAGTTTTGTTCTGTTTCAAGCGAGGTGTCCTCATTTTTGGGAAACAGCCCTTCCAAACTAGTGTGTGGACCTAGGTTTCTTTCCTGTGTGTTGTCAGGGTTTAGAGTGTCTGTGTCTCTCTCTCGAGTGCTCCTGAATCACTTTTCTGGCTCTCTCACGAGCTGCTCTAACACTCTCAGCAGCAGAGGGCAACACCAGACTCTCAGGGTTGTGCCACAGGCCCACAGTTAACCTGAAGGTTTGCTGTAGACATCTGGACACTTGCTGGGTGTGAGTGCCCAGAGACAATGGCAAAATCCCTTCCAGGAATAGTTGGTCCCTGTTTCCCCTGTGCTCTCAGCTCCCTGTGCAGAGGGTAAGGAGCTGGGCTGAGCTCCTGTACTTGGCTGGTTCTATTCCCACCTGCCCTGTGTCCCCTTGGCTCATCCCCCAGGTTCTGTTCCTTCCCCAGGAGACCACCAGGGCTTGTTGCCAACACCAAACATGGCAATAGGGACCTCAGGCTCTGTGTCTGGATGTTAGTCTGCCCGACAGGCCCGGGAGCAGCAGCAGTAGCAGCTGCAGTAGCAGCAGTAGCAGCAGCAGTAGCAGCAGCAGTAGCAGCAGCAGTAGCAGCAGCAGTAGCAGCAGCAGTAGCAGCAGTAGCAGCAGTAGCAGCAGCAGTAGCAGCAGTAGTAGCAGCAGTAGTAGCAGCAGTAGTAGCAGCAGCAGTAGCAGCAGTAGCAGCAGCAGCAGCAGCAGTAGCAGCAGTAGCAGCAGTAGTAGCAGCAGTAGTAGCAGCAGTAGTAGCAGCAGTAGCAGTAGCAGCAGTAGCAGCAGTAGCAGCAGTAGCAGCAGTAGTAGCAGCAGTAGTAGCAGCAGTAGTAGCAGCAGCAGTAGCAGCAGCAGCAGCAGCAGCAGCAGTAGCAGCAGCAGCAGTAGCAGCAGTAGCAGCAGTAGCAGCAGTAGCAGCAGTAGCAGCAGTAGCAGCAGCAGTAGCAGCAGCAGTAGCAGCAGTAGCAGTAGCAGCAGCAGCAGCAGCAGTAGCAGCAGTAGCAGCAGTAGCAGCAGTAGCAGCAGTAGCAGCAGCAGCAGCAGCAGTAGCAGCAGCAGTAGCAGCAGTAGCAGCAGTAGCAGCAGCAGCAGCAGTAGCAGCAGCAGCAGCAGCAGTAGTAGCAGCAGCAGCAGATGGCACTCGAACATCGGCTGAGCACCTCCCAGCTGCAGCTCCCTTTCTCCCAGCCCGTCTGGTCGGGCTCTCAGTCCTTGAAGGGAAGATGTATAAACTCGAGCTATAAGATGCATCTATAGGACCTTGATTTACAAGCCTTGGCTGCTGCTCTCTGCTCGCAGGTCCAGATTGTATCTCTGCTTGTGCAGATTTGTCCTTACACAGCGTCGGGACTTGAGATGATAAAGAAAAAAGTGCTGCTTTTTACTTGCAGAGACTGACCCCTAATTTGCTTGGATTTTTTTCCCTATGACTGTGTCATGCCTTTCTGCACAGAGCTACCCCAGGCCACAGAAGCAAAAGGATGGGTTTTTTCCATATCAGATAATTCCCCCATCCCCAGATTCAATGAAGTAAGCTCACTGCTTGCTCTGGAAACTGGACTTGTGGATGTGAAAAACAAAGTTGAGCAAAGAGGCAGCAGTCTGACAAGTACAAGTGAGGTGAGGAAAAATGCTCCTGCTGAGGTGCCGCAAATATAGTTAAGTGAAGGTGGTTTTATTTTGTTTTATTAGCAATAAATTAAAACCTTATTTTCCTACTTGTATTTTAGAGACAGATCACAACCTGAATGCTTACCTTTACTCCTGACACAGGCAAAACCTGGCACTTTCAGGGTCTTTTTTGTAGGTGGGGGATGCCATATATCATGACTGTAACCTTGCTTTGTTTTTGAAGACCCAGCAAAACCAATTGAAACCTGTTCTTGCCACCGAGGGAGAAGGAGGTGAGGACTCACAGGGACCAGGTTCTGCTTCTCCCCATATCCCCGAGGAGCCCCATGCCCAGGATGGCCACCTGCTGGGGTGATGCTGCCCCAGGTGAGTTAGAGGGACAATTGTGCTACCAGAGGCTGAGACAGAGCTGGCACAAAACCATGTGGAGCAGATGAAGGCAGTGAAGGTGCTGGGCTGGTTTGTCCATTCTGCTGCCGTGACCCAGGGTTTTAAATGCACATTGACTGCAGCAGTGGTCACTTCTGTATTTGGAGGTGCATCTTGGGACATGATAAAGTTCTGCCCAGACAGACCTGGAGCTCTGTGGAGCTCTGTGTAAACAGGAACAGTGTGGCAAAGGGGAGGATAAACCATCTTGTAAAACAAGCAGACTGCTCCTTGCACAGACCTGAGTCAGAAGCTGGGAACCCATGGTGCTGTTTGTGCAGGCATAGGTGTTTGAGGGCTCTTTTTCCCTCCTGTAGTGCCCCACGCTGCTCCAGTCCCCTTCAGGTTCTCATTTTCCTCCATTAATTTGCCTTTGCTTAATGTAAACTCTGTGCCTGGACTGTTGTGTTCCTGGTGATGCTTCCAAAGGCTCTGGGATGGGGCAGGATGGGCATGCCCTGGGGTGGGTTTGCCCAGGCATGGACATGCTGGACTCAGCAGCCTCAAGCCTGATGTGCTTGGACCTCCCTTTGCTGAAAATGGGCTGAAAAAATCATTTTTACTTGTCACTGAGGTGCTGCTTCTTGCCTCCCCTTGCCTGACTCCCGTGTAATAGAAAGGCTAAATGCTTATTACCTTTTTGTAGCCTTTTCCAGTTGCCAATCAAAGGTGTCTGGTCTGGGGTTTGTTTTATTTCTTTGTTGCTGTGACTATGCAGGATGCTCTATCTCACTGTAATTATGGTTCCATCATTGTCGTGCCATGAAAACATCTGCTGTCTCCCTTCCAACTCCACTGCTCCTGCTCCTTTTGAGAATTTCATGGATCACTCTGACCTTCTATTTTCTATAACATCTCGTGCATCACAGTGTACACAGCTGTTTCTCTTGTGTTCCCCTGTCTCTCCATCTACCTCTTTTTTTTTTTTTTCCTCCTATCAGCATCTCCAATGCATTCAGAATTTCAGCTCATCTGCTTATCAAATCCATATCTCACTGCCCATTTCCTCTGTGTTGCAACTACTGCAAGCACAGCACCTTTGCACCCACCACCCAGGCTTTCTCCTCCCAGCATAATTCCCACTTCCATCTAAAGTCTTTTGTTCTTCTCATTTAATTTTCTAAAGTTAATTTGCCTTTTGATGCTGTTGTGCTCTCTGTGCCTGGCCAGGGAGCTGGGGAGGGGCTGCAGAAAAAAGGGTCAAGTACTGGGTTTGTGTGACCTTGTTTAAAGATCATGGGATCCATGAGTATGATGAACAGAGATACTCTAGGTTTTATTCCATTCTGGCACCTTTTATTACGAGGACTGTACGAGTACGCCTGGCCTCTTAAAAAATATTAATAAAAAAGCAGTCCTATATGTGCTGCAGGTGGAGTAATAAAACACTTGAGTATGACAGGACCTTAAATCTCATGGCTTTGTTCCCCATCTGTACAACACTGTCCCAGCTCTCTGCCTCCTGTTCCCATGTCTCCCTTGCTCCCCATGGCAGGGCTCCTGGCACCAGGACCACCCAGCCCAGCCCAGGGCCCTAGTGACCTCCTGCCCGTATCCAGATGTGCTGAACACCCTTCTCCCTGCTTCCTTTTGTAGAACTGTGATCTTTCAGAGCCACGATTCTCCACCTCTCCCCCTTTACCTCTCACGTCCCCCACCCTCCAGATTTCCACCGGAGTTTGTATTTTTTCCCTAGTAACATCTCTGAAGAGCCAGGGGTGTGTAATACGTGTCCCAATGCTTGTATTTTAATAGCGCTCAGCAAACCACATCAGCACAGGCAATTTCACATTCAACACATTATTGCTATTTAAAGCACAGAGGTACAGAGATGATTGGCAATCCAGCTCGCCCAGGAAGCACAGCCTGCTGCTGCCAGCCAGATTGGGATTTTTTTTTTTTTAATACTGGCTGCTCCGTGCAGTCGTTCTCTCACCTTTGACTTGCAGATTTCCTGACGTTGAAATAGCAAAATCATTTTCGTTTGTAAAAGGCACATTGCTGGCTGCTGAAAAGAAGTAATTATCATTAAATGTATACACGGATGTATAGGCAGCCACATCCACACGTCCAGCTCTGATGCCTGGTCTGTTTTTCCAGCTGAGCAACCTTCTGCATTTCCTCAGCTTTGCAAATAGGCTGCACCTGAGCTGCTGGGTTTGGGGGTGGCTGGGCAGGTGAGAGATTGGTTTGTGTCTCCATTATCCTTAGGGAAGAGGGAGGGCAAGCAGGCTGTGCTGTTTGCATAAACATGTTGCTCAGAGTTAATGCACAGTGTGATTAAAGATTAGACCTTTATGAATTTCTGTTCAAGGCAGCCTTACCCTGGTTACACTGAAGTGTGAGGTGACAAAAGAGCCAGTCTGAGGTGGAGGTGTGACTTTGTCTTTACTGGCAATAATGGCTCTTGAGGGGTTTAGGATGCCAAATAAAACCTAGTGAATACAACACTGGTGGATAGGTTTTTTCCTGATGTATAGGACACCCCCCATGCCCTGAATTGCCTGTCTGGGGATGGGTGAGCTGCCTGGGGTGATGGTTGCTGGCTGGATGCTGGTTTTGCTGCTCTCGTTGCTGTGCCCAGGGCTGTGTCCTGTCCCACAGGGGTTGGGGTCACTGGTGAGGGCCATGCTGGGGCTCTGGGGACAGGGGAAACCTTTTGGGCTATTTTGTAGAAATCTTGGTGTCTTGCAAGGATTTGGACTGTGCAGAACCCTGGTGAAGGCTGCCCCTGGAGGGAGGGCAGGCTCAGCCAGGGAGCTGGTGGCAGCACTTTGTCACCATATTGACACTTCTGCTGGCCCAACGTGAAGCATTTGGCTCCCCTCCACTTGCGGAAGGGATTAGCTGCTTCGTAACATCCAGACAAGATAATCTCTCCAGTTTTGCCTGGAAGAAGTCCCTGACAAAGAGCAGCAAAGCTACAATAATGCCAGATGAAACAGTAATTGAGTTTGCCTTCTTACTACTTTCTCAGGTAAGTTTGTGTTGGTTTTAATTTTACTTTTGTTGTTGTTGATACAGCCATGATGTATCTCTGGTAAACCAGAGCAGTACATGGAGGAGGGCAGAAAGGGGAGGAAGGAGTAACTGTAAAAAGTGTTTCCATGCATTTAAAAAAAAATTACTTTAAAACAGAGACAGTTCCTCTCCTTCATGTGATGTTCACAATTTTTTTTTTTCTCCATCCCTGGTGTAACAATACAGTAAATCTGGAGATGAGATGCTCAGGTATAAACTCATCATCCTTATCCACCACAGACCCAAAGTATTTTGAAGGACCCACTGAGTCTCAGATGGCATTCTGGTTTATGGCCAGCTGGTCCTTGGGCTCTGATGGCAGAAAACCAATGGGAAGAGGGATGGAGTGGCACAGATATGCCAAAATCCCTTCTCTTTTTTTTCAGTCTCCAATACCACCCTGGGCTGGGCTGGAATTTCAGAGGTGGATGAGAAACTCTGAGGGTATTTGGACAGTTACAGCAAACAGTGTGGGGACTTTGGCAACCAAATGGGGAATCTGAATTAACCCTTGGTTTGGAAGTTTTTCTAAATCTTGGCAGCTGGGAGGGGTGTCCAAGGAAGTTTTTGAGGCTTCAATCCCTGCAATACTTGTTCTTTAGGTAAACTGCAGCTGTACATCATCTGGGCAGCCAGTACAGCCATGGAGAAGGTGAAGAAACCCCAGATGGGTTCCATTGGCTTCAATTTGTTCCTAGAATTGTTCTCACTCTGTAAGTAGCATGGCAAGGGGAATGCCCATGGGGTGTTCTCCAGGAATGGCAGCTGTTCTCCAGAGACCTGAAAATGGTACCCCTGGTACCTAGAATGAAACACAGCAGAGTTTCAAAATAAACAGTGCAAGTTACCAAATTTTTTTGAAAGAATGATGGCTGTCCCGGACACGTTCCTGCTGGTGGATGTTTGGGTGGTGAGAGGCTGATGTCAGGTGCTGAGTGATGCATCACTGGAGCTGCTCTCCTGCTGCATTCCACTCATATGGAGAGCATACAGAGCTTTAATGATGGTTTAACCCAAAATGGCCTCAAGTCAAGAAGAACAAGTCCAGGAGACTGTCCACCCCAGTTAAGTATCGCCCAAATTTTCCAAGTTTTTTTGTTTTTTGTTTTTTTTATTAAAAGATCATCTTGATGAGAAATAGCAAAGTACCATAAAGTTTCACCTCAGTCACCCTTGAAGATCCTGCTGGGCCTCCAGGCATGGTTCCCAGAGGATGCAGGGATTTTGATTTGGGATGGTGAGGCTGTTCTCAAGTGCCAGCTAAGCAAATGTCACCTCCTGGAGTGGCACCAAATGTTCCCTTTGGCCTCCTCCAGCAGCCTGGCACCAGCTCTGCTGGAAACCCCCAGGCCCTGGGGCTGTGCAGAATCAGGCAGGTGTTGTCCCACCAAGGTCTGCAGGATAACAAAGTGACTGCTCAGTCACAGCCTCCAAGCAAAGCATGACATCCTTACTGCCTTTCTCTGCTCACTAACTCATAGTCACCTATGTTTTCAAAGGGATTGTCCTTTGGATCTTTTTTTATTTTTCATCAAGTATCAAAGCTCTAAAGGTCACATTTTCCAAGATCTTCCCTTGGAGCTTCAAAGACTATACATTTACTTTAAGAGCAAAGAAAAGGGAAAACACAGCAATTTTAGGAAAGCTCTTCCCCCCCCCAGGGGCTCGGGGAAGCCCTAAATATCATCACCAGGGCATCTCTGTGCTGCCAGCTTGGATTGATTTGGCTTACCTGTAGCCAGCTCCTCAGTGTTCTCACATGTGTGAACTGCACCTTGGTGGCTGTGCCTGATCAAAACCAATTAATGCATATTAATTATTATTAATGCATAGGCAGAGCTCTGACTGGGCAGAGCAGGTTTGGGTTTTTTGAGCCAGGGAGCTGCAGTGTTTCTGATCCAGCATTGGGAGAGCTCAGCCTGGCTCCCACCTCTGTAAGCTGAGCAGATGTCAGACAGGTTTTATGAATCTGCCTCAGTGGAGCAGCAGGGTCCTGGCTCTCCCCAGCTCTGCAGGAAGAAAAATAAAGGACCCAAAGGTCTGGATCTGGCTCAGAACTGAGGGGAGCATTATTCTAGATCTTGTCACCCAAAAATATCTTTTGGATCTTACTTCCCTGACAAAGCCTGTTGAAATTATTTGCATAGCTTGATCTTAACATGGATGAAAAATCCTGCTGAGCTTTAGCCAAGAAGGGACAGGTATGTCAGGACCAGTTCCTGAGTTATATTTACATCTAAGTTCCTGCAGTGGATCTTCACTTCCTCGAAAGTGAAGTGAAGACATGAATCTTCATAAAACTGCTCCCCTAATGCAGCAGAGACTCTGTGCTGTTTGCAGCCTTTGCTTTTTATCACAAGAAGTCCCAGGGGAGGTTCAAGGTAGGATCCTTCCTGTCTTGGCTCAGCAATCACAAAAAGCCAAATAAATAAAGCAGGATGTCTGCAAAGCCCTGATTCAGCAAAGGCATGGGCACCACCACTTCAGTATTAACCTCTGCTTAAGATGATTTGGGACACAAGACTTAATCTCATGGCTGCCCAGAAGTCAGGCCAGGAGCCCAGACCTTGGCTGTAGGCACAGCAGTGCTTTAAATCTAAGGGCAGAGGATGCTTTAAGGTGAGGAATTCCTTAACTGCGGGGAAAGAATTCTCCGTGCCGTGAGGACCTTCCTTGGTACTAACTCAAAGATGGTGTTTTGGTTCCTGGCCAGGCTTGGTGCCCTGCTGTGGGTCTGGACAAGGTGCTGAGGGCAGATGGCATTTGGGTGGCAGGGTGTGCAGGTGGATGAGTCCAGAGGAGGCTGCAGAGGGTCCCGGAGCACCATGGGCTGTTGGTGCTGCCCTGCCCAGCGAAGTGCTGCTGCCATTCGCCTGCTGTGGATGTGCTGCTGGAGCCTGGGGGTGTGGAAGGACTGCCCAGGGTTGGGGAAGGTCAGCAGGGATCCAAATACCCTCCCAGGGGAGAGGTGGAGGGATGTGTCTGCTCCAGGAGCACATGAGATGCTCTCCAAGCCCCAGATCTGCTCCATCTGGGGGGTGAGGTGGGGGTGCAGGGCTGGGCTGGGTCTCAATCTGGAGCCCAACACAGTGGGCAAACACCAGCCTGGGCTCTCCTGAGCTCTCTGTGCTTATCTGATCCCTGCCTCCCTGATGATGTGGTTGGAATTAAATTATGGTGTTTTAGTGTCGTTACAGCTGCATTTACCCAGGCACATTTCTTCTTGACGTACGATGCTGGAATTTTAGATGTGGCCAAGGGCTGTGGATGGCTTCTTGTCTCCCAGGCTTGTGGCAGCCTTCCCACATGCTACACCAGGGACTGGCCAGGACCCGAGTCCAAGGCAGGGCTGTGCTGAAAAGCCAGGGGATTGCATCAATGGTAACTGCAGGATGGGGAGACCAAGGAGCCTTGGTGACAGCCTGCATGCTGCTGGGCCACTGTGACCAGGCAAGGGTGGCTGAGAGCAGCCCCTGCACAGAGAGGTTCCCACAGGTGAGTCTGAACCTTACCCATGCTCATGGACCCCAGGAAAACACCTGCAGAGGGGTGAGCCTGAGCAGTGTCTCCTCAGCTGATGGACATTGCTGGCATGGCTGTGACAGTCCTAAACCCCTGGAAGATCTGTGCTGAGATAGGCTAAAGCTTCCTGGGAACTTTCTTGGTTGTGTCTTCTTTGATGCGAGCTTAATGGAGATGGGATTTGCTGTATAAGCAATAAGAATTCTTTGATTAACCAGAGGAAAGTAAATAGAATAGTTAACTCTATAAAGACAAGATGAAACACCAGCACTGGGTGGGTTTGGCATTCCCTGTGTGCCTGAAGTGCAGTAATGCCCAAACTTCAAAAGGTGACAACTCCCAATTCAGCTTCAGACTTGTGAATTTTAAGTGTGTGTGCAAATATAACAGTGTGCCTGTATTTATACAGCCCCTGCCAGTGCACGTTTGGCAGTCATTCTCCTTGGATGCTCTTGCTTTCTCCTGCAGTCAATTGTTTTGAATGACATGGGGCTGATAAGGGATGTGGCTCCAGCACCAAATGGTCAGGCTGGCTCCTCTCCTTCCACCTCTCCTGGTTTTGAGCAAGAATGTGAGGACTTGCTATGTCTATTTTAGATTCCATCATGAAAGGAATAATTGAGATTGAGATTCTTAGTCACTCAACGCAGAAGGTCAGGGAATTAATGCTGTGTTACATCCAGAACATTCATTTACTGTGCCTCATTTTTATTTTTTTTTTCCCCCTTAACTGTCTGTAGGGGAAAACAAATGTGCCACAGAGAAGGTAACGCATCTTCAGGGCTGCACAAATTCCCAGCCTCTGATAACACACACTGTTTATCTTTATTTTGGGGGTATTCCAAGGTAGTTTTATCATTGTAATTGATTAGTGGCAACAGGGAGAAAAAAAAAGATACAGGAGTAACAGGAAGAAATGGTTCCAATGAATCCATTGACTCAGTTGTAGCATTGATCTACTTCTGGGAATTATTTATAGGAGAAGATTCATAGTTAATAATATGAGTTTGGACTTCTAGAACAGTTCATCAGAGGATCTTAAGGCCTTTGGTAACAATCAATCAGGTAGAAAAATAAGGTAGACAGCCTCATTTCGAGCAAGGGAGGGAAAGAGGATTGCTGCCAGAACTCTGCCACAGGTATTTGTGGCCCCAAAAGTGCATAAGTGCAACACTGGGGAGGGGAGGTGGCACTGCCTGAGCTCTTTGGGGCTTTCTTAGAGCCCCTGTCCCACAGCTGCCCCCTCCTCAGGGATGAGGCCAGGCAGGACGTGGGTTGCTCAAATATTTCTAAGCACAGGAGTGGGTAGCTGGATTTTCAGCTGCTGTTAAACAGCATTGTCAGGAAATGGTCCTTGAAAAAATCTGCATGGAAGCCCTCCTTAAGATGAAGTAAAGGTGTCTGTGAGCCCAACACCTGGGTCAGATCAAGCAGAGAGAGTTGCATGGAGACAAAACAAACCCTCTCCTTCCCCTGCCTCTCCTTCCCATTTTGTTTTTGTGTTTAACTTAATTGATCCGTATCCTGCAATCCTACCCGCAGGAGAAATGACACATCTGAAAAAAGCAGGAGGAGTTGTTTAAAGTTGTTTGGCTGGGTTTTTCAGTGTGTGTATATATATAGAATTGCCTGGAAGTAGTAAATAGAATTAAACACTGTAGTTCTGAAAAACAAAATTCTCAGGGCTGTCTGTTGATTTCAAAGCTGATGAAAACAAAGCAGGCTTTGAAATCTTTCTGCACAGAGCTTTCTCCCCCCCATCCCTTATCATCTAAAAGATGGGACTGATAATATTTGGGTTCTATTCTTTTGAAACATTTGAAAAATATTGTTTCCTCAAGATCAAAACCCTGATGTTTTTAATAAGGTCAGTGTAATGTCCCCATTAGCAAGATGCTGAAATAACTTGATGGAGATCTGGAACTTCCACCAGGAAAGCCTTCAGTGCCTGCCCAAAAAGTCTGGAGCCCCCTTTGCACTAGGTGTGAGCTGCTATTGCTTCCCTAAAATTGCTGGTTCCAGGATAACCCATTCCAGAGAGGGACTGGCTGTTGTGTTCAGATAACTCCTGTTTACACAGCCAAACTCGAGTGGCTTTTTTTTGTTTTTCTCTGGCAGGCTTAGGGACCTGCAAACCCTGCAGCCTGGGGGTGGCATGGGTTGGGCTTTCACCTGGAGAGATTCAGCAGCTGGTACCAAAAAGAGGGATGGGCAACCTGGGGAGAAGTGTTCAGCTCACCACTAGGAAATGCAGGTGGGTATTAAGGATGAGCAGGCTAAAATTAAGCAAAACAAAAAAATCTCTGACCCAGTAAGTCTGCACCCTCTTGAAAGTTTGTCTACAAATATTACAAAGAAAAGCTGCTGTGCACTCAGCAGGCTGTCATCCCTTTAGGGCTCCTGGGAACAGGTAAGAAGACTTTTCCCAGCTCTGGGGACATAGCCTGACCCTGGCCAACCCTCCCTGACTTCTCTGCAACCACAACCCCCAAAAGCATCACTCCCTTCCTCTGTGCCCTGGGAGGCAGGGCTGCCCAAGCTCACCTCCCAGAGTGTTTCTGCAGACTTTGGGAATACCAAAGGCAGGGATGCATCAACAAGACCAATTGTTTGCAATTACATATTCTGCATTTTAAATGATCCTAATGATCTTTGATTTCCTGGCAGCTCCCGGGTGCATGCCTCCTCCCCCAGTGCTGTCTAAATAACATTTGTCAGGTGAAGCCACGTGTGGGTACCAGGCAGGGCAGCAGGCAGTGTGTTGTTACTCATCAGGGATTTCCAAAACCCACCAGCCCATCAATCTCCAGAACTTACTGAACGATAGATGGAATATAATACCGGTCATTATTTCTTCCCTATGGATGAAAATGAATTATTCAGTAAAGATTTAGACCCTTTTTTATTACGACACTGAATTTATAGAGGATACAAAACATAAATGCAGATTTCTCCAGCAGCAGATAGATGGAACTCATTCTCTAGGCAGGCTGTGGTAGATGCAGGCACCCAGCATCACTGCACAGGGTGGACAGGATGGGGCACACGACCTCAGGATGGGTGGTGAGCTCCCTCCTGGCTGGTCTGGGAGCCCAAGCTCCATTTATTTCAGCAGTCAGGCTCTCTGGACCTGTGCATCTTCAATGAGTCCCATGCTACTTAAGCCTTATAAATATTTATCTTAACAAACTCAGTTTCTCAGTCTCTGATCTGTGAACCAGAGTTGCCCCAGATGGAGGGGAAATCAGTAAGGTTAAAACGTGGTGATGAGCAGGAGGTGCTGTGTGAGCACAGGGGGCTTGCGGAATTCTGCTGCTATAGAGCAACTGGCCAGAATTTGGGTTAGTTTGTAGCAATAGCAATAGTTCCCTTGTTACAGGAAAAAAGGCTCCAACTTTTAATTGTGCAGTGAGGGAGCCTGGTACCACTGACCAGCAGCTACAGAGCAACCATTAGGTACTTCCCAAAGTCTGCTGGGAGCTGAGGTGTTCAGCAAGGACACGGGAGGCTGGAGAGAGGGAGAGCAAAGCTGTAAATTCTCCCTGGTTTGGAGCAAAGTCTGGGGCTGGGACAGGACCCTGGGAAATGAGTGTTTGCTCATGGAGCAGGACAACAGGTCCTGGTTTGTCACCTGTGGGCTTCAAGCACTGAATGCACCCCCAGAGCATCCCTGGTGATGACATTTTGGGTTATGCTCACTGGGACCTGGGTCAAGCCCTTTGTTTAGGGTTACAGTGACTGGGGAGGGGCTGGGGACGGACCCGTGGCAGGTGTGTGGCAGCTTCCACTGCCCTGGGCTCTCCCCAAATCAGTCATTAATGGGATTTTCCTCCTGCAAGAGCCATCAAATGGCCCCAACGCCCAGAGTCAGGACCTGGGGCTGGGGTATTTTCCAGCTGAATGTCCATACATGAACTGCTCAGGTTTGTAAACACCACCCAGGGCTAAAACAAACCCAGCAATGGAAAGCTGGCTGAGAAATGGGCTGAATTTGTAAATCTCAGCGGTGTGTGCAGGAGAAATAGCAAAAAATGATTGAACAGATTGAAACTGGTCACCTGCCTGAACCCAACCACCACTCTGGGAAAGCTGAAAAAGAGGAAAGTACAGATAAAGTCTTTCAGAAGCCATTTGACCTTCAGTTTTCACTGATGTAAAGGATAACAGTGGAGATTTGGGTTTAATATATTGAAATAATTTTATTTTTTTTTCCTGGGCTGTAATCAGCTCTGCTGAAGTTCCCTCTGTCCATCAGTACAATCTTGCCTCGTGCTTCTTCTTTCTGGAACTCCTTTAAAATTCTGCACCACAGTCAGAGAGATTAAAGGGGTAATATAACCCCAGGAACCACACTCCTGACGAGTAATTTCCCGGTTATTATTACAAGAAATAGCCAAGATCTAAAGGAGGCTCAGAGGGGGGAGAAAAAGCTCCTGTCCCAGCCAGACTCTTCCCTGCTCACTGGTGCAAGACGAGGAGCAGGGACCCATGTGAGTGCCTGCCAGGCTGCAAATCCAGCACCTGACAGCTAAACTAACTCTGTAAAGGGAATTTTATCGGAATTTTACAGTGGTCTGCAGCAAAACATGAAGATGACTTGCTCACAGCAAATATTTCTCTAGTAGGCCAGACCTGCACACATCTTCTAATTTATGCCCTGTTCATTAGACACTGCTGGAAAATACACCGATGCACTTCCTCTCCCCAGTGTATATACGTATATAAAATAAACCCTGAGCTCGAAATAGTTGGTGACCCCAAAACAGCTCTTGCAGGGATGTCTGCCCAGCCGGGAGAGCTTCAGCTGGGAGGCACTGGCTCTTTGGAGAGCTGAGGAGCTCCCAATCCATGGCTATTTCTGTAAATATCGGGCAAAGCAGCTCGGGCCCCTCAGGCGGCTGGCCCCGGCTCCGCGCTTCCAAACTTGGCTGAAACTGCAAGTTTGTACCTCGGGCCAGCCCAGCAACACCCGGGTAGCCCCATCCCATCCCATCCCATCCCATCCCATCCCAATCCATCCCAACCCATCCCATCCCATCCCAATCCATCCCATCCCATCCCATCCCTGCTTCTCTGGCGCTGCTGCACAGGGCTGAGTGGAACCGCTGCCACGGGGCGGGTGTGTGCGTGTGTGTGTGACCTTCTGGGGACCGGGATGCGGGGGACATCACCGGGATGTGAGGACACCGAGACGCGGGGTCCCCGGCCGCCAGGAGCCCTGAGCGCGGCCCCGCCGGGGGGTGCGGGATGCCCCGGTCCCGCGCCGCTTTCACCACCCCCCCCACCCCTGGGGTCTGCTCTGCCGCTGCGGGACGGGGGTGTGGGTGTGGGTGTCCCTCTCCCGGGCCGGGTGTCGCCGTTTATCACCTGGGGTGTTGTTATCACCACCACCCCCCCCCCCCCCCCCTCGGCCGGGGCTCCCGTTCGGACCGTCGGCGCGTGCGGTGACGTCACGGCCGGGCCACGCGACGGCGGCGGGCCCCGCCCCGTGGCGCGGGGGCGGGAGGGGCGGGGAGAAGAGGGGAGGGGGAGGGGGGGGGGGGAGGCGGTGCGGGATGGAGGGAGGGGAGGATGGCGGCGGGGGGAGGGAGGGACAGCGCGGCGCTGAGCTAAGCCGATCCCACGTGTGACGGATCTGGCTGCTTCCCCAGCGCCTCTCCAGTGAGATCCTCCGGTAGCGGAGGGAGGAGGAGGAGGGGGGAAGGGAAAAGGGGGGGGGAAAAAAAAAAAAAAAGGAAAAAAAAAAAAAAGGAAAAAAAAAAAAAAGAAGCAACCGGAGAGCAAACCGAGCCCCGTTAGAGCGGGCCGGGGGGGGGGGCGGGTTGGGCGGGCGGGTGGGCGGGGGGGTCCTCTCAGGGGCTCTCTCTCGGCGCGGATCGCTGCGGGCTCCGTGCGGCCATGGAGGCGGACGGCAGTCAGGCTACCTCGGGGAGCCCCGGCGAGGCGCAACACGACCCCGGGTAAGTCGGTGAGCGGCGGGGAGCGAAACGGAGCGGCGAGAAGCGGGGCGGGGAGGCGAGGGGGGGGTCGGTCGGTCGTCCGCCGCTCCCCCTCCGCCTCCCCGCCCCGCTCCGCTCTCTTCGCCGCTCCGCGCCCCTCCGCGCCGCCGTGAGGTGCCCCGTCAAAATGGCCGATCCCGCACCGGCGTTCAACTCCGCTCTCTTCTCTCCCTCCAGCAAGATGTTCATCGGCGGCCTCAGCTGGCAAACCTCACCAGGTAAGGACCGCCGGCCCCCCCCCTCCTTCGCCGCTCCCCCCACCTCCTCCCCTTCTCCCCACGCGTCCCGCCCCGCGTGGGCCGCGTCCCGCCGCGCCGGGGCCTGCCCGAAACACAACCCCCCCTTTCCCCTCCTCTGCCTCTCTGCTTCTCTCTCCGCAGACAGCCTTAGAGACTATTTTAGCAAATTCGGAGAAATTAGAGAGTGTATGGTCATGCGGGACCCCACCACCAAGCGCTCCAGGTAAAAACCGCCGCCCACCCGAGTCGGGATGACAAACTTCGCGAGTTGACGTCGGGGCGGGTGGACCCCCCCGTAGCCCCTTCCACACATCCCGGTCCCATCCCATCCCACCCCACGCGTGGCCCGTGGGGCTCTGGGGACCGGCCGGCTCCCTGCGCCGCATCCCTCCTGCCGGGAGGAGGAAACAAAGCGGCCGAGGGAGGCGGAGAGGTGCAGGGGCGGCCGGGTCGGGGCTGTCCGCCCTCCTCCCCCCGCCTTCCCTCCTTCGGAACCGGAGGCTTTGGGGAAGGGTAAGGGGGGGAGGAAGCAGGGATTTATTTTTATCACTTATCTCCTTGTCTCTAGTTCTCATCATCTTCCTCCCCCCCCTCCCCCCCTTCCCCTCCTTCCCCATCCCCTCGCTCTTTGTCTCTCTCAGAGGCTTCGGGTTCGTTACGTTCGCGGATCCGGCGAGTGTAGACAAAGTCCTGGCTCAGCCCCACCACGAACTGGACTCCAAGACGGTAGGTCCTGCGTGGGGCTGCCCGGCGGCCCCCCCCGCGCGGCCGGGCTCGGCTGGTGACAGGCGACAAGCGACAAGCCAGGGACCGGGGAGGGTTTTTTGCGGGGCGATGTCAGGTTGTCATTGAACCGGGGCTTGGCATGCTTGGGTTTTTGGTTTTTGGTTTTCCTCGAGTCCCCCCGTAACTTACAGAACGCGGTAACTGGAGTTTTTTTGAAATCCGAATTTACCCACACCGACCAGTGGCTCCTCCCCCAGCATTATGTTTTACTGAGCGGTGACATTGAGAAAAACGTAGAGTAAAATCCAACTTTTTTTTTCTTTTTTTTCTGGTGTTGGCTGCAGAATGCTTTTTGCAGGGGACTTTCTGCTTCTTTTGATTGATTGTTTATTTATTGGTGCATGCATTTCAAGGTGGGAGTGTCAGACTGTCAAATCATAAAAGCTGCTTTTAGTGCCATTTCCCGAAGTAATTTTTTTGGAAAAAGATCCCCCTCACCTGTGATGCCAGAGCCCTTATGAAACGTGCACATTAATTTATGGAAGGCTGTCGGAGAGCTTGGGAGTAGATGTGATAGAGAAGCACAGGTCCTGATTTGTTGTTGTTTCTCCAGAGCTTTTTGCCACTCGGTCTCCAGTGGGTAGCAAGGAAAATGCTCATGAGATTCAGCTGATCTATTTTTTTTTCTTTAAATAAACGTTACTTTTTTTTTTAAAGTATTTTTAAAAAATATTTTTGTTTAAAACCCCCGTATAAGTTTGTCCCGTGACCTGCTCCTGTGTTTTCAGTATTGGGTCAAACAAAAGGTATCGAGTGTGTGCGTAGCTTTAGGCCCTGTTTTTCTCCCTGTGCTCAAGGCCATGCAAAAAGATGAAGTTTTTGTTCCCTGACTTTATGGCAACAGAAAACCTCAGCAAAGCTGTCCGGGGAGGGGGAAGGACACTGGTAGAGGTCATTATTGCTCTGGTGCGGATCGGTCTGGAGGGGGTCGTGCGTGGGGAAGGGAAGGATTGTGCTGGTGCAGGTGTCTGGCAGGGAGCTGCTGCTGGACATACCAAATGTGTTTGTTGCTCTAACTGTCTTTTATAGTATGTATTTTGGATCTTAAAAGGTTTTATTTTAACATGAGCGTGGTGTTAGGAGGAATCCTGTCTCGGTGCTGGAACATCTTGTATGTGTCTGTGTGTATGAGATTGCAGTTAAATGAAGAATAGAAAAGGCAGGGAGTGTATGATTTTTATTAAAATGTAATTTATATGAAAACAAAAAAAGCCCAAAGCTCCCACAGAAGCAGGTGGAATCTAGTGTTTTAATTTGACCTACAAATTCTGCTGGGCTTGTCTGAACACGTAGCCCATGCTTTCACATGCCTTAATAATTTGATTTTAGGTTTAATCAGATGTGGTAAGATAACTGATTCAACTGTGCTCCTGAGATTAAACTCACCAGAGTTTTCATGTACAGCTATATTCTCTATGTGTTTTTAAAGATAAATTTAGATAAGAAGAACAAAGACAAACATTATCTTGAATGAGGATTTTTTAGAAAAATAAATAATGGGAGGACACCCTGTCATATTTCTGGCTATAATTAGGTCCTCCCCCAGCTTTTTTTCCTGTATCACAATCTAGTCCATGCAATATATTAATTTGCTCATCTCTGGGGGAGGGTGAAAAGCTTGACCAGGACAAATTTGCTTCAATTTTGATTGTGTGGTAACTATTGAATCAATCTAAATACGAAATTGACCTTAGCATCATTAAGGCAGCTTAGAAGTAAACCATGAAACTAGACAGATTCCCTTCCAGCCGTTTATTTGTATTGTAGTAACTGTTCTTTAGTATAACATAGCATTTGACTCTGTTTCAACGTTCAGCACAGGAGGCAGATCGGTTGGGTATTGGCATGGAAACGTCGCTCTTGTTTACAGTTACGTTAAAAGCTTTGTTTAGGTAATGGCCATTCATATCAGAAATAGTATTATAGTCATTTCCTAGAGGACTTGTAGATACAGTAAGTAGAGTTGTACCTAACTAACTAATTATTTTTTTGGTAGAAGTTTGGTTTATTTTTTTGGTTTATTTTTCTGTTTATTTTCTTTTTTTTCTTTTTTTCTTTTTTTTTTTTTTTCCGGTTGTTGTTTAAATAGTTGACAGGGATATGCAAAAGGTACAGATTTGCCACACTGATTGCTAGTGTTCATCTTCAGATGCTGGTGGTGTTAATCCAAAAGGTTTTGTGAAGGAAAATCCAGTCATTTAGGAAGGGCTGTGGCTGTGGTGCACAGAACTCCATGCTCTTTGAGCTGACCTTCAAAAATGAATGTGTTGCCTTAGGGTTTTATGGCTCTTCCAGCTTTTTACCAGTGGGGCTTTGCAGTTGTGTCCTTCTGGTGGGACTGGTGTTCTTTGTTGAAAAAACTTTCAAATGTGGAAATGTGCATGTTTGCATCCACCTTTGGGTATTGCTGTGGAAAATCCGTACCTGTTGTATTTCCCCAGTAGACAACTGCCTAGTCAGTGCTGAATGTATTTGTAGATAATGTTAATCTCTATGAAAAGGTTAGCAATGTAGATGAAGAATTTTACTTTTTTATGCTTTTTGAACAATAAAGTGGCATGTAATCACTCATTTCTCAGGTGTGTTAAAAAGATACTGTATTTGTATAGGATGTAGACAAATCACATTATCAGTTGCACATCAAACATTTGTGCTGTTTTCAATTTTGACAAATTAATTGAGCAAAACTGCTTTTTAAGAGAGGCCCGTGGTTATTTACCAGTGACAGGACTATTTATCACCATAGGAATAACAATACCAAATGGAAACATCTCTTTTTCCTAATTGGGGGTGGGGGGGGAACACGACAAGACCCAACCTCAAACTGTTAAAGAAAGCATCTAGTCCTAAATATGCCTTAATATGATCAGGATTAGTTTCATCAGTGAACAAACTGATAGTTTGATAGTCAAAGACAGCACTGAAAGCAGTCACAAGTTGCACAGTCAGGGTAAGATTTAATACTTTGAAAAAAACATTTCCAGACTCTTTATTTAGAATGTATGTGCTTGTAGACACAGCTAAAAAACAGAGGTGAAATCAGCAGCACAGAGACCTTTTTACTTAGCAGCACTAGGACATTTTATTACAAGAATTTTTAAAGATGACAATTGAAGATGAGCAGTTGTTTAGAAACTATTGAGTTTTACATCCAGCCAGGCATCTACAGTGGTGTCTTTTTGTTTTTAAGTGATATTTGAATGAAGGGGAAGAGTCTCTTTTTAAAGATGACCCATGTGGAAGTTGTTTTTTAAATTGCAAAATTAGCATGTTGGAATGTCAGAGTGGACACGCTTTGTAATTTATGCAGCGCAGTGAGAGTCACTGCTGCATCTTATAGCAAGGGAGCACAGGGTAAAACAAAGATATTTTTTCTTCATTTTTGTCTCTGTGGTGGCGTGCTTCATTCAAGAATGCTTAAGGTAACTCCTTAACACATAATCATTTTTATGAACTTGGTTTCTTCTGGTTTAAAATGCCCGTTTGTTTCATTGGTGTCTCGCTCTCACTTCTTCCACTCCTGCCCCATAAATTCCCCTTTGTAGTCTTGCATTGCTCACATATATTCTTTGAGGGTGAGCAAACCAGATCAGTTTGGTGTATTACTATGCAGGATAATCTTGTAGTCCTTCTAATGTTTCAGTTTTAATAACTGAAATGTAAATAATTTGACTTTGTGTTTTGTGTTTCTTTTTTGTGTGGTGTTACTAGTCAGTTGACAAAACAAATCAGAAAAATAAAACAAAGTAACCCCAAACCCAACTGAAGGAAGATGCAGGTGTCAAAACCAACAGGCTAAGATCTTGATCAGGAATGCTGTCTGTCTTCCTGTGCAACCCACAGAGTATGCAGATAACATTTAGGATGCAGGTTTGGGTGTAGAGGCAGCACCCGGGGACTGATGCGGAGCTCCCCGAGCGGCAGCGGAGACTGCTGCCCAGAAGCTGATGGAGGAGGTGTACAGAAGAGAGGTTTTCTTCTTCTCTTCCTCTTTCACCCTGCCAACCCCCCCCTAGACAAACCCAGGCTGCCATCCATCAGTCCCAGAGTAGTTCTAGATGACCCAGTGTGCTGAATTATAAGCCTGAGAAATGAAGGATTAATAATTCAAGTGATTAAAAAAAAATAAAAATATAAATTGACAACAAAAGCTATCTTGTTGATTTCCCCTTTCTTTTTCCTCAGATTGACCCTAAAGTTGCATTTCCCCGACGAGCACAGCCTAAGGTAAGTAGGAGGATCAATAATAGGATTTTAGGCACACGGAGAATCGTTGTTGCCAGGCAGTTCAGGTTTCAAACAGGGAATTGGCAATGAAAGCTTTTAAAGCCGGAGTGGATGGCGTCTTAAGGGTATCAGCGGATGGCTGTGAAACTCCAGGAGAGCTGCTTTGTCTCCAGTTTAACCATCTCCTGGCAGAGCCCTGCTCAGCTGAAGAGCTGAGAGGTCCCTGGCTCCGGCGGGCGCTGCTGCCGCGCTCCCCTTCCCGGGGCTGCTTTGCGCAATCCGCTGTGCGTGGGGTTTGTGAGGAGCGTTTGGATGAAGTGCAGGCTCCGGGCTTGGTTTGAGCTGAGCTTTCAGTTCTGTGGTTGTGATGGATGGGAATGTATCTCTGCCTTCATTGTTTGCAAATTTTCTTTTGTATAACTTGAGAGATGTGCTTGGAGACCAACAAGCGCTGGGTAGTGAGTTTCTGATGGAGCTCCGAGCTCAGGCCACAGGGTATTATTCTTTTGCAAGAACAGTGGAACAATGAGCTTTAAGTCTCGTAGGCAATCAGGCTGGTTGGAGAAGTGACCATCTCCTTCCAGAGCACTCTTGCTGCCATGCAGCCCGTTTCCATGCTGGGACAAAGATGCTGAGGCCGTGTGTGGAGGAACTTCTGCCTGCAGGCTTGCCCTGCGGTGCCGCTGGATGCCGTTTCCTCTGGAGGAGTTGCTTGTGGGATGGAAGTGGTTGTTGCTCTTGAGGCACAGATCAATTTCAAATCCAAATGTCCAGTCAGTTGTTTTTGAATTTTGAAAGCCAGAGGCTGAAAGAAAACTTTTTGTAATTGACTTGTTTCTTTCTTTTTATCTGTTTTTTGAGAGTCTATTGGAATAACTTAATTTAGCTGTTGTATGCTACCTGTATACACTCTGATCACCTTGGGTAACTTTGGTGTTCTGTTAAAAAATGGAAAGACAAGGCTGCAGAATTGGAAGAGAAAGAGGTTTAAAGTTGATGGCAGGAGACTACCTGAACAAGCTGATTCTAACAACTTGCATGTAGCTCCTCCTGAAAGCAAGCAGTTTAATAATGTGTGGAACTGTAATGCTAAATATTATACAAAACATGCATCTAGGAAAAGTTATGCATAATTTTAAAACCCCATGTCTACAGCTGGAGAGATGTAGTGATTTCTTTAGAAGGAAAAAAAAAATGGACAAAACCCAGTAGCCTCTGTGCAGAATTTTAAACCAGACTAATGTAGTCAAATGTTTAGAGGTTCTTTTATTCACAGGACATATCTAATAACTAATTAGTGAATAATGGTGTACCTGACTTGCTTCTATACTAAGAAAAGAGTTTATGGTTTGTAGAGTTTGTGGCTTCTGGATTGTGTGGATTAATGCTGTCTTTAAGGTACAGCTGAAAGTTACCAGAATTTTGAAGGGTTTCATAACTCAAGTATGAAGATGATCTCACGCTGTGGCTGATGTTCCTTTCCCCCTTCTCAATATCTTTTAAAAGCTTATTTACATTTTACACTGCTTTCAGTTATCAGTTATCTGATTCTACAGAGTTATTTGTAAAAGTTTATAATGCTCAGAGCTGAGCTGTTAAGCTGTCCCGTGTAGCTTCTTCTATAACAATTAAAAAAACCCCAGGTATTAGTGAGTTAGATATTAGTGAGTTAAATTTTCTTGTTAGAGAATGTTAGAAAATCAGATAATTTCTGCAAAGGGGATTTTGTTTTTCTCCATGTAGATGTTTGGTGTTCTCTTTGTTTGTTTTGGGTTTGGGTAACAGACACATTTCAAGCGTGGGGCAAATCCTGGAGCATGCACTGGATTCCACTCTTAGCAGGAGCTTGCTCTCTCTGGAGAGGTCAGCAGTGTCTGTTTCTGCTTTTTACACACTTGTCCTTTCCAACGTGTTGAGATTTCTACAGGGTACTGGAAAAAAAAAATAAAGATTGAAAGGGGCCTTACTAGGAAGTTTGAGAAAATTAGATGCAATAAAGAACAGATTTTACATTAACTCTGATGTATTATTCTGGACAGCATTTCATAATCTGGATTTTTTGTTTTCTGTTTTTTGATTAGACACTGAATTAAGGTTTTGGACTTTAGTTGTTCATTTAACCCAGTTGAATAGTGAATAGTCAGTGTTAAAATGTGACTGTACTTTAGTCTAATTAACTAGCTAATGCTTGGGCCTGAGGAGATTAATGGCATTTAATGAAAGGTCTCTGTCTCGCTCCAGGTGCAAAGGGAGATTTTTTTTTTTTTTTTTTCCCCTTAGTAGTCTTACTGGTATGTTTTGAAAATGGGGATCAGGCTTTTTTCTGTGATCACTGGCAGTATCTGGGTGCTGAGGTGGAAGCAAAGCAGGGTGCAAACCTCTACTTCTAGCAGCACATCCCTTCATTCCTCCCTCCATCCCCTTCCTTAGGAACCCTTTTGACCTGCCGTGGCCCAATTAACTCTTAGTGGGCTGGTTCTGGGGCTGTTTGCCTCCTTTCCCAGCTGCCAGGCTGGCTGTGCTCTGCAGGGTCACCCTCACTTCTTTGTGCCCACACAGTCATTTGTGTGTGTTCCTTCCCCCTCTCTGATTCACTCTAATTGGCTCCCTTCCCCTTTCATGCCACAGCCCAGCAAAATGCTTTCTTTTGGGCTTTTTAAACAGCGTCTCCCTGATTTGGCACCTCTCTGGCCATGCAAATTGGTTGCTGAGCAAGAAGTGGCAGGTTGTAACAGCACAGCATTCTTCCCTGGTTTTCTTAGAATGACCCTCGAAGAAAATCCTGGGTGATTGCCTCCAGTGGATTACACCACAATGTGTAATCCTGCTCTCTTTCTAGAGCCCAGGACAACTTGAAGCCATTGTTTTAGGAAATTTGCTGCTGGGATTTAACTTGTTGAGGTTCTGCTTACATGGCTAATGGAGAGCTGAACAGAATATACGTGTGCTTTCTGGCAGCTGCTGCTCTGTGATGAAAACCTGTCTTGCTTCCAAGTGCTGGAAGGTGCTTTCTAACAGTTGATCATTTATAACTGCTGACTGAAAAATCCTTAAAAAGTGAGAGTGGTGTGGGGCATAGTAGTTCTGTGCCTTCTTTTGAATACTGAAGACTGCACTAATTTGACTTTTTAATATACGTAGCCTGTCAGTTCTGACATTACCTGCCATATTAGGCTGGAGAAGCCTTATCAAATCTATCATGTTCAATTAGATATTTTCAAATGTAAGCAATTTCCACCCTCAATCCCTTGCCTTGGAGATTTATTTAAAAAACAAAACAAATAGGAAGAGCAAAAGGACAGCAGCCTCAGTCCATGAAGAAGCTCCTTGGCCATGAAAATATCTTCATGTAGCTGGTGTAGAAATTTGGACGCTTTACTGTGCAAAAAGCAGATATGAATGAAGCAGAGGCAGAAAAAACTTCAGGCAAAGTTCAAAATTAGTGAGGCTACCCTCCGAGTTGTGTTTTGTGCTTAGGTTTCTCCAGGATGGGACAGAGATGCCTGTTCTTCCTGGCACTTATTACAAGGGCATAATGCACGTGGTTGGAAATTATTCCAGCAAGTCAACAAGCTGGAACTACTTGTAGTAGCATTTGGTGGCATTTGTTAGTGTTGTGTGTGTGACCTGCTGACTCCAGTCTGTAGCCTCCTTCTTCAGCAGCTGTTAAATGAAAAGGACAAGCCAACTGGTGCTGGAGCTACCAGAGCTCCTCCTCTAGCTGTGCTCTGAGTGCTGGATGTCCTGTCTGCCAACGACCCAGAGTAGAGGTGGTTGTTGTGAACATTGCCTGTTGTAATTTGGGATATAATCTGTGAGATTTGGGTACAGTATTCTGGTGACAAAACAGCAAAAGGGCTTTATTGGGTGAGGGAAGCCTGTTGATTGATAATCAGATGGTGATGTGGAGTACCAGTGTTTATTAGATGTGTTCTATTATTATATGTGTGATATCACGTGTATTAGATGATTATGTGTATCGTATGTAACAGGGCAGTGCAGAAGCAATGGCTGCTTGTGCTTCAGTCTACCTGCAAACTATGTCCCTGGTCCCTGGAGTAGCTGCTTTCCTGTCTGGCTGAGCACATGGACTGCAAGAGGTGCAGTTGTGCACATCTGTTCCTCCTTCTTTGGTGAAAAACAGTGTCAGTAACTCACCTTTCATTTGAGTCTCTTCTGGTTAAACCCTCGTGGATCCAGCTATTCCAGAGCAGCAAATGGAGGGCATGCTCTTTTGGAATAACACCCAGGCTAACCTAAGATGTTTGTTTTTTTTCTAAAGCTAACCAGTGGATTGGGATGTCTGATTCCAATTAAGTGTGTGTGGGGTGTCTGTGTGTCCCTTGGCTGCCTGATAAGCGTGAGCCAGAGTAGCAGGGAGAGATTTTATTCCAAAGCAAATGATAGACCTTGAAAATCAAGAGTTCTGTTGTTTGTTTCCTCCCCTGCTTCTGCCTGCAAACTCCTCCAGGTTAGTCCCACTGCTTCCCATCTTATTTTAAGTATTGGATAGGCTTTGAAGTCTTCTTCAGAGGAATGTGAACCGAACACACTAGCAGAACTCGGGATTCTTCCTGTCCTGCCACCCTTCCTTCCCCACCAGGCAGTAAAAAGCAGCAAGGTCAGACCTTTTCCCTAGCTTTTTGGTTTTTTTTTCTTCTTTTGAAAAAATTCCCCTGCAGGTCTGGAATGGACTAAGAAAGGAAGAATTTCCTGTTCTTGGCTTTGGGCATAAATGTGTACCTTAGTAATATTGCTGTTATCCTCTGCATACAGAGTAATGTGAAGTCCTTACCAAGAGGTTTGAGGTATTTCTGTTTGTGGTTGGTGGCTGGTGTTCAGGTGTCTTGTTCAACCAGCCTTGATGTAGATCTCTTGTCCAGGGGAAGCAGCTCCTAGAATTTGTCTCAATGTGGAATCAGATGGAAAAGTTGACAAGTCTGAGTCTTGGCTAATCAACTCAGGTCTCACTCAGTAGCAGAGAATGAAGGTTTTGAGGCCCATGATTCTTGGGCTCCCATTCTTATTCTCTGCTGTGTGTTGGAGGCAGAGGCTGATCTCTGGTCTCAGGTCTGGCAGCCAGAGGAGAAAGTGGCTGTGGAAGGTGTTCTGTGGAGAGCAATGACTTCTGTCAGAAGTAAGAGCTGAGCTGGATTTTTGTAATTTTGCTGGTTTTGGAGGTGTAAGCATTTATTTCTTCTCTCCACGTAGACTGCTCATGTTGTCCTTAATCCCCACAGTCTGTCTTGTATTTGTGTTAAATATATTGCCATTATTATTGCCTAAGGACATCTTTCATGTTGAGAATAGTCCTGATGTACTTCCCTTACTTTTGACTTAATGCTAAATAAAAATTAAAATTTAATATAATCTAATTTGGGGCTTATTTTTTTTTTAAACGGGATTCTACATTCCCTGTGCTTTTCTGTATTGTTGGATAATTTTTAATGGTGTCTACCAGGTAGACTTTCTGCACTGAGACCTTGCTTTGTGGGTATGCCAGGAAGGGGTCTGAAATGAAGGAGGTCAGGGAAATGGAAGAGCAGCAGCATGTGAACATCCTTGTGTGTTCCTCTCTGCTTCCAGACTGAGTACATCTCATCTGCAAAGTGCTGAGCCTTTATCAGCCTGGGGGTAGGTCTACTAATGACTGATCCAAAACCATCGAATTCATTTATTTGTCACTGCCAGTGACAGGCCAGTTAATGCTAATGGATTCTTTTTTTAGCCTGTTGACTCTGGTGATAGTCTCATAAACGTTGTGAAATCCAAAGCATTAAGGGAACTTGTAACTTATTTTTAGAGGACAGCTATTGAGACAGGGTAATGTGGTGTTTGAGGTGTATGTTATGTTGAGCAGGAATAAGAACAACTCTACTTTTTCATTAAGGCATACATAAATGTTTTTGCTGTTCCCAGTAGTTATCTGACTTTTCAATTGTATTTTAGTGTTCTCTTTAAACACGTTTTGGGTCATGCTATAAAGGGAGGAGAAGCTGTAAATAGAGCCAGTCATCTCAGGAAAAAATGGCTTGTTTCAGAAAATGGTTCATCTGCAGGCCCTGAATTATCTCTGTCCCTATTGTGGAAAAGCACTTAAGCATATACTTAAGTTGGCATAAGCATGTGGGTAAGTGCTTTGCTGAATCAGGATGGACTAAAAGCACATTATTAAATGCTTTGTTGAACTGTGGAACCCATGGCAGAAAAAGATTAAAAGATTAATTTGTGTATTTGACAGTACTTTGTATATGGTCAGTCCCATCACTTCTCTTTCAGAGAGCCAGCTTCGTCTCTCATTTCTGCCTTCTGCACCAAATGATCTCATAAGAAAGCACTAAGCTGCAGTTTCCTCAAAAAAAGTGAATGCATGGTCAGTGTAGCATCAGACAAAACAAAAATCATTGTCAAGCTTAATTTAATATCTATATAATTTATTATATAATTAATTTATATAATTAATTTATTTATATTAATTAATTATTTATTATGTAATTAATTTAATATCTTAGTAATTTAATTTGATATCTATCACACATTCTGTTTGCCATAGTCACTGAATAATTCTGTAAAATGTGCAAGTGCTGTTCAGCATGGCTTAGGTTTCTAAGATATTATTGCTGTAGAAATTTTGGTTTGCTGAGTAATTTGAAAGTTAATGTGGATCTCTGTAGTCAGATCAGCATGCAGTATTAACAAGTTACCTCTACACTTTGGCATTTTGCTGTACTTCTCTTGAAAATATTTCCTTTTTTTTGAGTGCAGAGAAAATCTGAAGAATGTTAGCAAGTTCTTCTCCCCTGCTTGGACTTTCCTTGTGCTGGGACATCTGCATCTGGGTGTATTGTGGCCAAGCAAGCTTAAATTAAGTATTAAGACTGTACTTTGGGAACTTTGTATTTTAAAGAAGAACCCTACCCAGCTAAGACTTAAGCAATTCTACACGTGGGGAATAGTGCCAGACCTCAGCAAGCACAGTTAAATGTGGATGAGGCTTTTTAATATGTTGGTGAAGTGTACGTGGCAAGAAGGGTGAAGGAAAAGAAGTATTGACAGCACCAGAAAGCGTCGTTCCCTCTGCCCTTCCCTCCCCCCAGCCAAGACTTGCATTAATTTCCCATTGACTCTGCTATACAATAGGGAAGAGGTTTCAAGCTGACTGAAGGGGCAAAGGTCCAAGAAAACTACTGTAGCAAGAAGTGATGCAGAGTGACAGTAATGAGGTGGCCTGGCAGGTGGGAGGGAAAACGGTGGGATGGGGAAAAGAAACTAATATCTGATGAATTAAGTAGTTCCCAGGGCTTAAAGCTGTTAAATCCTCTTGGTTTTATTTTTTGGTCGTATTTGCCATAGAACTATGAAAGATGGCTGGAGCAAAAGGCCTTTGTGGCTGAGAATGTGGGCAGGGTCCTGGTGCAGCTCCAGTCCTTGTGGTTCAGGGCTGGGTTGCTGGAAGTGCTGATGTTGCCCAAAGGGTACAGAATTCTTCTGTAGTGTCCCCAAATCTGTGCTGTGCTGTTTTAGTTTGTGTTTTAGTATTCCTGACTCTGAGCTCATCTTTATGTTGCTCTATGCGTCAGTTCTGCATCAAAGAGAAAGTGAGGAGTGAAGGGTGAAGAAGTGTTTTTAAAATTGTATTTATTTAAAATGAGCACAGTGAAGTGCCAGCAAGACTTTCAGCTTCTTGAGTGCTGGTGGAAAGAGTGCCTGCTAGATAATCAGTAGAGGTTTTTATAATATTGTTGAATAAACATTGTTCAGGAATCTTCCCAAAGGGTGATTTGGTGTGGTGTGTAAAGAGGTTGCAGCGAGCTGAGCATTTGTCCCAGGTATCCATAAATCCCACTGGACTGAGAGGTATTGCTGAAATCAGAGGCTTGGTTTGTGGCAAGAGTGTGTCAGCTGCAAACCCTCAGCGCTGGCAAGGCTTGCTGGTTGTTGCACTGCTGGAAAAAGGTGTTGCTGAAGATTTTTCTACTCATTTTTCTGCAGTGCTTGCTGAAAGAGTGAAACTTCTGTATAGTTTTCCATTTGGCCACGTTATCAATCATTTATACTCAGAGATGCGTCAGTGCTATTCCCTGCTCTGAGCCTGAACTCTGCACAGTGCCTGATACACACACTGAGCGTTTAGCCTTTTGCCAGAGGTTTGCAAAGTGTTGTAAATTAGTATAAAGATCTTAATTTGCTGGTGAAACTCGCCTACTCCTGGTGTTGTATTTGGCGGACCTACAAAGCCTATAGCAGCGCTGTGTGCTCAGTGCATTGTGGAAGGGAACAGAAAACACTGGAAAGAAATCTGAAATTAATGCTGAGATGTGAAATCTGATAGGAGTTTTCTGAGGACACAGGGGCTGTCGGTGCGGGGCTGCTGCTGACTTGTGTTGGATGTTGTCAGGCCCTCAGCCATGCCCTGAGGATGCCTGGGTGATCTTGAATGAGCCCCACTGAGCCAACGACGGTGAAAGATACTGGCTTCTTGCAGCTGGGGCTCTCCTCAAAAAGTCTTGAGGGTAAGGTGTGTGGTTTTTGTTGGGTTGATGTGTCTGTACTAGACAGCTCACCTTCCTCCCCAGTAGCTCAGCGTTACAGCTCCAGCCCTGGACTGGTGCCCTGCTGAATATGCAGCGTACCTGGTGTTTGAACTCAGCCCTGTTCAGATAGCACTTGGTGAAAATGCCCTGTACAAAACCTGCTGTGATAATGTCCCGGACCACTTCAGCTGGGTTTGACCACCTTGCTAAGCACAGTGTCGGTGAGAGATTGATCTTTATTGATGTAGAAATCTAAAGTAAGGACCTGATGGGGCTGGAACTGGTGCAGCCATTGAGGCAAGGGTCAGAGGAGAAGAAGGCAATGTGGGATGATCCAAAGCACCCGGGAATGGCAGAGGACACAGTTGTTTCCTGACGCCCGGGTTCGGTACCATGAGGTAAATGGCTGCCTCTGGCTCAGAGAGGTGTGGGCAGCATCCCTGGGCCTTGGGTAGGATGTCTGTGAAGCAAAGCTTTGTTGTACGCACCCAGCTCTTTACCCATTTTGCCTTTGAGGGGTTAAAATGTAGCTGGGTTTTTTTTTTTGTTCGAAACAGCTTTCGATTGTAAAGATTTATAAGGGAAGGCTGCTGGAGTGGCAGCTCTTTGGTGTGTGGGGAGGCTGTGGCTGCAGAGCCCCGAGGCCCCCGGCAGCAGAGAAGGGCCTTGGCCATAGCAGGTGGACATCAGTTTGTGGTGTGAGTTATGGCTACTGCTGGTCACAGGGGGATTGCCGGCTGGCGTGGGGCTGAGGCACAGTGCCTGTGTGCTGGGAGATGGGCAGCGGGTTTAAATGGGCTCAGCCACATGTTGCAGGTTGGGGTTGGTCCTGTTGCCTTCAGGAAGAGGAGGAGAGGAGGAAGCGGGCTCAGCTGCAGGTGTCCTGGGATCCCTCTGCCTCCAGAGAAGCCTTGGCTCCTCTCTCCTGCCGAGCTGGGCGCTCAGCCATGCCGGACGCTCCTCCGCTCCCGTGGTCCAGCTCTCGGAAGCTGGCTTTCTCCTTTGTGCTTCAGGACTGTGCCTCTCTCTCTCTGTGTGGCCCCTCGTTCCTCCCAGTTGGAGCCGAAAGGGATGGCTGCTCTGCTGTGTCCATTTTACGTCGGTGAGGAGCGTGTCCTGAGGCCTTCCCAGTGCGAAGTGCAGTGCCGGGGCTGGGCTGTGCCGTCAGGGTGTGCCTGTGCTCCCCCCGGGCAGCCTGGGGTGGGTGGACAGTGGTGAAAAGCAGATGGAAGAGTCTCCTGCCAGAGTAGCTTTGTGCTTTAAATTCCTGACTCACCTAATCCTGTGAGCTGTGATCAAAGCAGCAGGTAATACGTGCGGCATGCCTGGCAAGATGTGTGTGAACGGGGAGTTGTGATTATCACATGTGATTTTTATTTCTTCCGCCCCCCCCCCTTTTTTCATCTGGTGACATCCTCTGGGTCATTAATCTTCCAGACCAAATGAAGTGATTGTTGAAAGTCCTCCAAAGTTGTGATTCCCCCCGAAGTTTTGTGAGCTTGGCTCTGATTTTGCTGTTGGTATTAGAAGTCAGTTTAGGTTTCTGGACCTACCTGCAGTTGGCATTTTAGTAGAGGCAGTTCTCTAATCAGGTGTATATATACACTAGGAAAAGAATAAAACGTAGAATAAGAAAAAAAACATACACAATTTATTTACCAGTCCAAAGGCTTTAATGCTAAAGAGCCATGAAGAAAGTTTATTGGAACTCTAATTACAGGCATAAGCAGTGATTATCTGTCTTCATGCTTTTATAGTCCCCGACACTGTTGTCTGAACACATGAAGCTGATGAGTGTGTGTGCAAATGATACTCAGCTGATGCTGTGTAATCCTGATCTCTTGCAGTGAGTGGAAAGTAAAATAAAGTGTTGGTTCATTTGAAAATGATGCTGAAAGGACAAATATAATTGCAGAAAACACAACCTTATTTCATCCATCTTGGAGGTGAAGGAATGCAATTGTCAGGGTAAACATCTGTATGGACGTGGTTAAAAGAAATTTTGCTTATAGCTTAATGTTTTTAGCTTTTCAGCAGGTGCAGTCCTTCAACTTTGGAGGGTGCCTTCGTTTGTTTCCTTAAAATGTTCTGAATTTTGTGCAGCTGAGAGAAAACAGCACCTGTTTGTCTTCTGTTCCTGAGAACTGGGGATCGTTGGATCAGGGCAGACAAATGAATGCTGCCAGGCACCTCTTGAGGTGGAACAGAGATCAGAGAGCAAGTCCTGAATTGCTTGGCCTGATTATTGGTGCTGGTTATGCAGGTGAAAATGTGCTCTGTGCTGTAAAGGGGAAAAGGTAATTTGGTGGTTGTATGCAAGATTCTTTTCCTGCTGCTTGGCAGCCCTTACAGTCTGAAATTGTATGAAATCTCTGTTAGTTTTTGGTGAACTCAGGTGCTTCAGAAACTGCCTGCATTCTGTGGTGCTTCTCTGCAGATGGGGAGCTTGCACGGCTGGTACAGTTGAGTGATTAAACCTAACGTGGCATTCCTGGACTGTAACCTGGTGCCCATTTTGTATAGAAGTTTTTATGTCTTCACTGCCCCAAGAAATGTTGAGTGGGAGACTTTGTGCTGCTTGGCAGGCAGAGTGGTGGAAGGAGTGATGCATGCAGAGCTCTGGCATTCTGCACACACGTTTGTAATCCCAAGATTGGCACAGGTTTAGATGATTTGAATCTGCCTGCTGCCTTTTCTGCTCCCTGTTCCCCGCCTCTTTGTGCTTCCCAAGCAGGTGTGCTCCTCACCTGATGGCCATTTCTAATTTTCTCATTAATGTTGATGGCAATCACTTGTGCAGGATGAGGTGGGGGGTCAGGGGAAGAAAGGAGCCAGGAGCCATAAGTCCTGTGAATTCCTGAGGAACAGGATGTGAAGAGCCTGGGCTAAGCTTGGACCTTAAAAAGGTAAGTGTTTTCTTGATGATTTTGTTGATGTTGTAGGGGAGGTACTTGTTGGACGGGACACTGCTTAAAATTTGTGGTTTTCAGAAATATAGAAGCAAAAAGGTGGAGGCTTTTTTGAAGGAGAATGGATTGTGTCAAGGGCTATTTTGAAGGAGGAAGGTAGATGCACAGGAATCTAAAACTTCTAAATCTGTTTTTGTTTAGTATAGCACTGAATTAGGACTGGGTTAAAGCCACAACTGACCTTCTATGTTTTTGGTGGGCTTTTCTCAATTTCTCAGTGGTTGTCTTTGCTTTCATTAAAGTTTACTCGGAGTCAACTAATTTCTGTTAGAGCAGGCTAAAGCAAAACTCCTGAATTGCCTGATACATTCAAGGCCATTTTAAAAATGAAACCAGAAAACTACTAATAAAGTGCCTAAATACACAGGGAAGTGGGTAATGCAGTTTTTGGAGGTGTATGCCTGCCTGGCCTCTACTTGAAAACAAAATGAGAGAGTGGTGTTTTGAAAGCTTTTTGTCCTCATCTTGGTGAGTGGCCAATGTAAAAATGGTTCTTGGAAAAGTTTTATACAACATGTAGTTGAATGTCTGTAGGATGTATGTCCCTGGAGCATCCTACTTTCAGAGAAGGCTCATGTGCTGAAAGCTAGTTTAAATCTGACCCTTATTCTTGTGATACTGAGATGAGGTGATTGTCATCACCCTTGTTTATGGACATGGAAAACAGAAGTGCTGCTCGTGTGTTCTGTGACACTTAAAAAAATGGGAATCTGTGGTGGCTCAGGAGAGGGTTGTTCTGAACCCAGTGTGGTGCTGGGGCTGCACCCACAGGACCAGGTGTTTCCACGTGTAGGTGAAGAGAGGAGATGTGGAGTTTGGGAAGCTGTGTTGTGGCTCTGCTGTGTCAGTAACTCTTGTTTTCTGCAGTCCTTGCAAGGTGACAGAACTGTGTGCAAAGATTCCCTTAGTGTTGCATCATTGGAGATGGGCATGAGTCAGTCATGAAAGCCCTCTGCAAAAAGCTTTGGTGGCTAATCCTGGCTTATTAGAAGCAGTTGTTGAGAGTAGGCCTGGTTTCCCTGGGCATTTGAAGCATCTTAAGAATGATGCTAGTGGTGCTTGGAGTCCCAGGGGGGCACAAGCAGGCGTGGGGCAAGCTGTGAAGTGCTTAAGATGGAGGGATGGGGGATGCAGCACAGTCACCCAACTGGGGCTTCAAAACCTGTAGTCAGCTGTTGCAGCATGGGGCAAGAAAGGGAAGGAATGAATATAGAACTGCTCCCTGCCAGGGTTTGATTGATTTCTGGGGACAGCTCTGTGTCTGTAGCAGCACAGAGCAGTGCTGAGACCCAAGGCTTGTTGCACAAAGGTGTGCTGGAGAGCTGGGGTGCTGAGTTGTGCTGCCTGCCTGCTCAGGGGAGGAAGATGGAGCCACCAGGTCAGTGCTGCATCCTTGTTTCTGAGCAGTGCTTAATCTCTCTCTGCACCCATGGCTGGGAGATGCTGCAATAGTGCTGAGCACCCTGCACACCCTCAGCAGCTCTGCCTTGGGTGCTGTGCTGACTCACTTGGGTGGCACATCTGTAGGGAAAGAACTGCAGCCCAGGTTTTTGAGTCCAAAGCTGGACACCCTGCAGCCTGTGCTGGGCTCAGGCTCCTCTGCCAGGCATGTTGGAAGCTTTAATTCATGTGCATTGGGATCCTCTGGCAGGCAGTGCTGTAGAAATGAGGAGTATCATTGTGTTTTATTGTGGCTTCTAAGAACGCAGTGTGTTTGTGCTTGGGGGAGCCCCAGGGGCTTTGTTTTTTGCCAGGCCTGAGCTGTTCTTCAGTAGAGCCTTCCTGGGGCGTGATCTAGTTCTGCCCATTAGGAGTGAGAGATGGGCCTGACTGATTCCTGCTCCCTGCTGCATAATAAATCTGATACTAAAATTAGTGCTGGTCTCCCTAGGCCATAATTCTTGCTGAGATTATAGAGAATTGTGCAGAGAGGAACTGTGGTTGTGTGTGTGTGTTTGGTTTGTTTTTGGTGTTGTGTGGGGTTTTTTTTTTATAATCTTGAGTGTCCAATTTCCAGGTTTTTTACTTAACCCTCCATGTTTTTCCCCATTTCCTCTCTTTTGGGAGGTGCTTAGCCTTTCTGTGTATTTTGGCTATTTAAGCCTCTGTCACTGCAGGCAGATGAGTTCCTTGGGAGCTCTTCTGAAGGTTTTGTAATTGAGTCTTTTACCACGGCGACAGGATATTATTAACCTTCAGTAAAGCAATTTATTTCATACTCCTTTGTGGGGATAAGCCTTTTTTCCCCCAGGAAAATATGTATGTGGAAAGGGTTTTATGTACCGGGGTAGCTGGGCTTGCAGCAGTGATTACGATTTTAAAAAAAAGTTACATGAAAAATAGGTGGTTCTGTTTGTGTCAGTTTAAACCAAACCTTTGGTCCTGACTGACTCCCAACCATGCCCCAGTGTTTTATTTTAAAGAACATACTTTTTGCCCATCAGTGGCTTTGAAAGGAGGTTGTATTTCATTTTAGAGCTCCAGATATTTAGCCCCCATGAGCACTAAAACGTTTTGTTTTCATCTTTGAGACAGCCTTAAAAATGAACTGAGAGCTGGAGGGAGGAGTTCCTTGCAGGGTCTCCCTCTGGGCTCGGCCTTTGCCCTGCAGCCAGATGCAGACTGGTCCAGAGGTTGTTCCAGAGGTTGTTCCCGATGGGATAGCTCCTGGAATAGCAATTGCCAGGGAGCAAGCAGCAGTGCTAAGTGGCCAGCCTGGCTGAATTACTTGTCTTTTCTGTTGAGTCTGGTGACAAAGGCAGTGGGCTGGGGTTCAGGGGCTCTGGGCTCTTCCAGGCTGCTCTGTGGATATGTTGCATCTCCCTGCACCTACATTTTTACTGTAGAAAGAGAATGACAAATATACCTTTCCTTATGAATGGTTAGATGGGCTTTGCATTTTACTTCAGTGGACTGGTAAAACTTAAAAAATGAAAAATTAGTGACCTGCTTGTTCTGGTTTGTGCCTTGGAAACTGCAATGAGACAGAGCTTGCTGTCCAAGGAGTTGGCTGTGCCTCTCAGTACAAATGTGTATCCTTTCAGCAGTTATAGTAGATAAAGAAGTGGTGGTTGTGCCACATAATACAGGAGAGTTTGGATGAGAGTTGAGAGTGTTTTGTCCAGAGCTTTACATTTGTTATCACACTTGAATCTCCGGGTGCTGTTTGGAGGCTGGGATTGCAGACTCCTCTCTTTGTCTGTGCTGTTCCCCTCCTGCTTTCTGCTGTCCTCCAGAACCCCACTGCCAGGCTGACCTTCCCCCCTTCCACCACTTTCTGCTCTTTTCTCAGTGGTTTCATCCCTGTTAGATCAGATGGGCTCTGCCACAGGCTGTGTCAGGCTCCTGACCCAGAGCACTCACCTGATTTTGCTTTGAGTGTGGGGATGGTGTGGTGGGAGGGGATGGGGCAGGGTCCCCAGCTCTCCTGGGACGAGGTTATGAGAGTGGGGTGGTTGGAGAAAAGCTGGGTCTGAGCCTGGGGATGGTGGGCATATGGGTTCCTTTCCACCTCTGCTAAAACTCCAGAGATGTGTTACGTGTAACAGAACGTTCTTGTTATTGAAAGGCTGTTTGGCTCTTCTGCATTCTGGTTTTGTAAACCTTTGCAGCTGGTTGACTTATTCTTACACCTTAAACCTGTTTTAAAAGTGCTTGAAGTACCTTTTGCCCCCACTCTTTGCTATAATTGTTGTCAATGAGCCCCACAATCTGGAAAAAACCCCCCAAAAACTAAAGCTTTCCTACCAGAGATTTAATTAAAATATTGCGAAAGGCAGTCATTGAAAACGAGAAACCTTTTGAGTAGAAGGCACCCTGATTTCCCTCTGTGGACCTTTTTGTCACCATAGAGATGAAAAGAGAAGCTCAAAATTGCACTTTTCCCTTGTGCCTGGCTGCGAGTAGCAGCTGAGAGCAGCAGGGCTGGGGGCACAGGGGAGGCATGGCCTGGGCTCTGCCTTTAACTCTTTGCAGAGCACGAGCAAAGGTTGGGGTTTCCTTCCTTGGTGGGAGCTTTTCTTCTTAGTTCATTATTCTGTTTATTATTCTGGGGCTGGAATTTATCTGCACAGGGGAAGAAGGAAGGTGCCCTTCCTTTTGTCTCCAGCAAAGCACAACCGAGGCACTTTCTGTGCCCTGGCCCTGCTGGGTCTGGGGGCTGCTGGGAGAGCTCTGTAAATCACTGCATTGTTCTGGAGGTGGTCATGCAGGAAGCATTTAAGTAATGGTGTTGAAATCCAAGTGGGCCTTTTTTGTTTTGTCATGTTATAGGTCAGAACTTCTCTTGCTGCTCTGCAGCAAGGCTCAAGCCTGCCTGATTCTTACTTACAGTATCTAAATGTTGTTTTTTGTTTGTTTGTTTGTTTTTGCTTTTATTTTTAAAGAATGAATTAAGGCTTTTCCCTTTTCTTCACTAACCCCTCTAGAACTGTAGGCATTAGTAAACCAAAAATACAAGGTGCAAGTGATAAAACTGCTCTGATAAAGTTTCAGACACTCACACAAATTGAAGATTATTGGAAGGTACATGACCCTGGGCAGAGCTAGGCTTTTAATAATTTTAAAAACAAAGTTTTCTCCCTGATTGTATTAAAAGAGAGTGAAAAGCAGGCCCTAGTGGATCCTTGGCACAAACAGCTCGGATAAATGAAAGTAAAATGTATATTCAAGCTGTCTGCTGTTGTATATTCTACATCATTCCTGCCTTTGTGCCTGATCTCAAATGGACATAATGGTTTAATGTTAAGCTGTGTGAGACATGTTGTGTTTAAACTTCCAGATAGAAAGTGAACAGAACTGATGTAATGGCATTATTAATAGGGAGTATTAGGAAATGGTAATTTGCAAACTAATGGTTTAACTCCGAGATTAAATACACAGCTGTGTTCTTGTGTAATGTGACGTGACAAAATTAGATGAAGTATTTAAAAACAGAAAGGCCTCATCCAGAACCAGGGGGTGTCTTCCCAGGGACTTCACTGAGCTTCCCCCTGGCCTTTCCCACCCCACAGGCAGGATGCAGACCTGCAACACCACCAAGGTTCCTTAAATGTACATGGTCTGTTAGCATCTGGCTACCCCAGGTACTGGTGTATTCAGAGCAAAATAACAAAATTATTTGTTTCCATGGTGGGAGTGACTAGGGCCAACCTATCTGATGGTCAGGTTCAGCTTGTACCTGTCAGACTGATACAAGCAGTGTTGTGCATGTGTACTTGAGTGTTTGCAAAAATGTGTATTAATTTTAAGGGAGGAGGTGTCTGGGAGCTGGGCTGGGTTCTGGTGCCCTTGTGCTTTCCTTGATGTTGCTAATAAGAAGTCCTGGCCTAAATCAATGTCTTAGAGGATCATTGATTTGCTAATTGCAGATAATCAAGTCCCTGCTCATGCTGAGACCATTTTTGTTTCCTGCCATTCCACCAGGGTTCGGGCAGTGGCTTCCAGCCTTTGACATAACCAATAAAGTGGGTTCTGAGCTCTCAGGTTTTTAATTCTCAGAGGTGATGAAGTTCCTGGTGTTCAGGCTTGCTGAACAGGGAGCTGTTATACCACTGCCCTTTCCTGCCAAAAGGAGAGGTGAAGGTCAAGGCTTGCTGGTTGGTTTGGGGAAGGGGTGCTTGGAGAGCCACAGCATCCCAGCCTCTTGCAGCCCTTGCCTGGAGTCAGTGCAGTCCTGGGCAGCTCTCTGCCTGCACCTCTGGAGATGCTTCTGAACACATGCCAGAGGTGCTGCCTCTTATATTTTTTTTAAGATGTGTTTCTTTCTGCCTTCAGGTTCAGTTAGGGAGGGAGCTTGGGTACTGTAGACTTTGCGGATTATGCCTAAAATGAAGCAGGGGCTGAGGGAAATGGCTGTGTCCTGTGGTTAGCTCAGGCAGGAGAGGTGAGGAGAGGAGGCTGTGTCTCTGCCATGGCTTCTCCAGGGTGTCCTGTCCCATCAGCATGGCAGGTGGTGAATGGATGGGATGCTCTGTGCTCTCTGCAGCTCCGCTTCAGCAACCACCTCCATGCTGGGCCATTTTTCATTCCCTAGCTGGGCTGGGGCTGGCTGAAGGATGTGGGAAGAGGGGCAAGAGGTGATAATGGCTGGCAGACTTTCCTAATGACTTCATGTAGAACAGCACTTGATCCCAGACCATGAAGAAACAGGAGAAAATAAGAGCCTTTCTGAGGCTGACCCCATTAGCTGTTTGGCATGCCTTCTTTTTGTAGGTGTTGGTCCTCTGGGTCAGGGAGAGCAGGGCAAATCCTCTTAAACTCCACCTGCTTTGAATTGCGGGTGGAGAAACTGAGCACACTGCCTTGGCTGAAGCAGTTTGCAAAAATAACGAGAGTTTGGGAGCTGATGCTGTGTGCAGGGCAGTGCACACACAGAGGTGGAGAAAAACATTTGCTTTTTCCAGTGCTTACAAGAGGCTCAGAGTGTTTGAGTGGCAGAGCAGAACCAACTGCAGGGTAAAACGTGTGAGCAGGGCTCTCCTGGAGAAGGGGGTAACGTGGGGTGTGTTGGGGGGGCACAAAGAGCACCATGGTGGGTGGGCTGGGGAGCATGAGGTGACACTGAGCCCCTTGTCCCCAGCCCGGGTCCCTGCTGGAGCTGGGCTGTTCACTCTGCTGCTTTAAAGCCAAAGCAGAGGAACAGCTGATCACTGGCCAGCTTAGGTTACCTAATCTCTTTTGGGTTTAATGTCAGGCCTCCCGGAGCCCCATCCAGTGCCAGCTTCCAATCTGCTCCTAATGCTCCCGGGTGTCCTTTTCAGTTTTCATTTTATTAATAGTTCCCCTACTGTAGTGTGCTCTCTCCCTGGCTTTGGGGGGTATGCATGCCTTGCAGTTCATTCCTCTGCTCTCTGATGTCTCTGCTGCCCATTGCCTCCAGCTCCTCCACCAGCCTGGAGCTTCTGATTTCTTTGCTGGCTCCAGAGGTGTTTTTGAAAAAATGTTGTAGGTAGGGAAGCAGAAGGGCTGACGGGATGGATGGGTTGGGTGGTTTCATTCATGGCTGGAGCTCCTGAGCTGTGTGGGTGGACAGGCCAGTGGTGGTGAAGTGATGAAGGTGAGAGGCCACAGCTGGCCAGCTCTGGCTCCATTTGGGTGGAATCCTGCTCTTTGCAACCACAGGTCCTTCAGCTGGACCAGATTATTTTTTTGAGATGTAGCTTGCCCTTTTTTTTCTGTATTGAGTTTTTAGTTTTTGTAGATAAAGTTCAGGCATTTAGTTGTTCTCAATTTTTGCTACTTTAAATTATGACTTATCTAGGAGGAAGGCAGGGAGGTGGGCAGGACCTAGATGTTCAGTTTCTTCTGCAAATCAAAGTAAGTATTGCCCTTGCCATTTTGTACTGCAGTAGGCAGTGTCCCTAAATTCTGATTGTGAGGAGATCATGAACCAAAACTGATAATGCCATCATCATCTTGACTGTGAGCCAAATTGCAAAATCCAGCAGTGGTCTGTATGTCTAAAGCCAAAGTGGATCCCAAGGTGCTGGCAGTACAGTCAGCTGCTGCAGTTAGCTGAAGTGGTGGGTTGCAGTCTGTGAGCCCTGGATAAGTCTCCAAGTTGTATTCAATGTTGGTGTGTGGCATAGCTGGAGTACTACAGCATTATTTTGCTGCATAATGGGGAGGGAGAAAGAATCCAGGACTGTTTTTTTATTATTTTAATTTATTTAAAAAAATATTTATGGCCTTAACATTTTGGGCTGTGTCATTTTGCTGGTAGATACGAGCAAATAAGACATCAAGGCTCAGATGTGTGGGGAACATAAATTTTATTTTATATATAAATATATGTATGAACACACACACATAACGGATGCCAGAATCTCTTATATATTTGTGTTTGTTCAAGTGTACAAGAAATATGATTGACGCCATTGAAAATGGGAGAGAGGAAAGCAAAATGAGTTATGGCTTTTGGTCCCTAAACTATTTCTTACTGTATCCTGGAAGAGCCTTCATACTAATGATGCTGAGCAATAAATAACACAGGGAAGATTAATAGCTGCCTATAGTAGCAAATTATAGTTGATTTATTGCACATAATATATACAGGTGCAGTTAATTTAATTAAACACAAGACCTTTATAATGCTGTAAAGACATCCCTCTCTAAAAGCAGAGCAGCACTGTGGTACTGTAATAAGGCTTCTGAGTGAAATAAGCAGCATTACAAGCAGAGCTGTAGTTGGTCAGATCAGCCTCTTGTATTTGGGGGAGGGAGTATTTTTCCATAACCATTAATGCCACTTTAAGTCAACTTATGCTGTAACAAAGTCCAATTTAATACACTGGGGTGAGCTCTCCCATCTCTGCTCCATCCTGCAGCAGTCTCCATCACCCAGCATGTGTAGCTTGTTATTTTCTTGGCTAAGGCAAGGATGCTGTGCAGGGGATGGGTTGGCTTGCAGGGGAGGAGGGCTGGAGCTCTGGTGGTGTGGGATCTCATCCTGGGGATGGGAACAAGTAATAAACAAGAAGTCATAGTTCCCTAGAGCTTCTCCAGTTGCTCATGGGTTGTCTTCAATTCTTCCCTCATCCAAGACTGAAAAGGGGACTGTGTTAGGAGAAGCTCTTGTAGAAGAACCTGTACATTAGTGTACCCAGGCAATGCTCTGGGTTAGTTTGTCTGCATGTTTACTTTTTCTGTCAGGGTGAGGGGTTTTAATTTTATTTTAAACATTTTAAAAAATCCGCTTCTGCTTCTTTTTTTTCAAATTAAAGTCGTAGAACAGTTTGAGTATGTGTAAAAGTACACTTTTAGCCTGTTCCCTCTGCTGCTGTGATTTCCCAGGAGCAGGGCTGGGGAGCTTTCCCAGCAGTGCAGCCTTTTGCAGCTCATCATGATGCTGAGTTGAATATTTCTCCCTGCATATAATGGGGATGATGCTCTATGATACTTTGCCACCATTTCTTGATTATTTGTGAAAGCATGAAGGGCTCAAGTAGCTGACTGATTAATTTTTCTCTAAGCTTTTCTTCCCTCTGTTGCCTTCATTTGGCATATGTAATCAGTGGAGGAAAATGTATTAGGAATAGGTGGGCATGCATATGAATGCTTAATTTTTTTCTAATTCAGGCATTTGTGTGGGCACATGTATCTGGATGCATACTATGCTAAACAAATCTCTTCCAGCACTTCCTGGAGACAGATGAGTGTGTCTGGTGTGTTTTCCTTCTTCAGCCTTCTGGTTTCTCTGTTCTGAAGCAGTTGCTGCTGGGGGAATATGAGGACTGTCCATGGACACATCTGGAGTGGGGGCATGCAGAATTTGGTATCTCCCAGCACAAATCAAATACCTGCTTGACCTTTTTATTCCTCACCACTGGGAAGAAGTCCAGCAACTCTGTCATAAATCTTCCCGCTCTGTTTGCTTTGGTCCAACACTTGAGTCAGTCACTGTTAGGGCTTCTGGTTTTAGGTTTAATCAGGTATTTGTTGTCAGAGGTTGATGGGGGAAGTGTAGCAAGGTGCAGGTTGACCTTCAGCATGGGTGCTGATGGTGAGAGAGGAGTGGGTGGTGGTGCCAGGTAGCCTGGTGGTGGTCAGTGGTGGCAGAGGGAGCTTCACATGGCTGTGCTTCCAGTTTTGGGTTGTGGAAGCCACCCAGGTAGGGTGAATTAAGGTGTTAGGAGGAAGGAAAGCCCCAAGGTAACTCTTCTGCAGATTGGCAGGATGTGCTATTAAATACTTTTCCAAAATTTAATAGAATTCCTAAGCAAAAGCAAACAAAAACTATCTCCTGTGTTTTGCAGGATGTGTCACAGAAAATTCCCCTAGTCTTTTATCTCTGGTATTTGCACAGTTGTTGCATGGGAAGAGATGTGTAACTGCAAACAGATTTTTATCTTAAATGGATAGAAATTATGTATTTTCACATGACTGTCAAAACTTTTGCATCACCTGATGGCACATACCAACAGCCCGGCTTCTCTGAAGGCAGCCACTTTGTTGGTAATGTGGTGGTTTCTTTCATAAAGAAAATTCCTTTTTTTTTTTTTTTTTTTTTTTCCTCCCTGTGTAATTCAGTTTTGGGTTTTTTTGTGTGTGCTTTCTGGGTGAGGATCCCCATGCTTCAGTTTCTTATCTGCTTAATGGATGGAGTAACAATCTTGCTTCTCAAGGATTCTGCTTTGAAGTGCTTTTGAGAAACCTGTCTTGAAATGTCACATTTGATAAGGCTGCTTGAGACCTTCCATAAAACCTAGTTTTAATCCAAATTATGTTTGATGATAAAATATTGCAAAATGTATTGCTTCCCTCTGTGTTTTGCTCTTCTCCGTGCTCGCTTTTTGTGTTAGGATCTGGGAGGGAACTGAGAACATGGAATCAAAACTGGAGCACTTCTTTGACTCTGTACAGTTACTTCTATGGTGTGGCCAAAGAGGGGAGAATTACCTGAAAATGTCCCTGAGAGTAAAAATACTTAGTGTTTTTATTTCCCATTGAAAAATTAACACTGTGCTCTAGCTAGGTCCAGTATTTGCCCTTCTGTGCTGTACTAATTCTTCTTGTACTCATCGTTCTGGTTGTGGTGCTGCAGGAACCCTGTTTGTCTTTGAGCCTGTCTGGTGACTCAGATACAGATCTCCTTAGCATCTGGTGAGCATAATTGTCATTATTAATCTGCCCTGTGCCAATCTGTCTTCAGAGGAGTGGTGGGAGGAAGGGAAAGTGTTGCATGACTGGATACATCCCTGTGCCTTGTTCTACAGAGAAATGTGACTTTTGAGAAAAGGTTAGTGAGCAGCTTGGGCTTGGCTGCTGTTCTTTTCCTTCTCGTCACTGCCTCCAGTCCCATCAGGAATCAGCAGTCTGCCTGATGGGTATTGTGGAGTTGATGTTTTTCAATTGCATTTATGATGTGACTGTATGGAGAGCAGTTGAAATAAGAGTCTGAAGGGGAGCAGCTCTGTGTGGATGAAATATTTTCAGAATAGTTTTTAATGTGCACTGCTGCTTTGCCTGGCTTGGACTGCAGTGGGAAATTGTGCACACTGGCTCTTCAGAAACAGCAGTGAAGTTTACAAGATCCCACTGTTTTTTCCCTAAAAGCTGCTTAGTTTTTGTGTAGGGCTGTCAGGGTCTCTGACAAAGCCACTGCACACTGGTGGGGCATGGGTATGGATGTGTGGCTCTGAGGGAAGAGCTGATTGCTGCAGTGGCTGAGTCGGTGTCCTGCCTGCCCTGGGACATTGTTAGCACTGCCACCATCTCCCAGTTATGTCATGCTTCTGTTCTCCCTGCTGTGGGTGAGTGTGGTGTAAGTTGATATCTTGCTTCAGAGTCGGAGATTCATTGGAACCAGATACAACTTGGCATTATCTCCAGAGTTTGTGTATTTTCATTTTTAAATGCAGTTGAATGAAATCTCCCACAATCAAGTCCATTCTTTACTCTCTGGTTCATGTAAAGGTTCTGCTTTCCTGTGCTCTAACCACAAGGTGTGCAATACATTAGGTTAAAAATTATCTTCTTCCTAAGCCTGGATACTCTCTTACAATGCCTGTTCTTATGGGAAGGCTTTAAATGCTTTTCCTGCTATCTATCTCTAGTGCAGTAGCTCTGGCTTCCCAGTTCACATAATCACAGGCTTTTCCTTCACTCTCGTTGTTCATCAAACTTGACTGCCTGCTTAATGCCTTTTTTTTTTTTTCCCCTCCCCTGACATGGTGATTTTTGTCATTGCTTCCTTAACAGCAATTTATTGCCTTTGGCTTCATAATAAATTGGGGAAATTAATAGTGCATGATTGAGTGCATCTACTTTAAAACAAGTTGAACGAGAAATAGGTATTTTTTATCACTGTTAAAATTATCTTTTTTTTTTGTCAGTCCTTTTGTTTTGAGCAAAGGGCAAATACTGCTTTAACAATTTTATCGTATGTGTGCTGTTGTAATTTACATAAATGAATTTTAAATACAGTTATAAGCTGTGGGAAGATGTTATTGTCTCTGCACAATGAATGTGGAGATTTATGCTGTGCATACATCTTGTGCTAGATTAACATTTCTACCCTTGTCTCTGCTGGATAGGGTTGCTGATAGTCTTGAAATCTTTACATAGGTACTTCTCAACCTTATTTAAAATAGCATTAGGATTGTTCTTCTTCCAGTCCATTTATTTCATGTCAGTATCCCTTTTGGATACTTGACTCAATTCTGATGACACTGACAGACATAATGAAACCTCTGTGGTGGGGAAATTAAGGTAGGGAGGCATCCCGTGAAAGGGAGGACTTCTTTTTGCTGAAGATCTGGGTTTGGACAGGATGGCCACCTGCACCCCTGCACTAAAGTGAGTAAGAGAACCTTTGCAAACACCTCTGAAAGGAAATCTAATCAGCTGGAGCAAGCTTCTTCCTGACTTGCCAAAAACAGACCTCTGGTAAATGCTCTTCTGGGGGCAGTTATCATCCCTGTTCTGGGGAAGGAGAATAACAATTGGATTTGAGGCTTGTGATTATTCTGTTGCAGTGGTTGAATTTCTTTCAGCTGTAGTGGTATTTTTAATTCTGGGGACAGTTACCAGCTCTCTTAGATGTCTCTTTATTTCCACAGATTAAAAATGGCCATTTGGGGCAGATCCACCTGAATAATGTGGCTTTTTTTCAAGGCTACCTTTTGAGTCCTGGCTTTCAAGACCCAGATGGTTGTGGTTCCCAGTCAAGTAAGGTCCTGTTGCTGAGGTGTCTGGAGATGGGCAGGGGTGTGAAGGGAAGGTGCCCACCACAGAGGGATAGATTATCATCCCTTAATACACTTAATTTATCATCTCTACAAGCTTCCCTCTGGATTACTTAAGGCAGACTTAGTTGGACAGCTGTTCAGTTTATCTTGGGTTGTGTCAGTGTTGTCTAGAGATGGGGTGGCTCTCCAGCTGCTGGCAGCTCAGGTGTCCCCTGTGGCACTGGGGCTGTGCTGGCTCTGCAGGTGAGGGCATGGAGAGCCAAGTGCTCCCCCATCTCAGCTGGGGAAGGGATCCCCAGTCCCACTCAGATGTCCTCATCCTCCAGCCCGGCTGTGCTTTGCTGCCAAGACGAGTGGCGGGGGTGTTTTTTAACATCCCAGCTCTTGGTTTCCTGCCAGCTGGAGTCTTTTCCCATTGTGACTGAGAGCAATATACTTAACCATAACTGTTTCCTCTTAAAATAAAAATTAAAATGGAAAAAGCCAAAACGTGGGGTCGTCGTGGAGGGCTCCGTGGTGCTGGCTGGCAGCTGGCTCTGGGCCACTCACCTCCCCAGAGCCTTTTGGCTGAGAGCTGAGGGTCTGGGGTGGGTTTGGGTGGGGTGGTGGGAGAGGGGAGCAGAGATCCCAGTGGGTGCTGCCAGGGGAACCAGCAGCTCCTGCTCCTCCATCCCCCTGGGATCTGCAGGCACTGGGTGCTGGTGGGGTGGGGGTGGCTGCTCTGTCCTGGGGCAGGGGGCTGCTGCTGCTGCTGCTTTGGGCCTCCTGAGAAGTTGTGGGTTTTTGGAGGGTGTGTGGCAGGGACATGCAGTGAATGCTGCTCTGTTCTCTGCAACCTGAATTTTCATTGCATGCTCTGGAGGGAAGCACTGCCAGTTCTGCTTAGGGAGGGAGCAGTGTTATGCAAAGCCATGATTTTAATTTTTTCAGCTGATTTAGAAAGATAAGGGATGAGAGAGAGGAAGGCTGTAGTTGAAAAAGGGAGTAAAGAATACAGATAACTTTTTATTTATTATTTTTCTGTTTTTCTGTTTAAAAAGGGGTTGTTACAGGTCTGAGGAATGACCGATTATCTACAAAGTAAAGTTTCTTTTGGAGGGTCTTGGAAATCAGAAAGGTTTGGTCTCCTGGGGTAGTATGCTTTGGGGTGTTTTGGTTTTAATCTTTACAAAACCAATTCTGCATTTAAAAATGTATTTAAGTGTTTCAGTGAGGTTTAGTTTTTTGGTATTATCCAGTTGCCACAGTGAGATTTTTTGTGTGCTTTAAGCTGGCACTCTGCTCTCTCCACTCCTGTTCTCAATGTTGCCTTTCATGTCTGAGGAATGCTGTAGTCTTACTTTCCAGTTTTTGGACTGTTATTAGCTTCTGTGGGAAAGGCATGAATAACACTTATTGTTTGGTAAGGAAAGATGCTGTGTGGTTTTCCCCAGCAATGTGCTCACCTGGAGGTGGTTTCAGACCTCCCTAAGGATTCACCCGAGTCCTTCAGGTAAATGAGTAAATTAATCTTCAGGAGATGTCCTGCTAGGTCAGATTCTGTCCCTGTATCCTGTCTGAGGTCACCTCTGTTTGGGGAAACAGTGAATTGGGGATGTGTGAGCCTGTTCCTTGTAACTGCAGGTACCTGCTAGAGTTTCAGAGGTTGGCGCTCCATGGTGCAGGGTGTCTGCTCCAACTTTTTCTCTAGATAGGGCATTTGCTCATTGAGGACTCTGAAGGAAGGCAGCTTTGACAAGAAGTTGCTAGGCCAGAGTTGCAGCCATTTACATGTAACAGTGTTGATTAAGCTGCTGAGGTGTAAGTGCCCTGGAACACAGATGTTGATACACTGATGGTCCCTGCCTCCCCCTCCCGTAGTCATTGCAAAAGTACAAGAAAAAAAATGTTTGGAGTCATAAGCTTTATGTTAGGAGACAAGGATTGTGCCTGCCTTGCTGCAGAAGGTCCAGTGTGGACTAGAAAATCAGAATTGTGGTTATTGCTGGGATAGATACTGTGGAGAATAGAGTAATTGGAGGAGGGAGATTAAAAGATGGGGGGTGAATCTTGAATTTCCAAAGCAATTTGCAATCATTTAATCCTCCATTGGGAAATATTACTGCACACTCCACAGATGTAGAAAAGGAAGGCAGGGGAGCTGATGGTGGGTGGGTTGCAGTCTGTGCTGGAGCTGTATCTAAATGAATGCCTGGTCTGGAAGCCCAGGTTGTGTTCACTGGACTTCATTGTGATCACTGACCTGATAGGCAAAGCTCTGGTAGGCCTACTGGAAACTACTCAGGTCTTCTGTTTTCTTATCAGCTCTAACTGAATATGACAACAGGAAAAGACTTTTTAAGTTCAAGAATAGTCAAATTGAAACCAAAGACCTGTTCTCTGCTCAGAGAGGGACAGCCTGGAAGTTATTGCCATGGGAGCCTGAGACCAGGCTAAATTCAGACAAGCCATCTTCTCTCCCTCCCCCTCATATGACTTCATAGTCCCTAATTTTATTTGTTAAAGATCCAACATTGATGGTTGACACTGGAATGCATTAATCTACAGTGGAAAATGGGAAGAGTTGCTTGCAGAAATGGATTAGTGGGCATTGTATGGGTGCATAATATGAAACTCTTTTTTCCTTTTGTGAAGCCATTAAGTTCTGGTCGGAGCTGAAGGCAGAAATGTCAGGGGCAGATGATCCAGATGTCTGCCAGATAAAACATGATGGAGCCCTCTCCCCCTCCTCTTGTCTTGTGGGACTGCAGGAGCAAAGCTCTGCCTTCCCAGCACCTCAGGCTTCAGCTCTTTTTCTTCTCTTTTTCTGTGTTCCTTTTCATGCTTTCATAGGGTCAGAAAACACCGAGATTCTTTCTGCAGGGGAAGCAGTGTAAAAGTGGTCAGGAAGGGATTGGCAGTGCACTGGGTAGGAAAGTGGAAGTTTGGAAGGAAGTTTTCCCCCATGTACTCACAGGGCAGTCAGGGGCTGCTCTTGGGGGCTTGGCACTGCAGAGGAATGAGAGGTGGTCTCCTTCTCCAAAGAGCTGTTGTTTTACTGACAGGATGGGGGTAGCTTGGGCATTCTCAGTTTGACCTTACTTTGCTGGCTGCTCAATAGCTGGGGGAATGGCTGAGCCAGCCTTAAGTGGATGCAGAAATTTTGTTTTGCAGACTATTTTGTCTTTGGTGTCTTTGAAGGTTCCAGCTGGTGTTTCTGGCCAGCCTCACCCATCCCTTGGGAAAAACATTAGGTCATTCAGACTCCATTTGTAAGGGCACTGAGCAGGGTAGAAGGCCGGGGCTATTTTAAGCTTCCACTGACCAAAGCAGGACAAGACAATAAAAATTACTCGTGTTCAGCTGCATGTTACCTTCAGTTGTCTAGATGCAGGATTTGGTATCATCTGGATGCAAGTTATCGTGCAAAAGGAAAAAAAGTGGACACGGGAGTATCTTTGTGCAATTCTGGATTATTTTTTTTTTGTAGGCATTTAAAAATCCTTGGGCAAAGCAGCTGTGTGAGGTCATACCCTGCAGTGACACACTGGGGTTGTGCTGAAACTTCCTGACAGTGAAGGAACCATGTGGCGAGCTCTCCATCTTACACCAAAGAGTGGCTATAGGGTTTTGTTTGTTTGTTTTGGGGGTTTTCCTTAGGTCACCTGCTGATGTATCAAGTTTAGCAGAATCTTGTTGATCCAGGAGTGAAAGTTTAGTATAAAGAAGGGAATGTTTGCAATTAGCTACTTACATGATAAACATATATATCATAGTGACTGATCTATCTATCATAATACCATTTCCATCACTTTGATATATTTGGGTGATACTGAGAGGAGAGGAAGCTTGCTTTCCCTGAAAAATAAATCTGTAATGCATGTTAATGTTGTTTTCTGTCCTTGCAGTCTCCTCCCTGACAGAGTTTGAAGTCTGTGGGGCAAAGTAGCTGTGCTGCCATCACTGTCATTCCTTCGCATCTTGAAGCGTTGCTAGCAGCTGCCATCCCACAGATAAAAACTTGTCTCCTGAGCCAGCAGGACTGCTGTTGGAAAATATGATGTGTTCCCTTTTTCAGGCGCTGAGAATTCCTCTTCCCTTGGGGGTGAAGTCCAAGGACCCTTTGGGGACCCTGTGAGGTGGTGGCTGTGGTTACAGGGCCCTTCTGCTTGCATTTGTGTGGTGCTCTGGGCACGGCTTAATATTTTGTATGTAAGAGTCATGTCTTGGGAAGAGTAGGGGCAAGTGCTTACTAAAGAGCAAAGCCAGGAAAAAGAGCAGCTACCTGGATCAAGAGGGGAATGGTAGTAAAGGTGTTGCAACATAAGGGTCATCTCTTCTTAACAAAATTTGGAATTTACACCTAAAGGACTCTTGTGAGCTTCTTGTAATGAAATGTGAGCAGCAACCTCAGTGCTTTCTTTAGCACTCATTTCTGTTGAAATGAGTAGTTTGATGGCAGGGCCAGGGAGCACTTGTTTTAAATGCAGAGTCTCCTGTCTCTCATTCCTTCCCATCTTCAGTCACCTGAATAGTGTGTGGTTGTACCCTTCTTGCTGCAGCTTTGCACAGCACCGGAGATGGTGTGAGGGAGATGGTGCCTTGGCAGAACCTGGCTCATTGCAGGAGTGTCCTAACCACATCCAAGAAACTTGGATGATGTTTCTCTCCTGTTGACTTTTACAAATAATGTGTCCATAAGCAGCAGTCTCCTCCTCTTCCATAGGTAAGCCCTTGAGCATTGGTTTTGCTGTGGAGCAAAGTGCCTCCAGTGTAGCAGGAGGGTGGCAGGAAGGACTGATTAATACTTTTTTTTTTTAAACATTGCTAGTTTCAGAGATTAGATATTGCACAAGACTGATTTGAGGTAATTTTAACCTTCTACCTCTGGGCTAAGACAGCTGCCTCTCATTTTTCAGGGTTTGTTACATATGTATTTGAAGCCATATGTAGCATAGTAAAAGCTTGTAGCTTGCTTATGGTAGCAGTTAAAAAAGGGAGGGAGCAATGTATGTGCCACAGGCTGTTTGTCAGCTAATACTGTGCCAGCTTCTGATCAGAATTCAAAGGAGGTTTACACCATTCTCCTTCCATCTTATTTTACCACATTAGTGGTTAACCTCAGCAGGACACTCCTGTATTACTATTATTTTCTTTCAGGAAAATTGCCTAAAGAAAATTAAGTTCAAGTTGCATCAGGCTTGGCTTTTTTTTTATTATTTTTTTTTTCTCAAGCCTATAAGGGGAATTCCTTTTGAAGGGGACACTTGTGAAGAAGGAGAGGCATCAGCCGTATTTAAAAGAGATGTAAATAAAATCTGTCTGTCCCCTCAGACAACTGTGTGGTGGTGAAGGAGGCTGATACTTGCCCTCTTTTGCACGTCTCCTGATAACATTAACCAGAGGGAAAAAGTGAAGAACATTACATATCCAGCTGTTGTGTCTGAGTGTCCCCAGCCAAATCTGGGGTGCTGCACAGGGGTGCAGGGATGTACTATTGATCCCTATTTCCATGACTCTTAAGCTGGTGCTCTTTCCAGTGGTCAGGTTTCTGTGTCCAGAATTGGGTTTGGTGATAGGAAATGCTTCCTAGAAAAGTGATTTGTTCTGTGTTTCTCATCCCCCTAAAGGAACATTGTCAAGAATTTCAGGGAAAGGTTAAACACTTAGTCTTGCTCTCCTAATCTGAATTGTTCTGCAAAAGGTTAATTTTGAGGAGTGTACTCCTGAACTGAATTTGCTGTTCCCCACTGGAAGTAATTTCTCAAAGTGTATCTCTAACATACAGACAGGATGGTGAGGGGGAGTCACTTTAACCTCTGCCAAGAGGAAAACAACAGTTGGGAGAGGCACAATGTAATGATAAATATTTTATTGACATGTTCCAAACATATTGGATGTAAACTTACACACTGAAATTTGTTAAATTGCCCTGTGAATCTTCACATTCCTGTAAATCCTGGGTTGTTAATTGTCTGTGAAGTAGCAAAAGCTTGGTGGAACAGTTTCTGGGAGGTCTCACTTTGAGCAACAAGCCTTTGATAAAGACTGCTGACAGAATTGTTCCTCTGTGGTTCTAGAATCCGACTGTTTGTCCAAAAACAAAGAGTAGGAAACATTTGATCAAGTTTGCATGTTGCTGTGAATGTTGTATCTAAATGGAATTTTACAGAGCTGCATCCTTTTGGTTGCAGTCAGCATCCTCCTGGTGTGAAGGTTCTCCATGAGATGTGCAAGAGAAGTTTTTACTCTTGCAATGTTCTGAAAGTGTTTTCTGATGCCTGCCCTTAGATGTTAGCTTTCTAATTGGTGATCATTAAAAAGAAAAAATAAATCCAGTTCTAGATATACACTTTGGGTCCAAAAGGTTATACAGCATTTGTTCCACTGGAGTTCCACTAAAATTCTTTTGCTGGAGTATTTTGTGGCTTTTGTGATTTTTAGTCTGTCTAATTAGATTTCTGGGGCTCAGAGGACTTGGCTAACTCTGCCAGTTGGGCTTTGTCAGAGCTAAGTCTTTGATGCCAGAGGCAATAATGATGTCTGTATTTCAGTAGTTAACTGCAGGGGTTTGCAAGAACAAGTGATTCAGAAGCTGTGGCTTTCCATCTCAAGGTGGCCTGGTTGTAGCTATTGCTCTCCTAAGTTCATTGTAGCATCAGGGTGGTGCTCTGAGTGTTTGTACATCATGGACTTTCCAGGACTCAAAATCTTCCACGCGCATCCAAGGTTAAGAAAACAGCTTTTAAAAAATAAACAAAACGGGCTTATCTACTGTCCTTTCTGGAGCCTCAAAATAACTGAGGCATTGCTAAATCTTTCTGAGAGATACCTCTTTAAAAATGCAGAGTTTTGGGCGTGTGAATAAATTCCTGGCAGCAAGGAGGAGCCTTGGCTGTGGTGCAGGAGATGGCCCAATCTGTGGTGCTGTGCACACACATCTCTGGGGCTGGGGCAGGTTAATCCTCTGCAGCCACACCTTCTGAATGCCAGAGCCACAAACTTCTGTCTCTTCACCTCAAGAGAGCATGGTGTGCAGGATTAAGACTTTAGTAAGGCTTTGAAGAGGGTGCTTACAGGCTGCAGCAGCTGTTCTGGTGAAAATTTAGATTTGTTAAATGTAAATTTGTTGATGTTTACTGAACTGTCACAGGAGGTAGGGAGGAAATCTGTATAAATGTCTCTTACCCTTTACTGGCTACCATGTTGTGCATTGCAGGAACCCAGTGATAGCCCATTTGTTCATGTTGTCTGTAGTTTTACTCGGGAGCTTTTTTGTGGAGATGTTCTGGAGCCTCCCCCTCTCCTGCACACCCTGAGGTGACAGAGGTGACAGCAGCACTCACAGGTGGGACAGTCCTTGCAGGCAGGTAGAGGTGTGCTGCTCTTGTACTGCCTCAAGTGGAGTTCTGGGTGTGTGAATGTCTGACAGGAGTGGGAGAGCAGACAGCATTAGTTTGGAGGCAGCTCTTTAGCCAGCTCCTGCCACCACAGAAATCCTGTCCAGAGCCCTCTGCTGCCATCTCTTTACCTGCTGCCTTTTAGTTCATTTTTTCCCCCATTATCAGTAGGTTGGCTGCTGGATTAGATGTCAGTGATTACAGTTTGTAGCTCTGCCATTTGGAAGGAGTACCTTCTGGGTAATCACAGAAGAACAGAACTGTTAACTTGCCAACAGCCATAGGAAATGTTGCTGGAAGGAATGGGGAAGCATGAGGCATCTGTCATTATTTTACCTACAGCCTGGATTAGAAGCACTGCGCATCAAACGGTGTCTGTCTCCTCTGTACCTGCCTGGGGTCTTGTGTAGTCCTGTTGAGGACATGAGTTCAGATGCTAACACCTGGGAATGTAGCTCACAGCTGGATCTGTAGCTCACCAAAGAAAATGATTTTAAAAATGTTGTTGAGGAGGATAAAGGGAAAGATGAAAAGGAGCCAACCTTTTGTCCTCTCTTAATAAGCAAAACACTCTTCTCAAATGTTAGTTATGGAAATGTCTCTTTTACAGGAAGACATGTGGTCCTCCCAGCACTGAGTGTCTAATCTTCACTTGACCTGAGCAAGGGAAGCCTATACACACAGACTTTTCTCTTTTTTCTCTCCTCCTGTGTCTGTTTTTATCTTGCCTGAGCTCACCTGGCTGAAGCCTGCCTAGTGGTGTGTGCAAAGGTGCCAGTGCAGATGTGATAGGACTTGAAGAGGGCTGCAAGATTAGCTGAGCAATGCTTTTTTTCTATTTTGTCATTTTAATCTTGGTTAAACCTCTTAGTCAGAAGGTGATTTCCATTTCATCTTGAGTCAGGTCGGCCTTCTTTGGCTCGGTTCAAGCTATGGCTTGCCTCCTTAAACTTCTGATGTAACCCCTATTACTGCATTGCCCTGATGGCTCTGAGGAGCCATACCTACTCCTGAGTATGTAAATATTTTCTATTCTCTGCCCTCATTTGTCAGACATTTGGGTCTGGTATGAGCACGAATGGAAAAGTTTATTCTTGTTTCAAGGAGAAGGCAACAAATGTTTATCTGAATGATCAAAGCAGAATTTATGGGGAAATACAATGGAAACTATTCCTGGTTTTTTTTTATAAGCTGATATACAGGAGGAAGCCGAGAGGAACAGAAATGAGTGTATTCAGTTCACTTTTTCTTCTGAAGTCAGACTTCTCCTGGGCCTTTCCTGGTCCTGAATGGCAGTGAGATTCCACAAAGCAAATACTTTTTCTTTGCATGTGTCAAATATTTACTGTGGATTCATGATGCACAACAGGGGGTTGTGGAAAGCAGTGGCCCCACTTCTTGTGATGTGCTACTTCAGCTGAGCCACAGAAAGTGACATTTTTATTCTAGATTATTTTATTGTCTGGTATTACTACTTTTCACTGTCCTTCTCAGCTGGCATGGCTGTGTATCCTGACGGGGTAGGATGAGTGCAGTGAAATGGTTGCTCCAATCATTCCAGGTGAATGAATGCAAACTTGGATTCTTGGGCTTTTATTTTGTTTCTTCCTGGGGTGTGAGGCGAGATGCCTAGCTCACTTGATCAGGCTGTACTCATTAGAGCCTGGTTGCTTATCTCCTCAAGTTAACTCTAAGGAGGTGTGACAGGAGGTGTGACAGCCTGAGGAGCAAAGCACCAGGTAGGAGGCATGGGCTGAGGGTTGGCAGAGGTGAGACCTGCCCTGTGTGCACCCTCTGGTTCTGCCCAGCACCTGCAGTGCAGCAGAGGTTCCTCTGCCCTCAGCATGCTCTCTGCAGTGCTGGGCTGTACAGCATCCGTTTCAGCCCACGGAGCCAAAGGTTCTGTTGCAGCCTTTCCAAACCCATGATTGTACCATCTCCTTTCCTCCCACACTCCACATTTTGAACAGCAGTGTCCAATTATGGGCAGGAGATGCTGCAAGAGCTCCACAGAAGGGTCATTATTTTGCCAGCCAGGTGACAGTTTGTTACCCTGCCAGCTGTCTGGAGTGCAGTGAGCCACTTCACCTACAGCTGACATGGCTGAGACACTTCTCACTGAGGCAAATGGGCAGTGCTGTCCTTAGTCCCCGGGTCTCAGAAAAAGCAGTTTCCAACTGTTGCATCTGTGGCGAGGCTGCTTGGCCTCAGGGACTTTGCAGCAGTTGTCTGCTCTGTCTCTGTCCCCTTGAGAAGGTGACGTGAGGGGTCCTGCCTGAGGAGTGCTCTTAGAAACAGGAATCTTCCAAAGGCCCTGGGAGACAGGAAGGTGCTGCTCCTGGTCCTCAGGTAAACTGAGGCACTGTGACTTGTGCAGCACTGCCAGTGCCCACCCAGGGATGGCCTCCTGGACTAAAAATGGGCTTTGTGTTTATGTTAATGTGTATTTATAATACCTCACTCTAAGAGGATTCTCCAGACTGCTTGCTGTGGATTTATACTGCAAGTCATGAATCCGAACTGGGTGACTCCTCTTTGGGGATGCCAAGTGTAGGTTCAGGTTTTTAATTATGTTTGGTTTGTTTTGGGCTGTGTTGTTTTTTTTTTTTTTGGTTTGGTTTTGTTTTTCGTTTGTTTGTTTTTTGAATGATGCACCTTGGTAACTGATGCTGGAATTTCCTTGCCAGTAGCCAAGTGCTAAGCAACCATCCATTGCTGTAGGGGGAAGCAGCAGCATCTCTGCTGTGTGCCTCTGCTTGCTTTTCTGCAGGGTTGGATTATGCATATAGCATTAAAGTCATGTTGTACATAACTTCATGTTAAGCATTTAACAACTCTGGTTGCCAGAGGTTGCTTTTTTAAAGGAATTCTCTGCTCTCTTCTTGCAGGAGGAATGAGATGAATTTAAAATGCTGTTCTTCCATTTTAAACATGGGCTTAGGCAAGGCTGGGTAAGACTTTGTCTTGTCTGCTCTCAAGCCAGGTCTCTCATGTCAGCATTTTGAAGGTGTGCTCCCCTCCTTGTGCTCTCTGCAGCCTGGGGAGCAGAGCTCCTGCCCAGTGAAACCAGTGAGAGAGCACTGGGAGTTGGGAAAGCCAACAAAGCTCACTGCCTGACTTTTATTAGTGGCCTGCCCTCTCCAGCCTCCTGAGGAGTTGTTTGTTAACAAAGGTGCTGAGCTTGGGGAGTGCACTATAATCCTTACAAGTCATTTAAAGCAGTCTAGGCAGTTAAAAATTAATTTTGCATGCAATGACCTCTTTATTTTTAACTGCTTTGCCTCCTGCATCTTTAGAAATAACAAACAAATGCTCCAAATGTACCAGCCCCCTTGGAAGACAATGATTTCATTGTGGCTGTGAACATGACATACATTACATAAATATTGGTGCTTACATGCCTGCTGATTCTTTGTCCTTGGATGCTGAGTCTTCCAGCCCTGCTGGTCATGTTTCGTAAGTGCTTGGGAGGAAACAGTCAACAATTTCAGAAACTGATGTTACTGATTGGTCAGGACTGCTTTTCTAGCTTGTCTGCTTAGCAAGGTGGATATTTCCTTATTAACATGAGGTGAGCAGTTTATCTGTTACTCCAGTTTAGCAAACTGCAGCTCTTGTTGCACTTTTATGCAGTTGTCTGGAGCTTTTAAATGTCTTTATGTTGGTGATGGCAGGACTCAGAAAAGCAATGCAAAGGCAGTTCAAGCCTTGTGTTGTCTCTGGAAGAGAAATAACATAGCCTTATCCTTTTGAAGGAGAGGGAGGTGGAGGAATGATGCACAGAGAAGTTGTCCTTGTAACACACTTGTGAGCTGTGTTGCATTTTGCCCTTTCCTCCCCCGTGGCTTCTGTCCCTGGCCAGCAGCACACTCCAGTGGGACTCCTCCTGGTGCTGCTCCTTTAGCTGAGTGCTGGGCTGTTGTGCTAAGGAATTGCAAGTCCCAGTTTTCAAACCCACTGATGCCTGCTGCTGGAGGTAGTTTTCATTTCCTGAAGACTGCATCTAGCTCCAGTGGAGCTAAGAGTTGTGCTCTGCTTCTTCCTGTAGCTAGGCCACACTTCCTTGCAGGGAATGAAATCTAAATCTCTACGTGATCTAACAGCTGTTTCCTGAAATATGAACAGAATCAAAGAATGAAGAATGTTGTTCATAGCAGCTTGAGGAGCTGAAATATTGACTGAAGTAGCTGAGAGAAGAGAAAGTAGGGGCTTTATGGGGTGTTTCTAGATTGTTTAATGTGTTAAATTAATCTTTGCTGGCAAAGCCTTTTAAATCAAGTCACAGCAATTGTATATATGTGCTCCTGTAATTCCGAGGTTGCTATCCAGATAGGGACACCACAGAGGGTATTTTTTTGTGTGCAGTATTTCACTCCTGGATCAAAGATATTTTATAAAACTGAGATGCATGTATAAAAGAGAGCTGAAGTGTAACCTGCATGCAGAAACGTGGGGGTGGGAGGAGAGCCTGGTACACTTGTTTAACCTTTGAATGCCTCTTGGCTCTGTGGCCCTTGGATACTGCCACTTCATGGAAAAAGTTCTAAATATAGTTACTAGTTTGTTGGTGAATAATAACTTTAGGGGGGTGATGCTGGAGTTTCCAGCTCCTTGCAGGGTGTAAGCAGTGCAGGAGCTGCATACTGTAACTGAGACCCTTAGCATTCAGTCCAACAATACTGCTGAGCACTAACACAATTTACTCGTTGATTTATTTGTAGAATATTCTGCTGAAAATCTGTTTGTGAAAGCTTCCGAAGATGAAACCTGAGGCTTATGTTTGCCCTTGCCTTTTCACTGCCATTTTGCCTGGTCTGCATCAGCTCCCAGGCATGGGATCTTGCTGTCTATATGTCTGCTTGTAGAGCTGAAGATACTTTGAATGTGAACAGAATGGGCAAGAAATCTTTTTGAGAAGGGAAGGAGCAAGATTGTCCTTCCCTAGAGGAGGGAGAAATGAAATCTAGGGAAGAAATTTGTTCAAAGTCACCCAGGAGGTCTGTGATGAAGCAGGTCTGAAAGTCCTGTTTTGCAGAACTCAGTCCTTTAACCAAGATGTCATCCTTTACTGGAAGTTAAAACCCTTCTTGGTTTGAACCACCCAGTGAGTGAATCTGCTTCCTTTGTTGCTCTGTTCTTCAAGAGCTTTTACCTACAAGTCCCTGCCATCTTGAACAATTTCTCTGTATAATGCTTGCTTCATTGCTGTTTCATTTCACTAGCTTTCCCTTGAAAATCAGATGCTTCCCTAGCTTTTCTTTTTTACTTTCTTCTGCAGCTTTTCCCTGTTGCTCATGAAGCTGTGCAGCTGTCTGTTATTTACCAGAATGGTCATAGGAAAGGAGACAAAATGAATGTGCACTGTAATTCTGATCTTAAGATAGCAAACTTCTGTGTGGAGTTGTGACTTAACTTCTATGGCTTTGTAAAAGCTTTTCCTTTTTTTTTAATTTAGTGTGTTTTTGAGTCTTAATGATCTGTGTGTAGGTAAATATATTTATAATGCAGTTACTAAGCAATCTATATAATTATGTACGTTAAATTAAGTGTGAAGTTGTATTGAAAATGTCAATTATTTTCCTTTCCATGAGGTGGGCAGCAAGCAGTGTGCTGAGCTGGAGTGCTGCAGGCTGGCACAGAGCCTCCTGTGTGCCCTGGCCTGGACTCAGGGGGTTCCTGTGCTGCTGAAAACTGGTGCAAAGCACCAGGCCTGTGCCCTCCAGGCAGACAGGAGTGCTGGTGCCTGGGGTGAACCTCAGAGGAAGAGGAGATGATGGCAAAGCTTCCTTTTTCAGTTATTTGGTAATGGGGCTCTTGCTGGAGTTTGGGAGCAGCCATGCTGGCTCTTCTGCATCGAATGGGGTGTTGAGAATGTGTGCTGGGAAGCTCTCTGGCTTTTGCCTCTGCTTTCTTTTGCTTTTTTATTTTTTATGGCAGGTTACTGGCTTTGGTGTGTCTAGGATTTCTGAGGTGGGGAGGGCTGTGGATTTCCTCTCCAGCAGACAGAGGCTGGAGGGGTGTCAGTCACTCAGGAGGGAAGGCTCAGTGCTGGCTTGATGGGATTTTCCGGATGTTTTTGGTGGTGTGTGGGCTTGTTTGTTTGGTTGTTGTTGTTCACTTCGAATGCTCATTTTGAGGCCCAGTTGCCATTGTTTCTCTCTGTGTTCTGGATTTGTGTCAAGGATCTTGCTGGTGACTCTGCAAAGCCATTTCTGGGAGGGGAGCAGTGGGGGCTGCAGCCTTGCCCAGGGGCACTTGGCCACCCTCCTCCTTTGTGCACCAGGGTGTACATGTGCACTGCATCTCCAAGGGTTGACGTGTCAGTGTGTCCCTGGGGCATGGGCTCAGTGCTCTGCCCCTCTGGCACTGCTGTTAAACCTGTGTTTGCTTGGGGGGCCCCCAGAGCTGGTTTGCAGGTCTTTGGCCCAACAGTGGATCCATCTTTAGATGCCTCTAGGAATGTCCTTGTGTCTTGCAGAACATCTTAATAGTGCCTGTTCACATATCTCCTGGAACAATCATTAAATCATTTTCTCCCCCCCCTCGTTTTTTTTTTTTTTGTTTGTTTTTTTTTGTTTTTTTTTTTTAATTTTTATTTTAATGTATCATGGCCAAAGCAAAAAGGATAAGGAATAAGAGCAAGCTCAGGCTGGTATAATGTACTAAGCCATGACTAACAGCAATTAATGCAATGGAATGAACACTTTATAGTGCCCTGCAGTTATCCTTAGTTCTCAGTGGTAAACTGAAATCAGCCTGGTATCTATGTACTCACCAGACTAACTGCCATCTTTATTACATTACATGGCTTATTGCTCAGTTTTTCTTCCATTTTCAGGCTTCTCTCAGGCTACTCTCCTTCTGCTTTCATAGTGACCCCCAAAGAAGAATATTCTAGTTCAGTGCAGTTGAGTTCTGATGCTCCTGCCTGGTCTGTGCACCTCAATGTTTGACCCGTGCCAGCTGCTGCCAGGAGTCTGGGAAAGGGAAGAGGTGTAGTTTGGGTGGAATTCACTGGCTCAGAAGTGTCTGCTTGCTTTAAGCTCAGGATTTAAGCTACTGACTGTGGAGCTGCTCATGCACTTGGTCAGGTTCTTCATCTCTGTGCCCTGTCAGACAGATAAGGCAGCACTGTCATATCACTAGGTATGTGTTTGGGTTTGGAATGGCATAATAATTTTTCATTAAGAAACTGTTTGTCTTGGTACTTGTAAGAAGTAAAAGGAAGTTTGGGGTAGAAACGTGGGAAGATGAGCACCCTGGGGAGGTTGTTTTGGTTGTAGAAACCATGAAATGGTGCAGAGCAGGGGGTTGGTGCTTCCCCAGGCAAGGTCACCACATCTTGTCCCTCACTTGTTTGTGTGGGAAGCAGGAGGTGGGAGAAAGCCTCAGCTTGAGCAGAATGTGTATAATAGTGGGGTAAGAAGAACATCTGTCTGCAAACCATAAGAAATATACTCTTCAGGCAAGAGAACGTGTCATGTAGGAAAACACACTTAATGTTTTTTGTGCTTGGAAGCAATAGTCAACACATGCTGCAATACTGGTGTGATACAGTAGCAGTGTGACACTCCAGATTTATTGCTTTTGGTTTCTTTTTAAAGCAATCTGGAGTCAAAGTAATGCTGTTTTTCTCTAGAGCTACAGAAGGGAAAAAAATTCAAAATTACATAAATCAAAAATATATTAAAGGCCAACAAAACAGATGAAAACTCTTTTTGAAGATTGTCTATAACTCTTGGCAGAAGAAACTAATGTGCTGTGGTTGTTGGCTGAATTTATAAATGTGAAATACTCTAGGGTCCATCTTGAAATGAGCTATTTTTATATATTTAATCTATCTACATACAAACCAGCAGAGCTGATGGGTGTGTGTATAATGTATGTACTAGCCTGTTTGTAGTTTATGTTAAGTATATAAAATACATTCTGTAAACTCAGTAAACTTTATATAGAATATTCAATTACAAAATAATTTTTGTAATGCAAACGCTCACTGAGATGTCTTGCTCCTAGCCAAGAAATTCTGTATCCTCTCATTGACTGCAGGGCTGCCACATTTTTTGTGTAGACTCCTTTCTGAGACATGGCCATACATCAGTAGATACTTTATTACAAATATGTTACTGCATGTATGTGTGTTACTTTTTTGTTGTTGTTGTTAATTAATTGCACAATCTAATATTTGGAAAGGTGCACTGGGGACTTGTGGGGCAAGCAGGAGGTTCTGAGCTTGCCTTCTGCCCGGAGCAGCTGGACAGGAGCAGTCAGGCCAAGTGGATCAGAATGAGCTGGCTACGAGTGTGTTTGCTCTTCAGTAAACTTTTTCATGGCATGTTTCTTCCCCTTTTAATGCATTTTTAAACTTAGTTGTGTGGTTGTGTCCTGTGTGACCAAGTCACACCACAGAGGAGGTAGTGTGGGATAATCAGTTAAAGCCACTGCTTCCTCTGATGCTCTGGGCTTCTGCCTCTGATTTCTGGGCTGTTCCTGACACTTGAAGCAGGGGCAGTCACCCTCTGGACTGTTCCTGCTTGGTTACTTTTGATCTGGGGAGGTGGTATTGATTCACAAGTTTCTATAACCTTCCTTCTCAGAATCTGGTAGGGTCACTGCCCCATAATCCACACCAAGTGGGAACTCCCTTCCCTCCGTCTCTCTAAATGAACACTCAGGTTTTGCAAGGGAGGAGATTGTGAATCCTGCTCACTGCAGTGACACTTGGCTGGCACAGTTTGCACTCCCAGACTCAGCTGCATGCTCAGGTCAGCCTGCAGAGATCTACAAATTTCCATTTTTAAAAATACATCTTTCTCTATGGAAATGCTGCGTGTCTGTGTACATAGCAGTTCCTAAATTGTTACTGACGCTGCCTAAAGTGTTTCCCAAGAGAGGGCAACACTTTAAAACTATCAATTAGAAACGACTAGAGCAGCGACAAAAGATGTGAAAACAGTTATGGGTTTGGTTTCCAAAATAAATCTGCAGGCTGACCCCCTGGGCATGGCTGTTGGGTTTGGAAGTGACAGCTCTGGAGAAGCCGAATCCTTCTTCCATCTGCTGCCAGCACAGCGTTGGAGGTGTCAGTGGGTCAGCAAGGAACAGGCTCCAGAACAGCAGAGATTTCTCTTCAAAGCTGGAAGGCAGACCAGAGCAGTCAGGAGAGGCTCTGGTTGAGCCTTGGCTCTGCCCCAGTGGCCCTGGGCTCTGCCTCTCCCCAGACATTTTCTGCTCTGACTCTTCCCTAGGTGTAGCAAGGTGGTAATGCTGTTTGCAGGAGGGATGTGACAGCTAAAAGCTACATGTAAACAGCTTTGTTGGCTACTTTTACTTTCCTTGCTTATATTGTACACCTTAAATGTGCTATTTTTTTGGCATAATGGCAAAATCGCTGCTTATGGGAACTGCCGTAGATAATACAAAAAGCTCTTTGAAAAGAGCTTTATCAGAGTACAAAGTACTTGGAATTGAAAGCCCCTAGAGGGTTGCTTTATTTTCCCCCTTCATTCAAACTTGTAGTGGTGCAGGATCGAGATACACCATGCCCTATTTTCAGCTGATTTGCATGTTAGAGGGAACGGAGTAATTGGTGTTTAACCAGAACAAAAGAGGATCTGTTTGCTAAAAGAAAAAGAATTCTTGAAGTAGACCCTAATACATATACTGCCTTTGTCTCTTCTCTCATTAAGAATTGAATAGGATGGCCTGGTAATTAGAATGTGGAAGGCATTGCTTTGGTGTTGATGCTTTTTGAGCTAATTGGTTTGAAAATTATATTTGATGTAGCTCTAAGGGATGTTGGCACAACACCTTGGGACATGGACATCCTGTACTCCTCTGTAACTGCAGAAATAGGCACTTGGAGGCAGGGATTTATCTTTTGGGTTTTGTTATTTATTGAAGCCATGTTTACCTCCCCAGTTGAATACTCAGGATGCATTGCACATGTAAACAATCCTCTCGCTGGTATGAAAACCTTGAAACGACCTTGGGAAGAGATTAGCTTCTCTTTTCCCAAGTACTGAGCTCAGACCTTAGTAAAGCAGAGATTTGAGCTGAACTGGGCTTGGATTTCTGCCTTTCTGCATTCTTGGAAAGGTTTTGTTGTTGGTTGGTTGGGTGGTTTTGTTTTGGTTTGACAAAAAGATGAAAACAAATGTAGTTGAGCAGGATGTCAGCACTGGTTCTCTGCAGAGCCCTCTACCATCATCTTACTGAAGTATTACCTGGGCTGGAGTTGATATTTTAGGAAGATGAAGTATATGTATAAAAAAAAGGTTTCAGTGATGAAAAGACTGAAAAATTACTTTAAGTTCTGGGGAGTATGTATTTAACGTTGTAGTTGTTATTGAACTAGATTCAGTCTTGCCATGAACCAAAATTTGTTTTTCTCTACTTTTCAGGTGTCTTTTTCCCTTCTCTTGCTGTGTAGACACGTGCCTTTTCTCAGGGGTTTTGTTTTGCTGCTTACAGGTGTGTCTCAAGTCAGCACTGAAACTGTTTAAGATTTGTTGGTGTGCTTATTGTACTCCAGCTTCAATGCACTTTAGTGTTTTCAGACGTTATCTTTAGATACTGTAGGTGTTTAGATTTCCTGGATATCTTCTCTGTTGACATCAGGTGAATGACACTGACCTGTGATGCAACACTGACAGTGCTGGGTTAGGAGCTTGGGGAGAGAGGGTATGAAGAGAAACTTGAAAGTCTGGACACAAATTATAGGCCACAATGCCGATGGTATCTAAAATAAACTTTTTTTTTTTTTTCTCTCTTAGGAGTTGTTATTTAACAGCTGGCCTAAAACACAAAAGGTTTAAAAGGGTTAAATAGATTGGAAAAAAAAAAAAAAAACTCAACAAAAAGCCAAACCCGCAGTGTATTTCCGCTCAGAGTTAAAACAAGATGTTGTGGATTGACTCAAAATGAAAATTTTCATTTTTTTTTTTCCTTTCAAGTTTTGCCAACAAACTGAAAACATGTTTGTTTAATCAGAGGCAAATTTATCCTCCTGTTTCTTTGGTTCTGTTTTGTTTTCAGTTTAGCCAGCAAATTGAAAAATGAAGATATTTTGCCAACACTACTTCCAGTTAGGATTGCTCCAAGGAAGCCATGTGAAGCTCCCCTTTCTACACTTTATCTAGGAACCATCAGAATTTGTTCGCTGATTAATACATTGGAAATTATACATTAACCATATGGAACTACTTCAGTTTAAGTAACCTGGATGTTCTGATGATAGCTAATCCCCTTAAAATGTGCTTTTAATGACCAGTTTGTTTTCACCTGAGGTCATTAGTGCTCTAAAAATGGCTGTTAACTGCACCAAAGACATTTTTTTGCCCAAAGAGGGATACTGCTGTTCACCATATTTAATGCTCTAGTACATTTTATTCTGCCTTACCTCCTGGATCTGCTGACGTTTTTAATGGCTGTGGTGGGAGAAAAACATTTTTGTTTTTTCAGTCTGCTGATGAGGGATCTTTCAGCCAGGTAGAGTGAGGGATGTGGGGTCTGGGGGATGCTGGAGCCGTGGTGTGTGCATGTGGTGGCTCCAGGCTTGGTGTGTGCCCACCACCCCACTTTAAAACTTCAGGCAGTGGGCTGTGGTAATTCTGCCTCCTTCTGCTTCATTTTTGTTCTAATTTATTGCTCTATATTCCTGCTTCTGTCACCTATATGCAAATGCACTGGCAGCTTGCTTTATGGATAACACTTAAAAAATAATGGTGCAGTAACGAATGGTGAATTGCAGTGGAGATCTTGCTGAAGTGCTTCAATATCTGCGTTAATTTCAAATTAATTAATTGCAGTTAATACTATTGTATTTAAAACCTGTCAGAAGCCATAGCGGTGATTAGGGTGCAAGTATAAAATGTTTTATTTCAAAGCAGCATCAGTGTGTTTTAAAACAGCAATATGTGGTATAAAAGCCTGTCTGACCTCCTGGCCAGCAGCAGCTTCTGTGCTAAGCCAGGCTAGAGCAGATGAATCACAAGTATCTGATTGACAAAAAGAGGGGCCATAATCCCATTCAGTTTTTCATTTTGATTAGGAGCAAACGGGTTCTTTACCCTGGTGCTGTGGCAAGGGGAAGGAGAGCTTTGGCTTCTGGGGATGGCTGCTGCTAAACCCCATCTGTCACCAGTGGGTGTTTGCAGCACAGGGCAGAGGGGAAGCAGAGTGCATGGAGCAGTGGTTTCCCAGTTCCAGCCCTTGGGAACCAAGTGGGGCTGTGGCAGATATCTTAATTGTTCAGTAATTAATCATCTGAAGCAAACACATCCCTGTGCTTTTTGCTTCAGTCCTTGTTGGTGATGCCATCCCCCCTCCTCCAGCATCTTCTGTGCTGGCCCTGGCCACAGTTCCAGCCCTTGCTCCAGCTCCAGCTGAGGTTTCCCCCTGGGCATGCACTGGAGGGGGGGAGCAGGGTCCTTGATGTTGGGCAGTTCAGGCTAAAAGCTGGAAAGTCCTTTCTGTTATGGTGGGGCAAGTGTGAATAGAACTTTATTGAGTGCTTCCTCCAGGCTGGACCCAAGGATTCAGGAGCACTTGGGCAGAAGCCCTCAGCTCTGCTGCAGCGTGGGGGCTGCCCTGGGGGTCCCAGCCCCCGGCTCACCCCTGCCTCTCCACACCTGCCCTGTGAAGCAGGAGTGTGCCTTCTTTCAGTTTAACCACTTGTATTTCTATTTTAGTCCTTAGTGCCTGGCTTTTGAAGAGCACTACACCTGCAGTTTGTCTCCTGATAGTGGAAAGCCCAGGATATAATCTAACAGATGAAGACAGCTGCATTTTGTTCATCTCGAGCATGAGTTCTGCTTAGTGATTTGTAGATACAGTTTCCATCTGACACAAAGGCAGGGACTAATTCTGGCATGTGTGGGGCTGATAAGATTTCAGGCCAGATCTCTTTCTTTTTTAAGAAAAAAGAAGAAAACCCCCTTGATGTGTTACATAGTTCAGTAATCAGTTTCCAGGTTCTTTAATTAGATCTGTGCTTTAGCTGATTTGGCTGCAAATGATTTATAAAGGGGAAAAAAAATGTCTGTATAATCTCCAGTGAGTGATGCTCTCTGTGCTGCTGTCACTTTGCACTGTTTGCATTAGATGTGCTCCAGTCTTCTGTCCTTCTTTTAACAAGGCATCTGATTTAATTTTTTTAAAGAATGACAGAGCTTTACAGTTGTATTGTTAAAAGCTTTTTATTAATGTAGATTTGTACGTATGTTTACATTTACATATAAATGTAATTTTTTTAGTGAAGATTAGCAGTCAGCTGGGCCTTTGTCTTTCTGTTTTGTGTGTAACTGGTCATTTGCAAATCCATTGCAGTGCAGGTTAGCAATTTCAGTTACCATTGTGTTTAATGCACAAAGTGTTCCTCATTTACCATTACTTGGACAGTCTTTCTGCTGCAAGTCGTACCTGATTTCTTTCAAAATCACCCAGGAGTTCATCATTGTCTCTCCTGTTCTTTATCCATCCCTACATGGTAGTTTGGTAGCAACTTCCAGATGAGGAAATCTGAGCTGGGGAACCTATGGAAGCCATAGGTAGCTCTGCATTGAGTCAGTTCCCTGGGAGTGGGGACAGGTGGGGTTACCTGAGTGCAGTGCTGGGCTGCACCAGGGGGATTTGTGGGGTGGGAGAGCTGTTTTCTGGTGGTGTTTCTTCATGATCAAAGAGGACAACTCAGTTTTTCTATTAGCAGCACCCCTTCAGTAGGTGTTAAAGCTTTTTCTATCCATGCTGAGGGCCCAAGGGGCTGCTGGACTTGGTCTGTGTGGTGCTCCAGGAACCATCAAAGCAATTCTTCTTCCTCCCTTCTCTAAGGTTAGCATAGAATTTGGGGCCTGAGGGTATCCTGGCTTCCTCTTATAATTGCATCATTCCCACTCTTAACTAAAGCAAGCAGATTCTTTTTTATAAAAGCTTCTTCACATGCATTCCTGAGCATTGTTTTAGTTTGCAACTGCTCAAGTTGGAATGCATCCAGACACCAAGTCCTTATGTTTCCTTCATGTTCCCAAAGTCTCCTATGGATAATTTGCATTTCAGCACTGCTCAGCTGCACTTTGCTCTGCTGCAGGGAGGGCAGGGCCTGGGGCAGCCTGTGCTGTTTTAGGTATGTACTAGTACCAGCTAATTGTAACCTGGATGCTTTGCTGGCTTCCTTCAGGCAACCCAACCAGGATGTTTTTGTTGTAATATCCTGTTGGTTTAAGGTGAGAGGTAAATTGGAGCTTGCTCTGCTTGATTTACAGCTGGAATCTTGGTTTGAGGTTTGGTGGTAAAGATCTGAGACACTTGGAGGACATTATCAAAAAATGGTGAGCTGAAGGGTATTACTTTGAGTTCTTGCAAAAACTTTGGAAAATAGACTTTGCAGCTCAATAACTGAAAATACTAAAGGAAAGGATGGACACTACAGTCACTGAGTATCAGTGTGGTGTCTCCTGAGGTCTCAGAGCCTGAAGCAAACCCTGACATCTCCCCAGCTCCTCTGCACAGCAGCCAGCTGCAGAGCTTGGCCATCAGATCCCAGAGGGCTGCTTGCCCAAAACCAGCCCTGCTCCCAGCTATCAGTCATGCTGGTTAGTTAGTCTTCTGTGTGTTTTAACAAAATCAGGATTAGAGGGGAGATGAATAACTTCCAGTCTGCTGTTTCCCAGCAAATAGATGGCAGACAGGGGTGTCCTGTCTAAACCTGGAGGATTTTTTTTGGCATTTCTGCAGCAAAGCTGCATTGGTGGCAGCCCCGACAGTGTTCCCTCATTGCTTTTTGGAGTTGAGCTTTCCCTTCCAGAGCTGAGAGCATATCCTGGCTGCTGTTTCCAGCATATTTTAGGGTTTTGGTTTTGCATCTGTCTTGTTTGCTGTGGGTAGGGAAGGGCCTTGCTGGGGTCTGAGTGGTTGTAGTGGGGCTGGTAGTTGCCCTATCAGTCTCAGCAAACAGGGATGCAGTGCTGGCTGGATTTAAACCCAGAATCCTCATAGCAGCAAGAAGGTTTCTGTGTGCTCTGACTCATGAAGCTGATTTTAAAGAAAATGGGCATTTCAAAAATCCTATTTTCCTTCATTTTTGCCCTCCTTTGATCAAAACACTTGAAACACCTTTTTAAACTCTAAGTTTTAAATGCTTTTTTATAGCCATGAAATACACCCTTGTGTGGTTTTCAGCTCTTTTTAATTTTTAAAAGCCCTCCTTATTGCTGCTGTATAAGGAGAAATTTTTAGATTATGGGGAGAAGCAAATGTGACATTCTGTTCCGTATTAAAAGTTAATTTAGGGCAGAACTGAAGACCAAGAAATGTGTCTTTTCTTTTCCAATACCTCCTTGTAATGTAATTGACCCCTAATACCTCTGAAAGATCTGGCACTCAGGCACTGGAAGTGAACTGCCCAGGGCACAGTGTGAACACAGCTGAGAGGATCTGCCCAAATGGAATAAAACTGGCTCTGTTCAAGGGTTTTATGGTAGGGCTGTTAAAGCATGTTCCTGTCTAAAGCAAAGCTTGTGGAACCAGATTTGGGCAGCAAGTGGGAGGATGCAGGTGACCTGGGAGCACACAGGGAATGCTGGAGAAGCGAGTTCAGCATCAGCCCAGGTTCAAAGCCTGACCCTGTGAAGTCTTGATGAAACATGAGAACAAAGAACCTCTGGCCACTGGGCCTGATGCAAACCATGTGCTTTGTTACTGGGAGCTATAAAAATCCCTGCTGTGGCTCTCCCCCCTGGCCACCCGGGATGAGGTGTGAGCTGAAGGGCCTGACTCCTGCCCCTGCCATGTCCTAGCCCTGAGTTGGTTCGTGTCCTTGGCTCTTACAGGGATACTGTGGTCTCATGCTGACTTTGGGCATAGCAGATTATTAAAAATGACAAATTAATTCAGATTGTGGTCATGGAAACAAGATTTTCCCTAGGACAGGTCTTGTCACTGCTGAGATTGTTAGAAGTCTTTGATCCTGTGAAGCTGGAGAGAGGAGTAGGTTTGTATAAATACATAGCGAGGGTCCCAGCCTTGTGGAGGAGAAAATCCAGCTTTACCATATTCCTTGTGGTTCCCTTCCCTAGCAATATTACCTGGATCCTCTCTCCAAAGTTCTTTTGCAAGGTTGAGGACTCAGGGACACCCTCCATCCCTCTAGGCCAGAGCTGAGCACGGGGAGATGGCGGCTCCGGCTGCCTCCCTCAGCACCAAATTAGCTGTGTGGTCTTAATCAATTGAGGTAGTGACTGGAGGGTTGCTACTGAGACTTAATTATGCAATTGTAATTTTCTATAAAATGCATCATAAAACCTATTCATGCCTTATATTGGCTTGAAAGAGTTATGCCAGCCTCTCCAGTTGTAGAATACACGCTTTAGGAAATTACCTAAATTTGTATTTTTCTTGGAGCAATGCTAGTCAGCCCCACAGGTTGCTAATAAATATTTCATAACCTTCTATGAAGGATTATTAAAATAATTGAAATATCTAAATGACAGGCTCTCCTTGGCCCAAGCAAAGCCCAGAAGCAAGCTTTGGTTCATTTCTGTGACCTCTCTTGGCATGCCATAAAAATGCCCTGAAGTTTAGTCCCTACATAAACACTGACTTGTTCTTAATGGCTTTCAATTCCTTATGCTATTAAATTAGATTTATATTTTTTAACATTAGTAGGTAAAATATATTTTTTATTTCCACACCATTTATAGTGATGGATTTAAAAATACCTAGCATGCATTAATTTGGCTCCTCGGGAGCTGGGGAAACAATTGGTTTTCCCATTTTGACAGTCAAAGGTGTAGGAGGAGAACCTGAGTTTCCACCTGCCCCAGTGCTCAGCCTGGCTCCTCTTGATGGTGAGGTTATTCCCAGCAGCAAGTGGATGGATGGTATATGTTGGCTTCCAGAGCTCTTCATCCTGCTAACTTGACATTCTGTTCCCCAAACCACACTGTGGGTTAAAGAGAGAATGACAGCTTGATTTTTATTTGTGTGTGCAATATTTATGTATGTAAATTGCTAGTATGTTTGCCTTTATCTCTAGATATAAATACAAGAGACGTATACAAATATAAGGAAGGAGGCACAGGAAGCTGGTTTTGTTTAAACAAAACATGGCACATTAAGCCATCCTGCCTGACACTTGTTTCGTGGGAAAACAAAAAGGGAAGCATTGGGCTTTTGTTGGGAGACATGAAAGGTGCTGCTGCTTCACATATTGGACATTATAGCTCTAGCATGCTAGAATCATTGGGGGTTTTATTATTGTTATTTTTCCTTTTGGTGAAGACCGAAGGAAAAAAAAAAAGACAAAGACTAAAAATAAAAAACATAATTTTTGATATAACTGTGGAAACATGGTTAGTTCTAACACAGCAGGTGGCTAAGGGACTCAATCGGCAGAAACCAGCAGTGCTTTCAGTGCAATCAAAGTTAAGTGCAGAAATTTAATTAAATGGTAGCAAGGCTGGCAGAAACTTTGTAAAGCAGCAGTGCATTGTCAAATTCAACAATTATTTCAAGGAACACAATCCACAGATGGCGTCTAATTGATAAATTAAGGTTCTGGTGCCTGATTCCGCTTACATTTACAGGTTCTCTTTTCTTAAACAAAACCTTAAAATTTTAAGACTGCATCACTGTTCTGAAAACAGAACAAGCTGGCCTGTGGTTTTTGGATTGACAAATTCAGACTTTTGAGGTTAAATGGAGAAGGTTTCCTTTAGATTTTCCTTGTCTGTTCCATTCCAGAAAAGCTGAGGTAGGGTGGTTGGTAGGGCAGTGACTGGGAACTCGGGTATTTAGATCTCAGCTCCTGGGGACCTCCCTGTGTGCTGGGGCAGGTGGTCAGCTAATCTCTCTCAGCTTTTAAAAGCTTTTCAGTTTGCTTGTCTATACCTCAGAGCTATCTGTCCACTTCTGGACCTCATTATCAGCAAATGCAAATCCTTCAGAGCTCGGTGTCCTGCTCTGCAAGCCCTCTGAAGCATGAGACTCTTCAACCTTGAGGACCAAGCCTGGAAGGACAGGGACCAACATCTTATTGTTGCGATCACTTGCATATGTTTTGTATCTTAGGGGGTCCTGGGCTGGTTTTGTATTTGTCCCCTTGCCTGGATGTTGCAGAGAGCTCCCCACTGCTTGGTGCTGGCGTGAGGGAAACCAGAGCACATCTCCAGGGGTTCTGCAAGCAGACACTGCTAGAGAAGCTTCCTGTGACATTCTGGATGTCTGGAGAATTTAGTCAGACAAACAAACAGGCCCTGTTTTCGCCCTTTTTAAACTGAAGATAGATCAGGGATATTTTGTCTCTGTGTGTTTTTGATTTCCATGTGCAAATACAGTTCCCTTTCCAAGGCTTAGCATAGCACTTCAGAGAAGGGGGCAGGAAAGATTGAATGAAGCTCTTCAAATACACTTTGCTTGTTGTGCTTTAATGCTGCAGAGGGCCATTTCCCTCAGCTAGTGGCACTTTTCCTCTCCAAGCAAGTGTTTTGAACAAAGGTGGGAGTTGAGAGAGAGCTTCAGACAATAGATACCTGTAGTATATGTGTATATACACACCTGGATATCCAGTATTTGCTTGTCCCTGGCTAAAAAAGGAAACTTTTTGTCCTTCCACTTTCATGTTTTCTGTATTATTAGCCTGTATTAGAAGATGGATTCAAGAGGGAAATCACCATTCCAGTGTCTGCATTGTAAACTTGGGGCACAGATTCCCTGATTGCTCTCCTGAGCGTGGTGTGTGTGTCTTGGCATTGCCCTGGTGGTAGTAAATTCTCCATCAGCCAGATTCTGTGTGATGGAGCTGAATCAGTGCTTGTTATTTTTGGTTACTAACAGTATACTTGAGTTCAGGAACTGGGCTGCTCCCTTCCCCCTTTCTCCTCTCCTGTGCCTAAATATATCCAACCAGTCAATCAGCACTGGCAGGCATCAATGCTACGGCTGTCAGATCGAGTTAGCTTTGGATAGCCTGAACTACTGGCTTGTTTTTTGGGGCTTGGAAATGCATTCAAATAGTGGCATTGTAATTTGACTTGCAAATGAGTCCAGTCTGGTAATGGGGCCCTTGTATAGAAAGAATGATGCAGCACTTTAGACAAATCTATGTCTCCTTCCTGTGAAGAGGATTGGAAATGATACAGTATACACTGATGTTTATGGCTACATGCTTAGTGAACAGAGACATTTTTGAATTTTTATTAATGGTGGAGCCTGGAGTTCTTAATGGAAGAAAGAAAGAAAAAGCACTGGGAATTACAGGAATGTTAATGCTTTCTCAGGAAACTTAGAAAACATTTGGTTTAGAGGCAAATCTGCTCTGGTCGTTGTTTTCTCTCTTAATTTTTCCCCTTATCTACTCTGGTTGGTTGTTTAAGAGCAACACTTAGGGGAAAACATTATTTTTGCTGATGCTCCTTCCCAAAGTGAAGGAACTGGCCTGTGCTGGTGACGACATAGCTATTTCCACAGCAACCAGGCAGGATGTCACAAATTGAGAAGTGTGATTTTACATGCAGAACAGCAGCAGGAGCAGATGGATATTGGCAACAAAATCCCCACCCCCTCCCTTTGCCTTCTTACACTTCTTCCGAAAGAAGAAATAAAAGCACTTCTCACAATGTCTCTTTGCAAATCTTCCAGCAGGCAGCATACCTCCTGTCAATTGTTTCTGCAGCTGGGAGGCAGCAAGTGCTGGGGTGCAGTGTGGTCCCCGTGCCCAGGGGCTGCCATGTGGCCTGGAGAAGAAGAGAAATTTTTGCAACTTTGGGACTGATGGAGGGAAGATGAGGTTCAGGCTCAAATTTAGCCTGGAAGTTGTTTCATTAACCTTGGTTGTGGCCAAAGTCTGTTAATCCTGACTGTAAGAAAGTGAACAAGCAAACAAGCCTTTACCTTGGATATTGGGACACATTTGGGAGCCATCTTGCAGAGATGTTTATTGTAACACCCACCCACTGTGTGGGCAAAAGCCTCAGGAACATATGCTCACTCTGTTTTCTCAAAAAAGATAATATTGGAAACAGACACAGAAGGGGGTTTGCACTTAATAAAATTTGAGGTCAAGGCCTCTGGTTTGAAAAACACAGAACTGGATCAGTGTCCCAGTGCCTCTCTGGGCAGCCTTGGGATGGACACAGGAACTAAAGGTGGGGTGCAGGAGGAAAGCAGACAAGCAGCTCTTTGTGCCCCCTCTTGCAGCCTGGTGAAGGCAGGAGGAGTGAAGCCAGATGTCCACCATTTGCTTATCACCAGGTTGTCCAAGTCAGGTGCTGAGGAGCTGTAGTCATGTGTTGGGACATCCTGTGCTTGCAGCCTGGGAGGAGAGAGCTCTCTGTGTTTGTGCAGCTTTGGTGCTGCCTGCTTGCCCATGGGCTTTCTCCTTACTGGTGACCACTGGTGAGCTGTGGGTAAAAGCTGCCACATTGCCAGTGTCCCACAGAGCACTCTGCTCCTTCCTGGGTTGGATGGCCCTGCTAATGCACCAGAGATACCTGCTGGGTGATGGGGGAAGGCTGAGCACCCAGGCTGCAGGATCTGGCCCCTTTGTCACTGCCACCTCACCTTGTGTTTCCTCCTCCTGTCAAAGTAACCTTGGCACTTCTCTGCCAGCCTGATTGCTGTGGTGGGGCTGCAATACAAGGCCTTGGTTTCAGTTGTTAGAAAATATGTGTTTGTGTGTATCACGGGCTCTTAAATACTAGTACAAGAGAAGAACAAGTCTTGGAGAGTCCTGGAGCCCAGATCACTTGCATAAAGCTGGCTGTGGGTCCTTGGAGGCTCCTTGTGGTGGTGGGAACTGCAGACTCTGGTTTAGTGGGTTGAGGCACTCTGAAATTATGCTCAAGTCTAAAGTTTCAGAGGAGTTGGGTGTCGAGCTTGCACTGACTTGAGTTTCAGCAGGAGCTGGGTGTGTCTATTTTTGTCTTGTAGCAGTAGGGTTGTGGACCAAGATCCCCTTGTATTTTTATTTTTTTATTTGACTTTGAATACACCAGCTGTGATCCTCTACTATTACTGGTATGGATCACATGGCATTTTAATGGGAAGTTCTGGTAATTGATTTAATATACAAACGCCCCTCTGCTTGCTTTGGTTTATGTGCCGGAAAGATTGTATTAGGAGGTTTCTATTATGAGAGATTAAAATGCCTTTTTAGGATTTTCTTGAAATCAACAAGTGCCTCTAAACTGTTCAGATGAAAGATCCTACTGATACTTCACTGTAGAAAAATTTATTATTATCATTATCATCATCATATCACTCCTTTTACTGTCATTCCAGTCCTCCTCCCCTCACTTAAGTGACCAGGGAGATCGTGTTAATTTTTCTTGCCTGGAGCTGCCACCTTTGCTGTCTCCTGATCTAGCACACACCCCCTCTGTTCATGTCCCTCCAGTTCCTGAAAGTATGCAGGCAGATTCCTTCTGCTTCAGAGAGAAGAGCCCAGGCATGTGATGACAGACTCTGCAACAAGTGGTTGTGTCTCTCTGGACTGGCTCTCCCCGGGTTTTATTTCTCAGTACAGACATTACTGTCAGCAGCAGAACTTCCTCTGTTCACCTGTTCAGAGCTTTTGGTCTTCCATTCCACCTCTCTTCCTCGTGCACTTTATTTCTGCTTTTCCTGTCTGCGTTTGTTGTGCTGCTTAAAAACAAAACAAACCCAATGAAAGATTAAAACCTTCTCTAAACTCTTCAGTTACCTCCCCAAGAAGTGCAGCAACATTGATATTAATACCTGTTCTGCTGGGGATAGGCTGTTAGTGCTAGAAATGATCTCTATTCTCCCCGAGTATTTTACAGATGAGCACTGAAAAGTGTCTTTATTCAGTTTGACTGTTGCTATTATGTGGCGAGGCATTCAATAAAAGTTGTGATTTATGAGATGTGTGTGGCCGTTGTTGTTTTTTGCTCTGTCATCTATCAAGGAGAGAAAAGCCAGGCCTGATAATTCTTGGCACATAGCTTTTTCAGTTAAGAATGTCAGCTGTCAGGCTGTCAAGAGAAGTTATTTCTCTGGGTTTTTTTTTTTTCAAATAGGCAGAGATCCTGCTTCTTACTGTGCGAGGTTGATAAGGGAGTGCTTTCTGTGCTGCTCAAAAAGTGTGTCCCATGGTAAGGCCCTTAGTGTATGCCCACTTAAACTTTCAGTGCTTTGTGTTTTCTGTGTGTGACAGCACTTGATTGCTTAATATAAAAATGCATTCAGTTTCTCTTTTTTGGAGCTTTTGTGTGTTTTTTTTCCCCTTTCTCTCTTACTGAATGGAAGGCTTTTTTTTCTTCCTTCTCTGTGACTAGGTATTTTAAAAGTGCTCTTTTGCAAAATACGTGCACATTAGATAATCTGGCATAGCATAAAAGCTCTTTCATATTTTGGTGGGCTTCATGCATGCATAAAGTAGAGCTAATTGAAGACAGGCTGTTTGTCACAAATGGGGATCCAGAGATGGGGGACGGAGGGGAAGAATTATGTTAAATGCCAGGGTGATGAGTGGTTTTTTTCCCCTCCTTATTAGTTATTTGCAGAAATGTATCAAAAAGTCATTTTGATGCAGTGTACAATAGTATCACAAACTTGTGCTTTGCATCCTAAGTGGATGGTTAGAACACAGTTAGAAGCTGAAATCATTCCTCGATTAGTCCCTGGAGTCCTATATAAGTCTTTAAGTCTCAGCATGTGGTCTGTGATTTAACAATGGATGAAGGATTGCTGAACTTGAGCTGAATATATAACCTGAAATTTTAAAACCTGCAAGCCCTTTACTTCCTCCTCTCCCCTTCCTGCTGGAGAAGATCCATCAAAACCTTGCTACAGCTGGCAGTGGATTTGCCTTCAGGGCAGAACTTTGGAGCTGGAAAGACTGGCAGACTATGGTTCATAAAAATGGATAGGAAGTCACTATCAAAAAGAAACAAGAAAGGTGTCAGGCTGCCATACAGGTCTGGGTGCTGCATTAGGGCTGTAAGTTCTCCTGTAGCACAGGAGGGTGTTGGTCCTGACTTAGTGCTACCTTCATGTGGCTGTGGGTACAGCTCTTGATAGCCTCCCAGCAAGAGTGAGGAGAGGGGGCAGAGGGAGTGTATCTCCAGCAAAATGCCTATTTGCAGTAGTATCATTTTTATTAGAGCCCTGGTGGTATTTCAGATTGGGTATGGGTGAGTCCCCTCATGGGAGCAGGCATTGCTCTGGGAGCCAGGCAGCCATGCAGCCTTGCTGGGGAAGGGAGAAGCCTGCAGCCCCCCTTCTTATCCATCAGTAGGTAGGAGGCTAAGCTAGTGACTGAAATGCCACAATTCAGGGATTTCTTTGAGCTCTGCAGGTCTTGCAGCCCTAGGGAGAAAAAGAAATGGCAGGACTGTCAACATGACAACAATTCTCTTTTAATCCACTCTCTGTGCCAAATTTTATGAGTGCTGGAACAAGGGCAGCTTCGTATGAGAACAGAAAGAGGCACAGTGCAGAAATACCCATGGTTTTGATGTCATGATGTGCAGGGAGTTCATTCTTGCTGACCTTACTGGAGAATGGGTGAGTGTGTCTCTGAAGTGTGACCCTGGGGTCAGGCAGGCTCAGAGCTGGAGATGGTGCCCAGTGAGACATTCAGCTCATTTGCACACTCAGGCAGGAGGGAGCAGAGGGTCTTTTTGAGCACTGGTGTGGTTTGCTGCTTCCTGTCCTGAGCCTCTCCTCCTGGGCCAGGTATTTCTTTCCCCCACATCCTCACTTTGGGCAGGGGCTGTGATCCTGGTGCCATCCTGAGGATCAGTTGGCTGCAAGCTGGTGAGTAGCAGAGAGCTTGGCAGCAGCTGGAGGGCTGGGGATGAGCCCCAGCTTAGTGACACGTGCCTTAGGTTGGGCTGGGCTCAGTTCCCTCCTGCTGCTGCAAGTCCCCTGAGCTCCTCTGGGGAGTTGGGGTGCTGCAAGCCCATTTCTGTTTGGCCTGGCAGAGCCCCATGGAGGAGGTTAGAAATGAATGTGGGAGTTGGCCTGGTGGATAAAACTCTGCCTCAGCTCATCCATGTCTTGCTTAGAGATGGTCTTGTTAAAGCCTGGGTGCTGAGTCACGCTGTGTGTTCTGCCATCCAAAAGCCAATGTATAAACACATCCGTTTTCACAGAATCTCTTGCCAAGTACTTGGGTTTACAATGTTAGCAGCTTTAAATAAATTCTTCCTGGAGATAACTGATTTATTGGGCTCCTACCCTTCTGAGGGCAAAGCCTACTTACAATTAACAAACAAAGCAGCATGAGGCAGTTATCATTCTGGGTAATAAATCTTTCAGTGTTGGGTACCACTTGCTAATGGGCTTTGACAGTAAAACTACACCAGTCAGAGATGCCTGCAGCTGGGTGGGCAGGCAGTGCAGTCACGTTGGGTGTTTGCACACCCGGGTGGGTGGTGGAGGGGGATGAGGGGTCCAGCAAGAGGCTGCTGTGCCCAGGTCCCTCCTCAGCCCATGGCTGGTGTTGGGTGCTCTGGCAGTGTGTTGGGACACCCTGTGTGTGGGAATGGTTTCCCTGTGTGTCTGTACACCTTGCTCTGGGTAGGTCTTACAGGTGTAGGAACCACCGGTCTGTGGTGGTAGAAGGGCCAAGGGTTGTTGGCTTCCTGACTGTAATGAGTAGAAGTGAGTTAGCTCTGGGGTTCAAGGTGCTGTGGACAAATGAGCAGTTTGGATTCTGCTGCTTTTGTACAACGTGGGCTGTAGGGAGTTGGGAGTATGGTGTGGGTCCTTCTGACATTGGTTTCAGGGGGAATCCAGCCCTCCATCTTTGCACATCTTCTCACCCTTATCCCTGCCCTGTGCCACAAAACTGGCTCCTTGCTCAGCCTGACAGCCCCTGGCTCACAGCCTGATGGCGCTGGGAAACCAGTCTGCCCAGTTCTGGTCAGTCCATTGGTGTTCCCTGATGGCCTCTTAGGGTGGATAAACAATTGGTCCCAGACCTGTTAGCATGGTTTCCAGCGTCAGGGAGATATTTCTTGCTGGGTTTGTATAAATGATCTAAATGGATCCGACAACCTGGCCATAAAACATCTGTAGCATTACACATTTAGTTATGTTACTAGAGACTTGAGTTCATTTTGATGGGTAGTATTTTATCTGCTACTTTTCCCCTTCTGAGAGCAAAGCTTTCTGTAGAGGAGGATTTATAGAATTATATTTCCAGCACAAAAAAAGTCATGCACATTAAGATGTTGGAGTAAAGGAGAAATAATGTCTTTTTTTGGAGATCTTGGCTGATTTATCTCTTGCTTGGTGGTTTGGTATGACCTCCCTTGCTAGGAATAATATTTTTTTATTCTTCCTTTAATAACAATAATGTCAGTAACATTGTCTTGCACTATTTCAGCAACTTCAAATCAGACTTCCAGCAGGTTAGACATTTAATGAGTGAAGCCTCGCAGGCTCCAGTGAGCTGTGGGGATATATTTTTGTTCTTTTTTTTCCGGAAATCAAGGCACATAGCACTCAATTGTGCAATGCACTCAACCTAATGAGGCTTCCACAAATGCTACAAGTTAAAATGTATGCTTAAATGCTGAGCCCTGCATACTCCAGCTGAGTTTCTCCCAAGACTCTTTGATACATCAGCCCAATGGAGACTAAAATGACTTGCCCTGTGGTCAATAACTGAGTAAACATCACACAAGGGAGTGCAGCTCTTGTAGCTGTGAGGTGCTGCCTTCCTTTGGAAAAAGTACGAATGTTTTCTCTTGTCTTGCTTCCACTCTTCACTCTCCGTGCTGCTCCTCAGGGGCCCTTTTATTCCTAGTCAAGGGTTATTTGATCTGCTTTAGAGCGACAACTCTGTTGCTTTCATAATGGCTGGTGGGTTCCCTCCCTGGCAAGGGAAACATCTTTCTTTTGTGAGATGAAGGTGGAAGTACTGTAATTCTTGCCATTCACCAACCCATTTGTGTGTGGGGGCAAGAAGATAAAAGGAAATGTGGCATTTCATAAAATTGTGAAAGTATTTCAACAGCAGTAATAGGAAAATCTGGACATTTTGCAAGATTTCAGTGGTCTCGCATCAGAGGAAAAGATCACCCTTGTGAAAAAGCCAAGCAGTGTGTTGCATAGACATTAGCTTGACTCAGCAGATGAAGTAAAACTTGCTCATCAGTAACTGATTGCTGTGTGCATCTATATTATGTAGATGAAATTAATCAAGCCTAAGGGTTAAAGTTTTCCATTTGTTCTTTTCAGAGAAATCATCTGGAGTATGTTGGGAGGGAGGTAAATTGCTTTACACGTTTCTTTTCCCTTCCTGTGAGTTTCTCTTGTTTCAGCAGAGCATTATCTAGAATCCTAACAGGGAGCTCTCATCACTGATTTGACAGGGTTATTGTGAAAAATTAGTTGATACTAACTTAGAAGTATTTAAATTGTCTTTCTGCACTGCAGAGGCAGGAAACTTTTTTCTGAGTGACCTCAGTGGTTGGAGCGGGAAGATTTAACTCTTACAGAACATGTGGGTTTCTTAGTCTCCGAACTGAGTTGTGCTGTTGGGTTTTTTTTTGTTAAACACCCTGTTAAACTTCCAGTGATGTTTCTTCCTTCTCCTTTTCGTAAGTGATTGCTTACAGGCAGGCTCACTGGCAGTGCCATGAAAGCCATTCAGCTGCAGTGCATGGGTGTGTTGGCAGGGCCAGTGCCTCCTGCTAAAGGTACAGCTGGCTGCACCCTCTGGAGGCCTCTGCCTGCTCTCCTGGCCTCAGAGGTGAGTGTGGAGCAGCCAGAGAAGGCAAAGTCATTAATTTTTGCCTGTAGGATGAGAGCACATCCCCTACGGAGGGGCTGGATCCTTGCCCTGTGTGGTTTGTCCAGCAGCAGAGGCTGGGGCAGGGGCTGTGTTTTGGCTCCCGCCTGGCAGCTGTGGTGTGACTGTGACTTCATGGGCTTGGGCAGCCCACCTGGTTGGTAGGCAGCAGGTCCTGGTCAAACATGATTCTGCTTGAGCTTCCAGGAACTTGTTTGGCTTGGAGTTGGGAAGCTCTGCAAGGCCTCAGGCAGAGACTGTGGCTCTGTGCAGATACAGGAACCATTAGAGGGGCCTAGTGTTGCCTGATGCCTTTGCTCTTACAGATTTATAGATTTCAAGTGATGTAACTCAGCAAAAATCATGAGAGGACATTTGGATGAAGTTTTGGAGTCAGTGGGAGCTGTGGGACCTGGGAAGGTATGTGCACTGGAATGCTCAGTGTGGTCTAGCTCCAGGCACACAGATTTTGAAGGTCTTGGTCTTTGTGGCCAGCTCTCCTCTTCAGCAGCTCTTCATGGTGGGCATCTCCCCACAAATCTCTGTCAGCAGATCTACAGCAGTGTACAGGGGTGCCCCCTGCTCTTTGGAAGGAGAAAATGCTGCTGGCTGCTGTATCCAGCTTCCATGCAGTGTCTGCCTTGTGTGAGTCCCTTCTGGGTTTGGGGAAGCAGGGACAGCTGGTTGCCTTCCCCTCGTGTTGTTCCAGGGTAAATAATAAGGACTTGGGTATGTTTTTGGGAAGCTGATTACTTTGGTTTGACACTCTAGTCCACTGTGCTAGTGACCTTGAACATGCCCTTGTAAATATATTCTTTCTCAATTGTTTGTCCTTTTGGAGGGCACACATTTTCTGGCTGTATTTTGGATATGGCACATGGGGTTTGATTCTGGACAACAGTACGATTCAAATCAAGGAATTGATGAACACTGTAACGGACAGTTAATGCTCTGTTCCCATCAAATATTGCTGCCATGTCTTTGAATGTGAGGTCTCTGGGCAGAATGCCATCTCCTCTCTCTCTGTACAAGGTGATGTTTTGCCAGTAGCCTGTAGATGTAGGGCCAGAGTCTTAATTGCTTCCCACTGGGACCTTTGTCCTCACATTACATGGGCATTGCGAAAATCCCACCTCTAGACGTAGACACATTGGGCACTCATCTCCATTTATGGTCCTGAGATGCATTCCTTTAAAAATAATTATCTTTATTTAAAGGTATTGATGCAGCTTTTAAGCAGTGCTGAACAGTACTAAGGCAGGCACAGAGGGCAGGGTGTCTGCACACAGTGAGTACACACTCACTTCCTTACCTCCCTGGGCATGGGGAACTAAACCAGCCAGGGAGGTTTAAATAGATCTCTCTGCTCCCCTCTGCCTCTGTTCTGTAACCCATAAAAGAGTTAACTAGAGCAGAGTGGGAGGGAGCAGCCCAGAGGGATGTCATATAACTGGTTAGAGCCAGGCTGTGAGGCTATGATCTATTCCTGTTTTCCAGAGGGTGTGAAGTCTGGCTCTGGTGAATTTTACTGTATCTTTTGATACAAAGCTTGAAAACAGCGTTTACTTTAAAAAAAAATAAAAAAATATTAGCTGGGGCTAATTTTTAGAAGGTTGGATCTCCCATGAAGGGAGCTCTTTGTGGTGGGCATGGAAGGGCCTTGCTGTGCCCTAGAGAGCAGGGGGATTGCAGGGTGCTCCAGGGAGGCTGTGGGATGCTCCTGTCCATGAATAAAGGGGCTGCTTCTCCCCTAGGGACAAACAAGAGATTTAAATTTGATCTTGGCCAGAAGATGACCAGGAAAGGCTCTTGCTGGACCTGGGACAGATTTGCTTGTGAAACTCCCAAGGATGGTTTTGGCAATTGCTGCCAATTCAATCTGTCATATAAAAATCACTTTGTGTGTTCTGCCTCCTGCTGATACCCATGGTCATTGAGGGAGGAAAATGAAAAAACCAAAACGCCAGCCAAGACCTGACCCTCCCAAAGTTAACAGCAAAACCAAGGACAGCCAAAATACAGGGACTAAGTTAACAGTTTCATTGAGGAATGGATTGGGAGAATCCATTTGTATTTTCCACAGAAATCAAGGGAACTGATTTACCCCACTGGGACTCTGTACTGCTTGTTTGGATCAAAGAGCTCTTTCATTCCTGCTTACCTTGCTATAGCTTGAGTTGGTTTTCACAGGATGACATTAGCTTACTCAGGGGTCAGGCACAAGGTATTTGCAGTGTTTAAGTCTTGCTGAAATCCTATTTTGAATAGTTAAGCAAGTTGTATGTGGCACACAAGCCCTTGCTGCCTTGCAGAGGATTGAGTTCCTCTTGCTGTTGCAGAGGTGAATATTTGCCAGGTGATGGTACACACTGCTCAGCAAAACCTGGCCATGGTTTGTCAGCTTTATAGTAGAGCTGGGGAAGGGAATGGTTCCTGGGGCATGCTCAAGTTGGGGGGATGGAGAAAGGTTGTCAGCTTCCAAGATTTTCATCGTGGGCTTTGCATAATGTTTGTTTGTTATCTAATAGCTTTTTGGAACTTGCTGTGATGATCCCAGAGGCAAAAACCCCCCAAACCTGGAGAATTCTTGCTTATGGTTTTATGCTCTGCCAAAGAAAGCCTAGCAATTTAGTTAACAAGATCACTTCCCCTATTACATGAGTTATTGTTGTTTTTAATTACTTTGAATGTACAACACAATGGGATATAAACTGCAGTTCAGCATATATACCAAAGATGATTTTTCCCATTACAAACCTATTTAGAAGGTGGATGCATTAGAAATGATGAAATGTCAAACTGCAGGTCAGATGAGCAAGCTGGAATACCCGTGTGCCCACCCACGTGCTATCACACAGGAAGGAGGAAAGTGTTCTGCAAAACAGCTATATATGCATAATTAGTTTAATCTGAAATTAATGCTAATTTCAGCTATTTGAGATGCAGATTTGCTATTAGCACCCTCATCCCCTTCCACAGTGTACAGAAGTTGATGCAAAGCCTTGGTGAGTTCCAGGCAGGTGTGCAGCAGAGCTGCTCCAGGCAGCAGCTTCCAGGGAGTTCTCAGCCTCATCCCCTCTCTGCCTCTTGCTTCCAGAGAGTGGCTGCTCATTTGGAAGGTAGTGCTGCTTCCAGCAGGGATGTGATGGCACGCAGGATATCCTGGGATTTGATTCTGCACCTTTGGATAACTTGATTTCAAAGCACTCGTGTTTCACTTTGCAGATTGCCCACCATGTGCTGGCTCTGCTCAGTGTGCCAGCTGCCCATCTCTACTTCATCATCTGTGCCTCCTGAGCCAGGGGCTCTTCACTAAAACTGGGGGGGGAATAGCAAAAAAAAAAGTGTGTAAAGAGCAGTGGGGAAGTGACACTTGAAGGCACTACCCTGAAGAAGTATGGAAGTCCTGTGTTAAACTGGCTGAGCTGTGGCTGGCTGAAGAGAGTAGTGGGTGCTTGTTGCTTGAGATCTTGAAATACTGAGAATTCTGCAAAGTATTTCTTTAGCTTAAAAAGCCCTTTTTTCCCTTTTAATAGACCTGATAATAAGACAGATGTGCCTAAGAGGAGGGTTAGTTCTTGAGTGTGCAAGAATATTAATGGACACTGAACTAGAGGCTAGGTTAAGGCTGTTAGAAAATGAGAAGGCTTTTGTTGGTCCTGCTTCTGTACCACCTGAAGTGTTTGCTCAGTTTCAGAACAAAGTTGAGAACAAAGGCAGTGTATTTTTCAAGAGCTGAGCCAGGGCAAGAGATTGTGCCCTGGCATGACTCTTGGCAGGAGCAGTCCCGTGTGGTGTGGTACCTGCAGTGTACAAACAGAGCAGGTACTCACAGTTAACGGGCTTGGTAACCTGCACCCAGCTCTGCCTTTATTTCTCCTCCCTGCAAGAAGCACGGTGTGAGGAGGTGATGGTGAAGGGGCTCACATCAGTGTGAACATCACTGCCTGGGATGAACCAGGAGCCCATCAGTGCCTGTCTCACTGCAGTGATACCTGGTGAGCAATCAGGCACTCTCCTCGTGTATTTTTGTAACTTGTGCCATTACTTGTGAGTTTTTGTAACTTCCTGGTTCACATGAGTTTTCTCAGAACTCATGTGCTATTGTACCTGATCCTGGCAATTTCACACACATTAAGGTTATTTTACTGGTGATTTGGTGTCTGCTTTGCACTGAAGGTGTCCCTGGTAGTGAACTCCCTGAATGCTTTTTTTTTTTTTTTTTTTTTTTTTTTTTTTTTAATAGTTGTTTTATGTCTTTTGAGTGCTCCATGATGTTTGGTTAACACATTTCCAAGCTGCTGGGCTAGGGGTGGGTGCTCTGAGCCTGAGGGCTGTGGGGCTGGTGCAAAGCTCTGCAGGGAGCAGGACCACAGAGCAGGACTGCCTTGCCTCTTAACTCACCTGCTTGGCTGCTGAGGGAGGATTTGCAGGTTAGAGCAGGAGTTGGAGGCTTTGTTTTCCAGTTGGTCTGAGTCCCACTGCAGTTCTCTAATATTTGAAAATTGGTGAGGCTGTACCAGCACAGACAAGTTGACTGCACCCAGCAGCTTGCCTGGTGTTAATGTTTGAGAAGGGGATGGGTGCTGCCAGCACAAACTGCAGCTTTTCTGCTCTGCTGGGGCTCTCCTGGGGGCCCTGGGCTAAATGGGAGCCAAACGTGGTGATGGGGTTGGTTTGGTCACCCCCAGGTCCTGCTGGGGTTTCCCACCCTGTGCCTGCTGCAGGACCACATCCCCTGGGATGCTGGGAGCATGGTGGGACCTGGGTGGAAGGAAGAAAATGAAACCTCCTGTTGGGAATGCCAGGAGAGGAGGAATTGTGGAGGTTGCACATTGCCTCTGCTCTTTGGCTGAGGGGAGTACAGATAACAAAGCCATTGAACCAACTCTTCAGGAAAATGTAGATTGTAAAAGCAGACTTAATTCTGTCCTTCACTTTTGTACCAAAGAGCTGATTTCTGGAACCATTTCCCAGCTCACAGCACATCTCTAGGCATTAAAATGTTGTGAATTTGCTTGTCATTACTGATATTTTCTTTGACTGAAGCTATTGAAACAAAGTAGGTCCATGGTTTGGGTTTTTTTTTTTCCCTTTAACCTTCAATCTTGCTTCTAAAAGAAGTATCTCTCTTTTTCTTTCTTTTTGGTCCAATATAAAAATGATGATAATTTCAAATATTGCTTTAGAATAATTGCTTTCCAGTCTCTTTTGTGTGACAACAGAAGCTTGGCCTGATCTTAAATCAGATGCTGGCAGGCGGAGGGCTCTTGACAGCCCTGCAAAATCCTTTAGTTACAAGTCGGTTTTAGCCAATTCTTTATTTGTAAATGACAATTTTCTACAGAAAAATATATGCTTGGGCTTCAATTTCGGAGCCCTAGATTGCAGCCAGGAAAAAATAATTGAATTTTTACACTATTTTTTTTTTTTCTCTCTCTCTTTTCTTCCTAACTTTAAAGAAAAAAAAAAACCAAAAACAAAGTGAAGCTCTGTAAAGCATGGTTAGGGGCCATCTGAGGGAAGTATCTATCCTGGTTAATTTGAACTGCAGTGGGGATGGGAGCAATGTCTTTTTGAGACTGTAGCTACAAGAATAGGACACTTGGACTCCTTCTTCACTTATATTTGCATTGAGAAGCACAATAAAAAAGATTTATTAAAAAAAAATAACCGGGGGCTAGGGTTGTTATTGAGTGCCTTTACTCAGCCATTTCTCAAATAAGAACAAAACAAGACAAATTAAAAAAGAAGTATATAATCAAATAGAATCAGAATTGCTTTTATAAAGAAATACTCTCATTAACTGGGTTAGGGATGGCATCTGAAGAATATATTTTTTTTCCACATCTTGTTTAGAGTAATCTGGTTAAACCATGTGCTTGTTTTGTAATTTCTTACAGATGGTCACAAGAACAAAGAAAATATTTGTAGGTGGATTATCGGCTAATACAGTAGTGGAAGATGTAAAGCAATACTTTGAACAGTTTGGCAAGGTAAGTTCCTGCCCAAGTGAGCACTACATGTTTTGAATTCTTTTTTTTTTTCCCTTTCTTTTTAAAACTGTGTTTTGGAAAACAGAAGTATGATGAGGCCTGTGGTCAAAGGAGGGTCACCTTTTTTTCCTTTCAGTGTAATGTCTCAAAGCCTCTGGAATTGCTCTGGAATTCCTTTTCTCTTTGTTGCATGTGTATGTGTACATCATTGCCAGCACAGAAAAGAATCATTGGGAGGTGAATTTGTGGCTGTTCAGGCTGAAGGATTACACAGTTGTCTATTCCATAAAATCAGCCTTCTGTTTATCCCTGTTTCCAGTGGCAAAAGGAGCAGATAGACTGATTTGGGTGCTCATTAAGTTGTGAAAATAGCTGAAAGAACCATGTGACTAGCGAGAGTAAAATGGAAGTCACTAAAATATACATTTAATTTCTTATTAAAATATCCTTATGCAAGATCCTGTGGAAATACCTGTAGAATCCTGACGTTTTTAAAGAAGAAAAAATTTATGTGAGTAAGGAAACCTGAACCTTGCCTGAATAGTTTTTACAGTGGTGGAGCAGCTCAGTCCTCATCATCCAAGCTCTGCCTAGCATGAGCTTAGTGCCACCAATTTCCAGAGAGCTCTCTGGATCCCCAGTGCATCTGGATGTGTGGCCAGGAATCTGATGAGGTGTAGAGCTTGCAGAGCTGCCTGCTTGGAGAGAAGTTCCTGGTACCACCACAGGAGACACTCCTGTCAGCCCCACTGCCTGGGGGCTCCATACAGCTCCATTCCTGTCCTCTGGAGTCCATCACCTGCTGGTTTAGTTGCATGCTTACATGGGGACTCAGTAGGGTATGCTGAACCAAAGCAACTCCTGTTTTTGTATATATGTTTCTTTTATCTGCCCTGAAAAGCCTTGGCCAGGCAGTATTTTGCTGAGGGCTGAGGAGGGGAGTTTATAAACTGTTCCTGTGCTGGATTGATAGTTGTTTTGCAAACCATTCATTTGATTTTCAATAATAATCTTCGATTCCGGCAGGATGTTTACAGCCTGCTGAGCCTTTTATTAAGGGATTACATGAGCTTTTGGATGTTTCTACTGTAGTTACTTCTAATTGCAGAGCTCCTCTAACCTGTATTTTTGAAGTTAATAATAGTTTCAGTATAAGTGCTTTGCATATTGTCTGGATGCTGTCTTAATACAGTCTTTTTAATTTCACCATCTGGTAGTTTCATGCTTGCAGTTTTACAGTCCCTGAGAATGCAGACAAGCAGGCTGTGGTTTCCCCCAGCAGTGACAAGTGATTCAGGACACTTCCCTTCTGCTTTTGGGCTCTGCCTTTCCTGAGATAACTTAAAGAGATCAGCCTTTCCAAAGGCAACACCTTTAGAAAATCAGGTGTTATTTCAAGTGTCTTAATTTGAAGACTGAAAAATTGAGGACCTGAAAGTGACTGCACAAGTTGCAGTCAAGGCTGGAACCTGTTCCTCTGGGGCTGGGGATGTCCTGCTGAGGGGTGTGCTCCAGCAGGACTCAAGCTTACAGGGTTTGGCCCCTGTTCTACCAGGTGACCTTTTCCACTATGTTGCCTCCCTGTTTCATACTTCCTGCTGTAGATGGTGAGGCAGGAGGTGTTCTGGAGGAGAGGCTCCTTGGCTGTGTCACTGTGACTTGACCTCACGTGCTGGTGTTCAGGTTCTCTGCACTGCACCTGGGTGTTCCCCAGCTGAAACTCTGCTTTGTGGGGTGCTTCGAGGTGACTGTACCTGAGCCTCTGGTTCTGAGTTGGTGCAGAGCTGGTTAATGACTTTGGGAAATGGGTCCAGCTAGTTTAAAAGCCTCATTAATAGGCTGCAGTGGGTGGGATCCTGTATTCAGGTATGACCCAGGATTGGCCCTGGGGGACTTTGTAGGAGCTGTTTCCTTCTCCTTGTCCACTCCATGTCCCCACCTGTCCTTGGCTTGCTTGCTCAGGTTGCAAGCTCCTGGTGGCCAGGGCTGGCAATGGGGCAGTGCACTGCACAGCACCCAAACCTGACATGCCAGCCAAGCCCTTCCAGTGCAAACACTGCATCACCTGCCATGGGCAGGGGTTGTCTCTGCTCAGCCCTTCCTTAATATAAGGAAAATTGCATTACATAATTCAGGTGTAGAGCAGCCGCCCGTATTTGATAAGAGCATCTCAGGTGACTTGCTCTTTGAAATGCTAAGCTTATTTATTGGTGTGGAAAAAATTGCTTACCTACTGCTGTGATTCTTGAAATCCTGTTTGTACTTGCTGTGGAGAAGAGCTTTGTGATCAGGGGAGGCTGTTTTGGTAACTGAAGGTAGCACTCAAAATACCCGAGGTGGTTTGAAGAGCCACAGGCTCTGGGGCTGGGCGGGCTTGCTCTTCCAGCTCCAGTTGGCAGGAAAGGGCCAAAAGTGCTGAATTTGAAACTGCAGCTTTTTGAAAAGTAAATGCTGGAACCTTTTTCCCTGAGAAAAAGAAAGCTGCTTTAATAAACTGTCTTTCCTTTTAATAAACTGTCTTTCCTCACTTTACCACTGAAAATGCCTCCAAACTAAGCCATAACCATTTACAGTCAGATGAAAAAAACCAAAAACCAAGCCCTTGTCTTAGTACCTAATCCCAGTAGTCTGGTGTAGTTGTCTCTCTGTGATCCTCTGTTATTTCAGTCAAAGATGTTTCAAACATTTCTTGCAAACCAAGTGACTTCAGTGGCAGTGTCAGCTCATCCACATGTGCAGACCTGTGAGAAGCAGGCAGTTAAGACCAAGTTTTAAACAAAAAAGGTATGAAAAGTGAAGAGACCCAAGAGGAAATGTGATGGGGCTGTGCTTCCCCCCATGTCCCTCCCCTCTGGAGATGCCATGAGTGCCCTGAATCCCCCCCAGGGCTGGGGCTGTGGGTCTGTCTGATTTTATGGCTTTCTGAAAGTGTAAAGGGAAGAGTGGTCGCTGGGAGGAGGACAGGTGGGAGCGTTTCAGGCTTCTGGTGTCATTTAAAAAGAGAAAATAAGCAAGAACTTGTTAGGGACTCAGCTGGAGGACCAGCAGAATGGCCCCAATGCTCAGGAACTGGGCTTCTCTCAGGACGGGCGTGTTTGGAACCTCTGAAGTTGCAGGCAGCTGATGGGAAGGGAGGAGGTAGGGCTGGGTTTTTACTGGTACTGCTCCCTTTGTAGAGCTCCTGTGAACGCAGCCTGGTCCTTATTTTGCGACTTGCAATTATACTTCACATGGCAAACTGTGTAATTAGTTTGGAAGACTTATGCCTAGTCATTGGTTTATCCTAATCGGCTTTGGCTTTTCCCAACAACAAAGTGAGCTTATTTTCCTAAGCTGAAACAACTCTGCTCCCTTTGTTCCTCTCTTTTATTGTCTCATTCCTTTCATTCTGTTTTACTGCCAAAGTTTTGTTTCATTAGGCCTACAAGTCATTTCCAATCCAGTGGGCTGCTACAATGAGGCCTTTATAACTCAGCTGCCCTGGTTCCCATGTCCCTTCTGGTCTGGAGCCAGGACGTGCTGTTTGACATGGGATTTTAACCCTTTCCCTGCCCCACCTCCTGGGCCACTTTGTGGAGCGAGCCAGGCAGAGGGGCTGCCCCGTGGGCTCGGGGACCCAAAAGGGTCACGTGTGGTCATGGGTGGATAGGTTAGTGTGGAGCTGGGCTCCGGGTACACTTTGGCACCCAGGTATTAAAACAGAATTCCCAGTAAAAAAATCTTCTTACTGAAAATACTTTAATCAGTCTTGGTGGGAACAGTCCTCTGAATGAAAAGGCTACTGTGTCCCTCCTGCCCCTGTTACCAGCACAGGGAACACTTATGGTGAAGGTATGTTCCAGTTGTTAGATCAGCCTTGTATGGCTCTTCTCAAAAAAACCCAAAACAAAACAAAAACCCCAACATTCTTGTGTAGGAGAGAATAAATTTATACTTTTTGGGAAAGGGTGATTTTTAAAGGAGATGTGTGAAATAGTTTCGTGTGTAAGCCATGCTTTTACATACTGTTAACTGCAATCTGCTAGAGAAGGAGATTGATGTTGGAGCTCCAGCTGTTTTACTTTTAAAAATCTTGAAGTGGGAGCATTGGATCTGTTTTTTCTTCTACAGCAATCCTCAAGTGACTTTTGGGGAGGGAGGCTGTGGCATTTGCTTTTTATTTTAAATTTTCAGATAAAATTGGAACAGACCAGTATGCATTAATTTTGCTTTCTGTTCTGGCTTGCCACAAGGCCTCTCAGACAAATCGCAGGCATGTTTCAACTTTGCTTGGAATAGGCTGTTTCCATGAGAATGGCTTTTAAGATTGGGATATTGTGAAACAAGACAGGATCTCTGAATTACCTCTCTGTATCCGAAACGTTTTGTACACTCACTTGTTATTTCCTGTGAGATGCAAAACAGACCAAGGGAATAATAATATCTAGCTTCTGATGTTTTTTGTTTTGGTTTGGGTTTTTTCTGTGCAACTGTTGAGCTTTTGAAAGACTCTGATTTTCTCATCTGCTCCTTCTGGAGCCCTGACTTTGTGTCCCAGGTGAGGGGAGGGCAACCTCTGGTGCCACAGAGCCCTGCTGCTGTCTTGTATGGAAACTAAAGCTGAGAGGGACAGCAAAACATGAGGACAAGGATTTCCTTCTCTGCTGGTACCACGTCACGTGTTAGAACACAGATAGCAATGCAAATAAATGACCAGTTGAACCTTTGAAAAAATAATCTTTTGTGAGTAATAGGCAAAAAGTCCCTCTGCTCTCTGCTGAGCTGTGCAGGGTGGGGGCAGAGGGAAGAGGGGTGATCCACACCCAGGATTTCAGCTTCATCAGGTGGCTTACAGATCCTGCTTCCTTTGTGCTTTCCTCTCGAACATCTGCAAGAATATAAATGAAGAAACTGGGGGAGAAAACTCCTCATTTGGCAAGGCTGTCTGGGTGTGAATGAGTTAATGTGCCCATGCAGTACTGAGCACTCCAGTGGTTTACTTTTCCCTGAGACCTTGAGTATGGCCTCAGAAGATGTTATTATAATAGAGTTGTTAGCATGAGAAAAGGTGGCTTTCTCTTCCATGGGTTCTTTTCTGGGGGGCTGGAAGTCTTCGAGGAGCTGGGGCTAAGGCCAGAATCAGGAGGAGCAAGGAATTTTGCTTGTCTGCAAGTGAAAGCTTAGTTAATTTAGACTTGGCATACAGTTTGAATTGTATTGTTACATCTGTTGTACATTGATATGTAGATTTAATGGTCAATAGGGTACACCGATGGTCTATTCTTAAAGTATTTGCCTTGCAGAAAAGTAATTTTTTGGTTTGACAAGCTGTTGGCCTGTCACATTTTTCAGTGCTGTTATTTCCAGAAGCGGTATTTGTGAATTGGTTACATTTTATGAAATAAAGGGACAGATCTGGACACTTGTTTCCATCCTAGACAGTAACAGCCTCAGTTCCCAAAACATTGTAATGTGCAGTGAAACAGAGAATGTTTTAGCATTTTTTTTTTAACTGCTGCTAACTGCACTGTTCCCTTCCCGAGCGGTTCTGAGCTCTGTATCACAGCTCATGGTGCTCTGCTCTCTGTCTGAGCCCCCGGTGGGTACCCTGGAGTCATGGAACAAGCAATAGACAAATACAGCAGTGATTGCAGCTTCTGAGGAGTTTGGGACAACGAAAAATGTGATTTGTGGGGGCTGGTAATGAATATTCCTTTAATTTTTTGCTTTGACGTGTGGCAAAGGGATTTGGGGATGTAGTGGTCCCTCCTGGCCTGAAGCAGTTTTGGTTTCCTCTCTCTCCCACAAATGCTTTCCCCACCCCCCCCCCTCCTCCTTCAGTTGTAGCTTAAAAAGCACCCAGAGCTTTTGTTCTGCAGTGCAAAGCCATGAAGCTGTGCAGGGGAAGTCAGTTTTTAGGTGGTCTGTAACAGGACACATGCTTCGTGGAAGTGGTTTAATTATAAATGAGATGTTGGTTTCTACCTGGATTTTACGCAAAGAGGAAGTGTTCAGGCAGGATTTGTGGGCCTGAGGGGCTGTATCAGAACCCAGCAGAAGTTTGAAGCACAGTTTTAGTTCCTTCTCTACCCTGGATAATGGCCCAGGGAGGCAGCTTTCGTGTGCCATCAGGTGACTGTGGCAGGGAGCTGGGGCCCCAGCATCTGGCTTCTGTTTCCCACCCTGCCACCCACTTGCAGCCTGATGTTGGGTGAGCTGGTTTATCTCCTTTTACAGCTCCTTGCCTTTCCTACCAAGCAGGCTGGGAAGGGCATGGGAAATGTCACCGTGCCAGCCCCCTTGTCACACACAGCCTGTGTTTGGGGGGCAGTGGAGCTGAGGGACTGGCTCAGAGGAGGGCTTGAGCATCCCCAGCTCCTAGGAGCCAGAGGGCAGGGCATCCTGCCTTTAAAATGGATTTATTTTAAGACAACTCTGCTATATCCGTTGATTTTAGTAATTCTTTTTTTTTTTTTTTTTGGCATGAAGTCTCAGCTGGGGCCCTGTGCTCTGTCTCACACACCTCAGTAGTAGCTGGGGGAGCAATGTCAATCCTGAGCTTGCAGAGCATCATGGCTGCTCAAGAGCCCACATACTGTCTGGTTAGTTGGGAGCTGTGTTTGGGGAAAAAAATGTCGCAAAAAAGCCATTAAAGTTTCCTCTTGCAACAATCCTCTGGGATTGTGGATGTTGGGCTTCCTTTTCCTTGTGCTGTGGCAGCATCTCAGAGGCCCCTGGGTTGGAGCAGGGCTGGGGGGCTGGCACCAAGATGAGCTCTGCCCTGGGGAGCTGCATAGAAAGCAAAAGGCACTGGTGTTAAACCACAGCAATAAAAGAAAGGGGAAATTTTCTGGTAAGTATTTCCAATATGTGCTGCAAAATTGCATCAGATTCCTCTTTGGCACTTGTCTTGAAGTACAGCCTCTTGGACTCTCCAGGAACATATTTATCAGTGTAGGCACCACTCCTGACATCCCTGGAAGTGATAGCCTGAGCCCAGAATGTTGTTGTGTTCTTTGAGTAGCTCAGCTGAGGGTGCCAAAGCTTTGCCTTGAGAAAACTCATGTTTTAGCATTGATTCTCTAATGAAAAAATAGCAGCAGTTATTTAAAACTGTGTAGGGCGTAATTGAAGCTCGAGCTGCCCAGCTCACCAATTGGAGGGAGGCTCATCAGCTCAAGTGAGTTAGTTAAAACATAATTGATTGGAGAGTAAGCGTTTGATCATTGTCATCACACTCCATAATGAATGCACCAGTGCTGAGTGACAGGATGGGAAATGGGAGGATTTTTTAAAAATTCACCTCCGAGCCTGGGTCCTGAAGAAAAGTGCTTTTAAAAGTGTCCATGAGAACTTCATAGAAGTTGTTCCAAATGTGGAAAAAAGAACACACAGTATTGCAAGGAAGTGCAATAAAGTGTTTTTTTTCTACATGGTAACCTGTTCAGCTGTCACTGCTCAGGGTGAGCACAGGGTGCCAGGTGCTCCCTCCCCTCTGTCCCCAGGAACCTGTGACCTCCCCATGCCCCAGGCAATAAAGCCCTGGCCTCCTCAGCCCACTGGCCAGCACTTATCCCAGCCCTGCCTGCCTTTTACCCTGCTGTACAGCGTTAAGGAAATGCCTGGTTTGATCTGTAGTTGGATTTTTAAAAAATTACATTTTTCAGATTTTTCTGAATTTTGTTTTTAAAGCAGAGGGTTCTGTGCAGAGCCTGGTGGTTCTTGTTTTGTTTTGTGTTTTGTTCTTTTTATTTATTTCTTACCATGGTTTTCCATCAGCCTGCTAAAAGTCCACAAGATTATTTTCAACAGTCCTGGAGGTGGAATAACTGAGCTTTGCTCACACGTGCAGTGCTGAGGTATGACCACTTTATTTAAACTTGTGCTAATTCTGCAGAAGTAGAATATGAAATTTGATGTCCATCTTATGCACGTGTATCTCTGTTAGGAGAAGTTAGCATTCAATTTTCTGGGGAAAGCCTGCTCCTGAACGTGTTTTGGTAGGAGTGGGGTGGGAGCCAAGCCTGGCATGTTGGTGCTGGTCCATCCCATCAGTGGTTGGGCTGTGTGTGGCACAGTGAACGTGGTCACAAATATAACTGCAGAAATGGGGACAAGGGCAAAGTAGCTCAAATGAAGAGCCAATTAAGTTAATCTCAGCAGAATAAGGATTAATTGCCTCCTAATCTGAAGGGTACCTAAAATGTACGTGGCCATCTTCCATCAGCCCCACGTTGTCTCTGCCAGGGACACTCCTGCAGGGCTGGGCTGTGGGCTGGGTCTGGGGGTGTGAGCTGGGGAGGGGGATGTGCAGCAGCCCCCAGGGGGTCACTGTGGGAGCAGTGACGTGGGGAGAAGGTCCCTCTGTGCCTCTGCTACTCCAGTGCCTGGTTTAGCAGGTTCAGATTGGTGCCATGTTAATTGTCAGGACTGGGAGGGTGGGAGCAGATTTAACCGGGGGCGATGGAAGAGATCCAATGAATTTCCACTCTGTTTCCCTGCTTGGCAAACCAGCACTTACTGTCACTTTGCATAAATAGGTTTATTTCAGAGGGTCAGCCATCACCACTCCCCCTCTTCCCCTCCCGGCCCGCCCTCCCCTGAAGGATAGGAGGCCGACGAGCATTTAATTTCCCCACCAGCAGGTGCTTGTCATCCATCTGAAGATAGCTGCCAACATCTGGTGCGATTGCCTCAGCAAAGGCAGTAACAAGGCAGCCTGCAGTTCAAACGCAGGGAGAGCAGTGCCTCTTTAATGATAACAAGCTGTTGGCTTCCCCTCCGAGATGAATTCATCTCACAGATGTTTGTCTAGTTTTGGCAATCTTATCACTATAGCTTTGGTGATTATGCTCAACTGGAGACTATTACTATAAAAGAAGTTTGAACTTGTTCCATTTTTGCGTTATTTATTTATTTATCCCTTTATTTCTTTGCTTTCTGGATATAATTTCTATCAACACCCCTCGGTCCCGTTACCTGTGTGTGTGTTTCCTCAGCCCTAGCTCACCACTTGACTTTCACCACCAGCAAACGTCTTTCGGCCACGCTGACGTTTTTAAGGTTCCCCATCAACAGCTTTGTGGTTTGAACCCTCTATTTAACACTGCATTTTCTGGGATTGCTTGGCACTCACTCTGCCTCTTCTCTCCAACAACGGGGATGGTGCTGGTCAGCACGGAGCTCCCATTGCCAGGAAGGTTCTGGATGGTTCCTTCTGGAGGGCAGCATTCTGGTGACCTTGGCAGGGGCTGTGATGACAATGTACAGCCATCTTTCTTGTTACATCTTCAACGCTTCCAGCAGCCTCAGCATGACTAGAGGAATCACAGAGACTTGCAGGCTGAGGACTTTGGAGCTTGGCTGCTATTGTCTGCTTTTCTAACATGCTTTTTTTTTTTTTTTTCTTCCTGCTGTTTTGTTTTTAAGGACACATTTTCTCCTGAGCGTGTAGAATTTAATTCTGGTAAATAGGGTTTATTTTTAGAAACATGCTTGTGAATAGGTGACTCATGCCTGAATGAAGATGTGTCACTGTTGGTGGGGACACCACGTATATAATTTCTTAGGCTATAAATAGATGTCAGTCCATGTATTGGTGACACGGGGATGCTCTGCACTGACTCGTTAGCTGCAGAGTGGCTTCTGAGGAAAGTGTTTAGTGTCATTCTCTCCTGCTGGAGCAGTACTTTCTGCTGATGTTTAAGGAACAGACATCAGTAGCTTCATCAAATACTGAGAGTGCTTTAATTGGCACAACAGAAATCAGAATTCAGACACGTTCCCATGCTGCTGTCCTGAGGGATATCCATATTGCTTCTCTCCATCGCAGGGGTGGAGAAACTAAGTTGGGGAGTTTGGACACTTGTCAAAGGCTAAGGGTGTCACCTGCAGGGTCCTGAAATTCAGAAACTTTTGTTTGCTCACACTGTGGTTAGAGATGACTTTAGTTTTCAGATGCTGGCACTAACTGTTCCCTCTTCCTGTTGCTGATGCTAAACTGGTTCCATGTTGTTGATGTTTGCTCAACACCGTTTATACCCACCAACACAGCACATATGGTTTAATGTCTGTCTTTTTTTCCTGCTTCTGCTGTAGTTACAGTATTATTAAAAATCCATTAAATTTTAATGTACATCATAAAATATGTGCTCCTGTGAATGTGAGCACAGATAATTACTTCTGATGAATAAACCAAAAGGACAAGTATGTAAGAAGTTCATCCTGCAGCTTTCAATTTTCATTATATATATCTCCTGCAGGGGCAATGGTTGTGATGTTGCAGCTGGTTATTTCTGTGGTCTGTCTCTCCCTGGAGATGATGACAATGCAAACTTGAACTAAGAGAAGTGCCAACATTTTTGAGGGCATATTTGTAGATCTATGGTTTACCAGGGGAGGTAACCCTCTGGAAGGCAGAGGATGTGCAGAGCACTGCAACACAGCCACAACTTTCCTGGAGTTTTTGTTCAGTGCTTATTGACTTCATGGATTCTTGGAAAGTAACCCAATTATTTCTCATTAAAATAACCCAGAGATCTAGCAACAAGCAAGGTGTCATTGCTAAAACACCACCAGGAAGCTGCATGAGCTCCTCTTGCTTTCCAGGGCCTGAAGTAGGCAAGGGAATCATTAAAAATAATGCATTACAGTGTCCATAAAGTTTCATGCGGTACATAGTGGTCCAGAGGGGCCTCACCTAGTTTTCCATATATGATACATACATAATGGTTACAGCTTCTCATTAACTTTCCCATAACACTGAATATATTCCCTTTAACACCCCCTTCAGGCTGCATGTTATTTGCCAAGCATTTCCTAATAAGCAGGAACTTAAATATTTATCATGCTTGCCTCCTGTCCCCAGCAGGCTAAAGCAGTTGTTGGTCTCTCTCCTGTCTCTTTCATTTCCTCTTCCTGAGTGCCCTGGACAAGACCCAGCTCAGGCAGAGTCCAGCCTCTTGCTGAGAGAACTTTCCTAGGGTTCTGCTACTCAGAGTCCACCCCAATATTTTTTGTGACTGGGAGTGTGTCTGTGTCCAGAGAGTAAACCTTAGTGCAGGACACAAAACCTTGTAGGGACCTTGGTCTTGGCAGCAGCTCATTGCCCCTAACTATCCCAAATAGTCCTAGAGATCCCACCAAATCCTTCTTGCCTTTCTTTCCTCTTGGGTATTAGGGCTAAATTAGGGTGACTTGGTTGCTTTTTGTCCCACAGAGATGTCTGTCAGGGCTTTGCACTGCTGACAGTGAGAGTTTTACCTGGGTTTGGATAAGATAGTACTGAGGGAAGATGATGATTTGGGCTGCCAGGTAAGTCAGGGAGGAGAGAGGAGAAAGATGGAGTTGTGGCTGTGTTGAGGAGCACAGCTTGGCAGAGGTGGCACTGATTTGCTGTCTGATTTTGGTCTCATTCAGGTCCCCACCCAAAATCTGGGACTAACAGGGTGGTTTTGCTATTGCTGTAATAAGTGCAGCCTTTTTGGGGGGGAATGAGTGTGTCTGTGTGCAGCACCTTGCTGTGACCTTGAGCAAAGTCAGAGTGCTGCTGTGGTACCAAACGGTGACAAAGAAATTCACCTTCACACAGCTTAGCCTGGCTGGCTTTGTTCCTTCATCCCTGATCCTCCCCGCAAAGGATTTTGTTTACTTTTCCTGAAATGGAAGAGGCTCTGTTACACAGCCCTCTTTCAAAAATAAACCTCTAATAAGGAAAACAAAAGAGAAGGAACAGAAACCTGACGTTGTCTGATAATACAGAGCAGATACTGATCTTGAGTTCAAGGCAACTTGAACCAGAGATTTCTTTTAAGTATAACACAAATTCTACCATTTTTGGATAATTAGAAACTCTCCTCCTGTACTCTGTGAAAACAATCAGAAAAAAGAACTGCAGGAAAATTATAGAAGTAACAGCTATTGATTTGTGTGTGTGTGTCCCATCTTACTCAGTTGGGTTTGTGCTCTGAAGTTCACAAGTGCAGTCAGGTGCTGTAGAAAAGATGTGTTACATTTGGCCTTCTGACTCTGATTTGACTTTAAGGAAGTAAAAATCAGTGGCAAAGACCAGGCTGCATCACTTCTTAGCCCAGCAACAGATTCTTGAGCTGGGAGAAGGAAAAGGAGTGAGGAAGAGAGAAAACCCTTGTCTGCTGTTTGAGGGATCTGTGGGGCCCCTGGGGCTCCCCTGCTCTTTGTGTGCTGGGCTTTGGGTGTGCTGCTCACTTCATCCAGCTTTCATGGTATTCATTTACTTACTGGACACCTGAAATGCTTTGTTTGGAGCTTGGAAAGCTGGTCTGTCAGAATGGCAGTGAGCTGTGCTGGCTGCTGTGAGATCTGGGCTCATTGACTCGATGGGCTTGCTAGTAAAGCAAGAACCAGCAATTAAACTCAAACCTGAAGGACAGATGCCCTCTCCTTTGCTTCTGTTTGATGTTTCAAAGCACACCCAGGTTTACACTTTCCTTTTGCTGAATCAAGGCTAAGCTTGCTTGGTGCCAGTGGCCCAAGTGTTTAATACCATAACCCCAACATTTCCTTTGCTGAAAATGGAGCTGAGGGATGCACATGTGAGCAGCTGTGACCCTGGTGGCCTGGTTGGTGGCCTGTGGGAGTGCTCAGGGGGCACCAGGCTCTTTTCCTCTCATGCCAGAGCTGTTGGCAGCTTTGTGGCTTGGGATACTTGGCAAGCAAGGTTCCTGAGTGCCACTTGGCTTAGTGACACCAGCAGGTGCATCTTTAGCAGTTGCAGTTTGTGATGGTGTTTCCAAAGGAAATCAGTAGTAAATGTTGGCCTTTCCCTCCCCCAAAATGTCTGAGGAGGATAAATGACAGCCTCTGTAATGCCAGACCTGCACCTTGTTCATCAATAATGAGGGTAGGGGTTCCTAGTGAAATGTAAGCTCTGTGCTTGGTTGACTCCCAGGTCCCATTTTCCATTCCTGCTTTTCTGTTTAAGTGGATAGGTTTATATACTATTCCTTGACCTAAAAAATTGCTCCATAAAGCATACAGAAGGTGCAGTCTGAGATAATGCTTCTTTTGGGACTGCAGGCTTGCTTTTGACCTCTATTTACATGATGTAAATCAAACTGGAGTAGAGTTATGGAAATAGGACAGGGCCTGTTCAGCCTGATCATGTAATAATGCCGTGTGAAAACACTAACACGAATGGGTTTGCTGTGGCCTTTGGTGATGAGGGAAGTGCTCTAAAAATAAAAGAATTAGAGTTAATTGATGATTTCAGCCAGATTGTTGTGGATGTGAACTGGCAAAGCTCCCCGGGATGACAGGGGCTGTGCTGGTTTGCACCCACAGGGCAGGAATGCCTGATCCCCCTGGGCTGTGCTGGTTCACACGAGCTGCAAATTGGAGACACTTGATTTTGAAGGGAAAAAAACAGTCCTGTTGTGAGTGAAGGATCAGCCAGCACTCTTCCACAGCTCCTTTTCTGTGCTCCTGTGGCCTCGAGAAGCAGGAGTTTGTCGGGAAGCATCAGTGTTGGCAACAGCCACACGTGGTGCTTGCTTGCTTGCTTACAGCCTGGGAAGAAATCCCTTCATTTGCTTGTACTGAAATGTTAACCCAGAACAAATCATCTGGCTCCAAACGTGTGCTGCTCTGTGTGCTCTGGAAGGGGACGTGTGCTGAGGGTGAGCCCTGTGGGGTGGGCAGGAGCATCCTCAGTACCCAGGGTGTAGAAGTGGCCAGAGCTGCAAATTGGAGACCCTTGATTTTAAACAGAAAAAACCCCCAGAGTTTCCCTGGGTTTCCTAGCAGCTAAGGTGAAATGGGAAAAGCAACTTCACTATTTCACATCATCTGGGGCTGATGGGGAAGATATTTGGAGTATGTTAACTCCTCCTGGGACTGTTTCAAACAGCCCATTTAAAGTAGTTATTTTTCCCAGATGGTAAATACAGGAGACATCCTCAGCAGCCTGCTAGTAATAATAATACTTACATGGCACTTTACATTTTCAAAGTGCTGTCTAAATAGCTGATCTGTCTTGTCTTTTACAGTGATGTGTAGTTAAACTTGAAGGATATTGGTCTGAATTTGTAGCAGTTTATCAGCCATGTCTGTGGGTGAATTTGCTTTTCTGCTGTTTTGTACTAGGAGAGTAAACTGATTTCTCCTGTGCATCTTGACACTGATCCCAGTCTTTCATCTTGGTAGTGAAGAAGATGATCTTTAAGCTGAATGGAGAAGAGAGATGTCTTTCTGCCTATTAAATTAGAAATTTTCTGCCTATTAAATTAGAAGCCCTGCTTCCCACTTGCTTCTTGTGTCCTGTGCTCCTGTTCCTATGAGCCCAAGGTGTCAGAGGCCAGAAATGGAGTGTGGAGACACAGGGCTCAGCAACAGCTTGGGCGAAGTGGGGAGGAAGGAAGAAAACATAAGTGAAAGGGGCCAGGGGAAAGAGCCAAGTTTTGGTCTTAAACCTTGGCACTGTTGGCTAGAGCATCTTCTGTCTTTCCTTAGTTTGGGGACAGGCAGCACACCCCACAGTTTCTGGGGCAGTGGGGGGGGGGTCTGCACCTTGGTGCAGGGATGGAGTGGGTGGCCCCTGAGCAGCCTGGCTGTGGCCATGCCATGGTCTGTCCCCACGTGGTGGCACCTGGGCAGCCACAGCAGCTCTGCTGTCATCTTTCCAAGGGTTTTCTGTTCTTGACAGGTCTTTCCTAAGAGCTTTTAGGGACAGGGAGAGGGAATAGGTTTGTGCACCTGCTCGTAATTTAGGTAGTTTGTTTTTCTGCTCCTTAATCTTTTATGACAGTCCCAAGGACAGTCTGTGTCATGCAGAATTGTCATTAAGCCAAGAGCAGAGTGCTGAAACACTGCACCCCCAGCCCTGCTTCCCACTTGCTTCTTGTCTCCTGTGCTCCTGCTCCTATGAGCCCAGGGTGTCACAGGCCAGAAATGGAGTGTAGAGACACAGGGCTCAGCAACAGCTTGGGGGAAGTGGGGAGGAAGGAAGAAAACATCAGTGAAAGGGGCCAGGGGAAAGAGAGCCAAGTTCCTAGAAAGAGGACCCTGCAAGGAACGCGCAGATGACATGAAAAAGTAATTAAAAGGAAAGCCCTAATGGGACGTTAGGGGGAGATGCAGCTGGAACTTGAATAAGCAAATGTAAAGAGGGAATTAAGTTTGTAAGCTTTCCTCTAAGGAAGTGATGGGAAAATATGGCAACGGCTTCTGTTGATGTAAATCAGCACCGAGTCCATTGCTGAGGAGCTCCAGCTCAGGAGTCTGCCTCATTTGAGATCTGCCAGTCCTAAACCTGGAAAACACACGGGGAAAGATGAGGTGGTGTTTGCAGAGGTGATGTGAAGGACACTTGGTTCCAAAGCAAAGGATTATTGACTTCAAAAACACAGTGGAACTGTTGGTAATGTAGTTTGCCTGGGGCAAATTGGTGGCTCGCTATAAGTAATATTAATTTAAGTGTATAATGCTTTGAGTTACCTGGATAATTTAATCTGTGTGATTTTAGAGAAATAATTTATCACCTCTGATCATGAATTAAAAAAAAACAAACTAATGAAACCAAAACCTTCCATTAATATTAGCACTGTTTTTTACTCTGGAGAATAATATACAGCAGAGACATTTATTTTTGGCTATGAAGAATTTGCATGTGTGTTTCCAGATGTATTCTTAGACTTTGTACTGCTTAAAATTCAGCTCCCACACTATGTACATCTGAATTTTCTTTTCCTTAGCATTTTGTCTCTGTCACTGTGGGTATCTTTTTCTTTCCCCCCCTCCCTGCTTTTTTTTTCCCTCTTTTCTCTCGGCAGAGGTGGTGGAGGGGGCTGTGATGATTAAGGCAGCAGTAAGTCTCTCCACTTCCTCTGAACTTTACTCCCTCTGTGAGGAGCGACCTATTTAGTTGGGGCCCTTTGATGGAGTTGGGAGGTCAGGTGAGGGCAGAGCACTGCCCGTGCCAGAAATCCCAGAGATGCAGGAAGTGAGGAACTTCTGGAGGATGGGGGTTGAACAGGCAGTTATTTCACTATGTTCTTTCTCTCCGTGTGCATTTGTTCCCTCACTAAATTCCTGAAACAGAGAGGTCTGGATCCTCTGCAGTGCACGGAGCAGCCCTGATGTCTCTGTGTCCCCCCGGGGAGGGCAGGGGTGAGGACAGCAGTGCTGGAGCTGCTTTCTCTCTGGCTCTGGTACCCCCCTTTCAGTGGATCACTCAGATGCATACAGATTGCTCCCCAGCTCCTCCTTCCCTGACCCGTGGGTCCCTCTCTGTCCCTCCCTTGTTTGTCTGAAGGGGGCTATGCAGATGTGTGAAGTCCTTCCAGCCTTTTTCATTTCTCCAATTGGTGGAAGAAAGGGAAGGAGGAAGGGTGCTCCTCTCAGCTTGGAAGTCCCAAAGTAAGGTCCCAGCTGAGCAGCTTAAAATAGATGGTCAGCTGGTTGTGAGGGCTGAACTAGCCTGGGGAGCGTGGCATCTGTCTCCCAGGAATGCTGCCTGGTCATCAGGATGGATAAATCAGGACTAGCACTGTGTGAGACAGACTGTACTGAGGATGGAGCTGCTGCCCCTGAGGCTGCCTTGCTCCAGTCCTCTGACATCTGTCTGGGAATCAATAACTCACTGATCAGGGACACTGCAGCTCTGAAACATCGATGTGGTGATGCTGGGGAGGTGCCTGTGCTGCTGCCCTGCCAGCACTGCCTCCTCTTTGGTCTGCCCCAGGAATCTGACTGTGAGGATACTTTTAATGGTACATCGAGTAACTGATCCAGCTTAAAAAAAAAAAAAAAAAAAAAAGTGATTCCTATGATACCAGCACAGTAAGTCTGTGTTTTACCTTTGGTGTCTTTTCTCCCTGGGAGGCTGGGGGCTGGATGCAGTGACAGCACTCCTGTTCCTCAGATCCAGCACAAAACAGATTTTTCTAGTGGCTGAATTTAATCACTTAGATGCAGAACACTGATAGACTGAATCAATTTAATTCCTATTGCTCATGACTGGGAGGGGAGGAGGAAGGTCATAACAATTTAGCAAGCAACAACTTGGCTTAAAAATGTAACCAATAGGTCGGTCTTTGAGGTGGTTTGGTTGTTTTAAATGTGCCTAGGCCAAGAAATATAGCAATTTTAGGAAGAGGGGAATGCTGCCTGAGTGTGAGGTTTGAAATGCTGAGGCTGCTGCAGAGCTGAAGGGTCACCTCACATCAAGAACTGAAGTTGATGGTACCTCTTTTTTTTTCTTTTTTTTTCTTTTTGAGGGAGCTGCTGGAAAAGGCATCTTATCATTGTGCTGTAACCATCTGAAATGGCACAGGGTATCTGAGTGCCTGGGTCTCGGGTGTGTTTGCCTCAGAGCATCTCTGCTGAGGCAGCGAGTGCTGAGCTGTGGGGTTCTCAGATGGTGCCAGATCTCCTTGGGGGACTTCAGTTACCTGCTGTGGCACAGACTTGCTCAAAGAATAGAAGGATTTAATTGGAAATTGAGCAGTCTGTGAGTCTTCTTTTAACATAAGGCTCCGTTTTTCCTGGTATCTGTTGCAACTGTAGTGCACCTGTTTCCTACAAGGTCCAAAGCCCAGGGTTTGCTGGCAGCAGTCCTGCAGTGCCTGTTCAAGGGTGGAGGCTCTGTGGGTTTCTGACCAGCTCCCCACCTGGGATATGGCCTTTCCTGTGCCTGCTGCTTTTGGACACTCTTGTAATTTCAGCAATCTCAGGAGATGAAGCTCCCTTGAAGATGCCCTCAGGATTCACCCAGGTAAGCTGATGTTGGATTAATCTTTTATAAGCATCCAGTCCTCCCAAGAGAAACCTTAGGTGCCTCAGCCTGAATGCCAGCACTGGGTGGCCTTTCAGGAGGGTCTGTAATGATTTCTCACACAGCTCATACCCAGGGGCTGCTGGGGGATGTGGGTGAGACTGTCACATTTTTGGTGGGGAGGAAGAACTTGTCAGGGATGCTGCTCCATCCTTTGCAGGGAAACCACCTCCCTGCCAGTGCCTCCTGAGGTGCCATCCAGCTGGCCTGGGCAGAGCAGAACAGCCTTGGGGTTCCTTTGGCAGCAGCCCTTGTTCTAGGGCAAGACACACAGTAGTAGGGAAGGAATAAAACCAAACTTGGCCAGCACAGTGGCAAACTTGGTAGCCTGCCACAGCCATCAGCCCATATGCACAATGGTAAATAAAAGCTGTAGTTGAATTTCTTTCACGTTTTATATAACATTCTTCACAATATGGAACTGGGAGCAGAGGGAGAATCCCTCTTCCCTCTAGTTCTGTCCAGAATGAAACCTGAATGACTGGTGCAGCAGGGCAGTGCTGCTGGGAGGGAGCAGGGAGTGTTGGGTGCAGCAGAGGCACCCCCTGAGGCTGTGGTACCCCCAGCACATCCCTGGTTGCTCTGCAGGGACAGGCACAGGGCTGGGGGCTGGGTCCCAAAAGCAAAGGCAGCTGAATCAGTGGGGAGGTGTTCTCCTGCCTGGGCTGCTCTGCTCCCCAAGCCCCGTGCTGCAAGGATGTAAAGCAGAGCAGTGACAGGGGGAGCAGAAGGGGAGGAAGTTTGACTGCACTAAGTGATGGTCAACTTAAAAATAAACCCGTCTATTTATATCCTTGGCAGCACACTGCTGCCCCCCGGCCTGGTACAGCCTGTCTGCAACTGCACCTTACACACACACACACACGTTTGGACTGGATGATCTCTAGAGGTCCCTCCCAACTCTGGAAATTCTCTCATTCTGTGTGGGTGAGGGCTGGGCAGAGGAGCTGGGCTGTGTTTCACCCCCTCCTTCCCTGCACTGCAGCCCGGGAGGTTTAGGTTGGCTTTTGGGAACATTGTCTTTGCTGAAAAGGTTGGCAGGCACCAGAACAAACATGCCAGCCACTTGGGTGTCTGTCCTTGATGCCTGCCTTGTGGAATACCCAGCAGATGTTGGGGTGCCCTCCAGCTCTGCTGCTGCCCTTAAGCACCCCGTTAATTGCTGCAGCTCCATGCAGGTCAGTGCTCAGCTTGGTGGCTCCGTGCTGGTTGGGTCACAGTCACCCCACTTTGGAGAGGAAGGTGAGCAGAGGTGGGGCTCCTGCAGCCACCCCAGGTTTCCATACAGACTCTTGCTGCTGTGTTTCTTCCCGGGTCAGAGCCCTGTCTCCCCCTGAGCTCGGGTTCTTTCCTCCTGGCCCAGCATCAGGGGGCCAGGGGAAAACCCAAGGCACTGGCCAGGGCTGGGCAGAACACTCAGCCTGTGGTCCAGATGCTGTTTGTGCCCCTAATTCATCCTTTCTTTTTGGTCCTACACAGTGGTATTGCTGTCACTGATATGTCTTCAACTCCTTTTTTTTTTTTTTTTTTTTTTTTTTAAATGTAGAGAAGTGAGACTGGTTTGACCTAGCTGAGATGAGCAAAGGTGGCTGCTTCCAGTACAGCATTACAAACCCTTGCTTATATAAAATAGCTGCCTCTAGTTGAAACTGTAGTTAGATCTTGAGTATATGGGGGCCTAGGACAAGGCTGCAAATTTTTTATATATGTTGGGGAAAAAAAAAAAAAACATAAAAGAGAAAAAAGTGTATCTAGGGGCAATTTCCTTTGAAAATATCTGTCCAGCACAGAGAAATATTCCTTTTATTATCTGGATGTTTATAATAAGTTTAATTCTAAGAAAGGGGTCATGTTTTTTTGTTTCTTTTGTACAGTCACTTGCATATTCAGTTCTGACCTGCAGCTGGTACTACTACAATGGAAATAATCAGCAGAATAAGCTAGTGATGGATACAATTTTTAGTCCTAAAAGCTGGAACCTGTGAGAATAAAATTTTTTTTAGGAAAGATTCGAATGGAGAGGATGATCCAGTACCTGAGCTAAGCTGGAATCTTGCTGTGGCAAAGCAGACAGGGTGGGAGAGGGCAGGAGAAGCTTTGTCCTCCTGTGTCAGAGGGGGAACTCCTCTGCCTGTTGTGGGATGGGTGTGTTTGAAGCTGTGCAGTCACAGAACACAGGATTGTTTGCAAAGCAGTAGCACTCCAGCCTTTCCAGCAAATGTTGACTCTGCCTAAGTGTATTTTTACCTAGAGGACCCTTTACATAAATTAGACATAAAGTTTCAATAACATTTTATGTGGGAGCTTTCTGTACTTTTATTCCAAAGAGCAGATTGAGAGGAGATTAATGTCTTTCCATACCCAATTCATATAAGGGCAGTTGTGGGTTCTCTTTGTTGTGTTTTTGTTTTGTTTTTTAAACAGAAGGATGATTTTATATTAATGTTTCAACTTTGGCCAATTCAGGTTTGAACACTGAGGCTGCTGTTTTACTTACTAGTATGCACTTAAGGGTAGAATTTCTGCTTTAGATTTCCATCTCTTGAGCTTTTGTCATATTTTTTTTTATCACAGCCTTATGTGTTATTTAAATGCTTTTTGATTTATCAGTTATTCTTTTAAGCGGGCTTAATTGTATAAAGATTATCATGCATAAGAGATGTCTATAATTAGAAGGGAGGGATTGGTACTATTAGACAGTGTTTTAGTGAAGAAAATTATAGGGTTCATAAACTGGAGAATGGAGGCAGTATATATTAACATTCAACAAGTTTTTTGTAGTCCTAACAGAGGATTGACTCTTGCTTGGTTGGGAGAGTTAGGACAACTCCAGTGTTTCCTCTACAGGCTTCTTCCTCTGCTCTTTCTCTTTCTCTGCCTTTAATCCTGGGATGGAACAGGAAACAATCCTGACTCTGCAGTGCCATGGGGCTGGCTTGGAGACCTGACTGTTCCGCAGGGTTTAGTCCATGAAATGAAATGAAATGAAATGAAATAGCAGGGGTGGTGCAGTGTCCAGCACTCTGGAGCTCTGTTCCTCATCTGGCCAAGGCTTCCAAAGCTCCCCATCTCTCTTTGGTTTGGAAGTCGAGTACAGGATGTGAGCTTTGGAGTTCTCTGGGTAGAAAAAATAAACAAAATCAAAATCACTTTTCTATGAAAGCAGGAATTACTTGGCAATTTTACATCAGCTGGGCTTTAGAAGCCTGTGAAGAGATTTGACTTTGGCTGCTCCACTGCCTTGTGCTCTCCTGTTCCTGTCACCAGTTGGGAAGCAGCCGACACTGGGATGGACATGCCTGTTGGACAGTCCAGATGATTTCCAGCTCGAGAGGCTTTAAAGCTTCCTGGGCTCCTTCCAGACTGAGTCTGGGCCAGCTCTCTTGAAAAGAAAATGTCACCACTGGTCTTTTCACTGGAGTCCTCCTGTTAGCAGTGTGTCTGTGCAAAAGTACAAATAAACATACTGGGCTATTGTGATATTCCATATGCAGGTAGGTAATTTGTTGGCAACAATTACTCTCTGCATCGTTTGTGAGCTGAAATGAGCAGGAAAAGATGGTGTGTGGTGCAGCTTGGCAGCCTGCCTGCAGTACCTGTATTGTTGGAATGTCTCCTCCCTCCATCCCCTCCCCTTCCCCATTGAAAAGAAATGACACCGGGGGACCATCGATTTCTGCTCTCCATGTTGTTAATGAAAAATTCCTTGTTGGCTCCTAGTTCTCTAAATCCTTTGAGACAGCTGCAGCAGTTTAGATACTTCAGGAGCAAACATGCCAGCCTGGGTGATGTATGACTTTGTGAACTTTCAAGGGACAAAAGGGTAGGCTTTTGTTGGCCATAAAACTGAGAGCAGCTCTTATCCGTGTAATTATTACATTTTCTGAAGCCAGCTTGCTGGACATATTTTGGTAACTGAGTACACAGTTTCCATCGCACATGGCACATGAGATTTATCATGTTTCTTAATGCTCAATAATTCTAGCTTGAAGTTTAGATCCAGCCAAATAAGAGCTGTGAGACTTGACAATGCTCAATAAAGCCTTCCCATATGTTTCCTAGGGCTCCAAATGCAGGACTCGTTTTCTCTGCTGTGTATCTCTTTGCTGAGTTAAATCCATTAATTTTGAGAGAAGTATTGTTTTAGATCACCTTGTAGTGCTTTGTTGCCACAGTTTATGTTCCTGGACAGCATGGTAGTGGAACGTTCTCCGTTTGTGAAGTGCAGGGTACAGATGGCAACCCATTAAAACTTTAGTGATAATCACCCTTCCTATGGAATTACCACTTAAGTCTGGTTAGTAGGGGAGGAGGAGCAGTGTCACAGAAACATGCTTCTTCTGGGTGATATAAAAGCATCTGGGATTGAGTGGTTTATGTGTGCCCCCTTGTCAGGAGTCCTCAGAGCAGATTGCCTGAATTGTTGAGCAGTTAGAGTTTAATGGAGGTACGGGAGCTTTTGCTCATGATCCCTTTGACAGTTAAGCTGTCTTCAAGTGCTTTTTTTTTTTTAAAAAAAAAAAGTCTTTTAAATACAGCTTTTTCAGAAAAAATGGAGGCAAGAACAAGTATGTGAGGCAGCTGGTAAGGAGCTTTTTGGTCATTTCAAGGTTGGGAAGCATTCTTTGGGGAGTAATGCATCATTGTTAGATGGCCGCAAAGAAAAAAAAGGTACTAACTTGTTTGTCCTCACTTGTGCAGATGGTGAGGGAAATGGTCCTGGGGGCTTGCTGAGAGCTTGGGACTTAGAAAAATATATTTGAATTCAACTCTTGGCACTATTCCAGATTTCCTTTGGGACTTTTTTGCTCTCTGCCTTGATTTCCCACCTCTAAAATCTGGTGGAAGTCTAGCAAAGTACTGGAGGTGCATGCATCAGAGATGATGGGGAAGTGTTTAGGTGTGAGCGGGACTGAATATTTACTACTGTGGGTAGACAGAGTCTTGCAATGCATCGTGAGGCTTGGAGCTGTGAGTGTGAGGGGTGAATTCCCCATTCCCAGGGGTGGATAGTGATGCCTTCCCTTCCCACAGCTGCATTCAAGCCCAGTTACCAAGGGTACCAAGTAGCGTCGTGAATACACCAATAAATTGCAGCCTATGGGTATCTAAAAATCTCCCCCGCTACACTGCTTTGTTAAAAATGGCACATTTTCTTGTAAAGTATTGTTTTAAAATGGATTGCCAAGGTTTGGGATTTGCAAGCCTGGAACAGGCATTCAGGATTCCTAGGCTTTTTTTCCAGGCAGTGTTTTTCTTTCTGTCACCTGAGCATCCTTTGTTATTTGTGCATTTGTCTGCTGCAAAGAGGCCTTTTCACCTCCTGCTGAACTGCTTTGAGGCAGCAGAGGGGATGAGTTATGCTTTCTGGCTTTTCCTGTCCTTTCTTAACAAGTGCAGTGTATCTTCCCAGGTGCCCTGTGCTGGGAAGGCTGGCTGGGATCAGCAGACCCTTGCAGGGTGCTGGCCCATTGCAGCAGTTTGGCCCAACTGGAAGCAGAGCAGCAAATCACCCCTCACAGCATCCTCCCTGCTCTGCCTTGCCCAGGGAACAAGGTATGTCAGGGCACAGACCTTTTGTTTCCCCACTCCAAGGACATGTGTGGAGGTGTCCCCATGTCCCCTGTCCCTGTGGCTCTGCAAATCTGCCTTGCCATGAATTCCTCTGGAGCTCAGCCAGCGCTGCGCTCGCTGCAGGTTTGCTGGCGTGTGTGGGGTGAGCCACCAGCCAGAATTTGGCTAGTGTTTCCTCTGAGTCACATCTGTCTGGTCTTCTGAAAGCAAACAGAAAAGCTTTCCTGCTTCTGGTGTGGCAGAGCCAAGCACTGTGTTCAGACCTGCTCCACTCTGGCTGCCATGGTCAGACCTGGGCCTGGCAGCAGCACGAGCCAAGAGCTGTGGGTTTGTTGCCAGGTACGTGGTGCATGGAGGAAAAAAAATGTTTCCAATAGTGTCTTTCCTTCAGTTGATTTTTACATGAGAAAACCATGATGTGGGGTGGGACACGGTGAGATCTCTTACATGTGGACCTTCCTCCTCATTACAGCTGTGTTTGAAATTGTTAATTGTCTGGTTAGTGTACTTCCATGAATTCCTGATCCTGTTCTCCCATCCAGCAGCATGATTGCAGTTTGGTCCCCACCCTGTACTCCGCTGTCACTCAGCCAGTTGCTGGGGACTGGATTTAAGTGCCTTTAGGTGCTTTTTGCTTATCTTGCTTGTGCTTTGCCTCCTTCGTCAGCAGTCTGAGCCCTTCTTCTGACAGCTCTGATGTGACAGCGGAGGTGACCGGGGCCACGCCTGGTCCCTCTGCTATCCCTGCTGTACCATAGCCAGGCTTTGGAGAGGAGCTCTGGCAGGCTTTGGAGAGGAGCTCTGGCAGGCTTCGGAAGGGAGCCCTGGTCCCATTGCACACGGGTAGTTTGGTCTTTAGCCAAAGCTTTTCTTCCAGCACATGGGGTCAACTGAGGCTGCACCCGGTGGTCCGTAAAGATTAGAGTCCAGAGTCAGATTTGCATCAGCTCCTGAAGATGGGTCTGCTGGGCTGGTCAGCCTTGTGCCTCAGGACTGGTCATGGCCCTGCCTCTCTCCTTGCCTGGGGTGATTTACATTGTGTGGTCCTCCTGTCTCTGAGAGAAATCCCCCTCCTCCAACTGCACCCCATCAGTTCTGCCTCTGCAGGAGAAGCAACGTTGCTGCACTTGGTTGGTTCCTGGGAAATGCTTAACATTTCCAGACCAGTGACTGTCCTGTGATGATGAAGACTGCAAAAGGGAAAGAGTATTCCCAGCAGCTGCTCTGCAGCCAGGGGGTTTCCATGCCAGGGAAGGGGAGGAATCTCCGTAAGAAGTCAAGGAACAGGTCAGTGATCCAGGTGGCAGTTTGGTTTCTTTCAGGGGAACAGCAGATTTCTCTTGGCAGTCACAGAATTGCACCCAAAGGAGTCATGAGCTGAGCAGAGAGGGCCCTTTACCCCACTGGGATAGGAGAATGGGATTATAGTGAGGAGAAAGCAGCCAAGAGTGATCTGAAGGTTTTCTGCAGGACATCTGCGGCTTCTCATATTTATGGGAGATAAAGAAAAGTAGCCAATATTTTTTGGACGTGTTTGAAAATAACTCACTAATTCTGTTCCAACAAAATCATTTTTTTGACTGTAGTTTCACCTCACGTGACCTCACCTTTACTTTAAGTTCTTGAGGTGTCAGGGACTGTAAGTAGCACTGATGAATGTGATGTGCTCAGCATCATCTGAACTGAGCTTCACACCTAGCTTCTGGTGAGGAGATGGTGGGGCAGGTTCATCCATTGTCTTGGAGGGGTGTGGAGGTACAGGGGACACCCAGGAGATGTCTGCCCACCCTGCCAGCCACCAGCAGGTCCCAGCTAGCAGGAGGGTCTGAGGCTGCAGCCCAGGAGTTTTGGGGGGCTCTGAAGACACGTATGAGGTCTGGCTTCTGGAGTGAGCTAAGCAGAGCTGCTGCCTCTGCCTGGCCTGGAAGCACTTAGTTCTGCTTTAGTACCAACCTACCCTCCCACAGAAAAAAAAAAAAAAAAAAAAAAAAAAAAGGAAAATAAAAGAACATCTGCTAATGCATAGCTTAAAAAAAAAAAAAAGCTGCAGAGTAAAGCCCATTCGCTTTGCTGCAGCTGAACTCAGGGAAAAGTTCACCAAAGGGCACCCGAGCTCTTCTGTGCCAGGCTCCTGTGCTCACACCCTGGCCTTTGTGGCGGTGTCTGTTTGGGTTTAGACGCCGTTATAATTGTGTGTAATAGCAAATGCATATTAATTTTTAATAGAAATCTGCAGCAGCTCGTGATGCTGAAATATGGTGCCTCTGTTGACAATTACTATTTTTGGTAGAAACAAACCCTAAGGCCTTTGCAGAGCTTCTGTGTGTTTATAAACACTGCTGTCTGCAGTAGACAAAATGTGTTTCCCAGCATCTCCATTTTTCTCTCTGATTTAATGGAAAACTTCAAAGTCAGTTGTTTGGACTACTGATTGCAGCAGTTGTCTATTAAGTTCCCTTTTGGTCTTCTCGTCTTTTAAATGCATTTAGCTGCTAAGTGCACAGGGCCTGGGGAATGGGAGTAATTCAGAGATCCCTCCCCTTGCTTTTTCTACCCTTGCTGCAGCAAAACTTTTGCTGTGAAAAGCAAATGGTCTGGGGATGCAGGCATGCTCCCAGTAGTGCCAGTACTGTGTTTTATTTGGTCTTCCAGAAGGAAGCCCTGGTCACCTGTAATGGTTTTGCCTGTTTTTCCAACAGATGGGGTGAGTTTCCCTGCTGGGTGCTGCTGTCTCCTGTTATAGAAGGAAAATGTGTATAAATCTTTTTTTGAGCATGGTTGAGCAGTGGTGATGGTGGCTGGAGGCAGAGTGAGTGTGTCTGACTGCCCTGGCAAGGGCTGATTGGAGCAGTCTCCATCAAGGGTTCTCACGTTGCTGTTCTTTGTCCCCAGGCAACCACAGTAAATAGACACACAGCATGTTATTTATGCATTTGATAATTACCTGTTCTTTTGCCCCTCCATCTTCTGGCTTTCACTTTGTTTAAACCATTTGTTCCCTTCGCCTGAAGGATGAGAATTCCTCTTAGTTGTTTTTCTAGGAATCGTTTGCTCCCTCCTCCTTAAAGTCAGTCCAGAAGCTGCTGGAGACTGATGCCTCTAGAGGATTGGTGACTGTTTACAGACCCTTCCATCACTACAGCAGTTGTTGGAGGGAGTGCTTCAGTTTCTGCTGTGTCATCTGCACATGCCAGGCTTTTATTTTTACCCTGACAAAATGCTGTGACTCTGCCCCAGCTCCAGGAGCAGACACCAAGAGCCACGATGCTGCTGTGTTCCCTTGTGGAGGGGTTTGGGTTCTACTGATTCCTCACTTCTGCTCTGGCTTTACTGGAGGGATGGTGAGCACATGAATGCTGAATTTTTCACGGTGTCAGTGAAGGTGAAGTTTGCAAGCGCCCCACATGCGTGTAGCTGCGGCTGTCGTTTATTAGACTATCAAGAGGGTTTGTTTTCCCAAATAACCCTCTGAATTATTCTGTGTAATTAACTCGTGAACTTATTTGAAATGATAACGGGGTAGGGAGCTGGAGAGGAAGCATTGTGGCGCTCAGTAAAGCGATAGTATTGCATCACTTCTCCCCACTGATCACAAGGTCGTCTCCAACAGCTGTTCAGGCGTAATTAGCCAACCCAGACTTCATGGTTTGAACAATTGAAAAATTACAGGGGTCAACGACTCGGTGTCTTAAATTTTAATAAGTACATAAAAACAAAGTGCTGAGTTATTAAAAATTAATCCTGCTAAGCGGTTGTTTAGGCTTTTTTGGAGATGGAAAGCCTGAGCGTGTCCATTTGTCCAGTGGGGCTGCAGAAGTGTGGGTGGTTATCTCTCTGTCCTGTGCTGCTCTCCGGCAACAGTTTAATGGGAATGTTAAGTTTGATCATTAATTTAATGAAGGTCGTATTTTGTTGATGCAGAAGTAGAATGAACTGTGTCCCTCGGTAATCCTTTCTCTCCTCGCTAGCTCAGCCTTTGTAATTCCTGTAAGCTGCTCATACGAGCAGGGCTGGGATATTCACACAGTCAAGTGGATATTGTGCAAGTGTTGATTATAGTGCATGGCTCTGTCTCTTCCCGAGTGCAGAGATGTTCTATTAACACGGAAGGTAAAGCTGTCAGCATTAACATTATAAGCCCAATTTTTTTTTTCCCCCTTAGGGGCTTTAGATCCTGGTTATAAAACTTGGTTTGGAGCTTAAAGCATGGTGAGTGCACTTTCTTCTCTCTGTGCATTCTTCAAGAAGCATTCAACCATGGCGTTTATACAAGAACAAATTTGGGAACTTCTGGCTGCTTGGATTTTACAGCTTTGTGCGTGTGTGCTGTTCTGTGAAGCCCTGAGAACTTAGGACAAAAGAAGGCAAACCCCTTCTCTGACCCACCTGGCATTGTTCTGGGAGGCAATTAAATCTAAGCAGCATGCAAAGTAGGGAGGACAGGCTGAGCCTGGGGGTGGGTTTTGGAACGAGACATTTATTTCCTTAAGTTGTGTGCAAGAATTCATAAAGGAATCCAGTAAGAATACTTGCTTTGATTTAAGCATGGAAGTATTGTGAAGATGCGTGCTGTTGGCTTGCCTCAGGGATAGCTGGAAAAACCATGAGGTGCATTAGACATGGAATCTGAATTTTCAGATGGCTGGTGATAGGATATTAGAGTGTTTTCTTCTATCCTGAGCACAGGCTTTTGAGTCAAGGTCATTGCTGACCAGCATTCCAGCCTGTGTAATGTGACTTTTTTTCATCTATCTACAGCACCTCTTAAACTTTCCTAAACAACAGCCCCAGTGAAAACTTTGGGGGACTTTTGGCCAAGCTTTCCTCGGAGGAGGAGAGGGCTGGGGGGAAGGAATGTCCCGTGGATGGGAGTTGAGGTTTACAGTTCTGGTTTGCTCCCTCCTTAGCCTGACCTTGAGCTGCTGAACTGCTGAAATCTGCAGCCCAGGAATATTAAGATAAAACCAATGCTGATTTTCGTTTTCTGTGATTCAATGGGCTGTAATTTATAGCTCTAACTCAGAGCTGAGCAGTGGCTGTGTGAGCAGCGTGCTGGCAGCCAGAGGTGGGGGATGGCGGGGCGAGGAGGCTGCTGACAGCCCCCAGGACCTGTCCTGTGTCACCCTTTGTCCTCTGAGAACCTGTCCCACCACACCACAGGGTCCTGGGGAGCTCACAAGGTCTGCAGGTGCTCTGCAGTCAGGTTGGTTGATGTACTGAAGGTGTGTAAATCCCTGGCATTGTGATGCCTCCTGGTGCAAGGAACCTGTGGAGAAAAACATTTCTCCTTTTGGGCAAGCCAGGGTGACAGTGGGGATGAGTGGGGGGTGGCTCTCCAGACCTCTTTCTCCACACCACAAAGAAACCGTGGAGTTTGTTGGTTTTGGTTTGGTTTCTTTTTTCACCCAACCCCTTCAGTAAGGATGAAAAAGCAGGAGATGGGGGGAGGCAGGGCAAGGGGAAGACTGTAGCCCTTTCCCTGGTCAGGCTGTGGCTCCTTAGCAGACGGGGCGATGCTGAAGGGTGATCGTGTCCCTCCAGAGCTGCCTGGCGTGGGCACAGCCTCCTGCGCCCCTCAGCCACTGGTGCTGAGCTGCTTTCACTGTCTCCCCTTTTGTAAGCAGCGAGGTGAGAGAATAGCAAGAGCTTTATTAAGATGTCTTTAGATAACGTTTGCTCAGCTGCGAGCCGGCAAAAGATTTTTCCGAGTCTATTAGGCAGCCAGTGCTATTGAATCGTAAGGTGGATTTGAAAAATTGGCACCTAATGGTTTACAACTGGAATAAATTTCTGGAAATTGGACCTTGGAGACAAACTTTGTGTGTGTATGAGTGTGTGTGTGTGTGCAGGCTGGTGAGTCCCTGCCCCAGCAAGGGGCTGCTTCTCACCGCAGTCGCTGCCTGGGATTTTTCCCTTCTAATTAGGGAACGAGAGTTCAGATCAGCTTCCATTCATTTCTCTGTTTTGACAAAGCTGTTTGATGGGGAGAGGATTGCTGGGGGGAGGCTCTCCTCCTGGCTGGAGTCTCTTTCTCTCCTTCCCTCCTTCTGTCGCATTTTCTAAAGGCCAAAGCCCGAGAATTCCTGAAAAATTAATGGGGCCTCAATAGGTGTTTGGTATCCGCTGCTCCCCCTCTCCCGCACCCACCGGGTCACCTCTGAAAAGTTTGCAGCATAATGGCTGCACAGCAGCTGCTCTTTTGAATGGAAATATGACCTAAAGCAGCCTGGGGAGCCCCTCGGACACCATCCCCCCACCCTGGGGTGCTTCAGCTCTCTGAGACTCCAGCGAGGTGCCACAAATGTCACTGGCAGCTGTGTCCCCATCCCACCCCATGGGTGCCACCGGCCCCTCCAGCACTGCGTGTAATCACCGAGCAGCTGAATAATTTACAGCCCTGCCTCAAAGGAGCTGGGGCTTGGAGAAAGGTCTCTGCCTTCAGAAAACACAAAGTCTCTCATTTTAGTGGTTGAAATATTCAGCAGCATCCTAGAGGGCTCTGAACTCCTAAGTGTCTGCCTTTTCTCCGTTACAGAGAAGTCCTGCGTGGTTTTCATTACTGTTATTGTCGCACTAGTTCCAGTTAGCCAGGGCTTGTTTTCCAGCCTGGCTTTAAAAGGAAAGGTGCTGGGAAGGCTTCATTTCACCTTGAACCTGACTCTGTAAGTCTTCCTGTTCTTTCTCCTCCGTTTTCTTCCAGCAGGACAGAAGACACCTGCTTCACCATCCAGGTTTGGTGCTTGGTTTCGTGCTCATGTTAAATCTCTCCCTTCTCCTTTCCTTGAAAACTTACAAAGCTTCCAGTTTGCTCTGGTAATGACTTGCTTCATGTGAAAAAAAAAAACCAAAACAAAACACACCAACAAAATTCCAGCCCTGAGTGCTAAGCTGTGTTTATCACCTTGTGCCTCCCACGCCTGGGATGGGATGGTGTGGGCTGTGGTCCCGCATCTCCTGGGCTTCCCACCACTTCACCTTCTGGAGCAGCAGTGAAGGTCACAGCCCTGCCTTCTGCCCTAGGTAGGCTGGGCTTGTTTTCACTTCCTTTGTTAACCTAACAACCCCCCAAAGGAAAAAACAAAATAAAGTGAGAAGTCTTCTCAATTTGGCAGTGTGTAAAGGCTTTTTAAAGCTAAACAAGAAAACCAATTATTTCTCTAACTGCTTTACTCCTTCAAATCTTTCACTGTAATGGAGATTTAGAATCCATCACTGTTTAGCTATTATTTCTGTGTAAACAGAGTCATGCCCTATTGCACCAAGCAAACAGTCAATTTTTTCCATTATACCTAGCTGCAAGTAACAAGGGTGCAGAATAGATGACCCGGGTTGGAGCATATTTGTCTCTATGTGGTGCTCTGTGTGCCCCTGGAAGAGGCTGGGGAAGGGGTGAGGCATCACCCAGGCTTTGTGTCCCCAGGTTACTGCTGACTCTTCCTGGCTTGTACTCAGTGGAAGGAGCTGCAGGAAGGGTGAGGATGGTCCCCATGGTGGAGCTAGGGTGGCAGATCCTCTGTGGCCATGCAGAGCTCTTTCTCCGTGCCTATGACCATCAGGTCCTCCTTCTGAGGAGGCAAACTTGGGGAGCTAACCATAATTGCAGCCTCCCCCCTGGGACTAAATCCAGTGTGGTGAGGAGCTGGGTGTCCACAGGAGGCATCACCATGGCTGGTTGTCTTCTGCCCTTGTCCCCATCAGTGGGAGCTGCTGCCCACCACCCCTGTGCTGCTCAAAATGTTTTCAGAGGTGATGCCAGCGAGGGGCTGTGGGGGTTTCCCTGGCTAGCTGGGGAGCAGCCAGGGCTCAGGAAGGTTATTTTTCTCATTCTCACAATAGTTGGCCCCGTCTGACTTTTATTTAAATGCAGGAAACTCATGTGGGCAATGTGTGTGTTGTGTGAAAGTGTAGCACACAAATATGTCGCCAGCAGCTGTTTTTTAAAATTAAACAGACACTTGAGGTTAAACATCCACAAGTTCAACGTTCACTTCCTTCTGTGCTATTAAGTTTGGATTGCATCCAAAAAAACTTGGTAATTTTATTTTCTGTCATTGAGTTTGTTTGTTTGCATTTTGCATTTCATTACGTTTCACTGCTGGGTTGTGCTTTCCAGCTTGGGCTACGTTGCTGCCTTTCTAAGGGGGGGTCCAAATCCAGAAATGTGTTTTATGAATTTTTTTTTTTTTGCATTTTCATTAATACATTATTTTGGGAGTTAAAATTAAGTTTCAAACTTCAGTGGAGAGGATAACAGACTTGCTTAAGACAGCGAAGGACTGTAAGATCCAGACTGTCCCTGCAGTGCTGAGTTTCCATGACTTTCACACTTACTTTTCATTCCTCTTCTGTAGTGTTTGACTTGCATGACTAAGAAGGGACTCAGTTTTTCTTTTCTTTTAAGAATATTTTTATATAGCCTGTTCCCAATTGAGGCTTTTATTTGACAAACAAATGCTTCTGGTTAGCTTCCGTATGGAATGTGTCCAGCTTTAAACCATTGCCACGAGCAAAACTGATTGACAGCAAAAAAAACCCCAAAACCAACCATTCCCTGAGATGGGACCCTGCTGTCTGTGGGCCAGTGGGAGTGATGTTCTTTAAAGGAGGATAATATTTTCATGTTTCTGTGTCAGCTGTGTGTATCCATGCACCCATCAGCTGTGGGCAGGGTGTGTAACGCCCAGCTGGCTGCAGGAAGGGGGCAAGTTAATTTTTTTGGGAACAGGCAAACACAGGTTTTGTCACTCTGGTTTGCAGTTGGGGACAGGGAGGACTGGCTCTGCCTGGTGCAGCTGGCTGGGGGTGCTGCAGGGCCAGGGCTGTTCTGCTGCTTTTTTCCCCTCTCCTCTTTTTTTTTTTTTGTCTTTTTTAGTTCCAGAACAACATATTGAGGGATTTGATTTGTTTTTCTTCTTGCTTTTGTTTTTTCCAAAGCCGTGAACATGTTTTAGACAAACATAATGAAGCAATTTGAAAAAATAAAAGGAATGGAAATAACCTCGTATAAAGTGGCAGAAAAAACCCCACTGTCAGCATCGTCTGCAGTGCTCCTGACAGGGCAGACACCATTTACTGCCTCAGAGACGCTTAAATGGGCTTCATCTGAGGCTCCCTGTGGGGCTGGAAACAGAGGCTGCTGGAGTCTGGGTCTTGGGTCGAGGTTTTGTTCTGGTTCGTTTTCTTCCAGGCTGGTTGTGGTTATGATTATTTCAAATCTGCTGGACTTTTGAGGCAGCATCTTAAACAGAAGGGGTGCAAAAAAAGGAATGAGAATTAAAAACTCAGGCCTCACACAAACTCTGTACCTCACTGTGGACAGATTTTCTATTTTTGTTTTTTAATTTTGCCTTCACTGAATGGTCGGAGGAATTGGGCTGTGTAGGCTGCTTTGTCTTGCTTTGATTTCAGGTATATTAGCATCTCACCTGGTGGCAATGCTGGTTTTGGAAAATCCCCTTTGTTAGGAGATGATTGCAGTGTGAATTTTTTTTACCCTGGTTATTGGTTGGGAGTATTAATGAACTAAAAGACATCCTGTCAGAAGGGTCCCCAACAAGGTGTGTTTTGGATTGTTTTTTTTAAAAAGAAGCAAAATTGTTTCTTCCCCGTGTTATTAAACAATAGTGTAGGTTCAGACTCTGTTCTGGTGAGCCTTTAATTGGCACAAAAGGGCAGTTTAGCTTCATCTTAAGGAAGAGTTGTCGACCAAGCTGGAATTGTTTGCCACTCAGAAACATATAGAGCAATATTCTGTGATTTGCATCTTCTTTTCAGCCATTACATAGTGCAGCGAGTTACTTCTTGGCAGGAGAAGAGCCACCTAATGAGGGCACTTTTCCATCTCGGATGCTATCACTGCAAGAAATAGAGTTCTTAACAGAACTCTCATTTCTGGGCTGGAGATGGCAGATTTAATACCTGGTGAGTTCTGATGTGCTCAGGTGCTGGGTGAAGTGGTGGCTGTGCCAGGTCAGTGCTCCATGGAGCAAGGATGTAATGAGCCAGACTCTGACGTGCTCCACATTAAATCCAGCCCAGGCCTCTGGTGGGCCATTCCCTTTCCCTATCCCCTGCATCTCTGAAGATTATAAACCCACAGATCTTGTTTTGGTCAGCTTGTGGATGTTCTGGAATTGAATCAAATCAGCAGGACATTGATTTTTGCAAAGAAGCTTCTTTAAATGAAAGAATTCCATTATGTAATTTTCTTTTCTTTTTAAATTCTCAGTCATTCCTTTAAATTCTGCTGTGTATCTTTCATGTAACTTAGTGGTTTGGACCATTACTGACAAATACTTCATTAAAATTGGGGAGGTTTATACTCTCTGTGTGTTTTCTGGGGTTTTCTCCTGGTTGGAGAGCTGGTACCATGGTTCAGTGGCTGCTGAGGAAGGGCAGTGTGTGGTGTCTGCCTGGAAAAGCTGTGCAGGGGCAGCCCTGGGTTCCCTGGTGGTGTCACCTGGTGTGTCACTTCAGGGTGTTCAGTGTAAATGCTGGCTGGAACCCCTGAGAAACCGAGGCAGTCTTCTGCACCAGATTGTTAATTTAACCTTTTGTTCTATTCCCTTTTGGTGCACTGATGATTTCGTGAAAGCCCCGAGAGAGAGAGAGAGAGAGGAGTGCTGGTGTTCTTTACAGGTCAGGACCAGCATTGCCAGTGCTGTGCAGGAGAGGAGAGCTGAGGGTGGTGGTGGGGAGAGGGAAGGGCTGAGGGTGCTGGTGGGGAGAGGGAAGGGCTGAGGGTGCTGGTGGGGAGAGGGAAGGGCTGAGGGTGGTGGTGGGTGGGGACATGGCCCATCTGTGTGGGAGAGGGGCTGTGGTGAAGTGGCCACTCCACAGCAGTTGCCTTTCCTCCACATAGTACTTTTCAGCATAATTGCTGAGACTTCCCCACTTTCCCAGGGATTTCTTTCCACAGCCAGCTCCCTTTGCAGGCCAGCAGGAGCCACCCGTGTCCCTGTCCCTGTCCTCCAGCACTCCATGGAGCAGAACAGAGCAGAGGCAGACAGGTAGCAGCTCCTGGAAGGGGCTCTAACACCCCAACAGTTGGCCACTTACTGCAAACAATGCACCAGCATGCCTTAACCTTTCTGTTAGCTGGGACCAGCAGAGATCTGGCCTTTTGGTTCCACTGAAGTGCACAGCGACCTTTCAGCAGCTGAGGAGCTGGGGTGGCTCTTCCAGAGCAGTGTCTGCAGCCACTTATTGATCGGGGGGAAGGGGGCACCCGCTGTGAGGTCAGCCTTATAGCACACAATTCAAACTTCCAGGCAGAATAATGGGGGGGGTTTGACCTCAGTCCTCTCCAGCACCCTGCTCGTGGCTCGAGTGTGTCCCCAGGGATGTCCCCGTGCTGGGGGGGTGCAGCACCTCAGACCTGAGCACAGAGTTGCTGTGCCTCCCACCCCTGCTGTCTCCTGGTGAAAGCTCTGCTAAACACTCACAGGAGTCATCAGCAAAAATTACCCCTCTTTAAAGGAGGGCAGGTGCTTTAATACCAGCGGTTGAGAATTTGGCTTGAAAGACCAGAAAGGGGGTGATTTTGTGAAAGCTCTTGGTGGTTGTGTTTTGATGGTGGCACTCAGTGGGCTCCGGGCTTGTCAGCACAGGTGACAGAACATGAGAGGGTCCTGTGCTGAGAGCAAACCATTAATTCAGATTTAATCTCAACCGTGGGAGTGGGCAACATTTGCTGTTCTTTTTTTCTTAGAATTAAGCTTGGATCCTTGTTTCTGAAGTGCTCAGAAGTGTCTGTGGCGAATGTTCTGGTCCCATCCCACCTCTGAGTCCCCTTGGCTGCTTTTGGTGCTGGCTCTGGGGTGCCTGTGGCCATCTGAGCCTGGGTACTGGTGTCACCACACAATCCTGGGGAAATCAGGAGGGAGCAAGGAGCTTTATTTGGATGGAGACAGCTTTTAAGTCTCAGGTTTCATTTTGTTGTTGTTATTGTTGTTTTCCAAATTCCCTTCCAATCCATCTGCTCTCCTGACATCCTTTTTATGTTGTTCAGAAGATGGGAAGCAGTTGCATTGTGAGTGTGGTCAGGTCAAACTCCTCACTTTTATCTTTGCTTTCTTGTAGGTGATGGGCATTTGGGGAATAAAACGCTAAAAGCAGGCTTTAACAGGCCCTTGTTTGCTATTGTCCAGCTGTGCCTGAGACAGCAGCAGAGATGGAGAACAATAAACAGTGAAAGGAAGCAGAGGTTTTAAACAGAACTGTTTATTTTCTTCCTATTCCGGTGTTCTGGATTCTGACACATTTTGCTTTTTAGTTCCAACTAAGTTAGTAAAATTAACAAGGCAGAGTGCATTCAGTACAGCATTTGTACAGGTGTGAGCTTGGCTGTTGCTTAATTTTTTAATGCATGCATCTCCATCTTGTGTATGTGTGTTTATGGAGATGCTAAAAAAGAAGTAATTACATGGAATGACTTAACCCTCCTCCTGTCAATGTATTTACCCTGTGATCCCCCGGGGTCACTTCTGCCCCAGTGCTTTAGCCTGGATGGTAGGAGCTGGAGGGGGCTTCAGAGCTGAGGTTCTTGCCATCTTAGGCAGCTTCATTGTGCAGCCTTCCCAAAACTCCTAGAGTACTGCCCTGGGAGGCATTGGCTTTTCTTACCCTCTCTAGTTCTGTTGGGAGCTCATTTGATGGTCAGAAGCTCACCAGATTTATCACCTGAATTAATTCCTGGTTGGTTCATGCCCATTTTCTTTTTTTGAAACTCTGTGCGAACCTGGACACCTTCTTGTCTGAGACTTCTTTGAAAATCCTGTCTCCAGGTCATGCAGCAAATGCCAGTGTCTTCACTGTTTTTTTCTTCTTGCCACAGATCAAACCTGTGCCTGGACTCTGCTCTGAAAGGTTTGCTTGTTGGTTTGATGTTATTTGTAAGGATGTCTGCCAGACATCACTGTCTCAGGTCACCCATCTGAATTCTCCCCCTTAGTTTTTACCATTTGCTCTCCCATGTTTCTCTGGGTTGTTTCCTCAGCCCCTGTCTCTCCCCTGGGGCAGGTGAGTAATTTTCACCATTGATCAGAAAATGAAGGGACCTGGCAGAGAGGAGCATTGTTGGGTCAGTTTAGTTACATGAGCCAGCTTTTAGTCTTTGACATATTGCATGCTGAGGTAAGTCTGTCCTACTTAACTCTTTATCCAGGTAATCTTTAGCCTCCTGGTTTGCTGTGGTGAGCACTGGTGGGTGGGGGGGGTGGCCAGGGGTGCTGCAGCTGAGTCTTGCCCCGTTTGCTCCATCTCACCTAAAAGAGCCCAGGGCTCTTGTGTAATAAAAGAAAATTTACTCACTGTGTTTGTTTCAGATGATAAATTCTGAGTAATTTTGTGCTATTCCTTTCTTTCATCTTTTTTTTTTCTTGTTTTTCATATTTAATCTCTGAGTGCTTTACCTGGTAGATGGCTGCAGACTGGCAGGGGATGAGTGCATGGCCAGGCTGGGCCGTGCCGATGCTGTGTGTGCTGGTGGGTTCTGGCACTTAGGAGCAGTTTTACGGAGGTGCAGGTGAGGCCAAGCTCTCAGCTGGGGTCTTTGTCCCCCCTGTCTTCTCCAGACTTCACACCTTGCCCTCTGTCAGGGCTGTTCTCTGAGTCTCCCTTTGAAAATCCCCCCCTACTTCAGACATGTTGTTTTTAATAGCTGTGCTGGTCTTAATTTTTAAACCCCAAAAGGAGCACTCCGGTAGGAATAGGAATTGAACAACAAAGCAGTCAAAAGAAAGCTGTCCTCCTCTCTGGGCATGTGTTAGTGGGGTCTCAGGGGGATGCTGAATCTGGTTCTTTAAACTGATGCTTCTCTGTGGTGTGAAAGGCTGGGAAGGTGCAGCCCGCAGCATCTCTCCAGCTCATCTGTGCCTGGTAATGTATCAAATGGAGATATCCGTTCTGCTTAGGAGCATATAACAAAAATAATCTAACCTATTCCACCCAAATAAATAAGTCTGAAAATAGATCTCTTGTTGTACTGCCTTTAGAAATATCTTTTAAATTGAGTATGAATGACAAGATGTGGTTGAGTCACTAGGAGAAGCATCTCTGATTGTGTTGGAGAAGCCTTTTCAGATTTATTTTATACCCCAGGTGTCACTGCAGCCAGCCCTGCCTGGCTCCTGCCTGGCCCTTCACCAACTCCAGGTTTTAAAATGATAATTGGTAGGTTGAAGACGGAGATATTTTGGGTCCTGTTGGGCCCTCAAGCGGACTTGGATTGCCAGGGGGGAGAAAAACATCTCCATGCATGGAGGGAAGGGGCTTCTCGTCTCAGAGCCACCTCTCTGTGTCCCTGTTCCAGGGGACTCTGGGGACTGACCCAGGAGGGATCAGGCTGCATGGGGAGCTGCACCAGAGCAGGGAGCTGGGTGTGCTTATTAGATTTTCAAATGTTATTTAGCTTGATTGCAGCCTTTTTACAAAAGGAGTTAAGACACGGGTCTAAGAATTTATAGAGCTATAGATTGCAGGACAGGTTCTTATGAAATCAGTAAATTATTCATTTAACAGTTCTGTGTCTGCTAATTTCATGTTGCTATGGTATCTCAAAATGGAGGAGGGAGGTCAGCCTGCAGAACATGGGGCTCACACAGGATGCATGGGTCTTTGTGGAGGACAGATAACAGGTTGCACACAACCTTCAGTGGAATGATAAATTGCCTCTTTATCTGGCATTGTCCAGGGAGAGATCCAAGGCAGACAACTGAAAGAGATGTTTCACAGTAGCTAGCGTTTTTTGGAATTAGACCAAAAATCACACATTTCAGTCTCGAAATCTGTTTAAGTATGCATTGTCTTAGTGGCATCTCTTCTTGGGCTGTCTCTGGAGACAGACAAATCACAAAGCTCTGAAAGCCAACTTTTTGGGGCTGCTTTCATGCCTGCATGTTGCTGGTGCCAGCAGAAGTGGCTCATGCAAAGTGGTTTTCCCTACAGCTAGTGGGTGATAGGAAGGGAACTCTTCTGATAGGGGTTAAATCTTGTGTGTTGTGTTAGAGAGCTGGTACTGGAGGCATTTGCCCCAGGAAGATGCTGCTGTGGTCAGGGGGTAGCTGGGATTCTTGGTGTTTAACAGATCCCTGTCGGGCTCCTTTTGAGCTGTTTGCTTTTTTCAGAGCTGCAAGGGTCTGTTCTCAGGGTTCTCTGATCATTGTGTCATTGGACACTTGCATCCTCATCTTCCCTTGGAGGGACTATCTGAGGTGCCTCTGTCCAGAGGAAGGTAACACTGCTGGTACACAACTGCTCTGGAATGGTGGTGAGGGCAAGGGCAAAAACTTGGGCCTGTGACTCTGTGTCATTGCAGATGTTTTTGGAAAGCGTGAGCTGTCCTGGGTACAGCAGTCAAGTAATATAAGTTTTATAAATGTGCTTGTGTCTTAAAAATACTGTGTGTTCCCAGACAAATGGGACATAGGACAGAGAGAATTCTCCTGGGGTCATCAAATCTAGGTATATTCAGTCAGAGAGACGTCTCCAGGCTGGCATCCCCCTCCCCACTGCCTCTGCACACCATGCCAGCTCCCAGTCTATGGAAGCAAATCCAGGAGATTTTGGTAGGAATGACCAGAGCCCCTAAGGCTGTGTTACACAGAGAGGGAAAGACAGCAACTGCTCCACGGCAGCAGCAGCTTTTCCACTGCTCTTGGTTAACTGAGCCCACGGTGAGTGTTGGGGAGCAGGGACAGCCAATTTTTATTTCCTCAAATGCAGAGAATATCTGTGTGCACGTGGGGAAGTGTTTGTGGTGCTTTGCACTGAGTGGTTGTAAGTCTTCCTGCCAGCACACGTGTGAGCTGCTGCTGCACTTCAGGTAAGAAGATAATGATCACATCATTAAGGCACTACTAAGACTGGCATTACTTGTTGGGTCAACATATCGATCTTGACATTATGCTGCAAGATTTTTTTAGATAATGCCTGTCCATCCTTGCTCAGGGAGGAAGGAAGAGAGGGGGGAGAGGAGATGCAAAACTAAAAGCAACTTTGACAAAGATCTTTCCCCCCAAAATAAAAGCACTTTGCTCCTTAAAAGATTTGTTCTGCTGCAGAGGCAGAACCTCAGCCTTGTTGCTGCTGATGGGATTACTGGCAGATTTCCTTTAAGTCGATAGAAATCCCAAGGGAGTTGCTGGGCTCGTGGGCAGATAATTTGGTCATTCTAAAAAAAGATTCTCCTTTAGCCTTTTGCCTTTGAGTGCCTGGTGCCTTCATGGGGCTGGCTGGTTGCATTGTATTGTGTTCTGAGCAGATGAGAAATCGTGGAAATACCCTTCTGTACCTTGTTGCAGAAAGAAACACCTCTCACTTTTTTATAAATGTTTGCTTGTCTTGTTATCTCTTCTATATTGAAGCTGTCCAAGCCAGTTTTTCTCATTTCACTGAGCCCTTTTATAGTGTGCTGCTTAAGGGTGTTTTGTAAAACCAGTAGTAATTTTGCTTTATATGGATGTGTATGTCTGTGTGTTTTGTGTCACTAAAGCATTATTTGCTATTTTAATCTGAGCTTACTGACTGCACTTTTAAGGACTTCTAAATCAAAAGAAATAGTTCAAAAACGTGTGATGTGTTTTAGTCTGTAGCTTCCAGAGAGAAGCAGTGTGTGCACCAGTGCTGAGCTACTTCAGTATCCCCCTCAAAATCTCTTTCATTAAGAGTGGTCCATATGGTGTGTCAGGGAGAAGGGGAATGCAGAGCAGAACCTGTGTCTGCCAAAGCAAACTGTTTTGATCTAATGTTCAGCTTAGTACAACTTTGGGGAAAAGAAATAAACATCGTCAGATGGGTGCTGCCAAATTTCACAATTTATCAAGAATTTCAGGCTGTTCTGTGATTATTTTTTTTAATTTTTTTTTTCCTGCTGAATTCTCCAGTTTCTGTAGCCTTGTGATTTATACAAGACTGTTCATTTTCATTTTCAAAACACGTTGTAGAAAACAGCCTCAAAATATGGAACCAAGAGGCTCTCGTGTCATCAGGCTAATCAAATCCTCAACTGTATTTTATTGAAAATCCAGTGGCTTTTGAAGTGCAGCTCCTGCTTTGGAGGTGATGGGTTGTAGAACATCTGAGTCCATGTAAAACAGGAGCTCAGGAGAAAGGGAGTTCCCAGGGGTGTTAGGGATATTTTTTATTTGGATCCTTTGCACAGAAGAGCAAGCTGAGTCCATCTGCCTCCTTCTCCTGTTCTCTCTGAGCTTTGCCCCACTATCACCTGCTGCTTCTGGTCTCCCAACGAAGGCAGCTAATGAGTGTGGGGATGTTGGCATTCCCTAGGGTCCCACTAAAGCACAAGAGGAGAATGGGTGTTTTTCTTGGTTACTTTTGGCCAAGAGAAACCAAGCTGCTCCAGCTCTGCAGCCCTTTGCAGCTGCACAGTGGTGCTCTGGACCAGTGACAGTTTGCTGTTGTCCTCAGAGAGCTCCCATCCCACCTCATCCTGCTCATTGGTCTTCAGTGCTTGTTTCTTTTAAGATGGAAGAAGTTAACATGCCAGAGTTTACAAAATGCACCATTTTCCCTTCTGCACCCAGCCCTGCCTGAGCCCCAGCCCTTTTCTGCTCAGTGACGGGGGTCTTGGTATCTTCAGGAGTAAACCCCAAATTTTCTAATGGTTTTCTTTAGTCTCATTTGAATTAATCTTTTTTTTTTTTTTTTTTTTTTTTTTTTTTAACATAACTAGTGAAGTTTTCAAAGTTTGTCTAATTCACATCAATAAACAGAACCTCCTGTCACTAAAATGTACAGTATTTTGGGCTTACTCTGGCAAACGTTTGGAAGATGCCACCTAATTAGAGTCTGGGGAGCTGAAGGAGCTGATTTTGAATTTCTGACACTTGAGACAGATGTGGATTTGATCCTTAGGATCTCCCTGGGGGCTGGTGTGTAGCTCTACAAGTCTGTAAATGCCATACCAGACATGGGGAGGTCAGTGGCAAACGGGGCTGGGAGGGTGCAAAGAGGGGAGGGGGTGAGACAGCTTCTCTGCTGCTTCACCAAAGAAGGGTCCTGGAGATCCAGCTGCCAAAAGAGATGAGCAGAGTCATTCAGTAACTCTGAACCTCCTGTTTAATTTAACCTTTGGAGTGATGAAGTGAGCCTGGCTCTTTAAAACAAAGTGCTTTGTCTGGGACTGGGGAGCACCAGCACCAGACCTGAGAAGATGGAGCCATTAATAATAACTCGACACCTTGGTCCCTGAAATCAGGTGTTGGGTTTTTTTGCAGTGATTTGCTGGAGAAGCAGTCAATCCAGGGTAACTTAGAAACTGATAGAAAATAATGTTTGATGGCTTTTGGTGAAGCTGGGAGGGCTATATCCTGGCAGACAGCAGCATTGGTGACTTTAACGCAGAGTTTGCAGAGCTCCTTTCTGGGGGAAGTGTAAAACCTCACCTGGGTTGTCAGTAAGCTTCAAGTAAAATAAGGAGTCTTATTTTTATGACATTGCAAAATGACCCTGTACGGTAGTTGAGTGTTACAAATCACTAAAAAGTAAATCAGGTAAAATACGTATTTCCATTACACGTTTTCACCTCGTGTTAAAGTGCTGGGAAAGCCCTCAAGAGGTGACGGTGAGTGCACAGGAAGGAAAACCACTGTTTCCTTGAGTTTTGGTGGTGTTTTGGCTAATCATTGTGGAAGTTCCTCTAAAGAGTCTCCCCAGCTCTCACTGAACAGGGCTGGAGAAAGGGGCTGACCAGGGGAGTTATTCCTGAGTCACAGAAAAGGCCAAATGGGCACCTGTGGGAGGAGGAAACACCAAGTTCTGTGTGTTGGGGACAGTTTGACTTCTGGCCCTGGTTTGTGTGCTGACCTGGAACAAGTCACTGCTCGTGCTTTCCTCCTCTCTACTTTTTGTACTCCTATCCATTATTCTTTTTTCATTAGGTTAGCTTTGATTATCTGCATTGAAGCAAACTTACAGGGACAAAATGGGAAGATGACAGTAGAAAATGAGCAGAGCACAAGAGTAAGGAGGAGTGGAAAGTGTCCTACAGCTGAGCAGCAAGGTTAAAATCTGGTTGCTTTTAGCCCATGGTTGATGTAGTTGCGAGATCAGCACTGTCACCTTGCTTACAGAAGGGGTATAAATCTCATTTCTCGGGGCACTTAAAACTGGGTTGGCAAAAGCACAAGCAAAAGACAGCAGAGAACACTTTTGCCTCAGCCTCATGGGAGTGGGACAGATCCTTCCCCTTAAAAACATTTCTCAGCTTCAGCTGGCACTGCAAAATGCACTGTTAGAAATTTGTAAAGCTTTTCATCACTGGTTTCCAGGTTATTTTTCTTTCTTCCTTTTCTGTTCCTTTTTTTTCCTTTGCCTATTTTAAGCTCTGGCTACAAAATGAATGCTCTGCTTACTACAGTCCTTTATCATGTCGTGTTTTCAGCAGACACTCAAGAATTAAATATGTACAATTTCCATAATACTGATTATCCCAGTTTAAGTGCTATTTTAGAAGGTATTAATTTCTGCTGCAGGAGCAGCCACAGCACTCAGCACCCCCAGCTCAGCTTTCCCTCCCTGCCCCACCTTGCACCCCAGGGCTCTGGGGGGAAATACTGTGAATGAGGATGAAGAGTTGGTGCTGGGGGTGAAGAAGCTGCCTCTGTCACTTCTGATATCTTCGGGTTTCTGTAGGCAGAAACACAAAGCACAATTAGAATACAGTTATATATCCTCATCGTTATTAAAGCTTGGATTAACATGACATAAAGTTTTGTCTGGGGAGCCTTTTGCTATGGCTCAGGGAGCATTTTTGTGTGACAGTAATAGGCTGCAGTTAATATACTTGAATGATACCAGAATCTGTGTAATAAGACAGAACAAAGGGGGTTTATTTGAAGCTGAATTAGAAAGGTGGAATTATCATTGTGAACGATCCACCGAGATCGCAGCTTAATTATTGTATCTTGCTTTATTTCAGCATAATAAAATGCAGTCAGTGAAGCAAAGTTTGAAGAAAATACATACCCCCATCTCAGAAGGACATCTTGTCAGTCACACGGGATTGATGGGGGGACCTGCCACCCCATTCTTAGCACCAAAATCCTCTCTTTGCCTGTTTTTGCAGTGTGTTTGATTTACTGAGCCTGTTTGCCATGATTCAAGAGTCTCTTGTACCGTTTCTAGGAGAGATTCATCACTGGGACATAATCCATTCAAATAGCTTTTGGGCAAGAAATAAAAAGTGTTGGAAGCCAAGAGGTTTCAAACAAAACGTTGGGAGGCAGGGGTTGTGCCCTGTAGAGGGGAGGTAGGGAGGACTTTGTTCTCCAGGATTTTGGGGAGAAAAGGCAGTGAGAAGGTGGAAGCTCCCTTTTGCACCCCCTTTCCTTTGGTTTTCATTTGTAAACTGAAGAAAATCACTTTTTCGCAGAAATAATTTTGATTGCTTGAGCAGCTGCAGGGGGGGCAAACAGCTTCAGCATGTTTTTAAGCAACAAAAATCCCACACCAGAAGATGTTGTTTTTCCTGCAGTAGGCTTTAGAAGAGGAGCAGTGTGGGTGCAGTGCCGTGATGCTGCCGTGACCCCCATGCCAGCCGGGGGTAATTAAAACTTGCAGCTGACCCTTGGTTTCAAAGGACTGGGGGAGGCTCTGTCAAAGTGATGAGAGCTTGCCTTGCTGACATGTGGAAAACTCAATTTACCCACCTCTAACCACCCTTTGGGGGCATTAAATCTCTCTCCAGAGGCGGTGAGGCTGGGGCGCAGCGGGACGCGCTGGCGTGGCAGGGGGGGCTCGGAGCTGTGCCGAGCAGCCAGAGCTGCTAATTGCTTTCTTTTTAATATTGTGTTCAGCCTTAATAGCCTGTTCTCCATGTGGATTGCCCTGCCTGGCATTTCTTACAGCCCGCTCGGGAGCCTGACCGCAGAGAGGGAAGGGGTGAAATGAAATTGAGGTGATGTTTCAAACCCCCCCCGGGCAGCCCAGCGTGGTGCTCCCTGGTGCAGCTCCTGCATGGGAGGGAGAAGGCTGAGCAGTGGGTTGGCAGTGATAGGTGGTGGGGATTGCCACCAGGAGTCCCTGGGAATGGGGCTTTCGGGGGTGAACAGGCTTACAAGACGTTGCCACAGGTGGCTGGGGGTCTCTGTCCTCTCCTCAAAACTTTCAGTGTATTTTAAAGTAGATAAAAGAGCAGGCTAAGCCTGTGAGCACGCCAGCCAGAGCTGGTGCTGCCTTCACATCATTTCTCCTCTCAGAGATGGGTGAGGAGCAGAGGGGCTCTGAGCCAAGCAGCAGCCTTTAAATAAAGTCCTAACTCACCAGTGCAATGAGTTGGGTCTGAGAACCTTTCTCAGCTTTGTCAGCAGCCTGCACAGGAGTCAATGCCCAGGGGCTGAGTTGTTCTCACCCTGCTGCAGAGTGCAGAGGGAAAAGGGGTTTGGACCCCCATGGTAGCAGTTCTGCACCTTTCTTTGAGCACAGCAGCACTTGTTACAGCAAGGGGCTGGGCTGTGAGTGTTTTTTCCCCAAAAGAAAATGTCCCTAAATGTAGAGATACACGCTGTGTTTGACTGAAGGTTGAAGGACAAAGGAGGAAAGTTCTGCTTGGACAAAATAGCCCTGGAAAAATGTTCTTTAATATGCAAGTCAGTATCTGAAAAGAACAATAAAAGGAAAAAGGATCTAGCAGGAAATAAAATGAAACTTTTTTTTCATTACAGTCAAGGAAAACTTAGATGAGTTTTTCTTTGCTAATAAACTACACTTTCGTTTTGCAGCTGAGCCTTTTGCTGGAGCTGACTGTGGCAATTGTTCATACTTTTTTATTGCTTGGAGTTTAAAAAAAAAAAAAAAAGTCCTTCATGCATCAGGAAATATAGTAATGCAATACTTGTCTTATCTTCACACTTATTCAGCAGGTATTTACAAAAGGGCAGCAGGAAGCTCTTTAAACTCGATCCTGTTACTTTGCTCAGGATGTCTCTTACTCAGATCTGTTTACCTGTGTCTGTCCTGCAGCAGGGCTGTTCTGCAAAGGCACCTGTCAGAAACTCCTGACTTCTGGTGGCTTGAGGGGGTTTGAGACTCTTTGCAACAGGCAAGCTCCGAGCTGGGTTGTACTGTATGGCTTGGGGACACCAAAGGGAACCCCACCAGTTACTGTGCTCGGGTTGGTGGGTAGGAAGGAGGAGCTGGTCTGCAGCAATGGGGTTTGTGCTCTGCCATGTGTGTAGGGATGTGGTTTGGTTCCTTCTCTGGAGGTTTTGTCACTGGGTGACCAGGAGCTGAGTAATGTGGTAACACAGCACATTGTGGTGGGCTTGCCTGGTGGGTCCTCTAGGGCTTGACTCCAGGAAGGGCTTCACAGGAAAATCTACCATTGGTGTCTTCAGACACCACATCTTGGAAGGGCTCCTTTGGGTTGAACCCTGTGCTTGAGATGGAGCCACACTTGACAGCAATTTGTTTATCAGGGTTGTTTCTGGAAGGGGGGGATGTGATGTGGAGTCGGGTGTGCTGCACTTTGGTGACCAGAGAGATGGTTTCTGATGTTCCTGCTGGTAGGTGGCTTTTAATGGTCTCTGTGGGTCTCGTTATTTTGCACGTTTGTTTGCAGCAAACTACCCAGCTGCTCCTGTTTCAGTGTTGCATCAGCAGGGAGACTGCCAGGCTGGGGAAGGGAAGGGAAAGGAAGGGAAGGACAGGACAGGACCCTGTGCCTGGCACGCTCCATCCCAGGACCTGCGAGTGCTCCACAAATATTTGAAGCTCCTTCTCTGCTGAGAGGGACTGGAGCCTTTTTGTGCCAGCCAGGCCTAATGGGCAGCACCTCTTAAGTGTTGCTTGGAAAAGAAAACAGATTGCAACTTTGCAGGGCTAATATGCAAAGGAGCACTGTGAAGGGAGGAAGAATTATTTCTGCTGACGGCAGCTAATGTTCCGTGAAAGTAAAATCACAAACCTGCTCACACCTGGCTGCCTGAACTGCTGAAGGAGCAATGTTCCTCCTGTGCCCCGTGGTGGCATCTCCTCCAGCATGGAGGGGAGGAGCCCTTCCTGGCACTGCTTGGGATGGTCCACAGGGCTGTGGGTTCTTGGGCTTGTGCTCCTGAGATATTGGATATATCCCAAGCTTTGGCTTGACTCCCATGGAGCTCTTAGCATTTGCTTTCAAAATTGCAGAAGTTCTCCTGTGTTTCACCAGCGGAAGCTGAAACATGAACTCTGTCTCTCGTGTGAGCACCAGAAAGAATGTTTAAGAATTATTTTGTGTGCATTTCAAAAGTACAGTTTGTGTGTGTTCGTCTTGTGGTGTTTTCATCCGGGGAAAACTTGAGAGTGAAAGGACAGGGCTGGAGCAGGATGATGGAGCTTGGGTTCTTCATTCATCTGTGGATCTGGCAAGAAAACACTTGTCAGAAGTTACTCGGTTGTTGGGCAAGTTTGTAGAAAATAATTCATTATCTGTTCATACACGTGTGCAGGGAGACAGGACACCTTGAATAAATAGTGAGACAAGGATGCATGTGGGAGGTGGATCTCCTGATGCCCACGGGGAACTGAAGGCAAAGATTCCCAGGACAGTGGCTGGCTCTGGGGCTATGAACGGGTCACTGAAAATGCCTGTAGCTTAATGTTCCTTCCAGTCCCACCCTCTCTTCCTTGTCTATTAGATGAGTAAAACACAAAGAGGTTTTGAGGCAGGGTGAATTAAATGTTTGTAAGAGAGTTTGGAGGCTGTCCAGCAGATGTTTTGAACTGGATTCTGTTCTTGCCTGTCTGAAGGGTGGCAGTGGGAGCTCCCTGACCTAACACTGGCTTTGGGCTGAACCAGATCAGAACATGCTTCCTCCCTTGCTTCTGAGGGCGTGCTGAGGTTTTTAGCTGTTGACGTATTTTAAAAGTTATCAATTGCTCCCTGTCTCCTGTAGCATGGACCAACTTTGATCACAGAAGGAATTTCCATGGCAGTGATTGCTGGCAGAAACATGGTCTGGAGTTCAGTTACAGCACTGATGGAGGCACAGCTCTAGTGCACAAATGCATTTTGTTAACCAAACACTACAGCTTCATGTACATGTCCATCATGTGGCAGTAGTTCAGCCTGCTTCCAGAAACATGCTTGGGTGTCTGCTTTCTGTCCCCTGGCAGGTTAGCTGGTGCTTTTTTTTTTTTTTTTTTAAAAGAAGGTGTCGAGGGTGGTGGGTTGGCTGGCTGGATGTTGATTATCTGCAGTGTCTGGCCAGGGAGAGGGGCAGGAGGAGCAGGGACATCTGGCTGGCTCCTGCCAGCTCTCCCAGGTGTGGTCTCAGCTCCTCCACCTCTCACTCCATTTCAGAAATGCGGTGCTGGGATCTATTTTCCCATCAAGCAAAGGAGGCTCAGGGGATGGCTGCCTCTGTGCTGCCGGGCATAAATTGTTCTGGGCAATTAGAGCTGGCTGCAGGACTTGATTGCAGAGCTCAGGCCCAGCCCAAGGCTTGCTCTGCTGTCTCTACAAGCAGTGAACATGAACGTGTCCTGCAGCCAAGGGGAGGGCAGCACCATGATGCTTGCTTGGCTTTGCTTGGCTCTCTGTGTCACTGCTGTCTTCAGCTTTGTTCCCACTGATAAGGGCATCCCTGAAGTACCCAGTGCTACAGGTACCTGAGAGATGAGAGCCACCTGACCTGCAGAGAATAGCTGCCAGTGCCCAGGTGAATGAATGAGTGAATGTATGAATGTTTTGTGGGTAGTTTTACATTTTCCAGGAGCCTTGTCATCCCACTCGTTGTTGGCTGACGTGTGCTTGAAATCTCATGGGGGCAAGGGAAGTCCTCAGCCAAGAGGGAAGGTCAAAGGCAAACTCCAAGAGTCCTTGTAGGCTTTTTAACTTGATCGGAGAGTGGCAAAGACCCTTGATTTCATCAGTACTTCATGTAATTAATGCCAGAGAAGGAATTAATGAGAAATCATCTATGGAGTCATCTTGAATTTGTCCTGCTGTGGAAAACTGTTTTTTTCTGGAGCACATCAGTCTTTCCCACATCCCCCTTGGTAAACACTGAGTAGCATGTTTGGTTTTTTCAGGAACATTTTGAAGTCCAAGAGTAGCCACTGTGCTTTTTGGCAAGCATTTGGGATGCTCTTTGCCATATCACGGCTGGTGAGCAAGCCCTGAGATTACTGTGATTGAATGACTGTTTTAATTTCAGCCCTGATGGAGCAAAATTAGCTACAATGATATGTGTGTGTTGAATAAAATTGTAGTTTTATTAGCTATAATTGCTGAAGAAGACTTTTTAAAGAGTTGACTGCTGGGGGGAAAAATTGCTAACACTGGAATTTGTTCTTGCACAGTGTGGCATTGATTATTATCCTGGTGTGTAATACTTTGGTCCTCAGCTGGCAAGGAGTGCTCAGCAAGGGACCTCCCCATGTGTCTCCAGATCCTGGTGAGCTCCACACAAGGGGTGCCTGATCCACGAGGACAGGAACCTCCCCACAGGAACCTCCCCACGTGGCCAGGGCTGCCTGGTGGAGCTGAGCTCTCCTGGGAGGTGCTTTCAGCCCTGGAGGTCTTGGGTTTGCTCCCTGGTGGGTTGGCCAAGCCAGCAGCCACCAGGTGAGTGCAGGATGGTGGAGCCAGGGACCAGGCAGGCTCTGGGGCAGGTCCAGTTTTGGGGTTGGTGCTGGGATATGGTTCTGCAAATGTCATGGTCCAGCTGGACATGACATGGGCAAGGGAGGAGAGACTTTTGGGTGCCTTCAGACTGGGAAAGAGCCGTGCTGGAGGAGCCTACTTGACAGGAAGAAGAGAAAAGATTAAGACGTTTGTTTCTCTGTTAAATTCCATTGTAATCAAACCCAGGGGCCTGCTCTCGGGGCACCATTTTTCCCAGGTGTCTGGCCTATGATATGCATTTGTTTTAATTTATGTGGGGGGTGGCTGTGAATTGGCAGAAGGCGGTTGCTGGCGCTTGGGTTTCACACACAAGTTTAAAATAACAGCACCTGACAGTTTACTAGCAGCTAAAAGGTTTTCCTGCTTCAGAAAGCAAAATATTAGAAGAGTTGTGCAGTGTGTATAAATAATTTGAGGAATTAAACCAAATTAGCCAGCACACGTTTCTTGGGAGAGCAGAGGTAGTGATGGACCTGTAAAGTTTATGAGTCAGGGATCAGAGGGGATGGAAACAGCCCAGCTGTGTGCAGCCAAATGTCAGCCTCCTGGAGGTCCCTCACCCCCAGCACCCAGTCAGAATTGCCAGAGTGTTCAGTTATTTCATTTGTCTCCCCTAATTCTTCTTTACTGCGAAAGGATGGAGAACATGGCACAAAATGTTGGAATGTTGTTCCATGAGTGTTGGAAACAAAGTGCTCCCCTGTCCCCATCTGCTCTGGGGTCAGAAACTCAGAGGTTTGGATCAGGAAAAAACTTTGCTGGGCTGGATGAGGAGTGTGAAGCACTCAGAAAGCTGAGTATTCCTGCCCTGGAGTTATGGAAATTGGTAGTTTCTCTGTACAGGTTTTACTCAGTGAGCAAACTCACTTCAAATGGAAAAAAGAGAACTTGGAGATGTGAAATAGTGGCTGCTGGGAGAGGGGGAGGAATGAGTGGAGGATCCTGTGAGTTCTTGTGCTGGCCTGGATCAGTTGCCTTAAATTCAGAGCTTGCCTGAGTACAATTAATAGTCATTTTATTTAGGTCACCCTGGTTTTGTTGCTTTAAATGTATGCCTCCATTAAAGTGGAAGAAAATCAAATACATTTATCTCTGTGGAGCCTTTTGTGAACTGGTTGGGCATATTTTAAATAACCCTGGGAACTGTTAGGATTATTAAAGCCTTTGGCTCTTCCAGGTTTTTTTTTCTTTCCTTCTTTTCTCCCCTATTCCTCCTTCCAGGCAGTGATTAAAGAAGTGGCATAGCTCTTCCTTTTCTCAGAGCCCCAAGTGGGTTGGGGGAAAAGAAGTTAAATAAACTAAAGGCCATTAGTTAGACTTTATATAAGAAACTTGTTCTAAATTGGATGTATGCTGGGACAAAGAAGTCTGTTGGGCTTAGGTGTCCATTTGTCACTGGTGTTACCCAGCAAGGCTTTTTCATTTCTTTTTATTTACCTTAAATGCTAAGACCATTCGTTCTGTGATACACTCTTGTTTAGTGACATAATTATTTCAGATTAATCAGCTCCCTTAAGCCTCTATACTGAGCCATGCTATGTCTGAACACAGACACAGGTTTTTGGATTGCCAGGAGCTTTCTGTGCTGGGTGGGAGTCAGACCTCTGCTCAGGGTCAATATCTCAGTCCTGCACAGGGAACTTCAGCCAGGCCTTGGAGGTGGCAATGGCATCTTCCAGTCCTCTTTCTACCCTGGAGAAAACATCCTTCTCTTCTCTGAGCAAGGTGCTAGTTGTGTGTTTTGAGCTGAAACCTGCAGAACCTGCTGTCCAGGCATCTTCACAGCACCCGGGCAGCTGTGGGTTAGAAGAGGGGGTTAACTTCTGGGCAGTCACAGCTCTTGAGTCTACTTGAGTTTCATCTATGGGTTGTGTTGGTTTTTTTCTCCTTCCCCTGAAACAGGGATCAACTTGCTTACTACAGGGTTTACTGCCAGTTACCTTGACTGTGTCCCTTATTTCTCCTTGATGAAAACTTGAACAAGCTGCTTGTGTGTGATTCAGAGAGACCCGTGAGAAAGGGGCTGTGTGTGAGGCAGTGTGGGCTCCTCATTCTATTCAGCCCTTTGTATATTCAAATTCTTGTAGTTTCAGTTCTTGCTGTTCTGCCAGATTTCCATACCATTGATGGGCTTTCTGAATTAATAAGTTTCTTTCTCCCCCTCCCTCCCATACTCTGGACACCTTTTTGCAACTGGTGAAAAGTTTTTCTACGAGCACTGCCCTCTCCATATTGATTTTCCTCCCTGGCTTGTCTCACCAGCTCTCAGATGTTTTATTTTGCAAAGCGTTAATAGAATTTTCCTTTTGCTGTTGCACTTTATCTATTCAGGAGGTTTCAAGAAGTCTCATTGTGTCACCGGGCTATGGAGGAAAGAGGCTATTCTTCTGTTACAATGCCTGCCCTAAAAAATAACACAGGGTGGGGTAAACTCCAAAAGGGCAGAGACGGAGATAAAATGTTCTGACCTTAGGAAACAGAAAAGATAACCAATTAGACGTTGTTGAAAGGGCACCAGCTGGTGTAAAGAACACCCCACTGATTATTTTTTCTTAAAGGCATGCTTGGTCCACGTCTGGCACTCAGCCCCTCGCAGGTTTTCAGGTCTGACCCATTTGGAGGTTGCTGCGTGCCCGGTTCTGATCCCAGAAGCAGGAACTGCTGCCGGGGGGGATGAGGGGCCTTCTGCGGGGTATCTGCTCTCCTCAGGGTCCCAGTCAGCCCCATGGAAATCTCCTGGATTAGCCCATGCAGGCTGCTTAATAAGGATTTATTTGCATAAAAAAAGAGCTCAGCCCAGATGATGATTCCAGCCAAGTGGGGCCTTAGCTCCCATGGCACAAAGCCTGGTTACCCAGAGGATGGGTGCCATGGGTGAGGCACAATGACACCTTGTGCAGGTGGGGAGAGGTGACCAAAACTGCAGATCCCCCCCACCCCATGTGAGCAGGAACTGGACCCAGAGCCCTTCATGCCCATTGGTGCCTGGGCTCATTCTGGGATCTGTCTCTGTCCCGGTGGTGCTTGGAGGAGCAGGATGGGGCTGCACGGGAGGTTCACACCCGTGGTGATGCCACAGCCGAGCCTGACAGAGGGTGTTGCACCCTCAGCCTGCTGGGAGGCTTCAGGCTGAGCCCTGGCTGTGCTGAAGCAATGTCAGAGCCATGTTGTGCCTCAGCACATTGCTCTTCTCTCCCTCTCAGCAGTACCTGCAGCCTTTTGTAAGTCCCCAGTAAGGTCCTAGCAGGACGTGGCAGTGTTTTGAGCCTGCTTGGGGGACAGAGGGGGACCCCCCAGGTCGGTGGGGTCTGTGGTGCCACACACCCTGGGCCCATCTGGGCTCCGGTGGGGATCTCCAGGGCAAAGAGGCTGTGCTGGAATGGGTGCTTGTCACAGGTCCTGCAGCAGTGATGGGCGAGGGGCAGGAGCGGGGCAGAGGAATCCTCGATGCTGCGGGGAACGGCACTCGGTGCAATGTGTAATTTTGGTTCCAGTGAGGCCAAGACCTCTGAGAATGAAAAATAAAGATTGCTTGTGCAGATGTAACCCTGGAGCAGAGATAAGCGGTGGTGGTGGGGTGAAGGGGAGCTCTGTCCTTATCTGCCTTCTGAGAGGACTCATCCATGTGAGTTTTCTTCCTTTGGGTAAAGGCAGACAGCAGGACAAATGGCTCTCTGCCTAATGTGGTTTGGATTTTTCAGTGCATCAGCATCTTTAGGTCTCATTCAAGATAGGTATCAAGGAGGCAGGCTGTTCTCCTCCATCTCAGGCCATTGCTTGCACACTTTGCAAACCACTTGGGACTGACAAAGTTGAGAGCAAGTTAACTCGAGACAGGTTTTTAGATGAGCTTAGGCATAGTGTCAGGTTGAGCTGCACTGTATTTTTATTATATCCTGGAACATCCAGTGGTTCAGAGAGGTTCAAGCCGTGTATTTGCCAGCTTCCCAAAACGTGTCTCTGCCCACCCAGGGCAGGAGTAATTCTGCACAGAGGTGGTCTGGGTGAGTGCTCCCCTGCGCAGGAGAGCTACAGGCAGACTTTACCCTGAGCTGTGAATTTTATCCAGGCAGGAGCTTCCAAACCCTCCTGTAATTCCAGGGTAATTTCAGGCAGAAGCTGGCACAAGAGGCAGCTGTGGTCCCACCTTCCCCTGAAGTGCTGCCTCCCTGCCCTGGAAAGCAGCACAAGCGTTGGTTTGGCTGTGGTAGGAAACTGATCAGGCTTAAAACTAACCTGGAAGAGAAAATGGGGTTTGCTTTGTCCTGATGCTGTTCCTCAGCTTCATCTGCTGTGTGAATGTGTTGGCAGAGAGGGAGAAGCCAGCACAGAGCAGGCAGGGGTGGTTAGTGGAAGGTAAAAGAACCCTTTGGGGGTACAGTGAGGAGAGCATTGTAACTGCACTGTAAATCACTTTCCTAAAATTAATTATTTATAGAAAGCCAGAGGTATGTAGAAGTATCATAAAAATTACTGGGGGGGTTGGGAAGGGACCCAGGCAAACAAAACAACCCACCCCTCAGAGACAACCAGTGGAATTCTTTAAAGAATAAAACCTTTTCTTTAGAGATCTCCTCCCTTCCCCCAGTGTCTTCTGTAATTTAGTGGTGATACAGTTTTCATCAGCCTCGGGTTTCAAACGGGGAATAGCAAGTCTGCAATTTCTTTTCAGAGAGATTGCCCCAGATGTTTCCTGCAGCACATGGGGCTGACCTGCCCCAGCTCCCCCAGCCTCATAGCAGCAGTTTAAATCCTGGTAATGCTGGGAGATAAACCCCAGCACAACATCCTTCTGAAATAAGTGCAAAATTTTAGGTGTGGCTGCACAGATTAAATGGAGGTGGAATAAATCATGCAAATAGTAATGAAAGTTGAAACCAATTTGGTTGCACTTCAATATGTTTCATCAGTCATCTCTCTCCTGAAGTGGAAATGCCAAGCCTGATGCGAATTAAACTTTCTCCCTCCTCCCTCTTCTCTCTTTCCTCTAGCTTTTCAAAAGGCCTTTTGAAAACCTCTGAATACCTTTCTTGCCTGACCAGATTTTACCCTGCTTATACTTCTTGTAACCTCCTATTTCTCAGCCAAGAGAGTAACTAATTTGAGTCACGGGCTTGATTTTTGTCCATGGCTCCTTCCTCACCTTGCTACAAAAGGGAAAAAGGCTGAGGTGAGGCATGGCCTGGAACTGACAAGAGGTGGGAGAGCTCCTTAGCTATTTGGTTTTTTAGGGCAACAGAACTTCTAATGTTTTCTTTTCCACTTTAGCATCAAATGGCAGCTAGAAAACAGCAGGTTTCCAAAAGAAAGAGATGACTCTAAGCAAAAGCAGAGAGATCTGATGTATCATCTGTACCTGAGCTAAGGCTGCTCCTGCTGCTGCCTTCATCTCCCCTCCCCAGTCTGTCTGTTGGGCTTTTATGAGCTGTGGTAAAGCACACTTCTCCTCTTCTGTCTTGCAGGTAGAGGACGCCATGCTTATGTTTGACAAGACGACCAACAGGCATAGAGGTAAGAGAGAATGGGAGCTCAGACACCACCTTTGGTGACAGCCTCTGCATGGTGAGCACAGCCAAAAATCAGTGTCAGAGTGGGGACCCAGTGGCTAAATCCAGTGGTGGTGAAACAGCAGTGTTGGGGGCAGCACCTCTGTCCCACAGCTGCTGCAGAGGAATGGTTGTCAGGCATGTAATGGGACATGTCACATGGCTTTTCTTACGAGAGGTGACTTGCCTGGTCAATCAAATGACTTATCTTGGGGGGGGAAGCACTGTCAGGTTCTGTGGCATCCCTGGAGAGGGTAAAGCCCAAGGAGCTGCACAAGGTGAGCACTAAACCCCTCCCCTGGGGTTTCAAGCACAGTGGAGTTTGGAAGGTGAGGACTGCTTGTCCTCCAGTGATGATGGCTCAGAATAAGCAGGGTCTCTGGAAAAGGAATTTCCTTCCACATATTTCACAAGGGAGACAAGGTTTCATCATTGCTTGTACAGCTCTGTGAAAATGAGCTGAGGATTATTTTCAATGCTATGGCCATTTCTTGCAGTGGAAATAAATGATGCTCCTCTGTCTCTTGGTGAGTGGTTATCAGTGCAGCTGAGACACAGCTCCAGGCAGCTACAGCTGCTCTGCCCAGCTGGGAGGGGGTGAAGGTACCCGGGCTCTGGCAGTGACTGCAGAGAGGCTCCTGGACCCTCTTCTCTCCTATGGAGATTGCTTTTATGCCTCAGTCTTCTGCTCTAACTTGGCCTTTTTTGGAGGCATAATTCCTCTCCTGCCAGCAGCACCCACTCAGGTCCTGATCCCGCTCTGAAGGGATTGTTGCACCCTGGAAAAGTCAGCAGCAGAGAGCAAAGGACTTGCTTGGCAAGAGAAGCTTTGCAGAGCCAGAGAAGGCTGCGAGCAGCCAGTGTCCATTGAGTTGAGAACAGGAACCAAGAGTTCAAAACTCTTACGTAGTTTGGAAAGTTAAACCCCTGACTAACCTCCTTTTTTATCCAGAAACCCCTGACAACCTCCTTTTCTATCCAGGGAATTTTCCACTCTTCTCTTTGCATCCACCCTTAAATGGGCCATAAATCCCCTTCTCCATTCAGGATCTTGGTGTCTTGTTTCTTGCATTATGTGATGCTTTTGTGCTGGGCCCAAGGGCCCCGTGTCCCCTCTCTGCCCTGGTCTGCTGGCAGCTGACTCAGGGAGCACTGGGGGGCTCTGGTCCCAGCTCGGGTACCAGCAAGGCACAAACTCAACAAATGTGGTCCCTGTCAACGTGCTTCAGTGAGCCTTCTGCCTGATTCTGTTTGAATTCCTCATTTTCTTCTCTTGAACTGCAGCAAGTCCCCAACCTGCGGTTCTGTGGCTCTGTCACCCTGCAGAGCAGTCACTGCCGTCCCTCTCTGAGCTGAGAAACTCTGCCCAGGACACTGCAGGGACATTACAGATAAAGCAGTGGTGTGCTAGTCCTTTGCTTATTGCAAGCAAGACTCAGGTCTGTTCCTGTGTACCTCAAGGTGATCCCTGCTCCATCCCCGCCGGTGGCACTCTGCTGCTGTAAGCACTTTGTGAGGGCACCGGGGAGCTGAGGTGTTTGTGCTCTGCTGGTGCTGAGCTCTGCTCTGACAGCTCTGCTTCAGCTTTCCTGCACTCAGAGGGGAGGCTGGGGGGCCCTGTGATCAGATGTGAACCTGAGCAGTAAGCCCCAGAGGATGGTTCCTCTTCCTGAAGCATCTTTCCACTGTCATGTCTGGAGCTGCCGAGTTGAGGGCTGCAGATGCAGGGGCACCTTAGCTGCCATGAAACCTTTTGGTTTTTTCTACAAAGGGCTTTTCCCCTACAATGTGTGTTGAAGATGAGAGGCAACAAGTCTTCCTTTTATTCCCCAGGAATTCTATGAATTTATTTTGTCAGTTAATTTTTTTTTTAGTCTATCTTTTCTGTGTACGAGCCATAATGTTTCTCTTCACATCAGCACCTTTGTGTAAACTCCTAGATGGATTCTACAGGGGGAGGAACTGTGAGTCAAAAAGGACAGCAAGCAGACTCTTCAGTGCTGTTGGGTGTGATGTTGCCTGTAGGGGAGACCTGAGTCTGGCTCCAGAGCTGGCTCTGTCCCTCTCGCCTGTGGGGCAGGGTGGTCTGGAGCCCCCCCTCTCTGCTTTTGGCATTCTCTGGCACCCAGGAGGTTCAGCTCTGTTTGTGAGGCTGTTTCCCAGGGAACAGGCTTTTACCCTTTTGCCGGATGAAGGACAATGCTGCTTATTTGCCAGGAGTAGCCAAAATTCCTGTCAGTGGGTGAAGCCCGTCCCGTCCTGAGGGGCTTTGTGGCTGCAGCTGGAGCAGCTGCCAGGAAACCTGAGCTCTGAGGCTCTACCTCTGATGAAAGAGAGAAACAAGGCAGTGTAAAGAGTCATTGTCATCTTCACGCTTGAATTTATCCAGTCTTTGCTGATGCTTTTTCCTTCTCCATCCAGGTAGCTGCCACTAATCAGGACAATAAACTGGCTCCTGGGCTGCCTGGTAGAGTGAGTGCTGCTGCATCGATCCTTTATAAAATCACCCCAGATTTTACCAATGGTGACATTCTGATTGTGTTGGAAACATGTTTAAAATGCAGCAGCGTGCAGCAACAATGTTAATGGCAATTCTTAAAACCACTTGTGGGTTGCCATCTGTATGTTCAGATTAGCCAAGGGAAAGAGGAATGGCAGATAAAATACCCGTCGTGGCTTTCCGTAGTTAGTCTATGCCTGGAATAATCAATGCACATGAGGGGAAGGGAAAGTATTAAAATTCACTCCCTCCTGCTAAGGAGGCAAGATGAATTTCCTTGTGAGCAAATTGAGAATATTTGTTGACATAAACTCTGGCACATGAGGTACCCGTGTGCACCTCTCCTGGCAGCGTGGAAGCCCCCAGCACACGGCACCAGGAGGGCAGTTGAAATGTGCAGATACAACCAGGCTTAGAGGGATTTTCAAAGCTGCTCATCACTGAACAGCTTTATTAATACCTTGGGAAGGCTTGAAAAGCCCACCCAAAATAACACTGAGTGCCCTGCCAATGGAGTACATAACTTTTATGGTGTTAACAGTGTCATCAGTATCACCATGTGTGCCTCTGCTTTGTTGGTGTGCAGCTGTTTGGGGATGTTCTGTGAGTCTCAGAGCTCTTGCATTTCCTGGATGTCCAGTTGTGGAAATGGCAGGCTACAAAATCTGTATTTGATTCAAGGAATGCTTGATTTTTTGAGTATTGCAGGGAGAACATCTGTAGCTTCACTGAGTGACAGTGGAAGGCAGATGCCTGTGGGTCAGCTTAGTGAAGCTGCCTTTTCTTTCTAGAAAAAATGTTGGTCATCCTCTGCTTCTGTACCCTCTGCTGTACTTGTGCACTTCAATACAGGGAGCAAAACCAGACACAAAAGTTGTCTACACACTCTGGAAAATCACTTTCATCACTTTCTTTAATGCCTAAAATTTCATAGAGATGAAAATTACTGGGTCAGTCTTTAAAGGGTTTAGCAAGTGGGGAAAAAAAAAAAAAAAAAAGGGCGGTGTTATTTTGTTACCCTTGCAAAGCACAGATAAAATCTGGAGTTCAGCATTAGTTATTGATCTCTGGGGTTGGAGGGAGCCTGGCAAGATGATGATGTCCTTCTAACTTGGTTATGGCAGGGAGCTGCAGAAAGCTGCAATTTGCTGGGGAGCACATGGGACAGACAGAGCAGGACAGAGTGGCCCTCCTGCCCTTGGGCTTTGCTTGTACTGGGCCATCCCCAGCCCTGTGGTTTGCTGCATCCAGCAAAGCTGAGAAAATCTCTGGCTGCATAGGAGGAGGGAGGGAGGAAGGGTTAGATGGAAGTGTCTGAGCCAAGGGGTGCAGCAGCAGGCTCCAAGAAGCTGTCCGTGGCGTGTAGCACATCAGATCCACGTCTTCAACCAGCAGAAAAAAAGATGATTTTGAGTGATTGAATCCCCCAAGCTGTAATTGCTGGGATTGAACATAATGCTATATGTTTTCCAAAGCCATACAGCCCCCAGAGTTATTTTCATATCAATTAACTCCCTCTCACTGTTAGGAGTGGCAGGGGAGCAGGGAGGGAAGTGACAGCATGTGATTTGGGCTGCTTTAATCTTAAAACTAAACAGAACCAAAGAAGGGCAGTCTGTCTGCTTGATACAAACAATACTGGGTGTATTAGGGGTTAAAATATCTCTGAAACACAGGCAGGGAGGGTGGCAGAGCTTAAAAATGAGTTGTATTTTTTGCTGGTTTTGCCAACCTCTCATTTTTTCTGTGCCCTGGGGACTGTGGTGCCCAAGGTCTGGGTTTGATCTGAACCTTCAGTCCACGCTGAAGGATTTTTGCCCCTCACAGAACCCAGCCCCACTCAGGGGCTGCTGCCTCCTTTCCATCTTTTTCCCTTCCAGGGAGGGACATGAGGGTCGTGCTTGATGTTTGCACCGTCCCCATCCAGCAGATTTGGTTCATAAAGTAGTTGTCCAGGTGGAGGCAGCTGGCAGCATGGTTGTATTTATTGGAAGAGACAGGAGTGATATTAGGGAGATACTGCCTGAGCCTTGGCAAAGGGTGATGCTTTTCTTAGGAGAAAAATAGCCTTTTGTGTTCTGTCCAGCTGCCAAAGCCTCAGTTTGGTAGTTGACCCCTGAAGTTGTAATTGACATTTTTATAGATGACATATAAATATAATTAAGAGTCGCTGCAATTATTTGTTTATCACCATCTCCCTCAAGTAAAGTAAGGTTCCGTGCATTTAAAAGCGCATCCCTAGGCAGATTTGAGTAGAGTATTTAAAATATATAGAGAAATAATTGCCTAATTTGGTCATTTTCAGCACAGCTTTTCTTGGCAGCAGCCTGGCAATAGTACCGAGTGCTTTGAGGACAGCTTGAAGGGAACCTTTCACCTGTTCATGCTGTTTTACTTTTAGAGGGATGAGGCTAAAGACAGAGCTGTGGTTTGGGCAGCTTTGACCTGTAGGATTCTGGAAGAGCATCCACTAACACAGCAGGTGGATTTTTTTAGAGCATAAAGTACTTCAAGGGCTTTGAATGAAAAGTGTGACATAAGATATAAATGGAGGCAATATTATTGTTATTGCTTTCCTAGATGAGGCTGGGTTTTAATCCCTTGTCAGCTCTTCAGAAATGGACTCCTCCAGAGAGTGCAGTTGTTTGCAGGGAAGCACTAGCCCAGCTTGGCCTCCTGCTCCCCAGCCAGTGAAATCCATCCCAGGGACCCGGGCTGTGCAGCACAGAGAGAGGCTTTAACCCTTGGAGCTTAGAGATGCTGGGCATTTATCTCCTGCTGAAGGCACAGAGGATCGTGGGGAGGAATAGCTCCAGAGAGGGGTTTTTAGTGTGATTTTTAAGCAAGTATTTGCTTCAGCACTTCACGCGAGGGCTGTGAAGATTCATTAGTTAATATTATTTACCATTTACAGACGTATCAGTGAAAGTGGTGATGGCTGAGCAGTAATACCATCAGTCAGACCTATCTGTTTAGATTGCAGCTATGACATGTGCCAGATTAATATTTTATATGTGTATGTTTTTAATATTACATCCTCACTTATAAATATTCATGTTATAAAACACACTGAAGGCTGCAGTGCTGAAGAGCAATACCCACACCTCAGCTTCCTGAGCACCCTCCATCCCAGTGCATCAAGGTAGGGACTGGGATGGCTGCACCTGGTGATACAGAGCACAGGGAAGGGACTTGTTGTTTCGGTGCCAGGTTGCCATATCCCACCAGTTGCCCCTTTGGCATCAATTTCTCCCCCATAGCCTGTGGGGTGGGGACCGTGAGCATCATCTCCTGGGCAGGGTGACAGCCACTGCTCGACAGGCTTGGTGCTGCTCCCTGCCTTGCTGTTAATAGACACAAAACAAAAAGGAAAAGCTGCCAATTCTTGGATCCATCTCCCTTGTCTTTTAATTTCCTGGCCGGTGCCTATTGCTGCTGCATCAGGGCACCTTACATGAAGTGTAAAAATCGAGGTGTTGGAGGCTGTGTGAGCCCCACATCCCAGTAGGCTCCGTTTCAGAATAGCAAATAAGGCTCCTGGCCACGCTTTTCAAGGAGATTATTGAATGTCTCGGGTGGTTACAGTCATTCTGCCCTAGCCTCACGCTGGATAACGCCACCTGAGGCTTGGAATAATTGCCCAGCTATGTACTGTCTGTCATACCTTATTGCTTAATTTTATACCAGTAATGAAAATTGCATCCAGAGGAGGAGAAAGAGCGAACAGCTGCGCTGGCCGGGACGCGCCGAAGGAATAGATGTGTGCAAGGGCTTGCTCTAAAGAAGGGGAGAGGCTCAACATGCCAGCAGCACTCGGGAGATGCCTTGACATTTTTATTTTCTTGTTTAACAAACAAATGCAAGAATAATAAGGAAAAAAAGAATCCTGCCAACCTCCAGTAAAGGTTGCAAACACAGCCCGGCAATTAGTTTGAAAGTCTCCTGTTAGACAAGCAGACTTTCAGGGAAATATCACCTCAAAAGTATATTGTAAAGGACAATGACTTTGTAAACCCCATTTGTATCTTGTCCTTATAGCTAACATGGGTAAACAAATTATTTAATTCCTTCTCCCCAGAGCCCTGCACAGCCAGACGTTCTTGACCTTCTTAATTTTTCCAACCTCCTTTCTATTGCCCTTAATGCAGGCCGTAAAAGCAGAGACCCTGGCTGAAGTGTTTGGTCTGGGCACCCTCCCTGCCCCAGGGTGAGGTTCAGGTGTCCCTGGCAGCTCTGCAGGGTGAGTGTCAGGCACTGAAAGATGCGGGAGGCAAAGTCCTGCTCTCCTGCAATAGATGGGTTAGGGTTTGCAGATCACACTGGAGGCTGATAACCAGGTTCCTCAGATGGGAAAGCAGAGAGGCAGAAATCTGGGAATTGGAGGTGTCAGTCTCTCAGAAGGTATCTGTGTGGTGTCCAGGGCTGGACCATGAGCAGAACACTGGGAATTTCCTACCCAGAGAGCTATGGTTAACAGTCACTGGCTTAAAAAGAAAAATCTTGCCATGCACTTAGTACTGAGCAGCATCAGTCACTCGGTACACTCAGGCTGCAGTCCTATTGGAAAGTGCAAAGCAACTCGGTGGAGCCTTTGTCATCTCAGAAAGTTCTTCAGGATATGCAAAGCAAAAGTTGTGCAAATAGTCAAGAACTTTCTGAAAATTATAATAGTTGTGTTACACTTGCAGACAGCTGGGATGTGTGAGCTCTGCCAGGGGAGTGCTCGTGCTGGAGCAGGCAGCATCATCTTCCCGGCTGAAGCTGCCTCAAGAGGACAGGGAGGTCATTTTAATACAACTTCAGTTTTCCATCTTTATTGTCACTGCTGAGCAGCCGGTTTGAGTGACAGATAAATTAGCGAAAATCCTGATGATCTGTGAATGGAAAGACACCCTAAATGCCATTAATAAGTTCTTGCTTATGAATCTACTCAGCTGATGAAACCCGAACCCTTTTGCTTCCCAGAGCACGGGAGCGAAGTGATTAGCAGGTACTGCTCCAAGTCTTGTGGGACTGTTTGAAAATGTTAATTGAGGAAAGGCCAGAAACAGGAGGAGAACAAAATGCAACATTTACATAGACCAGCAGCCTTAATACAACGAGCAGAATTAAAATCAGCGTGGTGACCTTGAGAAAACAGGCAGCTACTCACAGCATGCCGGTACCCAAGGATGCGAGATGAAAATCTTAAGGCACACAGCACGGCTTTCACTCCCTGGGAGTTGTCTCTGTTCCCAGGGGATAGCTGGAGGCAGAGTGGGGCACTCCAATCTGCATTCTGGGGTGCTCTTAAATTTTATTATTATTATTGTTGTGCTTTATATCTGCTGGTTTTCATCAGAAGTCTTTTCGAGTGCTTTCAGGGAAGGAGAGGAGGATGTTTCCAGCAGCCCAGAGAGGCTGCAAGGTGGTGAGCAGAGCTCTTTGGTGTCCCAGCAGAGGGGCTGGTGTGCTGCTCCACATCCACCATCCCATCCCACCTGATCTGGGTGGCCATGAAGCTGGCATCAATGCAGCTCCATCCCCGGGATCTGGGTGCCCTGCTGGAGGGATGGTCTGGCAGGGCTGTGTGGGAAGGGGCAGCCCTGGGAGCAGGCAGGAATTGTCCTTTGGGAGGCTGCTCAGGGCTTCACAGATGAAGATATTGTTGCTTGCAGAGAATCTGCACTGTTTTGCATCCCTGCCCTCTTACCTGCACTGGAAAGTAGTTGTCCCAAAAGATTAAGCTTTGACTGAAGATTTCTTTAATTAGGTTGATTAATATGTACTGGCAAGGACTGATTTTGCTTATTCTGTATATTTTTTGTATATGTAAGCTGAAGTAAACATCTGGCAATTTCTTCACCGGGTCCAATAGGAAGAAGTAAGTTGAAAAACTGCTTGTTTCAAAAAACTGCACGTTGGCGGATTTGGGTTGTAGGTTTTTTCTTTTTAATTTATCGAGTGTTTTCTGGACCAGAAAGAGTACCTTCAGCAAGTGTAATAATTCCCACATTGTTCACCATGTCCTGGCTTTGTCCTGGTGGGGCAGGAGCACTGAGTGCTGGTTCTGTCCCCAGATCTGGGCTGGGAAGCAGTGTGTGGATGGTGGGAAAGGGAGGTGGTCTGGGGACCTGCAGCTGCTGGGGACAGAGTGGCCACGGAGGGAGCAGCTGCAGGGCTGAAATTAGTCATTCTATGGAGAAATGGATTTGATAAATAATAAAACAGTGGTATTAACAACAGATGCTTTCCAGGGCAGATGACTTTGATAAAAGCACCCAACAGCTGTGGGTAACGGTATGAAAAATCCGTATCTATATTTATAGATCAATCTATATGAAAAGGCTTATAAATAAGCAGGTGTTTGTGGATAGATGTGTGTGTACATGCTCACGGATAAAGGTACCTGGCATTTTATTTCTCTTTTAAAATGACAGTGAAAGTGTCACTGCTACTGTTCTCCCAAGCTTTGAGACTTGCCAAGAAAACCTGAAATCTGATCAATGTCTCCCGAATCCGCCTCTCCACGGCGCTGGCTCCATTTGTTTTTATATTCCTACCTTTTCCTTTTGATGGCTGTTTTGATTTGTAAAATACTATGCCTTAGACAATGTTTCCTTTATGATGGCTTAGTACGCTCGCCTTATCTCTCACCTTAAATCTGTGATAAAGGCGTTTTAAAAATGAAATTGCTACCTGACACCATCACCCGCCCCTGGCTGGCTGCCAGCCCAGCCAAGGAGGGAAGAGCTTGGGAGCAGCTCCAGAGCCTGGACTGGGATCAGACCCTGTCCTAGTGATGCCAACGCTCCCTCTCTCTGTCCCTGGGCAGAGGCAGGAGGGTGTTGGGGCACTGGGGTGGGTTTGGTTTCCCCTCAGGAGGGTGTTGGGGCACTGGGGTGGGTTTGGTTTCCCCTCAGGAGGGTGTTGGGGCACTGGGGTGGGTTTGGTTTCCCCTCAGGAGGGTGTTGGGGCACTGGGGTGGGTTTGGTTTCCCCTCAGGAGGGTGTTGGGGCACTGGGGTGGGTTTGGTTTCCCCTCGAGGCCATTAGAGTCAGGGGGACCGTGGTGTGTTCAGAGTCCCTGGAGAGCTCTGGGACAGGTGCTGGGTGTGATTTATCAGGGGGAGGCATCAAACAGGGGGCATATCAGTAAATAGAACTGTCTGACATGGCAGGTCATTTTTATTTTAACATAGTAGATTTAATGAACTCTTGTCTTTGTAATTCATGGTGCTTGCCGAACGCATCCATTTCCCCTGGTAATGACGTTTGTTACAGACCTGTCCTTCGTTAGGGTTTCATTACAGCTGGTGAGCTCAGCACTCCCTGAGCTGCAGTGCTGGGTTCCCAAAGTGCAAAGGGTTTTATCATCAATTGTTGTGTTTTACGTTGAATACTGTTAGTCACAAACGTAGCCCAAAACTTCCCTGAGCAGGTCATCCGTTATTATTATTACTATTATTAATATTACTAATCTCCTGAAAGGTCATTTGCAGAGGCTGTGGTGTGTGTCCCCGGGGCTGGGACTGCTGTGTGTTGGAGTGTGCTCAGGTCAGAGCTGATAGCAGCCCCCAAATCTGCTGTCAAGTGGTTTAATAGCATTTGTGTCCAGCCTAACCCAATCTATCTCACCTCGCAGAGAGAAAGGGGGGAAGAAAAAAAAAAAAAAAAAGAATAATCCTGCATCAAAATTACTGCTTTTGGAACTGTCTTGTCTCTTTTGAGTAGGAACTGGAGACAGCTAGACAAGCTTCAATGAAAGCGAATAAAGGAACATTACTTTCTGAACACAATCTTCTGTTAGCAGTCACTTTTCAACAGACATTCAATCAAAATGCTAATAGCCAAGGCAACAAGGGAGCGAGGTTATTGTAATACTAATTGATAGGCTGCAGGGATGGCTTTTGATAAGTGCTGTTGAAGATGTATTTTTGAAATATGATTCTCTTTAATTACAATGATACTAATAAAAATGAACAAATGATTTAATGATAGTTTTCTAGGTAATGGCTTGAAGATTTTTGTTCAAGTTATTCTGTAGGTTGTTTTTGTTGTGGTGTTGTTTTTTTTTAAACCAGAAATTATGAAACTTATCTTAAAAATAAAGCCATAGTGGAAGTTAGTGACTTGATCTAGACTGGTGCAGCTACTTTGCATCAAAATTAATACTGTTGAGTCTGAAGCTCCTGAATAAGAAATCCAGTCATTTATTTATACAATAGACTGCTGAAAGCCCATGGTTGAAGGCATGTTGCATGTAGGAATGCATTTAATATCTAATGCTTATAATAAGTAGGATCAATTATGCCAGCGAGGGTTTTAAAATACATTTGGAGGAAGGGGCTGAGGGGCATTCACTGGGATTTTCAAGCACATCCTTGGGGTATCAGGTTTGATCATATTAATGGGATTTATTGACATTCAGGGATGGGAAGCTCCAAACTAAGACTGATTTTCTGTGTCCCCCAGTGGAAGGGAGAGCTGTACCAGTGCTCCCCTGGGGACTGTCCCCCCTGAGCCTCTCCTGCTCCCCGTGGGGTGCCTGTGGGCACCCTGCCCCCTCACACAGGGGAGCACAAAGGGAATGGGCAGATCTGTTGCTGTCGGGCAGCCTCTGCTACAGCTGATTTTTGATGAATTAATTGATAAGCAAACAAAGAACGTTGGTGGTTTTGAGGGGTAGGGGCTGGGAAGGATGCTCTCTCCTGCCTTTCAATTTCTCAAGCTCTCTCTCAAAGATCTGCCAGAGAAGAAAGGGTAATTAATAGGCTTGAAGTCATTTCCGATGTGTCAGTATTTCTGCCTTGCTTCCAAGTGATAATGTTCGCTGGCTCGAGGCCTCCGGGGAACCTTCCATCTTATTAACTTGTCTGGGAGAAACAGTGAGTGGGGACAGGTTGGGCCAGTGGGTGACATGAAATCAGGATTTGTGGTATCAAGAGCTGTAAACACGGGGGCTGGTGAAGTAAAAAGTGGAAAGAATGAAGAAGGAAGAAAAATACATGAAAAAAAGGCAAGTGAGGGGGGGTACACTGTATCTGGGGCAGTCTGTACCCCACCCGTGGAGCTGCTCTTGAGCTGTGTCCTCCATGGCCAGCATTAGTAGGACTGGCCAGGACCCTGTGCTTGCCCACTTGGCTTTCACTCCAGCAAAAGCTGCAGAACACCCTGGGAAAGAGGGAGGGAGAGAAGAGCCAGTGTTATCCCTGCACCCGTCAGGATGAGAGGAGGAGGAGATGTCTGGGAGCGGGGCTGCTGGAGGGCTCTGACCCCCTGACAGATGCTGCCTTACGTAAGGGCCGTGCTGGAGCTGCATGTTTGACCTTCTTTGCTTTCCTTGTTCTGTTTTTAAATTCTCCTTCATAGCAAGAGTGCACGAGCAGTTTCATTAGCTATTAAAGAAAAAAAAGGCAGCGGCTGCAGCGGCGGTCTCCGCAGCGGACACGCTGTTCTTGGAGATTGTTCCCTTCTTTAGAGTAGCAAACCTTGGTGTTTTGGGTCACTGGGAAGGAACAGGATGTCTTTCACATATTGACAGGACTTTTTTTTCTTCTCTCTTCTTTTCTGGTCTCACCCCTGTTTGTCAAGATCACTTTTCATTTTCCAGAGAAATGATTATGACTAAACATCTCTGACAACCTTTTTGCAAAGTGTGAGAAGGCTACAATGAAAAAAAAAAAAGGAGCCACCTCAAAGCTCTTCAGTGATTAAGCTACTTAACGGGCAAGTTTTTCCTCTCCTACTGCAGACTCTGTTTCTGCACAATGGAGTTCTCCTTGCAAGCACTTACTTGGGAGGCACTAGTATAATCTAATTAAAATTTGTTTTAATATTCTGTGAAAATTAGAACTGAATCCTTGCTGTTAGAAAGAATGACTGTGCATGTATTAGTCCTCTATGTTTTGCTGTTGTTGTTAGCTTGTTCAAATATTAACAGTGCCTGCGTGCTCAAAATTATAGTTTGCGTCCATTAACAGAGCTTAATTCTGGAATTAAATTATGAATGATACATAGGAATAGGTGGAAGCTGGTTGCTGGATTTTTATTTTTTTATTTCTTAATGCTAATGTTACTTCCTGGAGGTAAATAAGGGGAGGGAATGCTGTGCAATATTATCACTGTGAAATTAAAATAGAGTCTCATTATTTGAGGATGGAGTTTAGTGGCTGAAGGTTTACGCGTTGTCTGAAGCTTCATCCTGAATTCTCCCAGCTAATTGCTTGCTGATTAGTTGAGAGACAGGCATTGCTAATGTTGGCCTTGAGCAGTGAATTAGCTCCTGCAAAGTCTCAGGTTTGCAGTGGGCACGGGATGTTGTTGGAAGGCAACAAGAGGAAGTGGTTGCCCCTGACCCCCATGGCTGGGTCAGGAATCTGGAGAGGATGTCAGGGAGGGGATGGAAAAACCCACAGAACTTAAAGCTACAGTTTATTTAAAAAAACAAACCAAAAAACCCCGAACTTTTTTATCTTGGACTGAAGATGGAAAGATTACCAAAATGCTAGAAAACCTCCAAGTATCTGATTGTTTTCCCCTCTTTCCAGTTGTCTTTGAGCTTGATTTGAAACATGCTGAAAATATCTCTGCTGAGATCTAGTGAAAGTTTCCACTCTAGGCTGGCAGACAGGCTGCCTTTGTGTGGGTCTGGCTTGTGGGCAGAAGATAATTTTAAAAAGCACCGTGTTTATCTAGAGAAAGCAGGGTGCTGAGGCAGGAGCCCCAGGCCAGCTGTGGTGGTGGATCCAAAACTTTCTTTGCATGAGGAGCAAAGATGGGAGAATCTGCCACAAAATGTGTTAGCAGAGCCCCTGGGAGCAGGCGTGGGCTTGGCAGAGTCCTCAGCCAGTGTTGAAGGAGCTTTTTTGGGGGCAGTGAGAGCCATTGTGTAATGGGTGAAAACATTAGGTCTTTAAATCCCTATGTTGAATGTTTCATATCACAAGAGCTTCATATTCTTGGCGATAACAATCAGCAGTGTCTTATCTGTGGTTTTTCGCTTGTATGTTTCTTACAAGCTGATAAACTTTGAGCTGATGAGAATCAAGCATTCCTCGTTGTGAATGCCTTGATCCAGGCTGGAAGAACGTGTCTGGAGGTTGAGATTGGAGGAGCCCAAGAGCCACTGCTCTGGATGATGCTCAGCACCTCCTGAGGTCCAGGGCCTCCCTTGAGTGGTGGTGGGCTCCGGGTGTTTCAGTGGCCCCTGGTAGGGGTTCCACAGCCAGGTAGCTGGTGTGGCCAACAGAAATAAATAACAGTGAGGTTGGTGTTGCAGAAGATGGATGCTTCATTTCACTCGGCATTTTAATCTCTTCCAGCACTGGGTTGGAATAAGCACTTCTCTGGTGCATGGTGATTTATTTTGTTAAAAGCCAAGGCATTATTCATAATTACAGAGTTTTATGAGAGTATACATAGAATGTTCTTCCCCTGGTAGGCTGTGGGAGCTGGCATAATATTTAAATAGAAGCCCTGGGGAGAGGCCACTCTGGGCAGGGGCTGGGACAGGGCTTGGCTTGGCCGATTGAGGGAGTTGCTGATGCCCTGCATCCAGCACAGCCGCTCCGTGGATCCACCACTGCCAGGGGAGGCCAGCAGTTCAAAATGACATGGAGAATGTCACACTTTTAATACAGTTAATGATGCCCAGCTATAAGTAGTCTGTTCCCACTGCCTGGCAGTAAAGGTTTTGTGCAGGGGTTTGCTGGGTTTGCGTTTTTTCCCCTCTGTGTTTGCGGTGCGTCCCGTCACCCCCATCGCTTCCCAGGGCTGGGAAATGAGGGTCCTGCAGAGCAGGAGTTTTCCCTAGAGAATGGTCGGGGAACAAGGTGGGGATGGGCAGCATTTCAGTTCCTCAGCACCGGTGTAATATCCCAGTGAAATAACTCCAACAAAAACCCCTCCATCCCTGAGCCAGCTCTGTGACCGCGTTTCCCATCACTCGGAAGTCACAGGGAGATTCTGGCACAGCTTTGTTCTCCAGACCTGCAGACACAATAGGAAAAGGTCAGTGCATAAACACCACTTCTCCAAAGGCAATTTCTTTTGTCTGTTCTGAAAGCGGGGAAGCAAAGGGTATTGGAACTGGAACTGCTCTGCTGGTGTGATGGTCCTGGGGTGCCTCCCTCCTGCAGGACAGCTTTCACCTGCTGGAGGAGCTCAGCCTGGAGGGGGTTGGGCTCTCAGGGGTTTGGATTTGCCCCACTGCAGGCAAGGATGGAGTCTGGTGGGAGAAATGCAGCTTGAGGTCCGGGCTGGGAGCACCCAAGCTGGGAAGAAGCTTCAGGGAACACTCGGGTGTGTATCATCAGCTCACCTTTTCTTTTGCCTCCGACTGCTGTTTGTGGCGCTTTTGTTTTATAAGCAGAAAGATTCCAGCCTTTTCCCCAATGGTTTGAAAAAAGGTTGAGCGTGTGGGGAAGTCCATAAAACAATGTCACCAAAAATGTGAGGAGGAGAAGAAAGCTTTTAATAAAGCACTGCTGGGCCTGTGCACCTGGGAGCAGGGCTTGGATGAATCCAAACGGGAGGCGGGCTGCTGGAGAAGGTCACCTCTGAAGGTAGCAGATGAAAAAGCAGCATGGCCTGTTCTTCTCAGGGAGCTGTGGCAGAAACCTGTCAGTCCATAGGTAGCAGCTTGGCCTATCCTCTGGCAAATGATTCCTTGGGATCCCAGGGCTGAGCAGAGTGGAGTGGCTGTCCTGAGGATGGAGCAGCAAACTTCAAAGGAGCCATCCCCAGCAGGGAGTGACTGCATCTGCCCCCCGTGGGCTGCTTGGGGGGGTTAGAAGATGGCATTAAGGCTCCTAGTGATGATAAAATCATGGTTATTTGAGGTGTGCTGCTCAGCAAAGGATGTAGCTCTCTTTCACCGTGTCTTTGCGTGGTCTCAGAAAGCAGCTGCAGAGGCAGAAAAACATCCCCCATGTCTGAGGAAGTTTAGAAAGCATACTGAAATTGTGGATGTGGTTATCAGCACGTCCAGAACCAAAGAGCTCTGGATTTTGTGCCTGTCTCAGAGTCTTGGTTTCCTTTTCCATTACCAGCAGATTTGTTTTATAGAGTTGTTTGGCTCTGTGTGGTCCCTATTAAAAGTTTTCTTCCCCAGGGTGATTCTGCTCCTTTGTTGCATCAGGTTCTCAAACACTTCATACTATCAAACAGCAAAACTGCTTTTATTGGTTCAGCAAAGAACAACAGGTCCTTTCCAGCAGTGCTCCCAAAATACACTCCTGTCTTTTTGTTATGCCTGGTGTCCAACAGTGGAAAAAATGATGAAGATATGTTAGGTTTACTCTGGTCAGTTCAATGGGAAATGGGTTACACCAACAAATGAGTCCAGTAAATGGCTTGGCTCCTCTTCCCCAGCCAGCCTGCAGCCCTGTGCACTCTCTCCTTGAAGCATCTGCAGCCTGATGGAGCATGGCTGGGGCTGGGCTGGTGTCATCGTGTCACTGGTGATTTTGTGCTTAAGGTGGTGTTGGACTCAATCTTGAAGGTCTTTTCCAACCATAGTGATTCTGTGATTTTATATTTGAATGTATACTGTCAGCATCTCCCCACTGGCTGAGGATAGACTTGTGTAGGGCTCTGCCTTGGGTGAGAGGAGTCTCAGGGCACAAAGCAGCAGATGCTTCCAGAAATATCTTTTGGTTTGTAACATTCTTCAAACAAAACCCCCAGAAGATGAAAGTGGAGTTGTGTTCAGGCTGCCTGGACTGGGCAGGAGAGAGGCACTTGGCAGCCTCAGGCAGCACATGGGGTTAATTCTGTGAGTGCATGTGCTGTGTGATATTTTTATTTATTTGTCGGTTCTTTTGGAGGGCCTTATTTATGTGGCCTTTGTTTTCCTTTGGATGGAAGGAGCTTGTTACAGCTCTTGGCTCCCCTTCCTTCCACTTCTAAATGGTGCATTTCCCCAGCAGGTTACATCTGGCTTACTGGGATAGAGATTTCTGCTTTATACAGTGCCTTTAAAAAAAAAAAAAAGAAAAAAAAAAGTTTGGTGCCATTAAATCCCAGCCTGGCTCTTGGTGATAAAGGGCCCTGCCACTCGACCACAGCTCCTTCAGGGACTCTGGCTCTGTTTGGTACACACATTGCCAGCAGAAAAGGGATAAATAAGGTTGTGGGTGCTGTGAGGAGTGCAGAGGTGAGGGCTGTTCCTGCCTGCTCTGCTCACACCCAGTCAACCCTTGTCACCCCAGGGACCTCCTGTGTCCAGTGAAGGGACCATCCCTCTGGGGTCACTGACAGCCAGGAGAGTCAAGCCACCCTCCCCATAGCCCCCCTGCTTTCTGAGGTGCTGCTGAATCTCCAGGGGATGCTCAAGTTGTCAAGTGAAAGCTGACATGAATTTCTGAAGGGTGTTGGTGTACCTGAGGAGGGCTTTTCCCCCAAACACCCGCTCTAGATAGACGTGTAAGGAAGTGATTATCTTCATTTATTTCACCATTTGCTTGAAGTGCATGCTAAACCTGTGTGCTCTGATCAGCATTTACCTACAGGAGGAAATTATGTTCTTTCTCTTTGCCTGTGGTCTTGAACAAAAAAGCAGACTTTGAGTTCAAATGAAAAATGAGCCATTTCCCCCCTCTTCTCTCTTCCCAGCAGAGCTTTCCTGAGCTGATGGGAACAGCTCATCAAGGGGTATGATGTTCTTTCTTGGTTTTTAACCCATGCACAGAGGGGAGAAACTTGGGTATTGGAGCAGTTGTGGGGTGTTGGAGGCTGGATCCTGCACCCCCTTGGCCAGGCTGGCATGTGCTGACCTCTGCTCAGTGGTGGGAGCTGGTTTCCAGGAACAGCTCAGCAAATACTTCCCTCTTTACATGTGTATCCAGAGGAACAAATGGTGCATATATTCAAAGGCTCTGTCATGGCCAGGCACTCTCTCACAGTAGTGTATGTTGTTTGCTTAAGCAAATACTGATATGGTGCCTGAGCAGCAGCAGGGATGGAGCCCTGGCCAAGGAGATTAATAATGTCCAGGAATGTTGTGTGCTGCCTGAAGCTATAGCTGGAGGGGTCATATGGTGCAACTCAAAGATATTATTTTAACCTGAGGCTAAGCTGCTCATTTTTGCTGGTATTTCCCTTGACCCCAGTCAGTATTTATTTCAATTCCTTGAATAGTTGTTTTGTTGTTTTGGTGCCCAATTCTTTCTGCCTTCACATGATGATGCACAGAGTCTGCAGGGCTTGGGGACACAGCCAAGGGGGGGTAAAACGTGGTGCAGGCTGCAGACCTGTGAGAGCACCCTGGGGTATTGCATTGCTTTTTGCAGGCAGCAGTGTTTGGCCTGGAGGTGAGATGCAGGCAGAGCAGGTAAACCACAGCTGTGCAGAATGGATTGGGGAGGATTGGGGATGTTCTGCAGAGAGGTGCAGCCCCTAGAGACGTTCCCTTGCCTGGCCATGCCCCTGAGCTTGTGCTGGGTCCTGCAGGGGCTTGGAGGGACACCAGGCTGTGGTGTGGGGCTGTGCCAGGCTTATCTTGGCTCCTGTCTTGGAGCAGGACCCACAGGGAAGGGGACATCTCCACTGGAGCACTGTGACAGCCACCAGCAGCATCACCACTTCGGGAGCATCCTTTGCCTTCCCACTTACCTTGGCTGATGGCTGCGTGTTCACGAGGGGAAAGCTGCCTGTGTGTTCACAGCCAAGCCTCCTCCTTCACCCCTCTGGTTTGAGGGGGTTTGGTAACTGGAAGCAGGGTCCCCCGGGGTGGAGGTGATGGTTTTGGGGGGATGCCTGCCAGCACAGTGGCTCTGCCCCCCCCCCCCCCAAGCCCAGGCTGTCACAGCGCTGCTGCAGTAACCAGGTAGGCAGGAGTCACCTTGAGCTCAGCCACTTGAAAAATCTCCCCCTGCCAAGCCAGGGCTGCAGACACATCACAGCTCTCAGGCTGCCTCTGGCAGCTGCCGTGCCCCTCACCTCTCTGGTGGTGGTAATTACATTTGGGAATCAGGAACACGGAGACGTTCCTGGGTTTGGCTGGCGCAGTGGAGAGAGCAGGAATGTCAGGAGTGGGGTTTGGCTTCATTCCCTCACCGTGGAGCTGCCTCCCTTTTCTCCATTTGCTGAAATCAAACAGAAATCTGTCTGTGAGGATCCCTGGCTCTGTCTGGAGGGATTGGTTGACTCTGAGGACACTGAAACCAACGGAGTTTAACCCCAAGTGCTGGTTACCAAGGCAGTGCTGGACCGTAGCCCCATCACCGAAGCTGGGGTATCCACCCCGGGGCACAGTGATGTCCCCGTGCCTTTTGGTGGCCCATTCTCTGATGAAAGGGCCTGAAATTGGACCACTGATGGGATGTGGCACAAATGGGTCCTGATGGGGCAAGCTGGGGGTGTGTCCCTCCCAACCTCCCCGTGGGGCACCAACAAATGCCCCTCCTGTCCCCTCTCTGCCCAACTCCACCACAGCTGGAGCAAGGAGCAGCTTGGTGGGAAGGGTTCAGTGAGAGGGGATCTCCTTCCTCAGGGCCACCCCAGGTACATGTCCGTTCCTCCTGCTGTGCCAGGCTCTGCTGTCACTGTCTGCTGAGTGACAAGTAAAACTTTCACTGTTTTATGCTCTACTTTTGCAAAGTCAGTAAGTGCTGAAACTTGGTCGGTCACAGTGATTTTCTGGCTGGGAGTGAACTTTGCTGAGCTCTTTGTTGCAGAAGAAACAACTCTGGCAAAGTGAACTTCCATTTTTTTTACTAATCTATTTCTATAATTGAAGAATTTCGGATTTCTTTTGTAAGAGCAAGTGCCTGCTTAAACATGGAGACAAATACAACCAATAATATGTACTTGAAACTTAATGCAAGCTAATTCATTTTGGCATGGCCCCAGATATGCTGATTAAATGGCCTGTGAAGTGCTACAATATCTTGATAATGTACATTCTCCATTTGATTATATAATCAATTACAGCGCATGTAATAAAATTTAAAATTAGTGAAAAAGCTGCAAGCAGATTGGATCAGGTGCAGAGAGGGGCTTGGGTGGCCTTAAAGAAACTTCTGCAAGTGTGTGTGCTGTGAAGGAGTGTGTGTCTGTCTTCAAAGTACCCATCCTTGGAGAACTGGAGACTCAGTAAAACCTCCCTGTTTTTTTTTTAAATTTAAATTACTAACTTGGTTTTTAAAAAACCCGAAGTGCCTGCAGCTCCTGCTGCCCTTGCTGGAGCTCAGGGATGTGTGGCTGTCCTGACAAGGTGACCCTGAAGTCCATGTACAGAACAGCTCAGGGACAAGTCCCTCCATCCCCACCTCTCCTCCACTCCTGCAGGTTTCTCCCGGGCTCCTCCTGTGCCGGGTGCTTTTTGGGTGCTGGTGGGGCAGAGGGAGCAGGCTGCAGGAGCAATCTTCATACACAGCTTCCCCCAGCCTTCCCTCCCTTTCCTGCCAGCAGCTTTACTAACAGTTTCTATCAAGAGATGACCTTGCACCACGTTTTTCAAACGGCTGAGTTATTGTTGGCAGTGATTCCGTGGTGGCTTGGGAAGGGACGTTCTCCCCTGTGGCCAGACCCAGAGTTCAGCTCTGGGGTGTTGGGGCACCCATGGTAGCAGAGCCAGACCCCAGCCCTTCCCTGCCCAGGGTACCCCTCTGTCCCTCCCTGGGGAGCACATTGCATCCTTTCCAGCTCCCCCATCACCTCCAACATCCTCGCTTGCTTCTGACTCTGTCCGAGCAGGATGAGCCCCAGGATGCTGGGGAGGATGCTGGGGGGATGCTGGGGAGCCCCGTCTTGTCCCTTGGCCAGGGAGCAACCACCATTGTTTGGCAAACGTTACTCATCCCTTTCTGGCCAAGTGAGCCATTTCTGGGTAACTAGCTCCAGCAGGTATGGGGAATTTGGCTTGGATTTTATGGCCCTCTGGTAAGAGGGGGTTGATGGGGAACAAATGTGTTATGGCCCCAGACAAGCTGTTGCTACATTTTTTGTTTCATTTTAAAGCAGCACTATCAACCAGTTGGAATATAGGCCTGGAGTATCACGGGGAGTAATCTAATTAGTATGAAGTCAATTCACCAGTTCCTTTTGTATCTCGTGATTAAATAAGTGGGAAAATGGCTTGAAAATTAGGTGCTAGAACGACCCAATTACATTTCTGTAGCTTTTTGTATTCAATTTCATAAACAATTTTGCTCTTCGCTGGTTAATCAGTGAATGCCTTTTTCCAGTTTGAAAAGCACTTTTGAAATTATAATGCAATTAAATAGTGTGTGGATGTTCTGGCATAGCGAGTGTGAAAGCTGGGGGCCTGGCAGCCAGCCATGTTGTACCTTGACAGTAATGAGTTCCTGAGCTGGCAGCTTGCTGGTGTCATTCATAATATTGTCCACACTGGGTTACTGTAAATTGCAGCCACCCCAACTCCTTTCCAGCCAGGGTCTCCGGGATCCTCTGCAGAGTCCATGGGGATGGTTCCTGGAGCAGATCCACCACCTCAGCAAGCAGCAGAGATAGAATCATAGAATCATAGAATTGGCTGGGCTGGAAGGGACCTCAGAGATCATCAAGTCCAACCCTTGATCCACTACCACTGTAGTTACTAGACTATGGCACTGAGTGCCACATCCAGTCTCTTTTTAAATATGTCCAAGGATGGAGAATCCACTACTTCCCTGGGCAGATCACCTCCAGGACCTGGTTTTGTGCTGGGTGAGCAGCCTGAGATGTCTGTGATGTTCTTGGTGAAGTTGCAGAGCAGCTGTGTGCTTGCTTGGGTTTTTTTCTGCTGTTCTTTATGTGAGTGTCTGTAGGACTGAAGACTGGCAAGGGGAATGGAGGGGATTGAGTATTATTTTCCTGGGGCAAGTAGGAGAACAACTCAACATCTTGTCCTCAAAGTTAGCAGGTCTTTGCCTTTGGCCCTGCTGCCTGATAGTCCATGGTAGGCAGGTCCCAGTGGTTTCCCTTCAGCAGGTGGGTTGTCCCTGGTTGAGCTGACTCCAAGCTCTGAACCTGCTGTTCTTTCTCACCAGCCCCAACAACCTTAAGGGCTGAGGTGGTGTTTAAGCTCCTCTCTTCTCAGCCAAAATGCCAGTGGTCCATGTGAATCGTGCAAGCACCAAGGGGCATCTCATCAGGTGCCAGCTGCAAAACACTTAAAGAGCTGGTGGGGCTTTGGGAGACCATCAGAGGGGGAAGACCACTGCCTCCTGTGGGTTCCTGCTGCACTGGCTCTGTGGGTCTTCTAGGGCTGGAGTTTTTCAGTGTGTGCTCTTTATTGGGTATTTATCTTGCATCCAGCCTGCTGGTGGATAGCAGGAGCTAAATTCAGCCTCCCGGGGAAGGGTGGCCACATCTGTGTGATTTCCACCTCCTGTGATTTACTGCTGAGCACCACAAGGGGAAAGGTAGAAAGCTGTGTGTTATGAGAAAAAGAAATAATGTTAGAAATAATGACTTGCTTGGCAGGTTTTAACAAGTTCAGTAATGGTATTAGGTGCCCTTGGCTCAAGATAGTAACCTCCTCTTAAATGATCATTACCTGGCTAATAAAGACCTCGGAGCAGGTCATTATAGCTTAATTTAGACATAGCATCCTGTTTGGTTTGCACAGTGTTGCCATCTTTCAAGTTGCTGAATCCATTGCCTGCAGACTGTGGTTGGGGCTTGGCCTTTGCTTGGGTTTTTCCTCTCCCAGCAGCTTCCCCAGGAACTCAGCTTTTGCTTGGGGATGATGGCCCTTCAGCCAGCTGCTGCTGGAGGTGGGGATGGGCAGGGGAGAGGACAACAAAGCTGCTCCAGCTCACCCAGGGGTCTCCTTCAACCAAGGACCCTGCCCTGGCCCTGCTGGCCTGGCAGTTTGTGCAGAGGGAGCTCCCAGGGCACTCCAAGCTATTCCCTTCCCACCATGTCTTGGGAAGAGGAGTGAGCACAGGCAGGTAGGAAGGTGTGGAGGAGCAGGAGTCCAGCCCCATGGCCACTATGCCTGCTGCTCACTCGTGGAGGAGCTGTCATGCTTTCCTGACCCCATTAGCAGCAAGCTTCAAATGGTTATTATAATAACCAACCCCCAGCCAATATTAGTATTTTGAAGACATCTCCTTGATAAGCCCATCTTTTCAGGCAATTTCCTATTTCTACTGAAAGCAAAGCGTCTTTCCTCTGAATATTGTAAACCTGTTGTTAAAATGAAGAAAAGGAAATGGAAAAAAGGATCCCCCCACCAACAAAATCCTAACACCAGGCTGGGTGCTGGGTCGCCTTTGTCAGCCCTGGATAGAATTATGCATCATGAATAAAAACTGCTGTCAGCACGCATTGGGTTCAAAACATTAGAGCATATGGTATGTGATTATCTGTATTGTCAGATGCAATAAAGTGAATTTGGATATAATAGAAAATGTAATATTTTAGAAATTTGGTAATAAACTGTAGAAGAATTGACAGGCAGGGAGTGTTTGACGCCTGTAGGCAAGCAGATAGAGCTGGCAGGACTTTGTGCTGGGGGAGCATCGTGTTAGGAGCAGCTTTGGTGTCTGCTGGGGGAGCCTGACTGGCTCAGCCAGCACCCCAGAGCCATGGCCCATTGTCCCTGCCTTGGCTGGCAGGGGACAGGGACAGGGTCCCTTTCTGCCCGGTGACACGGTGAGGGGCTGCAGGAGCTTCTCTAGGGGCTGGAAATGGGCACTTGGATTTGTCACTGGCTCTGTGTGCTGCAGGTCTGGCTCACAAGGAATTTTGCTTGAAGGGTGACGTTCTTGTTCTGGTTGCAGACAGACAGTGGGATTTTACAAGCATTTGGAGTTTGCTGCTTTGATAGCACAAAGAAATCTGTTAGTTGTCGCCACGCTGCCCCCACCCAGCTGCACTCCTGTGGGTTTGGTTCTGCTGGCTTGTGAGAGCTGGGAAATCCCTACCTGAGCTGAACAGAGCCAGGGAAAGCTGAGGAGCAGAGCTGGGGTCTGCTGCCCACATTCCTGGAGCTGCAGGTAGATACTGCTGGAAAAGCAAACACTGCCCGAGATAACTTTCTCCTCCAGTATCTTGTATTTCAGCATCGTGCGTTAGTTCTCAGGCCACTGACAGGAACACTCCTGGTGGGACACAGTGTCTGCACCGGGGAGAAGCTGAGTCGGGAGCAAGCTTAGGGCCTGCTGTGTAGAAAATTCAGATGCAAAAAATGCAGACGTAAGTGTATCACACGTAGATGCAATTTCTCTTAGGTCACCGCTAATGCCTCTAAATGATCTGTGAATGCATTAATGGTTTCTGTTAATTAACAATATGATAAAACTGGCATTTAGTAAGTTGCTGTGTAGTGTGCGTCTCAGTCATTATGTACTCAGAGCTTTGGTTTGATTTCAGAATGTTAATAGAATAAAATTTTAATGAAGATTTGTTGCTATGAAAAATTTATTATGAAAAGTTCATGTACTGCTCGCATGGGTGCAGAGGGTTCCCCTCCCCAGCTACTGCCACCATGGGGTTTGTCCAGAACCAGCAGTCTGGGTCCAGGGCACAGGTGCCCTCCAGTCGGAAAATCTTTGGTTAAAATGGGTCATTGGAGGACAACCCTTCCCCGAGCTCAGTTTGGGTGGATTTCTGCCTGTTTGGAGGTGCAGGCAGCTGCGTGGTGCAGCATTTCCTCATCCCGACATGCTGGTGGTTTTTCTGTTTGTTTTTTGAGTGATGCTCCCTTTGCAAATGCCAGGCAGGCATGGGAGGACAGACCAAGGAGCCTGAGCCTTGCAGCTCTCCAGAACAAAAGCAAAGGAATATCTTGCTGGTGCCCTTTATCCAGCTGTGCTGCTGACCCCAGCTCTTTGCTCTCCTGCTGCACTGGTATTGAAACGCCGGCACCTTGTACGGAGGGTTGGATCCCAGGCAATTGTCTGCTGATTTAATTTTTTAGAATTTACTCTCACGTTGTGGAGTATATATTGACACTTCAAACAGCAGCTATACTTTCTTGTGTCTGCCAAGAGAACTGGGATTTTGTCCATCCCCCATCCAAGGTGGACTTAAACCCCAAGTGGATGTGCCTCAGTCACCTGGCCTGAGGAGTCCTTCACAGGAGCATGGCCAGAGAGCACACTGCAGTTAAATGAGGAGGATATTCCTTAGGTGTTAACCTTCTCTTTCCCCTTCCATCTCCTGGTGCATCCCCCTGCCAGTCTGGTTATCACAAGGAGGGAGTGAGCTCTTGTTCTCCATGGAACAGGAGGTGCCCTTAGGGGGTATCTGCAAGTTTGGCCATGGCTCTTGCCAGCAAACCCTTCTTAAAGGTAAAATCTGAGCATTGTGCATCTCAGGCTATGTGCTGTGAATCTGGAGGGAGTTATTTCTTTGGAAACCAGAGTCTCTCCTTTGGTGTGTTTGCAGCAGAGGAAACTGGAATAACAGGAAATAACGAGTCAGAGCTGACAGCTTTTTCCCCAGACAATATTGAGCTTTAACGAGTTGCAGTATGTCAGATGAAAATTTTGGGGAAGGGATGAGAAGGTGGGGGGGGGAGGAACACAGGACCTGGATTAGAAGGAACATGTAAGCAACTTGTCCAAACACACAAAGTAAGGTGGCAGGGTTGGGACTGAGTTTTCAAGTCCTGGCTGTTGGGTTCTGGCACCAACAAACAAATGGCTTTCTCCAGAGGCAGGATTAAATCCACAGGTCCCTGCACCCAACCTCTCAGGGCAATGACTTGAATTACCTTTGTAGACAGCAAAGTCGTTACAGGAGCACCCATGGCTTGCTCTCTGAGCAATTAAAATGTCCCAGCCCCTCCACTCAGGTCATTCTGTGTGTCTGTAAAGTCAAGATCCTGTGGCAGTGATTACAGGGCTTGGTTTCAGGTCTGCCTCTCCACCATTCTTCTGCAAGTTTGGAGCTTTTTTAAATAGTTAGTGTTATTAATTATTTTTTATTATCACTTTTTTAAGGTGGGGTGGCAGCCTGGGATGCACAGTCACTTACTAAGTAACTTTTTCCCTGCTGATTACAAGGGATGTGTGAATAAAGCAGAGCAGTATTGATTCACACCAATCTATGCATCGACTGCGTGGGAGCCACTTGCAATTCCCAGCAGCATCCAAAAGCTTTGCAACAAGGAGAAATATGACCAGGCAAGTTGAGAAAATAAATTAAACTAGTGTCAACTTTTCTTGTTTCTTCCCTCATTATTAATGGATGGAATGGGGCTCGTTTATCAAGAAGAGGAAAAATTAATTGACACGGGCTTTAATGTTATTATGCCTGGCTTGTCTGGTCACATTTCTTAATTTTTAATTTTTTTTACTTTTTGAAAGGCATTTTATTACAGCTTACAGGACCAGCTGCCAAAGCTACTGGTGTAAACAAGAAAGCAGGTGCATAAATAATGCCACAGCAGGAATGGACCTTTCTCTGTTTCAAAGCTTAAGTAATTTCAGCCTGGGGAGAAGAGGCCAGGCCTGATGCACACACAGATGAGCAGATCAGGTCCTGTGCCCTCACTGGGAGGGGAACACAGCCTGAACCAGCATCTCCTGGTGCTGCCACGGGATGGGCTGCGTGTCCCAGTGACATCCCCAGTGGGATGCACAGCCCCAGCATTGGTCAAGGCTTAACCTCTCTGGTGCAGGATGGAATTGGCTTGTATTCTTCATTTTTCTGCACACACAGGCTTGAAAGAATGAGGCTTCCAGCCCCATCAGCTGCCTGTCTGTGATTCTGCTGACAGGTGATGTCCTGGGTGGGCACGGAGGTGGCTGGGGGTGGGTGCCCAGCAAACCTGGGCTGCAGAAAGGAAGAGCAAGGGGATGTGTGTCCCAGCCAGGCTGTCCTCATCTCAGCTATATTTCTCTGAGCTTGACATAAAAGCTCTCAAGTGACGACAACGGTGTGAAATATAGTTGGTTTGAGTGTGAAGAAAAACAAAATGGGGATCACAGGACCGCTGACGTTTGGTATCTTCAGTGTGTCTTCCAAAGTATTATTTATGGCTTCTGCCCAGTTTTGAAATATTTTTTTAATCTTTTTTTAGGGTTGCAGTCACTTTCTCTGAATGGCGTTTCTCTTCTTTCTGGCACACTGAGCTCTGCTTGGCTGCAGGGAGCTGCCAGCCCTGCCCACAGCAGAGCATCTCCCACCCAGCCTGAGACCTGGGGGATCCTTGGGCGTGGATGGCAGAGTCACCATCCCTGCAGTGTTCAAAAAAACATGTGGACACAGCACTTGAGGACATGGTTTAATTGACTGGTGGTGTTGGGTTGGTGGTTGGACTAGAGGAGCTGAGAGGTCCTTTCCAATCATAATGATTCTGTGGTCGTTTTGGTGCCTGGTAACCAGCAGATGAACAGAGTGAAGTGCTTCTCATTTTCTGAGCAGGTGCTGAAGGAGGGTTTTTAAGGTTTAACCTGAAGGCCATGAATTCATCTCGGCTTCCTTTAGTGATGGCACTTGGCTCAGAGCCTCTCATTCAGGGGCATCTGTTTGCCTCTTACTTTATTTTTGCCTCTTCTTTTCCTTTTCTTTTACAGAAAAGATTATCCAAATGAATATTCAGTTTTATTCATTTGAATAAAAAACTCAACCGTTTGACTCTGTTAAATGCTTATCTCTTAAATAGAGCTTGTTAGCTTCCAATAATAGCTTCATTCAGAAGGATGCAGTATAATTTCATTTTAAAATGTGTGCTCCTTGACAACCGGAATCCTATTTATGTCACCATTTTAAACAGCCTTCTTTGTTTTGTGTTAATCTTTTTTATACACTTCCCAAGAACCATTTTTTTGTTGACTCTTAGAACCTCTCAGAAGAAATAACTGTCTATTTAGTCCAGGAAGGTTTCTAAGAGTTTTGGTGATTTAAAAATGAGCGTGTATTCATTATGCTAACTAATAATGCATGCATGGGGTAATATTTTATTGTACTTTCAGTTATTAAAAGTTGAAATCTGATGTTCAAAAAGTGAAACAAACAAACAAAAAAGGACCCATTACCAGTCACTTTTATGAAGTTTTGAATTCTGAGGCATATGATCCTTTGGGGACTGTTCATTTAAGGAATGATAGCATCTCCTGAATAGCATCCTCTGGATTTTATGTGCCTGGTTACGTGCAGATTCAAAATCCCTGGTTGGTTCCTAGGCAGTTAAAGAATCTTAAAGGTAAAATATTGTGAGCTTGCAGGCAATTTCTCGATGTACCTGTGTTAAAGCCATATGGAGTGGGATGAGGATGGGAAACTTGTTTCCAAGTCCAGCCCTGTAATGACTGCAGCAGGCTTTCTCGCAGTGATCTGCACATGCAGGCTGATTGCCTCCAAATTCCCCCTCTCCCCTCCATCCTGGCAGTGAGACCTGACGAAAGTTGAAAGAGAAATCCTCAACTGCAGGACTTGCTAATGAGTTCTAATGATGAAGATGTCACTGGTGCACAAACAATTAATGACTTGGAGACCCGGGCTGGGCAGCTCTGGTCCCCCCGCCTGCTGCTTCCACCTCCCGTAATTGCTGGGTGCTGCGGGATGCCTGGGATGCTGTGTTCAGCCAGTTAACCATAAAAATTTCAGTTTTAACTACAGGTCTGTTTAACATAGACTTAAATGGAGTAATTTAGAAGGCAAATGAAAGACTTGAGTTAAGTAAAATACTTCAAGCTGCTACACGCCTTAAGTGCGAAGTAAAATAGTGTTCTGAGAGCTGGGATGAAGGCTGCTGTGCTGTCAGGTGGTGTGCCATGCCTTGGAGGAAATATAGAAACCATTCCTAGTACTTTTTAATAAGAGGGTCCAGAGGGATTGGAGCATTCCCCATTGCTGCAGATACTGTGCATTCCCAAACAAATGGGAGCTGCTGGGACCGACCTCGCCTTGAAATGCATTTCACAGCTTCAAATATTGAGCCTGCAAAATGTACCTTGTGCCCGTAGGTTGCCAAAAACCCCATATAGTATTTCTGGCTCCTTCAGAGTCAGCAAAGACAAAAGTGCTTTGCTGCCATGCGTGGATGAGCAGAGGGATGGTCACTGGGCAAAACTATTTTCAGAAAGTAACACGGAGCAGGGGTGGCTTCCCCTCCCTCTGCCTTCCCCTGCTGCCTGGGATGCTCCAGCTCTGGTGCCTTCAGTCAGAGCCTGTTGTGATGGGAGGCATCACCTGTGGCTTTACCAGCATCCAGTCCAGCAGTTTTCAGTGCCAGTTGGGGGATGAAATTCATCCTGTTGTTACGTTTTTAAGATTTCATTAGCTCAGTCCGCCTCGGTGTTGACTCATCAAACCTTTGCCAGAAATGTAGCACGTTGGATTGGTTTGGTGTTTGTTAGCTCCTGTTGGAAGGAAGGAGCAGGGAAGATGAGTGCCTGTAGCTGTGGGGGGCTGCCAGAGCCCCGTCCTGCAGCAGAGCCAGGACCACACATGGCTCTGGGTGGGCAGCAGGCATCAAACCCCCCTGAGCCAGCCCAAATCCCTGGCTCCTTTGAAGCGGCAGCAGAGAAGAGAAGAGTGATTAGATCAGAGGCTTTAAACATGCTGGTTTCTTGGAGGCCTCAGGATGTCCTGATGAGGTATTAGAGGAAGTAATTCAGGAAGAAAGGGACAAATAACCACCTCCGGAGCCCAGCTGACCCGCGGGGCCGGCTGCAGCAAGGGGGTGGCTGATGTGTGCTGACAGGCAATGGAAATACAAAGTGCTGCTGCATGTTTGGGGAAGCTTTGGCATTTTTTATCTCACCAGTGGTACATGAGGAATCGTCTTCTGTCTCCCTGGATTTTTATTTTTCTTGGTCATGTAATGAGTCAGCCCTAATGGAGAAGTCCCGTGGAATTAAACAGGAGATAAAATCAATATGGTTCCATAGAAATATAATTGGGTTTTTTAGAGATTGCTCTTAAAAACCTATAAGGTGTAAAAGAAAATGCAGCCTTGTTGTACCTTCTGAGCCATCATGTAACTGGGGTGTAACTATCCATTAAATTCTGCATTATGGATCAAAAAATCCATAAGGAGGTTTTAATTCTCCATTAAATTCTATGGAAGAGCTGGAACAGAACCATATTAATTTTCCCCAAGACAACACCTCTTCTCTCCATTACCCTGTAATAAGTTCAGCAACAGCTCCATAGGTAGCAGTGTATCTACACATGCATATTTTTATGAAAGTTTTCCAAAGTCCAAGCAGCAAAGTAATGCTTTATTAAAATTAAATCAGTTCAACTTCATTAATATTTTCCTTCCTCCCCTTTTTTTTTTTTTTTTTTTTTTTGTTTGTTTTATTTCTTTATTAAACAGGATTTGGCTTTGTAACTTTTGAAAATGAAGACGTGGTGGAAAAAGTCTGTGAAATTCATTTCCACGAAATCAATAATAAAATGGTAAGTGGTTAAATGGTTTTGTTCTGCAGTGTGTGGTGTGGTGTGAGCTCTGTCCCTTTGTCACAGACCTGTGCTGGACTGAGGAAGCTGTTACAGACCCAAACCAGACCTTCTGGTCCAGCTCCTGGTCCCAGGGTGGCTGTGATGTTGCTGCTGGATGTTTTCCCTTGGGATGGCTCTGTGCCATCCAACTACACTCCCTTTCCACCCAGCCCCAACCCAGGAGCCCCAGACCTGGGTGAAATTTCTCCTAAATGACAGTCAGGTCCCAGGTTGTGGGTTGCCCTGTCAGTAAAGCCACTGAGCCAGATGAAAAAGGGGCATTTGTATTTCAATTGATGCAGTAACTTTGATATTTTCAGCTAAAATATTCTTTTTCCCTTTGTCAAAACATCCCCTGCTTCTCAAATGTGTATTCAGATATGCATTGTATATTGGTCTGATATGTGTTCATAGACTTTAAATTCAATAATAGAGCTTTTAGTGTGGATAAGATCAAAGCAATCTCCTTGGCATATGCTGGAGGCCTGATTCAATATTTGACTTGCTAATTTTTCCCAGGGCACTGAAATAATATTCCTCATATTGTTCCTCACTGTAATATGCATCGGAAATAAAAGTAAGGGTCCCCTTGGGAAGCTGAGGGGTGGGAAGGCAGGGCAGGGCTGGGACAATGCCCCTTTGCTCACCAGGAATCCACACTCCAGGATTTTTGTCACAAGTGTGTGTGTGTGTGTGTGTCCTGCCATACTCCATGGGTTTAGTTATTCCACACAAGGTTTTTTCCTCTGGAGCAGAGCTCAGCCTTTGCTTGGTGCTGAGCATGCTCCGGATGGCCCTGGATGTGGGCTGGAAGGAGCAGGGTCCTGGTGTGGCCCAGCAAAGCCACCCCTAGGCAGGGCATTATTTGATGCTTCCCAGCAGGATCTGTGCTGGAAAAATCTTCCCCAGCTGTTGGCAGCCCCTGCTATGGGGAGGAGTGGTGGGAGAGTTCCTGGGAGGATTTCTTCCCAGATGAAAGGGAAGGAAACAGCAGCTGAGGCAGCCTGGAGGATGGGACAGGGCAGGAACACTCGAGAAGCATCACAAAGAGCAAAAGTCACGGTGTAGGCTGTGTTTTGGTGTTGCAGGTAATGAAAATACACTCTGCCTGGCTCTCTGCTGCTTGGTGCGTGGCCCAGATGCCACGAGGCTTTGAGAGTTCTCTTCTTGTCGCTTCTACAGCAGGAATTTTAAAAGCTGCCCACAAGGGAGGAGATGAGACATGCTCCTGTCTTGGGAACTGACTCATCCTATTGCTGCTGTGTCTGCAGATTAATTACCAGCCCCATGCAGGGGCAGGAGAGCTTGTGCAGGCCTGGGTGCCAGGGAGCTGGGGCAGATGGCTGGAGGGGTCACACAGTTGCCCAGAGGGAAGGCTTGGGACCAGACACTTTCCACAGCACCCTCAGAGATTGTCTGCTCCTAATTCATTTTTAACTTGTCCCCCTTTGGTGTTGAGCAGCAAAGGGGATGAGTTCTGGTATCCCCAGCTTGGGGCAATGGGGTTTGCAGCTGCTCAGTGAGCTGGGACACCCTGTCCCCATCCCTGTCGCTATCCCCGAGCTGCTCTGCTTGGCCATCTACAGCTCCACAGGCACCAGCTCACCCTTAGCTTGCTCTTTCTCATCTCATGAATGCTGTCATTTCCCAAATCATGGGGGTAAGCAAGGGGTAGCAGGGCTGCTGTTGTTCCCCAGCCTATTTCTAGCCTCCCATCTCTCTGGCAGGCTATTTTTAGCCCACCCATTCTGCTCCTGTTGCTATCCGTAAAGCTTAGAATGTCAAATGTAATATTAAACGAGCAGTGTGAAAGCGAAAAGAAAATGCCAGTGAGGTATTTAATAAATGAAACTTGGAATTTACGTGGGAGGCCAAAGATGCTCTCCAAACACTGGGGGGGGCACCAACTAAAGCCCAAATAAGCTACTCCCAGAATGTTGTTCCTTCAACACAAGCAGGTTGCTTTGCAAAGAGAAACCTAAGGGGTTGCAAAATGAGCTGGAAAATAAATGTGATGGAATAATTTCTTTTCCTTTCAATCCCATGGCAATGGAGCTGTTCATGGGTACAGTGGGACACAGCTGAGCCTGGCCTGTGTCTTTGCACTGAAGTCAGGATCTCAGGTCAGGCTCAGGAGCAGCTGACAGAAACATTTGGATGTTTTAAAATAGGCTCTGACGCTGCACAGCACCTGTGGCTGCTTCTCTCTCTCCCCAGTGGGGTTTAGTGGGGTTTGTGGGGGTTTTGTTGTGGCTTTTTTAGTGTATCAGTATATCACACACCACGTGCCTTTGGGTTTTTATCCAAATACTTCATAGCTTAAGGCACCTCCACTCCTGGAAAGACCAAACTCCACTATGTGCAGAAGGACAAATAAAGCCACCAATGTCCAAGGTCCCTGCAGAAACCAGGAGTGGAGGAAACATGATGTGCATCCAGCAAATCACCTCCAGCCTTGTCCAAACTTTTAATGAAGTCACTGGGCCCTTTGCCAGCTGAATGCCATGGAAGGCAGAGGTCAGTCCCCCAGATGTTCCAATATGAGGGACCCTACTGCACTCCCAGGAAAACTCTTCCAAGTTGAGATTATCCCTTCAGTTGACACACCTGTAGGACGTACCAGAAGGGAGCTGTCATTGTGATGGGGCATGTGGGCACCAAGGGCACAGATGTGCCTGTCTGGGTGGCAGCAGGTCACAGGGGACTGCCACAGCTCCTCCTTTCCTGCTGCAGGATCATGGCCAGCTTGTAGAGCTGGAGCCTGACATGTGATGGGTTGTTGTGGGAGAGCATAGATGGGCACTGGTGTGAACTGTCATGCCAGGAGGCTGATGGTTGTGGTGACAGGTCCTCTGCAGAGGCCACAGAAGGTGCTGTAGCTTTGGAAACCCCATCTGTCAGCTGAAGGACACTGCAGAGCACTGACAGGGTGGGTGTGCTCCTGGAGCCTTGTCCCCAATGTGCTGTAGGTGACAAAGCTCTTGCTACCTTGCCAGGTCCTCCATGGGTGGCTGGGCTCTCCAGCCTGCACAGGACCCAGTGCTGGGTTACATCAGGTGTTCTGGGGACAAACTCAATCGATAAATCACAAGAAACTCTGGCAGGCTGCTCAGCTCTCCTCTAGCTGCTGACTTCTACAGTCTGAGGACGTGACATCCCATTGTCCCACCCCATCTTTGTCAATGATCTAGTGTTGTTTTTTTTTTTTAAATGTGCATCTAACCTTCCCAGCAGGACTGGGCAAATAAGATTTCTCTGTTAGAGGAGCAATAGTTTTGACTGGCTGTGGCAGCAACACTGCAGCCTCCCCCAGGTGATCACATCTCGACTAACTGCAAATTGCACGGTGCTGGCAAGACAAAGTTTTCTTGTCTTTGGGTGGTAAAATGGGGTTTTGTGCGTTGTGCACATTCTGCTTTCCTCGGAACAGCCCCTCTGTCTCTGGAGGCTGTTAGCCAGGGGTTCTGAGCAGCCCTGGGGCTGGGGCTGACAGCCCCTTTTGTTGTGCTGGGTATAAGCAGCTTTTCACTTCCCATCTCCACCCGTCTTCTGATGGCTTTCAGTGCTCAGCTTGACCCAAGAGTACCCCAGTGTAAAGTTAATTCTCCAAACTAGACTAAACAAAAATAGTGAATTTTCCTTTCCCGAATTTTTTTTTTTTTTTTAAAGCCTTAAAGTTCAAACTGTCTTTGGTAGGCTGCTGAGAGAGGAGCACATCCCACCTCCCAGGGAGGCAGAAAAAATCTGGAAATTATTAAGATGTACAGAAATGCTGAACTGAAAGTTTGTGCAGGATCTAGATTTATGTCCAGAGAACCTTCACTGAGCAGGCTCTTCGGGGTGGTTGGGATCAGAGCTGATGTGGTGCTTCACCTCCTCTTGCTGCATTTTCCCTTTTTCCTGATGGGATGGTGCCTGGGCAGCTTCTGCAGAGCACCTCAAGGCCTGATGTTTCTGACTTAGGAGGGTAAAAATCTCACCAGGGTCAGGCAGCTCCTTGCTGAGTGGTGGTGAAGCAGGGCTGGGGCTCCTGGTGGCACCTGGGTGGTTGGCACCACCATCCCTGGGCTCCTGGTCCTGTGTCTTGCATATCATCCCTCCAGGGGAAAGCCTCTCTGCTGGGTAACAGCAGTTTTGCCCTCAACATGGGGTTTATTTGTTTACAAAGGCTTAGGAATTATTTTTCTCTCCTACTGGTGACTTTTTCTTCCCCTTTAAATCCCAGTTAAAACTTCTTTGCCACTCACTGCTGTTCCCTTTGTGTCCTCATGTGCTGTGGCAGCCCTCAGTGACGCCAGCCTTTGAGAGCAGCAGTAGGCTGGTTTGTGGTTGCAAAAGCTAATTACTGGGTTATTGTTTCTAACGGAGCTAATTCAAACTTCATTTTCACGTTAATTGTCCGTCGAGCAGGGCTGGATTGTTTTCATCATCCCGGCTGTTCGCAGTACCAGCAGCAGCGAGGTGTAACCAATGCTGCCCTGGCACTTGGAACCCAAAAAATGCAGCTGGGAAATGAAGTGACACACTTCTGGAGCTCACCCTGGAGAAATGTTGTTGCAAAGGACCTGTTGAGGGGATATTGCTGAGCTGCTGGGAGCGGGGGGAGCTGGTGGTTGGCACCACCATCCCTGGGCACCTGGGGGCAATTGACAGAACAGGCTTTGGGGGCACCAAGGTTTGGGGGGGGGGGGCACACAGCCTAATTGTGCTGGAGGACACGCTGGTCCTCACCCCCACTCTTGCTGGGATCGTAGAATGCGTTGGGTTGGAAGGGACCTGTAAAGCTTTCACCTATGGGTGACCATCTGAGGATCTTTCTCTCCTGAACAATTTGCTGCCCTGCTAGCACTGAAGAGGAGCTGGAGGGAATGGTGGCTGTGTTGTGGCTGTGCCTGAGTTTCAGGGTGTCCAGAGAAGTCTGTTAATAGTATTCCTGCTCCCCTGTTTTCCCTGTGTCCCTCTGGCAACGTGTTGGAGCTGTGCACACCCCTCTCTCCCCAGCACAGCACTCCCACTCCCTCTCTGCCCTTCTCCCACCTGCCAGAGCTCAAAACGCTTCTTGGCAGAAAAGTGGCCAAAGCTGAACCCCAGCAGCATTTCAGCTGACACCCCACAGGGTTGTTTGCAGGAGAGGCTGTGTGTGTTCTGACAGCGTTGGCAGTGTCTGAGCACTGCAGTTTGGGGAAGTGTTGTGGGGAGCAGAGTCAGTGTGGTCTGGGGAGGCTTGCAGCAGAAAGGGGGAGAAGTAGATGGTTTTGTTTAAAATACTCCTATTGCAGCCAGTCAACTTTTATGTTACCTAAATGAAAATTGTATAAACCTGAATTTTTTGCTGATCAGGTTGCCTAGGAACGGGCAGTTGGTCTTCATAAGACAATGAACAGAGTCACTGATGGGGCTGTTGGGCACCGAGAGGTTGAGCCACATCACCCCCCAGCACCCACCTCCCCTCCCCTGCTTGTGCCAGGGGACACAGCCTGCAGCTCTCCTGCTTCCACACTGCTCTGGCCAGGCCAGGGCTGGGGGAGCATAAATGTGCAAAGAGGAATCGGTTGAAGAACAAAATGAGAGGCATAAAGCTGAAAGCTCTGCTCTTGGATCAGGGAATCTCCCCGTGCACACCGTGCCGGTGAGGCAGAGGATGTGGCACAGCTCAGGCCTTCCCCGGGCACTGTGTATCTGCAGTTTCCTTTGGCTCAAAGCATGGACTGAGGTGTGAAACCCCAGAAATGGATTGGGATGGCTCTGACTGGCTCCAGAGTTGCTCATCGGCACGGTGCAGCACCAGAGCAGAACTGGGAAAAGTGCTTTATTTCTGACTTTTGCCTTCCAAAAAGAAGGTGGGAAGCAGCAGCTGGGAGCCAGGGGAGTCTGGGTTCGTCTTGGGCTGGGTCCCCATGTGGCGTGAAGGTGGCATGAAGCAACTTGAAGAAGGCAGCAGGAGTAACTGGAAGTGAAAGAATGCAGATGGTTGATTAGTGGGGTTTACAGAATTTTTTTCTGCCGGGTAGAAATATCGATTCTTTATTCCTATTTTAAAAAGAGCTTTTTGTAATGATCGCCGAGAGTCATTTTCTGTTATCGATTGCACTGGAGCTGTGCTGGAGACCTCCTTCCATTCATTACCCATCCGGCAGTCCCGGGGAGGGGGAAGGCAGCCAGGAACTCGGCAACTTCTGAAATCAGCATTTCTGTCGTCTTTCCGGTGGGGGGTTGCTCTGTGTGTTTAAAGAGACACACACGTTTGCTCTTTTAAATCCGTTTACACTCTTCTTAAAGTTCACCTTTGAGGGGGAGGCGGTGTGGGGAGGCAAACGCTAAAAATAAAACACACACACACCCCTTAAGTAGATCGGTTCTGTGTTTGACATTTACATGGAATTCATTTGCATCTCATTTGTACGTGTTTCTGCTCAATAGGTAGAATGTAAGAAAGCACAACCTAAAGAAGTGATGTTTCCACCAGGGACGAGAGGAAGGGCACGTGGATTGCCGTACACCATGGACGCTTTTATGCTGGGAATGGGAATGTTGGGTAAGTGCCGGGGCCGCCGCGCGCCTCCCGGATTTCTGCACACAGATCCCTGCACCCGGGTGGGTGAGAGCCCAAAACTTCAGCAGGAGTGGAGGGGGAAAATCATCCTGTCTGTAGTAAATTATGACACCCCCCCCCCTTTCCTGGAATATAAAAATTTGCATTTAAATGGATGTTTTAAATAGCCCGTTTGACTCGCAAAAATAGAATGATGAAAGATGGAGTGTGTTCATTCTGACTAAAAATGATCTCTCCCCTTTTTAAGAGGAATTGAGTTACACATTATTCCCCTTCTTTTAAAGGTATCTTTGACAGTTCAGCATAGATAATTGAAAATCTTGCCGGTTCTTAAATGGCATGTGAGATGGGGAAAGCAGGGGAACACTTAATAGTCCAGGTCACAACAATAATTACAAGTTTCAAGGAGATGGAATGTTTTTTTAGCCCAGAGTATTGTGTCCAAAAAATACTAATTAAATGGGATAAATTATATTTAATGGCAAAATTCTATTTGTGCATGAGGTCTTTTTAGTCGTAATTGATTCTCATTTGTTTCTGCCTAGATAGTTCTTGCTATAGAATGTGACAACCTCTTGATATTCTGTGCTCACACTTACTGTGCCAAAATGTTGCTAATCCATTGCCAATATAGTTTTGTAAAACCCCTGTATTTTCAACTTTCTGCTCCCTTTGCATCACTGGACTTAACCTCTGTTGTCACCCTCAAGCATGCCTGAACAAAAAGTGTTCCCAGCAGAAATGAGCCTTTCCCTGGGCTACTATCCCTGGTATTCTGGGACACTTTGAATTTTCTGTCCTGGGCACAAAAGCAGCCTTGAAAGCTGGTGCTCAGTTGTCCTGAGCTGGGCTGAATAGGTCCATGGGCTGTCTGAGATGCTGGAGGACCCCAGGGCTTCTGGAGCAGGCATCAGCTCTGAGAACTCAGTTCCTGCAAATGCCACGCTGTTTCAGGGAGATATCTGACTTCAGGTACCACTTGCTTTGATAGGGAAAACTTTCCTGCCATGTTTGCTTTATCTTGGAATTAATAGTACTTCTGTTTGTGTGGCTGGAGTGATCCATTTCTGGGATGTGTAATTCAGTTATTTCAGCTGATCATCTATTTTTCTGTCCCCACACAGCACCGCCACCCTGCCCTATAGTGTTTGGAAATCACATTTTATGGTTAAAATATTTATCTTCTTCTAGTCAGTCCATGATTTCATTACCTGTGTGTTCCCAGTGTGCTCGAGCGTCTGTACTTTATTTCTGTGGTTTCTCTCCTTTTTTTCCACTCGCAGTGCTGGTGGTTTTGGGGGGTGCCAGCTGATCCTGCACAGCTGCTGGGAGGTAGCCCAGGTCACCCCAGGCTGGGCAGCAAGCCCTGGGGCAGCATCCCTGTTCTGCTCACCATGGGCAGATTCACCTCAACGCTTCTAGCAGCCAGGCAAGGGTTAGGGGAGCCCACCCCTGTGACCTGAAAGGAAAATTCAGCCCTCTGGTGCAGCGTGAGTCATTTCCACTGGAGCTGCCTCTGGAAAAAGGTCATTTCAAGCCATAAGAAGTAAGGGGAGAAGCCCTCAGGGAGTGGATCTGCATCTGCACAGAGGCAGCAGTGTGGGTGCCTGCTGGCAAATCCTCATCCTGCTGTGGTGGGATGGGTCAGGTCACCCGGGCTGGCTCTGCTCCAGCCCCCCTCATAATGTGCTCTTATTATATTTGAAATCAGGGTGACTTGTCTAGATTTAATGATTGATTCATGCCGAAGACCAGATGCTTCATTATCTGCCCTAGCTGGTTTTTTTCATCTTCCAAGTTCCTCCTCGCTACAGTGGCACCATGTTAAATAATTAAGCATTAAACAAGGAAATTGCAGCACAGGGGGCTGCACAGAGGAGGCTCTCTGGATGGCCAATGCAGATCCCTCTTTTCAAAGGCTGAGACTAAGAGTTGGCTTCTAGGGGGCCGGTGGGCATCAGCTCAGGGGGAAGACCCAGTCTCTCCTTCCCAATCCTGGAGGTGGGGTAGCCCCATCCCCATGGGGAGAGTGTTGTAATTAACCCATCAAACAAGGCACACACAGCACTATCCCACCCGAAATCCTTTGGCAGGAGCTCCCAGGTCAGTGCCCTGCCCCAGTCATTCCTCCCTGGCCATGCTGGGCTGGGCCGAAGTGGAGGCACTGGGGCTGCTGGGGAAGGAGCTGTGCACCTGGTTCCAGAAACCCTTGTTCAAGGTCACCTTCTCCAGATGCTGGTGGCGGGCAGAGGAGGGAATCAGAGGAACAAGTGCATGAGACAACCCAGAGGAAAGAGCAGGGAGCAGCTCCCTCCAAAGCTATTAAGGAAGTTGGTCTTTTTCATTAATCACAGCCTCCCCGAGGAGCCTGCGGCAGTCGGGGTCTAAAGGTGCGTAGGCAGCCGCTGCTGTGATGATTTGGTTGATTGGAACAAAATTAAAGTGCTCTTCTGAAAGGAATTTTTGACTCGGAGAGCGGGGGCAGGCTGAGATTTTTGCCCAGACTGCTTCTGGGATGTCTGGGACTTCTTCTCCTGGTGGGCCATGAGCCTTCTCGGGGGCGATCAGGAGCTTTAATTAGCCCCTCGGCGTAACGAGCAGGCTGGAGTGGTGTCAGTGTCTGTCATCTCTCGTCCTGGCAGCCCACCTGGCAGGAAACACTTGCTCCCCAGCCTTGTGGTTGCCCATGACCAGGCTCCGTGTCCCCTGTGGCAGGAACACACACATCTGCAGCAGAGTGAGAGTGGTTTGGTGGCCGAGAAGCTTGCCATGTGCCCAGAAGCTTCACCTGGTCCTGCCATGCACACCAGGAGCCCCACCACCCGAAGGCACATGGGTGTCACTGCCTTACCCCCTGGCTGTTCCACCTCCATCTGGGTCTGTACCTGAAAACTGGGCTGAGTTCTGCTTCCATGAACAGGAGAGTCTCATTTCGGGGGAGGCAGCCCAGACACAACTTGGATTTCTCGTTTAGCAACAGAAGATAATTGGAGAGACTGATCACTCCCCAGGACTTCTGAAGCAAATAAACTGTTGGGTGCCCAGTGCAGGAGGAGAACGGCACCTAATGGAAACGGTGGGTAGGTCAGCATGGCCATAATTTGGCTTGATGAAGCATCCACATGGGCATGGTGTTAATGTGCTATTGATATTCAGCCCAACAATTTCCCTGCACAGATCAGGCTTGGACTCGTTAGAGCAGAGCTGGGCACTGCAGCAGCAAATGAAGAGGAAAATTGAAGCAATGTTGTATTATAAATTTATGATTTCATCTGCCTGACCTAGAGAGCGTTGAACACTGGTGATGCAGACCAGAGCCCCCGGACGCTCCACCGGTTCCGAGGCTGTCAGGCACAGCTGGGTTTGGCTGGGGAGAGGCAAATCCACCCACCAGGAGCATCCCCAGCCCTGCAGAACATCCTGGAGCAGGGCAGTGGGATGGATGGGATCCTGCGCTGAGGTGCCAGCTCCAAAACCGCCACGGGCAGATGCCATCCACTGCTGTGCCCATCCGGACAGGGACTGCTCCCCAGGGCAGAGCTCAGGCACTGCCTGCACATGGGTCCCTTGCAGCCCCAACGGTCATGAGCTAACTGATCTGCTTTGGAGTCATTTGGAATCAGAATAAAACTTCATTTTTTCACTTGGTGAGGAGAGGGGCCGTGGTCATATGCTGCAGAGCGATTTTTCATGGTGGTGTTAACAGCACTACTTACTTAGCAAACAATCCATTTATCAATAGTGTTTTTAAAAAAAAAAAAAAAGGAAAAAAGGTTTGTAACACTTAACTCTGGAAGATCTGATTTAATGACAGAGGTGATTAATTTCTAAGGGAATCCAGCTGTTGAGCTGTGAAATAAACAGGCAAGGGCTGAGCACTGTGTAGATACTGCTGGGAGCTGCCACGCACCACCTGGGGATCATAGGCTGCTTAATCCCAGGATCAAAATTCATCCAAACACTTTTATCTTCCACTTTTAGATCATGATTAGTAGTATGTTATAGGTGTATATAAATCTAATCAGAAATGGAGGGACTTGCTGCTGCAGAAAAATAGCTCTGTATGTTAAGAATAAATCAGGGCAGAGGTAGGAGCCCCCCAGAAGGAGCAGTTGGGGGATAAACGCCGATGGGATCCAGCCCGGCTGCTGAGATCTCCACTGACTTCAGACAGAGCTGGAGCAAACTTTCCATGCTGGTTTCCTGGTCTGGAGAGGCCTTTCCTGGAGACTGGAGGAGTATGGGCTGACAGTGCACTGGAGCTGCCTCTTTCTTAAGAAACCCATGCAAAGCCATGCTGAGGGTCAGAAGTCAAGTACCTCTGTCCATCCCCCACCCATGGGTGTCCCTCCTGCACCCACCCAGCTCACTGCCTTCGACTCCTTTCCATCACCTCAGAGCAGGCAGAGCTCTCACTTGATGCACTGGCTTGGGCATCTTTATTAACAGAAAGGATCTCAAGTGGTGTTTCTCTCGTAGCAGAACATCAAAAGCTGCCTGAGGTCGGACGCGCTCGGAAATTGTCTCAGAAATTGCTTTAGGAAGCGGTTCTCATACCTGGCTTTTACTTTCCTGAAAAATTAAAAGCTCTTTGACTCTCTGGCTCATTGCTGTTGCTGCCTCTAACTCTTTGATGTGTTAACTGTTGTCCTTCACACTCCCAGGATAAAGAATTACTACTACCTTAATCTCCAACTGTCAATAGCTCTGAAGCAAAGTACATTCATTGTAAGCTCTCCAAATGTCAGAGCAAACCTGTGGTATGTGTTTAGCCTTAGCATCTGGCATTTACTCTTCCAGCTAACAAGTATGCACAGTCCTTGGACTTCAGATACCAAAGTGCATGTTAATTACCTGAGTGACAGGGCTCCTGCACAGAGCCAAGGGGTGAGTGAGCGCCGGGCTCAGTTTTTCATGAGCAGAATAAATCGCGGGGTTTAATACCCTCTGTAAAATCGAGTCTCACCCATCTTCCATGTCATTTTGTGTTGTGTTTAAAAACAAAAAAGCCTTCATTAATCTTCAGACTTCTCTTTCTCTCTCTCTCTTCTCTCTCTCTTTTTTTTTTTTTTCACATTTCCATGATCAAGGTTACCCGAATTTTGTTGCAACGTATGGCCGAGGATATCCTGGATTTGCTCCCAGTTACAGCTATCAGTTCCCAGGTACGTTCATTTCATTTGCAGATTTACTTCCCCCCCTTCTGTCCTCCTTTATTTTTTTTTTCCTTTTTTGTAAATCCATAGCTGCAAGCTGAGACAGGCAAGTCTGCAGGGAGCATCTCATGCACCAACAATTTTTTTTTACTATTTTATAATAGTTATTTGTCTCTACGTACTTCCAATACGTTTTTACTAACGTGCAAATTGGTACTGGTTATTTGAAAACAAACTTCTTAAATTAAAACATGAAGCAACAGAGATCATTTAAAAGCTGTTACTCTCCCTTTGATGGGCTTCTCCTTTCATATATATATGTATTCTAGAGGGACACAGATACACACACAGGGGCTCACACACACACCTTCCCAGCTCTTCTCAGGGAAATGTGTGTTCAAGTGAAAAGTCCAAACCTTCCTGTGCTCTTTATCGACGTCGCTGCTGTCCTTACAGGGGGGTTTTTTAGCTGTGGGTTGATGGTTTGGTTTGGCTCCTGGTTGGATTCCCCCTTCCCCTGGCTGTCGTAGGTGTGAGCAAGGCAGCAGCTTGGCAGGGGGAACTGAACACCCTCCTGGGAGGGTCCAGAGAGCTGGGGGGATGCTGGGTTGTTGGGGTGGAACATGCCTGGGGAGCAGGTCTGTTGCTGGCATCCCTGAGCTGAGTGATGTCCTTGGGACAGTCATTTCTGTGCCACTGGTTTTTGCTGGGCTGACAGCACACAGGGGACAGTGCTCTTGGGGGTGTTTCAGTTTAATTCTCAAGTGCTCAGGCTCTGCCTAAAGCCCATCTGCCTCTTCCCTGCCTGTGCTCCCAAACGGAGTCAGGTCGGGAACAGCCCGGGTGTCGGGGCTGCCGGGGGGTGGTGGTGACAAGGCAGCTGCTGGTGACACTGTCCCTGGTGGCACCCGTAGGTGGGTGTAGGAGGAGGCTGCAGAAGGCCTTTACAGCTTGTCTCATGCTTTCCTCCTGGGTCCTGGCGATTGCTTGTACCAACTGATTCATTTTGAGACAGCTAAATGAGAGACACCTTTGATAAGTTAAATGATGAAAATTGGCAGCACTTTAGATGCCTTTAATTACCAGTGTGTCTAAACTGAACGTGTCTGCCAGCTGACAGCAGAGGTACCCTTTGACTCTAGCTCTCATGATATATGTTTTTATTAAGGGCCTGGTTTTTCAAAGCCAGTTGTGGGCTCGTTATTTCCAATCTCTTGCAGAAGAACACAACACCTAAGTGACTTGTCACCAGTAAAAGCAGCCACACCAGCCTGCGGGCAGCAGGGCAGGGGCTCAGAGTCCTCCAAGTCACTGTGCTTGGATTTCCCTGCTCTGAAGCTCTGCCGGTGCTGTTTGCTCCACTCCCAGTTGGGTGATTGATTCCTCAGCAGCAATCAGAACTGTTAATACAGTTGTAAGGGTTTTTTTTCTCTGATGACTTGGAATTCCATTCTCTAGAAACGTGACCAGTCAGAGCACCCCATGGCATTTCACACCATGGGACAGATATCTGTGGGTCCAGCACGTTGTCTTCCTCAAAAGAGTCTGACCCCCCCCACCCTTCTCTTCCCTTTGTGTGTTTGGGGTTTGCAGCAGTGCTGGTGGAGCCCATGGTGTGGCCGGGAGCGGGCAGGTGGAGCACGTGCGAACCCCAAAATCTGCTTTTTTTAATGAAATCAGCGTGCCCAGATGCTCAGGGCCATGATTCCAAAAGAAAAGTATTCGGTGGTTTCTGCAGGAGCATCCTGGGCAGCTTCTGGTGGGGGTCTCACCCCCCTGGTCAGTGTCTGTGTGCTGCGGGGGGCTCACCCAGGGGGGACCCGATGGAGCTTGTCCTGCTGTGGGGCTGTGGTGCAGCCCCTGCCCTGGTGCTGGGACCATGCTGGGTGGGCTGGGGTGTCCCCAGGGGGACGTGGCAGGGCTGTGTGTTGGCAATCCCCAGCTGCCAGCCTCTGGTCCCTCCCCAGGGATGCTGCCTGTTTACTTTTCAAATCCAAAGCCCCAGATGAAACACCCGTGGGAATGAGCTGTCCTGTTGGTATTTGCTGTTGTCCAAGTGAAATGAGGCTGCAGATGCCAGGAGCCCTGGGCTGTGTGTCCATCCCTGTACCAAATCCAGGTCCCCTGCAGGGTCCCTCTCCTGCACCCCCTGTCCCCCACCAGCAGGCAAGACACACACAATCACTTTGGCAACTGCTCTATCTTCTCCCATCACGGTACTTTTCCCTCTAGGCCTTTAAAACTCAGTATATAGCTTTTTTTTATTTTATTTTATTGCTATCACTCCCTTTCTGTGTCTTTTTTTTTTTTCTGGGACTTATCTTTTCAGTTTAATCTATTAATTTCTGTTCTTATTTCACTTTGCAGACTATTTGCCGATTTCACAAGACATAATTTTTATCAACTAGTTCTTAAAGATGCATAACAAATTAATCGGGGTTTACTACAGTGCTAATGAGAGAGAGAGACAGAAAAAGCCTGGGTGGTCCATGTTTAATATCAATGTCCACTGAAAAATTGCTGCTCTTACTGGCTGGTTTGATTGACTGGACTTTTTAATTTTATTTTTATTTTTTTTTAATTCTCCATATTCTCACTGCTTTGAGTTTGCTTTTTTTTTCTTTTTTTTTTTTTCTTTTTCCTCTGCTTTGTTACAAGTTTTTAATGCCCACTTGGAATGTAACTGACAAGGACTGGGGGTAGGGGCGTTATGAAGGCATGACTTCTCACAAACTTCTTAGAATTAATTTTATCCATGACACAAAAATGATGATTGGGTCTCAGAAGCAGCCCCACAGAGAGACATTGGCGCTTTGTACCATCGAGATGTTTGGCAGTAGCACAAATCCTAATCAGGGTGGACCAAAATGAGCATCTCTGTCAGTAGGGTCATTAGCAGCACAGGGTTTAATTACTCCAAGTGAGTGTCCTGTGCCCGTGGGGTGACCCCGTGGGGCTGGTGGCCATGGCCATGCAGCCCCCGCCTCTGCCCACCCGTTCCACTCCTTTTGGGTCCAGGGCTCTCCCTGGAGCTGCTGGGTTCCTTCCAGAGCCATGGCCAGGAGCCACCCCAAAAGGGCCAGGGCAGGTCCTGCCCTCCCCCTAGCTCCCCCCACAGCTCTCACCCCTCCCACAGTCACTTCTGCTTCCAGCCTTGGCTTGTAAATCCCAGGGAAATCCCTGCCAGCATGGGCAGAGGGATGAGCTCTGCCCTGCCAGCTCCAGCTGTATCCCACCTCACCATCTTCACCCCCATGGCAGAACCTCTGGGATGGGGCCTCCATCCATTGGCTTTCATTGCAACAAGGACTTTTGGATAGCAGACACCCATCCTATTTAAATTCTGTTTTTCTTCTAAGTGTTTCTACCCTTTTTTATAAGTTTGTGAGAAGTAAATTGCATGCTTACAGTAGAACTGTAATGCATTTTAATGTTTGTTAATCCACTTGTTTAAAATGTCAGTGTCAAAGGCTCTACAATACACGGCTATGCTGTTCATTTCATTGAAGATGCTTGATGTAATAATTGGATAGTTTTCCTTTTACTTTTCTGCAGGCAATAGCTTTTTTTAATCTGTATGGCTTCTTATTATTTTGTTTGGGTTTTTTTGCTATGAATTGCTTTGCTTTTGTGAACTTGTCTTAGTGTGCATGATTTGCCAACATTTCGGCTATTGTGAATTTTCTCATTTTTTGTAAATAGTCCATCTGTGCTTTTCTTTTTTTTCTTTTTTTTTATGACTTTTTTCCTGTAAGTAACCGAGGTAGAAAATAATAAATTGTTTACAACGGATCTGCTGTGTTGCTGCTCTCTTAGCTCGCAGTTCTAACATTTTGGATGCACCAAATAACCAGTACCAATGACCATTTAATAAAAGAATAAACCAACCATCACTCAAGGCGTGTGACCCAGTGTTTGAAGAAGCTGCAGCCGAACAGAAAAGGGGTGTTTACAACAAAAAAATTAAACCCCCCCAAAAAAACAAGAGCGTGTTTGTAACTGATCTCCCCCCGCTGTGCTGGGTGCAGCCCAGGTGGGTTTCAGCATCAAACCCCCAAATGTCTTAGAAAGCCTTGTTGCAAATTCAGCAGCTTACATGCAGGAATCTATTGCTGCTGTTTGGAAATTGAAAGGAAAATCAGGTAATGATTGTGGCTGTGAGGAGGTCCCTGGCTGGGGGGGCAGCTGGTGGTCTCAGGGAAGGGGCACTTCACAGCCTGCCCTTGGCTGGTCTCAGTTCTGCCTTCCCCATCTGCATGGCTGGGGATTGTCAAAGTTACTTGGAAGCCTTCAGCTGAGGAATTTAGTTGTTTGTTTTTTTTTAAATTCAGGGTGTGTTTGCTTATTTAAACTTTTGTATGTGGGGAGAGGTGGGGAAAAAAATGGGTATTTTCACAAACTTTCCAGAGCTCAGGGTAATACACTTGCTTGTTAATCATGGTACTCCATGGTCAGCAAAGCCCAGCCTTGAGTCACACTCTGCAAATGCAACCCAAGATGAAAGTCTAAACTGATGGTTTTCATTATTATGAGAGCATTTAAAAGCAACTTTCTGTTAATCTCTAGAGCTTAATTTAGTTTCTCTGCTGATACCAGGCACAAACTGCTCACTTGTCAGTGCTGGGCAGGAAGGCATTCTCATGGAGAAGCTATTTGTGATGCTTGCCTAGTAGGTCAATTTGTTATTTTCTGGGTCAAGAAAAGGAGCTGTTACCAAAGACAAGGGTGATTATTACAATAATGATGTGCTTAAGGCTTCTTTTTCGTGTGTGAGAGAAGGAGGTGAGGTAAGGAAATCCCAGTGTCTGTCATTTAGGAAAACCCAGCAGTGTTGGGCAGCTGCCAGTTCTGTGTCTCCTGCAGGTCTCACTCTTGGTTAATAACGTCCCAAGGGGAGTGTGGTGGGAATGGGAGGCAAAGGCTGTGTTTGTGGCTTCCACAGCCTGCCCAGCTGACCAGGTCATCTGCAGCAAGGTGTGGGGGGCCCAAGCCATGGCCATACTTGGAGGTGCAGCTTTACCAGCCAGGGCTGGGAGCTGGAGAAATGGCTGGCAGCTGCAAACTAGGAGGAGGAAATACAAAATGTGTTTAAATTGTCTGTTTAGTTAGTTAAGCCTTGTAACAGTAAGAGATGTGGGACAAGGCTGGAAATGTTTATCACTTCTTTGTCTAACCCTTTTTTAACTGCTTAAAGACTGCTCTAATCATCTCTGTGCTGCATGGTTTTTTTCACCTGAAAGATAGTGCTGCATCTGCATGGCATCCAGTGGTTTACAAAGTGCATTTGACATCTGCTTGAACCAAACCACCTTAATCACCGCTCTTCAAATCTCTCCGTTTCAGCCTCCATCAGTGAAAACAAAGACTATAGACTGGACCTGGTTTAAAATTAAGATTTTGGGTTTCTTCTGCTGGTAGAGGGCAGAACCATTCACATTGCAGGTGCATCCCTGGAGTGAGGAGCAGCTGGAACTGCAGGCAGCAAACTGAGAAATTAATATAGCAAAGTCCATAAATTTCCAGCCAGAAGGTACTCTGTCAAGCTCTGCTTAAATGACAGTAGCTTTTTTTTTGATGCAGGAAAAAAATGGTGTTCCCTTAGTCCGAGCAGAGCTTGAGCACTTTTACCTCTTAGGGATGTTTGTTCTGAGAATCCTTCAGTAGGTTTTTCTCTACTGATGCCTTGAATAACTGCTTGAGCAGTAAGAACATCTTGAATATTGAACTTCAGTGCTGATCATCTTGTTCTCAACTGCTCACTGAGCCATGTGTGGAGTCTGAGACAGGCCTCAAAACTGCAGGGTTTTGAAAATGAGTGATGGGAAAGGGACAGAGAGGAGAGGAAAGGAGAAAAAAAAAAACCAAACCAAACCGTGTCAGTCTCTCAGGAGCTCTTTGCATTTGGAGGTGATGCTGCAGCACCAGCTCCTGAGCCATGGCTTCTGCTGCAGACAGGCCACAGCTGCAGCAATGGGGAAGTGTAATGAGAATAATTATTCACAGGAGTAAAGAGGCGTAATGCAAACATGGGTGTATGGAGGAAAACATGGATAACCCTGCAGAGAGAGAAATGTGGGCTGATAGTGCCAGTTCTGCTGTAAGGAATTCTATGTGTCTGAGTTAGCTGGAGCATGACAGCCAGCCCACTTATGCCTTACACCTCTCTAGGTACAATATTTTACTGTAAAGCTGCTGAAAACAGAGCTGGGGTTATAAAGAACTGGAAGAGATTGGTCTTAAAGCATGAAAGTTTCAAAAATGTGTTGTTACTCAGTCATGTTTAGTCATAGGATTTTAAGCTGATAATTAAGTACCTTCTGAGTCCGGCTTTGCCTGGAAGCAGTAATGTGTGGCCTCTGCAGTGATGCCCTAAAGGTTCCTGGGCTCCACAGCTCAGTCCTCTCCTCTGAGGGAGTGAAACTCTGAAGCCCCCAGTGGTGGTTCCCTTAGCCAGGCAGGGGGAAGGTCCTGACTGCCAGCACGGAGCTGCCTTGTCTCTTTGAGGAGGAAAATTCACTCCCCACTTCCAACATGTAGGTTGTGGAGAATTTCCTACCCTCAGATAACCTTGTCCTCTGATGAACTGTCTGCTCTTTTCTCTTGCCTCTTGTCTGTGTAGAATTTTTCCAGCTGTAGCCTCCAGAAAGGAGTTCTTTTTATGCCTTTGTTCATCATCAAGGATCTGTCTTCTAATAATACTTATCTAGATAGTTTAGATCATTCATAAAAATTTAAGCAAGCAGTTTAACCAAATAGCTCATTTTCTGTGCCATCAAAGCAACTGAAATGAGGCTTGAAACAAATCAGTGCCACTCTGCTGATCTTTAAATATATGCCTTTATGTGGTTCCATCTAACCTGCCCTTGTTCATTCAGCAGCAGGTGACTGAAACTCAGACCTTCTGCACTGCCTGCCAGCTTGGGCACAGGGAACTCACAGGTATTCCTCTCCCTGCACTCATCCTTTCATTTATCCTTACCTTGTTTATTAAGAATCGATGGTAGATGTTTGGCTTTGGGTTTTAAAATGAAAAATGCTTTCATCCAAGTGATCAACTTGGTATTGAACAGAATTCCTTGCTTCTAGGAAGGGATTTGGTTGACATTCTCTTCCATCCACATCAGCCACATTAACTTGAATCTCATGCTGCTTTGTTTCCCTCATTACTCAGTGAGGGAGCAGCCAAATGAGTTGGAGTGGTGGATGGTGGGAGGTACAGTTGTCACAGGACCCATCTGAGAAGTGTGGTGGATGCCTTGAAGCTGCTATAAAATAGAAACAGGTTTGAGTAAAGAAGCTAAAACAGCTCCTAGCTTTTGGGTTGAGTTTTTCTGAATAAATACTTCACCTCTGAGAAGTTTCCCAGCTTTCTGTATGGTGAGATAACTGCAAAAGGGTTATTATACTTGAAACGACACAGAAGGATAATTGGGAGACAAACAAGGCTTTGTCTCACTGATGCATAAAGTAATTACTGGGCAAAAGTGCATCATTCTTATTTGAAAAGCCATGGCCTGAGAGTGGTAAACAGCTGAAAAATGGGTCATTTGGTGTACATGAAGTGGAAGTGCCAAATTTGAAATTAAGTATATTTGGGTTTTATGGTTTTGTTGAAATTCCAAAGCAGAAATATTTGTTCAGAAAACCATCCATCTGCAAAGAGGCCTTGGGTAGGATGTGCATGGTGGTGCCTGAGGTTGAGAATTCTTCTGCAAAGCTTGGCCCTCAGCTCCGTGCTGAGCAGCAGCTGGTGGTGCTGGGATGAGGCAGTGGTGAGGGTTCTGTTAGGCATGATGGGCTCTGTCTGAAGTGTGCTAATTTTCTGACCTGGTGAAATAGATTTTAATAGGCTTGATGCACCCCAGCATATAAAGACAAAGGGAACCACTTAATGGGGCTGTCACAATAAAGGACTCTGAGTGGGCTTAGAGATGCTGAAAGTGTTAATGGAATTGATCAAAAGCTTAGGGAGGAAATTCTCCATCTCCACGGAGGTCTGGCTGCCCTGCACCTTGGTTTTCCCTCCCCTTTGCTGTTGTGAGGATGGTGTTGTCCCACCTCTTTGGAGATAAACCAGAGTCACTGGTGGGAGCTGGGAGATAGTTCAAGCAGGGATTGTAGCTACCTCCATGTTCATTTCCAATGGGCTTTGGGAGACCTTCAGTATAATCTTCTATCAAGTCCCAATTAATTGGTACTAAACAATGATAATGTGTAGGGAATGATTTGGTAGAATCCCACTCTTGCACCAGTTTAGATAATATTTAATTTTAAATTAAATGCAATGGTAGCGGGTTTTTTCTTTCTCATTCTTGTTTTCTTAGAGAAAGGGAGAGGGAATCTGAAACAGAGAGGTCTGAAAGATGAAGGATTTAAACATAAAGGGATTGTTTTGGGATGGAGCTTTGCCTTGTGTGTGCTCACTATTAAAGACTACATTTTTGTCCAGTAAATTGGACCCACGCCTGCCTGCCTTCACAAAAAAAAAAGGCTACTGGGCTCTTCTGCTTCATGGTTTTGAGTCTCTGATACTTTTGAAATGAAGCCTAAAGATCCTACAAATAGGATAACACTGCCTAATGGAAAGAATAATGCAAGCAGGAACCCACTTGGAATGACAGCCGTGAGCCTCACAAAGCTTTTCTGTGCTGATCAAAGCTGCTGGTAACGTTGTTTGAAAAGAAGGTATCAGTTTCCCCTTCTCCTTTTCCCACTCAACCTGCAGATGATTTTATATTCCAGACTTGGCACTTTTTTCCTGGGAGATCAAGTGAACCTCCTGAGCACCCGGTGTTCTGATCAGTGCGCTGGGGAGCACTGTCAGGGGAAGAGGCAAAGTGTCTGGGGGGGGAGATAGCCTGGCAGCTTGCTCCCCCTCCTCCAAAATGCCCCAGAGGGACACAGTGACTTGAGGAGCTGCACTACTCAGCTCTTCTGCCAGTGTCTGCAAGGACTCCAAACAATCTGTAAGCACAGAGGTTTTGCTTGCAAGGTGCAGTTTAGTGGTGACTTTTATTGTATACTTTATGCATGTCCCCATAATTTTGGTTATTTTCAGAAGTCTATTGCTGGTGTCAGATGGTGACTTTAGAAGCTCAGCTTCCATTTTTATTCTTGTTTTAAGTCACTGTGCTTACTGCTACAGTCTAAACATAAGACCTCGTGTGGCCATGAGAAGCAGAGAAAATTCTTGGTGTAGTGTTTTTTGATGTAAGAACTAACTTCATGATCTTTGTGACTTCTCAGTTTGATTCCTGTTGTCTGGCTGTTTGTAGAGGACAAGGTCTTGGGGGATACAAGATTTTTGGGATCCACAGGGGCTGAGCAGAGCAAGGCTGGAGCAGTTACTCAGAGCAGAAGCCAGGGCTGCAGGTGAATCCTGGCAGCTCACATGGAGCAAGGGCTGCAAAATGGTTCTTGTGATTTTCCCTTGTTCCTGGTTGCCTTGCAGCCAGCATCAGGCTGGGGTAAAGGAGAAATCAGTGGTTTGAGAAGCAAACAACCCTGCTCGGGCACTGAAGTTCCATCCATTTGTTCACAAAGCCCCTGGCAGCTCCCCTAAATCCAGGGCTCTTGGTGTTCTGTGCTCAGTGCCATGCTCCCTGCCCAAATCCAGCCCTGCTGCCCCTGGGCATGCAGCCCTTGTCCCCCCTTCTCCTGGACTTGGTTGTGCTGGAGTAGTCAATTGCTTGCAGACAGTCATTGACCAGAGCTGGGACCTGAGAGCAAAGCCTTACACCCCCCCTCACTGCTGCAGTATTTAACGTGCAACTAGTGATGCAGGAAGCAGAAAAATTTGTCTGTGAAAAATTGAACTCCAAATACCAGCTTTGGCTCTTTCAGAGCAATACGAGAGCATGAAATTGATGTGAATCCTCAGGGCTTTCCTGGACAGTGTGCAAGCCCATCGCAAAATATTTATTGTTAAGTACCTTCTAATTGCAATGCCTAAAGTGGGCACTTTTGTCCTTCCCAACAGCTTTGGTATTTTGTTTTCCCGAGGCAATTATAAGCAGCAGATGCACAAAGAAGGACAGGGATTATTTCAGCAGGCATTGGAGTGCCTTCAACAAACACAATGAATGAACTGATCTCTCCCTTCACCCCTTTCCAGTTTTCCAGTTGACTTCAAGAACAGAGGGCTCAGGGGGAGTGGGATGGTGGTGAGATGCAGAGCAGGCTGTGGTCCGTGTTCCTGTTGACTTCAAGGTGCTCTAGCCCAGGCATACATTCCTGGCACCCAATTTTCTCCAAGCTGCTGAGAGCTTGCAAGCCCCTTGGTTGCTACAGGGTGCACCAGTAAGTTCTGGGGGACCAGCCAGAGGCTCCGTGGATAAGCAGGTTCCTCCTGGGGGTCTGGAAACCAGCCAGAGTGCCTGCTAATGCTTTCCTCTTCTCTGTAGAGCTGCAGATACCTCAGCTCTAAAATGGTATTACAGTGACAGCACAGCTGAAGGCTGGTGGAAGCAGAAGTTTCTTGCAGTACACAGAATAGGTCCAGTGTTAATTGCAGGGTTTCTGTGGTGCTGTTCTCTGAATTCTGCACTGGTGTAGAACTTTCTAAACAAATGGGAGGGAGCAGTACAGTGTGACCACAGGGCTTAAATCAGGGGGGATTACATAGATCAGCAGTGAAGCTTGTGACCAGAACCTGCAAGAGCCTGGCTGCACCCTTGTCCACTTGCAGATGTCTTTCTCAAGTGTCACTTTGCTCCTTCCTGTCTTGTTTTATCCCATCTTGAGGTGGGGATGGGGAGCAGAGCCCCCAGGAGTGCAGCCCGGAGTTAGCGCGGCTGCCAGGGGCCGTTTGTACGCTCGGCAGCACAGTGACAGGAGATTTGTTCTGGGCTGAAGGAGCTGATGAAGACAGTGCCTGGCAAATGTCAGTTCAGAGGAGGTGGTGGTGATTGCTTTCAGTATGTTGGATTGATTTAGAGGTCTTTAGTGAGGGAGCCGGGCTGTGTTGGTGATCAGGTTTTTGCCAGTCTTGACGATCAGTCCCTGTATCCATCTCCTGCTTCGGCAAAGTCAGGGCAGCCCTGCTGCTCCACAGCCCATCACACTTGAGTTGTTTGGAGTGCCATGTCGAGCAGATGCTTTTATCTCGGAATTGGGATAAGAGCTTTCTTTGGGGGTGGAGGGATTAATTTTTCACACATCTGTCTGCTGGAATGCAATAACCGATCCTTTGTTCGGGCTCTTTCTGTGGAGTGCCTTCTCCACCCTTGTTATTTCATTCTTCTTTTGCATGGCAAAACTTTTTGTCCTGCATTTCAAATAGATACTGAGTGTCCCTGGCAGTTGAACAAGAGAAACAAACTTTCTAGTCCTGTTTTATATGCTGCTTTCAGGGGATGCTTGGTGATTTGAAGGGTATTTGATTGGTTTTGGCAGAGGCACTTTATTCGGTGGAAAATCCGTGGCTTCTCTGATCCCTTATGGATGGCTTAGGGAGCTCCTGGAGCCTCCAAATGAGAGATTTGCTTGTGACCAGCTGGCCCTGGCTGTGTCATGGGAATGCTGAGGACACTGCTCTCAGGACGTGTGATGTGGTAGGCAGGGAGCAGAGGAGAGGCTGCGGGGATGGTGCCAGCTCTGCCCCCTCCTAACCCACAGGGTTTGACTGGGGCACAGCTCTGCCTGAAAACGAATCCTCCAGAGCTTCAGCCCCTGTCCTGCATCTGCTTTCCCTGCTGTTTGGGGGTTGGTTTGACTCAACACCAAGGTCTTCTCACTCCAGGATATCTCAGCTCCAGCCCTAAATGTGTGTCAGGTGGACACAACCAGGGTTGTTGGCTCCATCACCAGGAAATTTAGCACTTGGGTATTTGCTTATAATATCCCCCGGTCTGGATGTGCTTCCTCCTGCATCCCACTCCACAGAAACTGTAGCAGTTCATCAGCATGATAAAAACAAACAGCTTCACATGGGTGCTGAGGAACAGGCTGTGCTGTGCAGCGCGTGGGCTCGGCGCGTGGGGCGCAGCTGCCTGGGGTAGCCATGCATACATTTACCAATACTTTTTTTTTTTTTTTTCTCCCCCAACAGCCCTATTACCATATTTAAATGCAAGTATGTCTTTTTTTAATTGATGTTTTAAGTAGCTTCAAGTCACTCTCTCCTAGTTCTCTGCTCCTTTCCCCCTGGTAGATGATCTGTAGATGAGATGATAGTGCTAGAGGTAGCGGGCTTGTAGTCTGCTGATGTCTCTGGGACTCACTCTCTCCGTTTCTCTAGCTGGCTGTTCTCCTTTCTGCTGCCTCAGTTGTTTTTCTGTGGTTCTTCAGCGTTGCAAAGCAGCTGTGATCAAAGTCCTGGATCCTGTTTAAGGGGCAGGTAGTCCTGTCGGGTGCTGGGAGAGGCCAGAGCTCCTCAGAGACCAGGAACTGCCCAGGGTTTTGTTGATGTTTGCAGCAAGAAGTTTGGAGTTCTTGCTGATCACCTGGACCTTGCCATGGTCCTCTCAAAATGCGGATATTTAAGGTCACAGCCTCTGGCATGTCTTTTGAATATTTATTAAGTAAAGAAACTAAATCTGCAATCTTGCTGGCAGTATTTCATTCATCTGTAAGGGCTCGGTCCCCCCGTGGCAGGGTGTATGTCTTAGAGCTCCTTGATCTGTGGCTGTTTTGCTTTCAAAAGCTTTTTTTTCCTCTTTCTTTCTTTAAATTACATTTCAGTGAGGGGTTTTTTTTCTGCTTGATCCCAGCAAATCTGTGATCTTGACATGAGGACCTCCTCATATTTTCCATTACTGCTCTTGTCTGTAGATCAGCACGTTATTATCACTTGCAAATAAGCAAGGAGGAGAATTCCCCCCGTTGTTTTGCCAAGCGGTCTGGCCCCCCAGCTGTCGGAGAGCGTGGAGCTGTACCCCGAGGGCTGCAGGCTCTGCTGCCCACCCCTGCCACCTTCCTCTTCTGCCAAGGGGATCTGGGCCACCCCTCTGCCAGCAGAGACCACTGGCAGCGGGCACCCGGCGAGGGTTTGGCTCTGTCTGAAAGCAGTGTCTGTGACCGGCACGGGGAGCCGGGATGGCAGAGGCTTGCGGTACCCACTGGCTTCTGTCTTTACCCTTCTCCTTTTCTCCACGGCCAGGTTTTCCGGCAGCGGCTTATGGACCAGTAGCAGCGGCAGCCGTGGCGGCAGCAAGAGGATCAGGTAGGGGGGCCCGTGGAAGAGCAAACCCTCAGAGTGCAGGGTCAGGTAAAAGCTCTGTCGGTATTCTGTGTGGCTGCAGCTCTCCATCATTTCTCTGATTTTTTCTTCACACTTATCCTGGGGACCTGAAAACAATCAGAAAAGGAAAAAAAAAAAAAAAAAAATATGTAAGAAATAATCAAACCCAAACCAAACCCAAACTACAAGCAGAGGCCACGGGGCCTGGAGCACCTTGCAGGAGAGATTGGTGTAAGAACTGCCAAAACCAGGGTAGATATTCTGATTTGTTTCTTTATTTATCCCTTTATTGTGTTGATTCCTTTGTTTCTTTGGTTTAAATTTGAGGTTATAAAGGACAACCCAAAAGAATTAATTTGTGGGTTTTTTTTAAAAAAGAAAGCTTTCGTTTCTCAGGGAAAGCTGGCAGGGCGGTGAGGCGGTGGCAGCGGCACCGGGTGCTCCCGTCATGCCTGGAGCTGCTCTCACTTCCTCTGCCATGGCCAGTGTGAGGCTTGGTCCTCTGTGGTGAGGGAGCTGTGTCCCCAAATGCCACTGCTCACACTGTTGGCACCAAAGCTCACCAACCCTGCCCGCTTCCAACCCCAGCCTGCTCTCCTGAGGAACGCCAAAGCTTTTCTTCCTGTCCTTCTGAAAACGTTTATTTTTTTTCCCCTCAAGGGAAATAAATAAATCGTTGCCAATTACCGTTATTACCTTAGGTTTTAAATTTAGCTCAACACGTGAATTAGTGCTTTGCTCAGGTAATTAAGCGTTCAGTACAGCCATCAGTGAGCTGTGGGCTTGGCAACCGCTGCCGCCACCGCCTCGGCTCCCTCAGGTCGAGGCGGGATGGAGCCGCCGCCGGGCCCGGCTGTCCGGCTTGCATGGCAGAGGTGCTGGCACGGGGCACGGCAGAGGTGTGCCAGCTTTCCAGATCACTCATGGCTCAGTCCAGAAGCGTGGGGGTTTCTCAGTGGCTTTTCTGGCAGTGCCGGTGGGTTAACCAGGCTCATCCCGAAAAGACCTGACCAAACCGCTGCGTGAGGGGTTAGGAAGAGGGCGCAGGCCCAGGTGTGTCTCGAGTGGGAGCCTGAGGCCCTGGAGGCCAAAGAAAGACACCAGGAGAACTCCGTTCCATGCAAACTGGCACTGCTTGCAGGCTACAAAGGATTATCTGTACCAGTTTCATCTTGTGGCATGTAGAGAGCTCCTAAGGGGTGACTTGCCAGACTGGTTGTGGGGGTTCCCCATCTCCTGGCTTCTCCTACTGCCCCTTCGTGGAGGGGGAGAAAAAAAAAATTAGAGAAACAAAACAAATAGATTTATTTTGCATATGATTTCGGGTAAACAGCTTCATTGTTTCTGCCTCTTCCTCATGTTTTGCCCTTCAGGTTTTGTTTTACGTGCAAACAGACCTGGTGAGTTGCCCCTTAGCAAGGCACAGAGGGTTTGGCTGGATTAATGTTGCTTCCCTGATTATTATTATTTTTTTTAATCAGAGTGCTTTTGGTGCCCATTACAACTGAACTGAGCATTGATCAATTCTGTGCCTGAAAATCATTTGTCTTTAATTTGAGTGTTTTTTGGTTTTTTTCTTCTGTTGGGTTTTCTGTTTTGTTTTTTTTTTGTTTTGGTTTGGTTTTTATTTGAAGTTGCAATACGAAACTAAATCTAACCCTAAATTAACAACACCCTTTCTGGCAAGTTTAAAGAGCAGTATGGTGTTTGGAAATGCCTTTCAAGCCTCAAAATTGCCTGTGTGCACAAAACTGGCAAAACCCCAAAAACTGAATCAAAAGAGACACCCCTGTCCCCCGCCCCTGTCCCCAGCCCTGAGATCTCAAGGAGGAAGATGGGTTTGTCACTGGCCCAGCCCAAGAGCTGCTCACATTTGCAGCAAAACATGCTCTGGGAACAGTGGTGTTTTAGGTAGAAAGCCATTTCCATCCAAAGATGGGTTTCTGAAGGGACATCCTGAGTTTGCCACTTCCATCCAGCAATGGTAGTGAATTGTATTCAGGAGCAGTAGAGTACAATCCATCTTGCACTGTAGTGTATGGGCCCGATTCATTACAAGAAAAATGGTTGGGGTTGAGTTTTGGGGGTTTTTCCTCTCCTTTTTGGTTGGGTTTTTCTTTTTCCTTTGCAAATTTGCACAGCCCTTCTTCACACGTGCTCTGGGCAGAAGCACAGAGCACAGCTGAGCCCTGACTGGCCCCTTTCTTGGCAGTGAATGGCATAGAGCTGGGAAAAGCCTGACCAGCACATCCCACCACTGGCTGAGGAGTGCCAGGGATGTCCCCATCGCTGCTGCCCCTCTGCAGCCCCACCAGCTCACTCCAAATTGACCTCTTCTGTTCTCCAGCCCCGTCCTGACAGTTCTTCCCCACCTCCATCATGGTGGCTCTGCAGCCCTGGAGCTGGGCCCGGGTGCTGGTGCCCACCGATGGGGCTGAGCACCCACGGAGAAGCATCTGCCTTTGGGTATCCATCTTGGCCTTCCAAGGAAGCCAAAGCCCTTCCACTCCAGCCCCCTGGGCTGCCATGTGTGGGCACCCACCACCTTGGTTTCTCCCCAGGGTGCTGTTCCTCTCTTAGGAAACCTGCACGTTTGCTTAACAGCCGGCGAAAGGAGCCCGCCCAGCCCCGGTTCTGCCCTGCCCTTGCCCCTTCTTTTCTTACTGCAGCGTAGGAGGATGCGGTTTACTGTGCTAGATAAACAAGTTCTCATCTCTGTCACAGCAGGAAGGGACGTTTCTCCCTGCCTGTCCTCAGTGCCACTCATAAATTCACATCCAGCATAGCTGCTCACGTGCCGGCAGGTGAACGCAGCGATGCTTTTCTTCACAACCCAGGTGCCCGGTGGGCATCCCAGTGGGGAGGTGCCAGCTGAGGTCCCTCCAGCAGACCTAGGAGTTTGGCCATACCCGTCCCTGCCAGGTGGGACTTGTGCTGCTGAGTCCTTCATACAACCTCATCCACACTTGTATTTTTTTTTAATGAATTGGGACCTGATCCACGGAAAACAGGAAAAGTTAAACATCTCAATGCCGCAAACTCCTCCTAGACAACTTCACTATCAGTGCCACGTTTCTTTTGAATTCACCTGACATATTTTACGTGCAAAACATTTTTGTCGTGTAAATGATTTTTTTAAAGCACAGTCATGGGGGGACATTTTTATCTTGCATTTGACATGGGAGGGATTCATTTGACAGGAGAACGAGACAAGGAAAATTTGGCAGGCGAGGGTTTTCGTTCCTTCCTCTTTGGTTCATTGACAAGTCTGAGATTTTTCCACTTCCCAACCCTGTTGCCACCAACTATTCCTCCCTGAGGACTGGAGACAAAACCCATGAGGCCATCCAGCCCAGTTCCTGCTGCTCAGCACCAGCAGGAGCCCCCCCGGTGAGCAGGACCGGCTGCCACGGGCACGCTTTGCCCAACGTGGTGGGACAGCAGTGGTGGGACAGCAGCGTGGTGCCATGGTGCCAGGAGCTGCTCCACCCCCCATCCCAACCCCTGGCACATCTGGATTTTGGGCGCCAGTCTCGGCTTGCCAGCGCTGCCTTTGAGCCCTGCGCCCCAACAACCCCTTACTGTACTTTATACTTGCCAGCTATAACAAATCTCGTAACGTGAGCTACTGACCTTGATGGTGAGTGTGAGCAGTTATGTTTTTGTTGTTTTCTCTCTTGCTTGGTTGGGGCTGCTGTGAGAGAGGGTGTCTCTGAGGCATACTTTCCGGCCTCTCTTACACTCGGACGTGCACACCTCCTCTCAAACACTCTTCTGAGCGCTCTCAGCGGGAAGGTTTGTCCACACCTATTAATCCTCTCTCAGTGTCCAGCTTCTTGTTAGTAGCAGCTGGTTGCATGTTTTTTGCTTGTTCGGACGAAACGGTTCAAGAAACGACTCATATCAACTCTTGAGAAATGTCTCTATTTTTTTGTACACTTTCTTTCTTTTGATGTTTTTATTAATTTCCCTTACTTAAAAAACAAAACACCTGTCGTCCCGTAAAACATTTCACATCTCCCCTTGCCTGTTCTTAGAGTGTATGTATCTGTGGGACTGAACTAAATGCATGCACTGTAGTAGTCGTACTGGTAGCAGTAGATGTAGTTGTAGAACATGCATTGTTGAGTTGATATTATAGGTACCATCAACGTGAACTAGCGTGGCAGTTAAAAGCATAGCTGTGGTCTGATTGAAAGTGTAGGGCTGTCGATACAGCAGAGAGCTGCTAAAGGCTTGGATCCATAGTACTGGATTTGTTAAATCCCATTATCTGGAAGTTTAAATTGAAGCTGGCTGTAGGCCACCTACACCCTCTGTACAAGAACCCGCACATGCTGTTATCTCGAGAGTAAATTTGCCGTTTTTTTATCAAATTAACCCCCCTGGGAACTAAAACGCTGACTATAATTATATTCTCCTGGTTTTATTTTGAATTAAAAAGAACTTAAGATATTTTTGAAATCATTCTACAATCATGGTTTCTTCATCAGCCTGTTACTCCTCCATGTTAGCCCATAGAATCATTCGTTGGCAGCTGTAGATCAGATGTGCCAAACGCAAATCACTCCATTTGGGGATCTAACTAATACCGGGTGTGAAGCAGCTTCCCACAGACTGCCCTGACACATGGAGCAATTGTTTTAAGGTCAAAAACCATAAATCTTGTTATGCAGCAGACACTGGTGGGTCGTACTCATTGCCATGTCACCCAGCTTAAGGGAACACTTCTTAATCAAGAGTTAACATTCCATAAATACCAAGATGAGGAGTTTTGTGTCGAGTTCATCATATTTGCCATCAAGCCAGCAAGTGTCTGTGCTTCTTGTGTCCAGGTTTTACAGTTTTTCCACGGGTGAAGCTGCAGTCAGTAAATTTTACAGATGGCAATTGAGATCCTGAATTTGGCTGTGGTTTATTTGTTTAGTTTGTTGCTTGTCAGAAAACATCCTGCTGGGAGTAGAAAAAGTGCTGTACGGCACGGTCACAGCTTCCCTCCTGCCTGTGCCCCCAGCCCTCCCCAAAAACCAGATGTGCTGAGCAGGAGCATCTCCCTGCTCCACAGGGGAGAGTCATGGCACTCCTCAGTGCACTTCTTACAGCAAGTGCTTGCAAAGGACATAAAATATCCAGAATGGGCTTTCAAAATGAAATTAAGGATTTGTATCTGCTCCTTACCTCTAATGGAATGGAAAGTAAATCAACCAAACAACCTCCTGGATGGGGCTGATGCCATGCAAGGCAATCCGAGCCACCCCTCTTACTTTCCTTATTGCTACCAGGGAACTGAAACACTTTTTGTGCATCAAGGGGAAGAATGACTTCACCCTTAGATCTCAATCTGCCAGGGAGACGGGGGGGGACCCACTGTTTAATGTGCCAGGCACACGATGAAGTGAGGAGTGTATCTAAGAGTCAGCGGAGCGACAAATTGCATGGGGTTTAGGAAGCCTTGTCTTACACTTAAAGAAGGTGCTTTAAAAAATTTAATCTTGTCATTAGGCACCCATAGTGTTGCAAATTGCGGCCATAAAAAGTGGGATGAGGGTTGGTCTGTGTGTATGGGGGGAGAGGAGCTGCCACCGGCTGGCAGAGGTGGGGTGAGGAGGAGCGGTTCAAAGCCGCAGCCATCAACCAATTTGGGATTTATGCAGCCGGTTGAGAGGACTCCCTTGTGGCACAGCAGCTCTGATGGAACTGCTCTCCTTCTTTTATTCTACTATATAAAAGTACATAAAGTTTAATCTGAGCTGTGTAATCTCAAAAGCCAGAACCTAACAAGTGGACCACTTGGGAGCAGCAAGCGGGCTGAAATTTCTCACTCTGCTGGAACCGCCGGTAATTATGTGACAGAGCCTGGCGGCTGATGCATGGGGAAATTAATGGCTGCATCAGATTTTATCTGTTGCTTATCTTCCTAGCAGAGGCAGCCTGCCTGGAGAGCACTGCGGGCAGCCCGGCAGGGAGGGGGAGGCAGAGGGACCCCCACGGGTGGGGGGCTTTGGGAAGGGGTGGATGCAAAGACGAATGTTGTGTGCTCAGGAGAAATCAGAGCAGCACCTGCCTGAGGTGGAGCTGCCATGTGCCTCCTGAGGAGGCCACGCTGAGCTTCTGGGGGTACTTTTGGCCTTGGTGCAGGCAATATTCTCTGAGTCCCGTGAGCACAACAGGTACTTTTCTGCCTACTACCCAAAACACCCCTGAAAAATAAGGAAAGGGGATTCATTTCTGTTTTGGCTCAGAGGTGCTGTGCTGGTCCAAGATGGGAATCACACTGGCTACACGCAAAAAACATTTATCTTGTTCTGCTCTGGGATGCCACTTTTGATTTTTTTGATCCAAGAGGGACTGAGCTTCCTGTGGTAGAAAATTCAGGAGATCTAAACTAATTTGGTGCTGCTGCTGTTAGGCCTTGGCCACAGCAGCGGTTGTTTTACTGGGCTCCTGCCTGAAGTCTATTGTGGTTAAAATACATCAGCTTTAATCAATAACTTCGTAATAGAAAATCTTGAGCACTTGATAAATCATCTCCAGTGCAATTAGTGACCACCTCTGAAGTGCAGGCTTAAGTACAGGGCAAGTTAATCTTTAACAAATTTAGCTGCTAACTTTTAATAGTCTTTTTCATCAGGAGGATTATTTTCAATGGGAAGACACTCCCCAGCACAGCCCATCCCAGCTGCTGCTCCTGACACATGGCAAGCAGTGACAGCAGCCTGATTGCCCATGCCAGGACCATGCTATCCTCACTAGCCACTCTCCAGCCCCACACAGCTCTGCAACCAGCCAGTTCTCAGCATTTGCTTTCTTTTCTCCTTGCTGAAGCAGAGGGAAGGAGCTCTTGGCCATCAGACTTTGTTCCACTCGAGATGCAGAGGAGTCGTTGTGAAGTTTGGAGCAGGGCCTTCAGCCTGAGCTCTTCCCTGCAATGAGATGCTTGAGCACATGAGCACATCTCGTGCATTTTAACCACTAAATAGATAAAATCCTGGCTGAGCTGAGGGATACCTCACCTGTCTGGCAGCCACTGCAGGCTGTTCCCCATGGGTGGAATTAAATAGGACACAGCACACATCTTACTGGCATACCATTGTGGGTATTTTCATCCTGATTCTCTCCCCAATTTCATTAAAAGTAAATACATAATTACGGTGCTTTTTTTCTCTCTCTCTCCTTTCTGAAATAGAGAACTGGAGAAGCAGCAGTGGAGTTTTTCCTTGCAGCAGATGTTAGCATGCATCTGGCTCTGGATTAGCTTGAGGAGCATGATGGATTAATAGTTGCCAGAGAATGCAAAATGGGTCTGCAGGTATATAAACTTGAGCTATATAAGAATACTCAATTCACACATCTAGGTCTTTTTAAGGGTATTTCCTGATCGTGAAGAGACCAGAGATGAGAGCTTTGTGCTGTGAGGACTCAGGGTGTCCTGATTTGTGCCCAAATCCTTGGGGCTGGGGATTAGCTGCTGATGCAGGAGCTGGTGCCCCTTGGGCAGAAAGCTCCAGGGATTTGTGTGCTGGATTTCTCTTTTGTTACATGGATAACCCCCTGTGCTCCCAAGCATCTGTCCAGCCACCAGGGTCCATCAGCAGTGGGCAGCTGTCCCTGGGCATCACTCTCCTGCTATGGCAACTTAAAATATGCAGCAAAACAAAGACATGGTTTTGTTTTAATTTTCCTCCTGTATTGTCTGTTACTGTACAAAAGGCTTCAATTTAAAATTAACAGGAGTGATAGCCAGTTAATGTGGTACAGTGGGAGGCCAGAGTTTCTGTTGCTATGGCAATGGAGTTCGGCTCATTTGTTTTGTAGATGAGTAATTACTACGCAATTAGAGTAGGCTAAAAATAAAGGGGCCTTTTGTTCCCTGATACTCATTAATATTAATAAAAGACCTGTCCGGGCTGTGGTAAACAATTAATGCAGATGTGGTTGCCCGTGGTTAAAGTAGCAGCAGCTTTGGTGTTACCCAGTGCGAGGTGAAGTCACCGGCATCCCCTGGCCTGGCTCTGCCTTCATTTCAAATAGAAAAATTATTGGATAGGGCTGTGCATTAGCACAGCATCACCAGCTTTAGCCCTCTTTGCCAGTTGGATGGTTGTCAGTAAGTGTCAAGGCTGAACACAGCCACAGACAGCAGGTACGGCACCGGGGTCAGGTCCTGAGAAGCAGCCAGCACCTCAGCCCTCCCAGCCCCATGGCAGCACCTCCTCCATGCAGAAATCATTCTGTTTCTCCCCCTGGCAGTGCCCGAGGGGGGGCACAGGTCTGGGATGCTGCAGGGCAGGGGTTGTCCCACTACAGAGACAGGGTTTGAGCAGAGAGCTTGCCCCAAAACCCAAGCATGTGAAGGTGCAAGCTTGGGGCTGCCGAGATGGCTCCAGAGCAGCGAGTGCCAAAAAAGAGTGGACTAACACAGTCCCAAGCATTTGGTGTGAAGTGTGTAAACAGGAAAGCACACCAGATTTTAAATTAACTGTGAGACCAGTTAAATTGCCAGAGAAACCTGTTAAGAAGGTGACTAACGGGATGCTGTTTAGTTACCTCCCTGATTTGTTTGCTTATCTTGCAGCAACCAGTTGAGCATCCCCGGACGGTGTGGAGGACAGCAGAGCATGGGTGGGCCAGGATGCCACCTCCCCATAGTCCTGGGGTGCTTGGCACCCCTGGAAAATACCTTCAGTGAGGTGGAACCTCTCTGAGGGGAGCAGAGGCACTTGAGTGCCCCTTGCCCGGGACCCTGGGGTGTGGTGCCAAGGGACAGGTTGCAGACAACTGGGAATCACATCCCTCCCAAACTGTTTAACTAATGGAGGGGAACGTAGCACAGCCTTTGTAAGGTCGACATTTGTTTGTTGTTAAGGATCTAATTAGAAACATGAGAGGGAGCTGAATGGCTGCTTGCTTGGCTAATTAGCGACATGCACGAAGACCACTTTGAACTTCAAGGACACAAAGCTATTAGCGCTTACATCAAAAATGGATTAAACTTCTGTGCTTTTATAATGATTAAAGATGAGCTGCTCGAGAGGAAACCCTTTTGTAAGGCAGTGACAAGAGCTGGCTCCCTGATTGCAGCTTCCCCAAGCAAAGCTTTGTGTGGCCTCCGTGTAGCACTCGGCCCAGCACGGGAGTGACACCAGCAGCTCAGGGTATGGAAAATGTGATTAGCCAATAAATATTGATCACTCGCAAAAAATTACAGCCGAGATGGAAAGTGCCTTTATTTGTCCTGCTACACAACTGCAGGACCTAGAAAAAACAGGCTTAAAATACAATGAATTTTCTGTCTTTTCTTCTGCAAATTGGTGCATGACAACAGCTTCCAGCAGTGGCTGCTGCTTTGGCTGTGTGACCCCAGGCTGGAGCAGGAGCAGGTGCTTCTCACCTGCCTGCAGTGTGCATGGGAGGGACAGGAGAGGGTTGGTTTTTTTAAAAAAAGCACCTGCACCACCTGAATTTGTAGCTTGTGGAAACCAGCCAGCTCTTGCTCTCTGCTCAACTAAGACAGCTTAGCACTGGCTTTTTATATTCGTGCCCAGCTTGGCATCTGTGCTGGAGCCAGGGCAGACATCCAGGTGGAGGGAGGGACTGTTGTCACCCCAAAGTGTCCACTGGGTCCCCAGCAACCCAGGCTGGGGCTGGCAAGGCTGAGCACTGCTCCCTCCCTGTCCTCTGCTCACTTCCAGCTGTAATTGCTGAGCCGGGAACCTGCTCACCACCCGCCGCTTTCTGTCGTTATTTTGATGTGTGAAGCTGTTTCCAAAGGGGCTGCAGAGGCAGAACAACCTTTTAAAGTGTGACTGCAGATAGAAAATAACGTACAAATAGTACCTTGTTACAGCAGGTAGCTGTTCTCAGTGTCTCTTGGCCTCATCGTCACTTATTTTACTGTTGAGCCCAACAGTTTTATTTCGTTTTTTACCTTGCAGGTCCAGTATAGCTGGAGGGCAGGGACAGCTGGGGCTGCCTGGCTGCTTCCCTCCCGGAGCCAAGGCAGGCAGCAGGCAGGGCTCAAAGCTCACGGTTTGATTTTCCAGAGTCAGGACTGAACTGGCTGTCACAAGCCAAATATCTACAGCTCTTCATACTTGCCGAGGAGCTCTGCCTGGCCCAGGCTTCCAACAGAGAGGTGTTTGCTTTTCAAGTCTGCTTGGGAAGAGCTGGAGCCAAGTGCTGTGCCGTGGAGGTCCCTGTGAGAGATGTAGGGACTGACACCTCTAATTGCAGTGCTGGGGTTACTTGTTTTTATGGTTTGTCTCCCCCTTTCTCTTTCAGCTAGTTGGGAGTTGTTTGTACGTCGTTACTCTCCAGAATATCTGTGTGTTTCCAGCTCATTATTTCGGAGGCATTTTTGAGTTTGAGCATTGATCTGAGTTTGAGGTGTGCCTCGTGCCATCTCAGACACGGAACAGCTCTGTGTGTAGAAGTGCAGATGTGAGGGGGTGATGGATAGTTCAGCCTGACCACAAACAAACATGTTTGTGCCTCTACCTGGAGTTGTATGCAGTGACTGGTAGAGAAAAAAAAAAAAAAGACTGAGTGTGAGCATTTAATTCTCAGTGCTGTGCCTGTGTGCTCTTGCAGCCTGAATAGGCACCCGAGAACAAGGAGCATCAACGTCTGATTTCAGTCTGGCATTAATTTGTACATCCAGCCACGGGATAATCACATCTGGGCTGTCAGCATCTCTGAAAAGCAAGGTACAAGCTCCCATTAGCTTCAGCTGCGAGGGCACAGAGAATTAGCTTGGCCAAGCAATCTGTACCATGGTGCAGTGGTGGCTAATGATATTTATAAGGCTCTAAGCACTAATGATGTCAGATTTGCGTGCAGTGCTGACGCTTTCCCCCAGTCCATACCAGGGCTGGTTATTTAAAGTATCAGCATCACACTGAGCCTGCTGCCCTGTTAGTCATGCAGCTCCAACATGGCCTCTGGCACTCGTGCTTCAGGACACGTGGGATCCCCAAGGAAGGGCGAGACCTTCCCTGCTCTGGTTGCTGTGGTTTTACTGTCATGCCCTCTGCAGCGTTTGTGCTTGGGTTGGTGCAGAGGCAGGACAGCAGGCATGAGTGCTTGGGGAGAAGGTGATAATCCTGCCGTGAAAAATCTTCCTTTAAAATCCAGCAGGTAGTCTGAGGTAGCTCACATTCAGACTGGGCAGCTGGGCTGCTCAGGACCCAGCTTTGCTGAACCCAGACAGGGCAGAGGGTCGGGCAGCAGCAAATGCCATGTGCTTGCAGCTGCTGGTGGGGCTGGGGTACCCCTCTCCATCACTTCAAGCCCTGGCTGCTGCACATCCCTGCCCAGTGCCCCCAGCCCCTGCTCCTCCCCAGCCTTGTCAGCAGTGCTCAACGCTGTTATATCATTTACTCCTTCGAGCTGGAAGATGATGTTCGGAGCATGTTATATGAATTTTTCATAAAGAGAGAAAAACAACCTAATCTTGTGAGCTTTGAATCTTGGTAGTGGGTAATGGCTTTGATTTAAAGCATTTTGTCTTAATGATAGTTATATTGAAAATTTCCTGCTGCTTTCAAGCACGTGTAGTTATTATCATAAACATTGATGGTAGAAATGCCTGCCAAATTGTGCGTGGCTGTTTATGGTAGATGAGAGAGTCATCCAGAAATGAGAGCACTGGATCAACAAGTTGTCGAGAAGCCTGTTTGTTCAGGAAGCCAGCCTGGGGCTGGTGGGACACAGCAGGAGGGAGGAGAATCTTGGAGGAAAGAAGGGCCCAAAATGGACCAGCACTGGGTGTAGAAAATGCTTGGCCTGAGATTAAAAAGTGAATTTCAGATGAGAAGGAGCTGCTGCAGAAGCAGTCGAGGAGGACAGGAGAGCAGAGCAGGGAAGAGTGTCTCTGTGGGGTCTTTTTTTTTACTTCTGAAACATTAATACCCACCCTCTTTTCCTTCATTGTTCGTGGATGAATTCTGTTTATTTGGGAGTGGGATTTCAGCATCTGAGTTGTTGGGCTTTGCCCAGCTTTCCTCCCTCCCCCCTCGTTAGTGCAGTTCGCCGCCCTCTAAGGCAAATGTCATAATGAATCCCCACTCAGAAATTTCTCAGGAGTTCGCTGGAAGAGAGTTTATCTTCCAGTGATGACCTTTCTTGTTGAACACGGATTACTGTGTGAGCAGGGGCTGTGTTAACATGGCACTTTGCAGGAAAAGGCACTTGGTAAGCCAGCTCCAGCCAGCTCTCTCCCAGCTCCTGGCAGAGCATTGCCAAGCACCGAGCCTCCACGGCAGCCCGGGGCCTCTTGGGCTCCAGCTCTCCCTTTCCAGGGCTCCCCAGGCCACCCCCCTGCAGCTCCCCAGAGCTTGTCCCTCCAGCCAGCAAGCAAAAATGTTCCCTTACTGATGAAAATTCACAGGCTCGGAGACTCTTCTGTAAGAAAAAACGCAGCAAATCTAAAGTGAAGCCAACAGGACATGAAATTCCTTGTTCCTGTCACTCTTGGCTGCTGTCTCTTGATCTCCACAGGTACAGGAAGGAGCTCCTGTAACCTCAAAATTTATTTGGGGACTGAAGCAGTATCTGGAGGATTTGGAAAGGGGTTTTTCTTCTCCATTGTAGTCTCAGCTTATTTAGGGTTTGTGCAAACCAGATTTGTTTTCCGTCACGTTTTGCATGTTGGGAAAGTCGTTCAAGGTCCCTTTGCTGTTGTTTCAAAGGGATGGTACAAGTGAGTGCCTCTGGCTCCAGGTGAGCTTACGTGCAGCTGTTGCAAGAACACAAATATTTAGCAACTCGCCACGGCTGAGCGAATCATTAAAACACAGCTTTCTGAGGAGAGCGTGGCCTCCTGGGACTGACGAGAGCTTTTCTGTTTCATTTATTGGGTCGAGAGCAAAGTGTCAGCTCTGGAAAAGCCTCCAGCCCTTTCTGGGCAGTTTTCCAGAGGCTGTTCAGCTGTGGAGCAGTGCTGGAGCATCCCGGCCGGTCCCAGGGGCAGTGGTGGTGCCGTGGGGGTCTGCAGGAGTGTTGTGCTACCAGGATGTCCCCTCGCCTTGTCACCTCCCTCTGTCCTGCTGCCTGTGCCCGGGCCAGCAGCCGGGTGTTCCGAGTGGCTTGGCAGTAAAGCCCATATCCATTTTATTGAACCAGAAGGAGGAAAAGGGAAAAAAAGTGCTAGCTTAGAGTAATAAAGGGCTTTTGAACATCTCAGCTGGATATTTTTCTTCACGAGTGAGAAGGCCAAATGTTATCTTGACATTTAATCTTTAATAATAAAAAGGCACTTTGTTTGCCAGTGAATTCCAAAATCTGTTTACTCTCTCCTGCCTTATTCCTTTTAACAGGCAAGCTTAGATGTCCTACTTACTCTCCCCTGCTACCAGTTCAGAGCTGCATTAAATCGTATCTTTTCGTAAAAATTTTTACCTTCCTGTCCTTGCAGAGCCGACAGCTGCCAGGTTGACTTTTTCTGAGTGGTTAATTCATTCATTTTGTCGATGGGGACCCCTGGGGAGGGGTGCAGGGCAAAGGGGCCAGGGCAGGAGAGGGGGTGACCCAGCAGAAGCCTGGGCTGAGCCCACCACAGCCCCCGCCAGGGCAATGTCCTTCCCCGGTGGTCAAGCTTCCTGAACCTTTTTTAGTGTTTAATGAAGATACACCGGGGAGTTGCAGCCTGAGGAAAAGGTTGGAGCAGTCTTGGTCACGGGCTCTGCCCCGGGGGGTGCCTGGCTGTGCCGGGGCTGCCGGGGAAGGCGGTCACATTTGTCACCCCCAGGGACTTGTCCCATCCCCGGGGACATCTCTGCTGAGGAGGCTCCCAGCCTGCCCTCAGCCCTCGGCAGGGAGTGTCTGGGTACCTGCTGGTGGCAGGGAGGCAGTGGGACACTAGGTGGGCATCAGGGTGGGGTGGGCAAGGCTCCGGGTGCTCCCCAAGGACCTTGCAAGTAAAAACCAGGTGTAGCTCCAGCTTCCCGCAAGCCATTTCCATCCCGCTCGTCCTAGGCCGCTGACTTTTCTTTTGCATTGAAACTTCTTCCTCATAAATTCTACATCCAAGAGCAACTGTGAGAAATGCCAGAAGCCTGATCATCTAACATGCTTTAATATCGAAATTTATTCTTTAGTGTCATTCTTATTTACATTGTTTTTCTGTCTCAAAAATGAAAAAAAAAAAGGGAGGAAAAAAAAAAATTTTCTTTTACTTCCACGTTAGGAGGTGAGTTGTCATACACCCTCTGGAATTCTTTTTTTGCTTTTGATCTTTATTTATTTGTTTAATTTTGGTTGATGTCCCAAGCATGGTTTTGGAGACGAAGGTAGGTCTTCGCTCTCCAAATTAAAAGGAAAAAAAATATTCAATAAAACAACACTGTCCTTGGTCATATTAAAAAAAAATAAAAATCCAAACTGTTCCATTCCATACCATTTAAAGAAAAAAAAAAAAAATCAACTATTGAGCTATTTCTACAGCTTACTGATTTAAAAGGGCGGGTTTTTTTTCAAAAGTATCGAATGGATCCAAAAACGATTTTCCTAGATACAATTGAAGTTATTTGCTGTCAACATTTTAATATCAATATTACCACAATGTGTAGTCTCAAACTAGTTCCTTTGTAGTTTGCATGGGATGTGAATGCTGTCTCGGCGTGCCCAGACCTAGAGAACTTGTTACTACTGCATGAGCATCAAGTCAGATGTTGAAAAATATCTATTATATTTTGTGATAATTTGGTGAAAATGAGCACCTCCAGTCTCTGGTTGCAGTAGTGTGTTGAATGATTGTTCTTTTTTTTATTTTTATTTTTTTATATATATCCATATATATATTTTTGGAGCTCTAAGCTTCGTAGTAGTACGGGCTGACTCTTCTCCAGTACTTGCTCTCCTATCGCATGGCCTTGGTTAAGTGTTAGAAGTTGGGCCTAGGCTGTTTATTCTGGTGTTTGGCTTTGTAATAACGGTGCATGCCTGGCGTCTGGCCTCATACCCAGCTTTATTCTCTGCACACCAGTCTTGAATAGCTACAGTGCTCAACCGAATTTTGGCGCACCCGCTTCCCCGGCAGGCTCCAACCCAGCCCGACCCGGAGGCTTCCCCGGGGCCAACAGCCCAGGGCCCGTCGCGGATCTCTACGGCACGGCCAGCCAGGACTCCGGCGTGGGGAACTACATAAGCGCTGCCAGCCCGCAGCCCGGCTCCGGCTTCGGCCACGGCATCGCCGTAAGTACCGCGGCGCCGGGGGGTCGGGGGGTGGGGAGAGGAGAGGGCTGGTGTGTGGTGATGTCGAGGGTGGGATGCGGTGGGTTTGTTTGGGGTTTTTGGTTTGTTTTCACCTTCGTTGTGACTTGACGGCGAGCGGAGTGCCTTGCTGCCCTAGCCTGCTGGGGATGCCCCAGCTGCTGCCCCTCCTCGGGTGCCTTCAGCAGTCTGAAGGGCATGGAATCCCAAACTGGTCTGGGTTGGAAGGACCTTAAAGATGGTGTGGATCCAACTGGATGATGGGCAGGGACACCTCCCAATAGACCAGGATGAGCTCCAAGCTCATCCAGCCTGGCCTTGAACGCTACAGACACAAATTTGCTGGGCAAGGAGGGGATATTTCAAAAGGAAATATTTAATAATTAGGAGTTTTACATTTTCTCCATATCCACATGGGCTTTAGATCAGCCCAGCCACCCATCCCAGCTGATGCACCCATTTGCAGACACCACACCAGTCCCTGCTCCTGCCTAAACGAGCCAGAAGCAGCTCTTGAGTTCAGCCAGTGGGACTCCAGGGATGCCCAGAGCCACCCCAACAAGGGGACGGCCACCCCACTGCTGGCACAGGGCTGTCCTCCTCCCCACCATCCAGCCCTGCACCCACCCAGGGATGGACACTGATATTTGCTGACCCCCTGGGTCACTTCCAACCATTTCCAGCATCTCTGATGGTACTGATGTGCAGGCCACAAGCAAGTCACTTCCGTTTTGTCACCAAGTCACTGGAAATGATTCCTTCGTGCCGCGGGGGTCTGCAGTCTCACTAATTATGGGCACCAGAGATTTGCTTAACAAAGCTGCATGCTGGTTTTCAGCCCGCGCTGGTTGACCTATGTGTGTTAGCATGAATGTGGTTGGCCCTCTTTCGTGGCTGTCAGTCAGTCTCCCCCATACCAAAACTCTGTCTGAGATTGGTTCCCTTTTTTTTGTAGTAAAGGGATGAGATTTTTTTCTTGTATGCTCAAGATGACAAAATCCAGAGAGCTCCCACCATCCCACATCCTGCACAGAGAGTCTCACCCCCTGACCCAATCCGATGAATGGGGGAGTGAGGGTGTAGTGCATTCACAGTTCCCCAAATTGCGGTGGTTTTATTGCCAAAAAAGACAAAAACCCCAGCTGCCTCCTGTGGTCGTGGCAGGGCCATGACAGTCCCCTCGGATCAATTCTGGTACCAAGTCTGGAATATTATTGCTCTGCTAAGAGCTGTATCAATTTAAACTGCCACCTCTCACCTCTTGCAACACCTCTTCTTTCCATTTTTCACTTAAAGAAAAAGACCTGTTTGTTCTTGAAAACTTGGGCACTTTGGCTTCAGCAACAGCCCCATCTGTCAAGCAGTGGGATGTGAGGTAGGACCTGGGTGCCTGGATTTGTCTGCACCAATGCTTCTCCAAAGAATGGTGGTGTATCTGACTTGCAGATTGGCAGCTTCTTCATTTCCCCCAATAACTGCAAAGAACCCCATAGCTTTTTTGCCACATCTGTTTCTTTAACCCTCTGCAGTTACTAACCCTGGTTGAAAAGGGAAAAGCCAAAGCTTATTTTGTGCAACCAGGGGAGTGAGAAGATGATGGTCTTGGAAAGGTAACGGCAGGGTTGAGCACACCGAGCCACTGGTGACCAGAGCAGCTCTCAGAAATACCTGTTCATGCTGGCAACACAGTCTTTCAAGTCCTTTGATAATTTCTTGCCAAAATTAATAATCATCTGTTCCCATGTATAGAGCACTGATGAACTTAACAATTGTACAATTTTAGGGACCTTTGATTGCAACGGCTTTTACAAATGGATACCATTGAAACGTTACACATGGTTGGTTGCCATCTCACTTGGAGGTATTGCAGTATATACCATTTGTACTTCATGCTAAACTACCATCTCCCCTCTAGTTACTTTAAGTGAACAATTTTTAATCTTCTTTTCCTCTTTCCTTGGCATTTAATCATTCCTTTCTGTGATTTACGTTATTCAGATCAGTCTCATGGGTTGGAAACTGGAAGATGGATCAGGAGCGAAACCCCTCCTAAAATTCAGGTTTTTGTATTCGTGACACTTTGTGCTCCAATTTGGAGAGCCAGAAACCTTGCAGAAAAAAGAGAGAGCCCAGAAGCCTGTGGGGAGGCAAGGCTGTGCCAGCTGAGGACATCCTGGTGGGATTACAGCCCTGCTTCTAAAAATAGAGCAGCCCCACTGCTTTATTGCAGAGGAGCCATCATTCTTAATTAAGTGCTCTACCAAATATTACAGCTAAAAAGATAACACTGTAACTAGTAGCCATAGAGCAATTATCAAGACTTTAAAAAAAATTAAACCTAAAGCAAATTAAATTAACGACATTACCTGAGCAATGCATCCTTGGATCGCTGCCAGTTTCCTACCCTTTGAACTAAGCTCAAGTTAATTAAATGTTTAATTTTTATTATTTTTTTATTATTATTATTATTATTATTTTGGCCTTTGGCATGTTCATCTTTGCAAACAAACATTCTTAATGCCGTGAATGGAGTAGATTGGAGAAGTCAGTCAGTGAGCAGCAGAAGTTAAATGGCAGAGCTGTGCCTCAGAGCTTCTGGTCCACCCAGCTCTGAGCCCAGCTCTGCCTGATCAGTTTCACTTGTTTTATGTTCAGAATTGGTGTATGAAATTAGAATTACAGTTAGTCAAGGGGCTGGGAACTGTGGAAAACATTTGGAGGCTTTAAATTACATAAAAATAGATTTATACCTAAACACTAGTGGATGATGGGTATTCTATTTACTTTGCATCTACCCACGTACATCCAAGATTACCTAAAATTGTTCCATCAATTGATTTGCCCCACCAGGCAGTATCTTTTTATGGGAAGGGAAAAAGTGCCATGAGCACTCTTGCTTTAATCCCAGTTATTATTTGCAGTACCAGTGCACAGGCACAGATCCAGCTGTCAGGATCCTCTCATTTCTGGGCCTTCAGCCTCTGTAGGAACGAGGTGGGGCTCAGCACCAGCTGGAGACCCCAGCAGAGCATCATCCTTCACCCTGACACTGTGGGCAGCAGCAATTAACATGTCACCCTGACCACAGTGCATCAAACCCTAACCAGGACTCACTGCCCAGGCTTCAGACTCACACCATTAATGACTGACAAACAGAAAGTGCTTTTAATGGTGCTCATTACTAATTAAAATAGATTTTCAGAGGAGGAAATGAGCCTTATTATGAATTACTCCAGGACCACTGAGTTGGAAGGTTTTATTGCAGTGGCTCATCCCGAGATGTCCGCTCCCCTGGAGCAGGATGTGGCCACAGGATGAGCTTGCTGGGGATGCCCACAGCCCTGGGGGTGTCACCAGGACCTCCCTCAGGAACCCCTTCTTGGGGGACAGCTTTTGGAGGTGACCAGGGTGCATCCCTCCCCTTCATGGCCAGTCACTGGGCTGTTTCCACCTGAGCATTGAGCCAGTCAGGAGCAGAGCAGAAGCAGCTGAGGCTCCATTGTAGATAAATCCCCAGCACGCAGCCCCTGGAGAAGTTGTCACCTTTCAAGTACTTCAGCCCTGCCTTTAGAAAAAAAGAATTTCACCAAAGCTTTGTAAATTCCTGGTGTAACAGATGCCTGAGGAGCAGTTTTTGTCCTTCCCATATATCAAGTCACATTTTGCTGTTCCTAAAGAGAGCAAGCACAGAGAGCTAAGCCTGTCCTGGAGCTTAAGTCCAGGCAGGTCTGGCCAGCTGCCATCCACAGGATAGAGCTGGGAAGGAAGAGCAGGAAACACATGGAATACCCTTTCCCAGGGCCAGGAATGCCACGGCCAATTGCTCAGATCCACCCTTGGTGGTGACCGGAGCACGGCAAAGCCTTTGCGAAGCCTTTGGGGGTGGTGTAGAAGATGGAGGTGGCCCTGGAGGAGCCCTGACTGCTCCCTGTCCCTGCCTTCTCCTCCCACAGAGTCTCTCTGGATGTCCAGGCAAGACGGGGAGAAGTTTCTGAGCAGTCCCACCCTTGGGTGATCTCATCAGACTTTGAGCACTACATCATCACCAGTAACGCAACCAACTGGAGGTGGCACTCGATGGACTTGGGTTGTTAAAAAAGAGAAAAAAAAAAAAAAAAAAAATCTCTCTCATCATCTCATGAATCTGCTGTACTATAAAAACAACAGCTTTTAAAAGTATGTATATAAAACCCATTTCTTGTTCGTTTTATTTTCTCAATGGGTTTCTCCCCCCTCCCTCCCCTTTTTAATCCTCTCCATGTTGGTTTTTTTTCCGTAGTGTTTTCGACATAGTCTCGTAGCCACGTAGTTGGAATTCTTTGTGTATCTAGCAAGAGCCTAACCATAGCCTAACTGTTTATATTAAGGGGTTTCTTTCACTGGGTTGGGTTTTTTTCTTTCCTTTCCCACCTCCCCTCCTTTCTCCCTTCTGTTTTACGTAGTCGTTGTTGCTTCAAGGATGCTGAGATGGTGACAGGAGTCTCGGCCGCCGCGGGTGCGGTGCGGGGGGCAGGGGGGGGTGGCCTGGCAGGGTGTGGGGGGCCCGGGGGAGCAGCAGGTTCTTCTCTTGCCCTTCTTTTCGTTTTGTGGCGTCTTCGTTAACCTAATTCTATCTATTTTCGGCAATAAGGCAAGGACTACAAACTTTTTTGTGCGTCCTTTTTTTCTATAAGTGCTTTTTTTTGTTGAAAGAGGCGATATAAGGTTTTTTGAAATTGTGAATTCTGAGAAAAAAAAAAGAAATAAAAAAAAAAAATAAAAAAGTCTGTAAATACAATTCCATTAACTTACATATAAACTTAAGAAAGAGAAATACAAACCTATTTTTGTGATGGAGTCAGCCTAAGGCAGTTTCTCTATGAAAACGGAAGAAAATAAAAATAAAAAAAAGCAAGTTCTGGGCTTGGTGACCAAGGGCCGGGGCTGGGCACCGGGCACCCCCCCACTGCCACCCGCCAGACCTGCAGGGCTTGCAAAGGAACAGGCTAGTGGGATTGTTTGTTAAGTTAAAAACCTGCTTTTTCCCATGTCTGAAACAAAAAAGCAGAGAAGCTACGATGTTCCTATTTAACGCATTTACGGTTCAAAGCACACCTGTTTTTGGTTTTTTTGGTTTGTTTTATTTTTGGCTTTTTTTTTAAGTTGTTTGGGTTTTTTTTCAAACTAGATCAACTGTCCAGTCATTTCAGCAGCCCCAGACTCCCTGGAGCTGCTCCCATCCTTTACCTTTTTTATCCATGACTTTCTGCATTAACAAATTAGGAAAGCAACTTTGTATTCGGTTTCTTTTTTTTTTTTCTTTTTTTTTTTTTCTTTTTTTTTTTTTCTTTTTTTTGGGAATACCTCAGTGCTACAAGTTTCACCCTAGAAGCAACGGAAGATTTTAATTTATTGTAGTTGTAAACAGAATTTAAAAAAAAAATAAAGTATAAAACATCATTGCACTGTGACTGGTAGGGGAAAAACTGACAGTTTCCTATTTGCACATGTTTAATATTTGGCTGTTATATATATGGTCCTCTGTTGGGGGAGGAAACTTATGAAGGATATTTTTTAATTTAATTTTTTTAATATTGGTAAATAGGCCTGCAACAGCAAACTAGAAGTACAACATGGTAGGTGGCATTAAGAACATACTGTAGTGTGGATATATTTCTTCTTTTTTTAACGTAATATTGACAAGTTTTATTAATATTTTTTTAAATTGTTACGTTTATAAATTTGGTACTTTAGGTACAGCCAGTATAAGACACTGAATGCGACATTTGTTAAAAAGAGCTGCTGCACTCCTATTTTTGTAAATTTTACTAACAAGTAGACTAATGTAGACATTCAATAGACAAGGTAGAGCAAGGCATCTTTAACAAAAACAAGGCACCATACTGCTAACTGAAAGGAGAAAACCTTGTTTTTCTTGTTTTTAAAAAAGAATCATGCTTTTAATGTAATATTTTAGCTTTGTTTCTTGTTTCAGAACAACCAGGTTTAAGCAAAATGCTGGACGCTTTTTAAATATTGAGACTTGATCAAGTAATAAAGAAAACAATTCTTTAAAAAATAAAAATTTAAAAAAAAAAAAAAAACATAAACAACAAACCAAATTCCCTGAAATTCAATGTACCTTCAGGGAATTTTTTATTGCTATTTTGTCAATGTTGATGATGTACTGTACTACCAGTTGGTTTTCCTCTCCATTCCCTGTCACCTCATAGAATATTCTTTGTTGATCATTGTTGTATGTTAATAGTGTATAAAATGGCTATCTTGTAAGAGTGCTGTCCTGATGCTAGTGTAGTGAATTTTCCCCCCCTCTTTCTCTCTTCCTCTTCTAGTACATATTGGTAGGTGTATCGTAATTAAGATTAAAAATTTAGATGTAGTTATTCAGATTTAGGACCAGTAAGGATAGAACTTTCTCTTATTTAAGACAAAAAAAAAAAAAAAGCTAATAATTTTGGGAAGATTTTCCTTTTTCTTCTTCTTTCCTCTTTGTTTTTTCTCTTGTTTTGATTTTTTTTTTTTTCCTTTTGCTGATCTGATGCGGTTTCAACTAACCAAAGGTCTCACAATGTTAAAAATGCTGGCAAACTCCTAAGGCATTTGTAGATCCCCACCCTTGACTTTGGAGAGGGGATGTGCCATACTACCTTAAATGCTAACGCTAGATATGCAAAACTGGATTTTTTTAATTTATTTTTTAAAAGAGGGAGGCACGGTATATTAAAACGATTTTACTAAGAGAAAAAAAAATATTTTTTTAAGAATGTTCAGAAGAAATTGCTAATCTGTGTGAATATGTTTTAGATGTTTATATACCTTTTGAGAAGTCCCAGTGGCCCATAGCACAAATGTCGTGGAACCCGATATGTTTTGATGTGGCTACCTAGACTAAGGTTCACGTTAGTCCCCCCACTCATCTAGAAATCCATTTTGAAAGATTTGGGGGTTTTGTTTTGGTTTTTTTTCCTTCGTTCGTTTGTTCATTTCTGGGGGAGGGGGGTTGTAAATTTTTTCAGCCCAAAGGTTCAGCTCCACCTTTGATTTATTCAAGCACAGTGACCCCAACCAGCCAGGTTCCCACCATGGGATGGGAAGGAGCCAAACCCAGCCCTGGGAGCTCAGGTCCCCTCCCTGCTTCCAAATAAAAATTTAAAAAAAAAATCATTTGGCTTGATTAAAACAAAGCCAAATCTGTCTTTTTTTTTTTAATTGTTTCCTACACTTCATAAATGTTCATTTTTAGGTTGAATTTGTAGCTTGGACTTTAAGGTAGCATGGCTCTCTTTGCTGTAAGTTTCTTTTTTTTTCCATTGTACAGCAGCGTTCCGCTGGTGAATGTCACACATCTTGCTAGGCTAGTTAAACCATTGGGTAATTGTTGGTAAGTGAGGACCTGAAAGGTGTTGGGATTTCTTTTCTTGCCCGCTCTGAAGCTGTTTTCATCCGAAGTGTGAATGAGGGCTAGTGACTCCAGCCACAGTTACCTTCCTGTTTTGTTTCTGCTCAATGCAACATAATCAATACTAAAGCAATATAGTTTACTACATTTTTACTGAAGGCCAGCCATGGTTATGTATGATATTGCATATGAAACTGTTTACAAAACAAACAAACAAACAAAACAACCTAAAAAAAAACCAACACTAACTCATAGCTGTCTTTTATGCTATGGAAATGTCTCTTGGGTGGAATTTTCCTGACTTATTTTTTTTTTAGTGGTTTGGTTTGGTTTTTTTAAGTGGAGTAATAGTTCAAAAGAGTTAAAAAAAAAAAAAAATGAAGTTAGTGTAAGGTGAAGAGACAGGAGGCATCGAAGACACACCGGCAGATCCCAGTCTGCTCACAGACACTGTAGAGTTTCATACGTACAGAATCCAACAAACCCATTGCAAACACTATGTGAGGAGATTCTGTAAGCTAAGCAATACTTTAATACTGTAACGAAAAATTACCAAAAAAAAAAAAAAAAAAAAGAAAAGGAAAAAAAAAAAAAAGAAAAAAGGAAAAAGAAAAAAAAAACAAAAAACAAAGTAGTTTGAGCAAGTAAATCCTCGTGCTCGGTTCCCAACCAGTCCAACTGTGTTGTCTGGAGAGCCCCGGGCAGGGGCCTGGGGGGCTCTGCTGTACATACCCCACTCCTGGGCTCCTGTGTCACCTCGCCCCTCGTAGGTAGCAAATCCCCCTCATTCTCTGTTGTACGAGGTCTGAACTCCATCAGTACTAGGATGCAAGTCTGAGCATTTCAGGTGGTCATAAATGTACCTAAATAAACTATGGCACAGTGGCAGGCCTAGCCCTTCCTTTTATACTTTAGTATGAACTGATGAGAACTTTGGTAGTGACTTTTTTTTTATATATATACATATATATATGTATCTATATATATCAAGCATCTTTCAGGTCTCTGTGTATGGCTTTCTAAAGCCCTGTTGTAAAATACTATGTGGATGGGGGTCTCTCACATCACAGATGTGGAAAGTATAATTTTATATTTGTATTTTCAAATAAATAAGTTTGTGAAAGGTTTCCATCCTCTACTGTGGTCCAGAAATCAATGTGTTTGTCTGACGAAAAAAAAAAAATACAATAAACTGTTTTGAACAGATCCGTGGAGTCCTTTTCATTTGGGGGTGCGAGATGCTTATTTTGGGGAGGGGGGGGGAGGTGTGCAGCCTCTTAAACACATCACCTCCTCCAGGACAGCAGCAGGTCCCACGGCAGGGACATGGTCAGGATGAGGGTTTGGGCTGGAGGAGATGCTCCAACCCCCCCCTGACCCCCTCACGGGCATCACCCCCAGCTCCAGCCCCTCCACGGGGTCCCGGGGGCTCCTATGGGGTGGGTGGGTGAAGGTCACCCCCCAGCAGGACACAAGCCAGGCTTCTCCCTGCCAAGCAGCCGACACATCCAGCCCTTAATGGGGCTGATGATTAGTGGAGCACCGAGGGGAAAATTAGATTAGAAAAACAAATGAAAATCATTTCGGAAGTGGTGTTTATTCGGGGTGGAAGGAGCTGCCACTGCGCAGGCTGCAGGAAACGATTTGACTGCGAGCCAGAAGAAAAGGAGCTCAGGTCTGGAGTACATTAGTGTGGTGGGAGGCCGGGAATAGCAGCCACTTAACCCTGTCAGTCAGCAAACATTAGTGAATTATGAGTGTATTATATGTGTGGGGTTCTGTGAGGAGCCCGGGGCCCCGCTCAAGCTGCACTAAAACGTTCATGGGGGCCTGTGTCAAAAATGTAAAATTTTAATACCAACACTGGAATAGAAACAAGAGTCCCTGTTTGCCTCCCAGCTACTGACATCAAATTGCAGCCAAGAAGAAAAGAAAAAAAAAAAAATTAACAAAATAAATTTTTTTTTAAAAAAATAGCGGGGTTGTAAAATAAGCAAAACTTTCTCTTCCCTGTCAAATTAGTGCCCCAATAAAGAAAACAAGAGCTATAAATGTGGTTTACTGCCTTTCCCTCCTGCCGTAACTCTGTCTGGGCGAGCTGTAGTGATGGGTGTGCGAGCCAGGGGGCTTGGGAGGTGCTGGCACCCATGGGACAGGGTGCAGGGGAGGCTGTCCTGGCTTCCCTGGGGACATTTCCCTGATTTACTGACCCTGGCATCCTCCACCAGAGCTCTGTGTCCCCCACCAGGCACCTCAGCAGCAGAACCCCAGCTAGCACTTATTAATTATGAGCTTAAGCACGTCCTTTCATGGCTATTTACAAGGCCCTCCTCGTTATTAATAAGGAATAATAATAAAATAGAGGGGGTTTAAAGCTCATTTGTTCCACAGGGCACTGATTGCTGGATGCCACCCAGAAAGCACCGAACACAGAGACACTGCTTATGATGCTACCCCATTAAAAAAAAAAAAAAAAAAGCAAGCCCCTTTATACCATCTGCACCCCATTATAGACTCACAGCCTTATTTTAAATACGTGCCCAGCAGCAGTCTCCAGGTTTTGAGGGTGCAGGGCTGTGGTTTTCCAGCCGGTCCTGAGCTGGTGGCAGCTCCTGTGTGCAGGGATTTGTCATTCATTAGCTGGCTGCCAAGGGCACAGGTACTTGACTTCCCTGCTGCCTGATTTCCCTCCCCAGCAGCGGCTGCAATTAGCCTCAGGCTCCCTGCTCACCTCCACCACTCGGCAATTCCTTCTCTGTAGAGTGAACAAAGAAATTAAAGAAGTTTCTTTTCGTTATGAACAGAAGAGCCCCATCCCCAAAGCCACTTCAGCCCAAGGTGGCAGCTGACCCAGGGCACCCAAAGGCTGCTGGTCCCTTCTCCCTGGGAATAAACAGAACAAGAGGAAGCCTCAGGCTGTGCCAGGGGAGGTCTAGATTGGATATTAGGAACAATTTCTTGCCCAAAAAAAGGTGATCAGGTTAATGGAGTCCCCATCCCTGGAGGGATTACAAAGCTGTGGTGCTGAGGGATGTGGACTGGGCAGTTCTGGGTTAATGGTCGGACTGGATGAGCTAAAAGGTCTTTTCCAACCAAAATTTGATGCTTCTGTGTTCCCTGTAAGGACACACCAACTCAACTTGGTATTTCAGCATCAACAACAGCTTTGTCCCCAGCCCCAGGCTGCCACCAACCCACAGTGGCTCTGGCCAGGGAGAATTAAGGAGGGGGCCAGTTGCTGCTATTCCTTACACTGTAATTTTAAAAAGTCTGCTCTTTGGGTGATAAATTATACAGAATAAACCTTCCTTCATCTCTGGGCATCACTGGCCCCTCACAGAGGGCAGGGGTGCAAAGGAAGGGACCTTGGCTCAGAGGTGACTGAGCTCCACACCCTTTCCAGGCTCTGCTTGCCAAAAAAAAAAAAAGAGTCTGAAGTAACATGATTTTTCCCTCCTGGTTACTTTTCCCACCCAGCCCTGGCAGCTGTGAGATGGGCTCTTTTTAACTCATCATTATTTTGGGATGATTTGGGGTTTTCCCCTCCCTACCCAGACAGCCTGGCACCCTTCACACTGACTGTGTCACCTCTGGTGCCCACAGAGCCCCTGGCACATAAACATCAGCAAGAATAAGAAGTAAGAAGAATAAAAGAACCTCCTTTGGCCTTTCTGAAGCCTGCGGTGCTTTTGAGCCACTCGTAAAAGAAAAAAACTGCTTTGTATTTCTGCAGCACTTTGCAGCTTCAAAGCAGAGCAGCGTTCTGCTCCTCCTCAGCCCCTTTCATCCACAGATCCAAAGCGCTTCTGCCCCATCTTTCATCACCTTTTGTTGGGGGAGTGGGGTTCCTCTCTTTTATCTAAAAAAAAAAAAAAAAAAAAAAAAAAAAAAAAAAGAGCCTCAATGGGGCTGAGGGGGCTCCAGACCCTGGAGCCACATCCCTGTCCCCCTCTGCCAGGTGACACTGCCCCATTTGAAGGCCACTTCAGAGGGGTGATGAGCATCCTGGAGGAGGAAGGAGGGGCTCAGCATCCCTGTCTGGGCACTGTGTCCCCCCCCCTGCATCCCCACGGAGCTCAGGGACATCAATAACCCAGTGCTGGCAGGACACACACCCGAGCTGTCAATATTGATAGTCTGACACTGTGTAAATGCAACCACCCCGCTCCAGAATCGATCCACCCCGAGCATCCCAGGAGCGGGGACACGGGGAGGGCAGAGGAAGGGCACAGAGGACAGGAACCTGCATCCCCCTGTGCACTCTGCTTTGCAGCCAGGGAAATAAAACCCAGGTTTTCCCACCCCCTAGGCTGGTGTTCCAGCCCCTGGTGCTGAGCAATCCTGAGCCCTCAGCAATCAGCAGCCCCGCTCCTGGAAAATCAAGGAGCAAAATAATGGAATCGAGAGCTGGCCCGCAAGGATTGCTCCTTCAGTCCTATTCTTGTGCTAACAATTCTTCAGCAGGGCTGAAAATTCAAACGCTCGGGGGAATCAAAAAAAAAAAAAAAGAATTGATTTGATTCCTGGCTTCAGCCCGGGCTGTATTTAACACATTGGGTCTGCTTGCTCTACATAGAATAGGAACTGTAGGGAGGCACAAGGGTAGGGAGCAGGCAGAAGCTTCACCATTTGCTGCTTTCTGAAGAGCAGATGGGCCCCTGCTGCCCCTCAGTCAAACCCTAGGGACCCTCCCCACACTGTGACACCCCCAAGCATCCCCCCCCAGCACCAGGGAGCTGAGCCCAGCTGGGCTGGGGGGTAACAGGAGACCAGAGGGGATGAAGGAATGGGGAGCAATGCTCTGTGTCCCCTCTGCTTCACCAGAGCCACCACCTCCATCCCTCAGGCTCGAGGGCAGAGGATGGGGTGCAACATTCCCAGCTGAGCCCCCCAACAGCTCTGTGGGTGCTGCAGCCCCACAGCAGCACCATTTACTGCTCCCCTCCCTCCCTAAGCAGCTACAGACCTCATCAGAATCCCCTACCCAAATCTGAGGAAATACAAAACTCACCTCAGTCCCCTACCCAAGGCTGAGCAGGTACAAAACTCACTGCAATCCCCTGCACCCGAGGTTCTGCACCTGCAAAACCCACATACCTGTCCTGGAGAAGGTGTTAAAACCTCTGCAACACCCAGGGAAGTTGTGTGCCTGTAATAAAGTGTGTTTATTTGAATAATAAGGTCAGGGAGTTAAGTAGTTGGCATTCCACTCATATGAAGCAGTTTGCACAGTGTCACTAATAATTAAAGGGGGGTTTTGACTAATCTAGCTGCTCTTCCTAAATATACTCTCCTCTGTTCAAGAAACTCATCAAAGCAGCAAAGAGATCTTCGAGGTTATTAATCTCCTTTGCTCCACAGCTGGAGCAAATTTATTTGCTTGAATTAGCATGTAATAAACTTATAATAAAGCTGCCATATCCCTTGCTTTAGAGATATAGTTTGTGTAGTAGGGAGTTAAATCTGTGTAATGTAGCAGAGGAAAGCAGCATTACCTGGGTTACCCCCAGTGCTGGGGCTGCAGGGAGATTTCTTCCAGGTCAGGCTGCCAGGAGAAGTCAGCCTGGTTGGAGACTTCCAGAGGGAGCAGTTTTCCTGGTGGGAATTCCTGGCTTTCCAGCACTACTCCATCCTGCATTGAGGAGTACTCCTGGGATCCTGCAGGAGAAGATGCTGAACCCCCCCTCCCCAGCTCTGTGCCTCTGCAGGGCCCTGCTGGGTGCCACCACCCCACTAGAAAACAGAATATCTGAACAGCAGCTCTCACTGCTGCAAACAGGCAGGCACCTTCCCCCACCCCAAAGGGGGAATTATCCCCCAAAAAAGACCCCTCAGGGCTGGAGGACACAGGGGGATGGAGGGGATTGAGTTGGGCTGGACTCAGGGTGTCTAAGTAAAGGAATTAATTTACTTCACCTCCCTAAGGTGAGCCTTTGTAGGCTGCAGTTTCCCTCAAACAATAAATCCTCTCCCTTCTTCTTCTCCCCCTCCACCCCCCAACACTTCCTGCACCACCTTGAAATAATAAGAAATGGGCAGTGGAGACTAATGGGGACAGACACCAAAGTTCAGCTGCACAGGGAAGGCTGGCCCCCACCCTTTCTCCTCAAGGGTTATTTTTCACAGAGCCTGGGCAGTAAATAATTTTCCTCTTTCTATTTCAGCTCTTTTCCCTTCTCACTGGAGCTGCTCCACGCCAGAGAAGGGCCTGGGCATTAGCCAGAGGTGTCAGAGGTGTTAGACAAGGTATTAAGGAGGTGTCAATGGTGGAATAGCTGGGATTACAGTAAAGTCTAAATAAGGTGTAAAATAAAACCAAAGGTGATAAAGTCGTTGATAAGAAAAGCTGGGGAAAAATAGTAGTGCAATTATTTTTCATCCCAGTTGTTCCCCGCGCGGGGCGTTATCTGTGGCTTTGCAAAGACTTAAGGGAGATTTTTATTTTTCCCCAGGATCCAGCATCCCCTCCCAGCAGTGCTGGGGTTTGCATGGCCAGGTGCCAGGGGATGGGGGTTCCCCAAAAGCCACACTGGGATTTTGGAGGTGGCTGCACGCCCTGGGCTGGGCTGATGGTGAGTGAGAAACCCCCCCCAGGGTTAGAAATAAAACACTCATACCTTGGCTGTGCCCTCTGGAGTGCAGGGCTCATCTCCTGATGGTGGGGACCCCATCCCAGAGCCCTGATGGACCCACAAACCAAGGCTGCAGCAAAAAGGGGGAATCATCCTCAGGAGCTATGGGCAGAGCAACAAAAAGCAGTCAGCTGCTGTGTCTGAGAGCAAATCCTTTAATTTTCATGGCATCTGAAGTCATCTTGTTACTGAGCAATCTCAGCTCCACCATCTCCCCCCTTTGGGTGGGTTCTGGGGGTGCAGCCCCACTTTCCCTTCCCAAAGTGTCCCCCCCGTGACAGCTCATGCCCAGCACCCACACACAGACCTGCTCAGCACCCTGGGGACAGTGGCTGCACTCCCCCCAGCCCTGGAGAATATTTTGGAGCCCTCTTTTTGGAGCTTTGCATGGAGGTCAGGGGGGCTCCAGCCCGGCCCCGAGGAGCTGAACCCCCAGATGGGTGTCCTCACCCCCTGCCCATCAACAAGCCACGAATTTGACTTTGTGGCAGCTGGAGGAGCCAGAACTTGCTGTTTGACCTCAGAAAAACTGCATCACCTACCCAGGCAGCTTCCCTGTCTGAACCCAAACCCAAACCTGAACCCAAACCAGAGGCTGTCCCACCAGAACTTGCTGGGAGGGGACATCCCTGTCCCTCCTGCTGCCTCCTCCTCCATCCACACCCAGGGATGGGGACCTGGTCACAGAGGAGGGACTCACAGCAGGGACACATCCATCACCCTGACAGCTCAGCTCAGCTCAGAGGATGGAAGGTTTGGAGCTCCCCCCACCCTCCCCGAGGCAGCAAATCCTCTAAGGGGGGGGTATGAGGGGCTGGAAACAATGCAAGAGATGATTCCGGGTGGGAAATGGACAAATTAGCTTGGATTGCTCTCTGGGACTCCAGACCTCCTCCTTCTCCTGTGCCTCAGCTCCATCCTTGAACCATTCTGCTCTGTGGGGTTTATTCTGGCAGTGTCCCATGGGGTGCCGGGCAGGGGGTCCCTTGGGTGCTCCCCTGGGACCCTCCTGTAGCAGCTGGAGGCTCAGGGGCTGCCAGCAGGGATGGAGGGTGGTGCAGGAGGCTGTGATGGCAGAGCTCTACTGAGACCCCCCCCTCACCTTGAAACCAACAGTCCTTTGTGCAAGACAGGAACCAAAAAAGAGGGGTTTTTTTCAGCAAAAATCCAGAGGAATCCATCTGGCAAAGGAAAAAAATAAAAAAAGTTATTTAAAAACTTGTTCATCTGCAATTCTGCCACTGCCTGGAAGTGTCATTAACTGATTGGGTTTCATCACATCCCACTTGGCTGCTGCAGGGGCTGATTGTCCCATGTTTGCATTTCTCATGGACAAGCAGCTCTGATGAGTTCCCAGCCACCCCTGGGGACCACGGTGCCCACCCCACCCCAGTCCCCTGAGACCCTCACCCTGGGTGGGCTGAGCCATCCAGAACATCTCTGTGAGGGCTCCCAGAGTCTGTGGGATCACCACCTTGGGGTCATCCTATCCCCCAGGACTCCCTCCTCCTCCTCACTCCCAGCCCTGGAGCCAGGAAGCAGCAGCATTTCAGATGCCAATTGGTTTTTTGGAGTTCATTTGTTTTGATTCTTTTAAATGCTACAAAACTCCTGGGCAGGCTGACATCAACAGCCAAGGTGTTAATAAAAAAAAAAAAAAAAAAAAAAAAAGGAAAAATGGATGACTGTGAAGAGATGGATGTGCCAGTCAAGTCCAACCCAGGCGAGACCAGGTAGATGAGCTTGGCATCATACCTTCCCTGCTCAGGCTTCATTAATAATGTCTTTACCCTGCAACTCCTTCCATCATTGCAGCTTGGAAGAGCACATCACATCCCACTGCTGGTCCAGCCTTCTTCTGGAAGGAGCAGCAAAATCAGCAGGATTAAAACCCAACAGAAATGAGCAGCCTCCAATTTATTAGAGCCCCCTCAGCCCAGGTGAGTAAAATTCCACATAAACCACCAAAACAACAGCAAATCAACAGTTCAGGGGCTGCAGCAGCCCCCCCAGCCCATGGGATTGGTTTGAATGGAGGAAAAGCCACATCTCTAAATGGTCAAACTCCACTGCTGCCACTGGGAAATTGCCACCCAGGGCTAATACTGCCATGTGAAACACATCCTCCTGTCAGGACTCCTAAATCCCACCTGAAATACTGATTGACCCAGGGGAGGGTTGATGCCACCCCCCTCCAGCGTGGCACATTCCAGGCTGAGCCACAAAACATTCCCAGCTTTCACAAGCCCATGGCTGTTGGGAAATGATCCCTGTGATTTCTGAGTCCCCAGACACCACACGTGTATGTAGCTGCCTGGGCACTAAAATCATCCTTGCAACCCCATTTCCCACCCCCTCACATAAAACCCTCATTCCCAGCTCCAGGCTCAGACTGGAGCTGAGGGGTCCCTGCCCACACAGCCCTGCCTGAGTGTCTGGAGATGGGGTGGATGCATCCTACAAATTCTTAGGGGTTTTCAGCAGCATTAATAATGTTTCCACAAGCCATTCTCAGGCTCTGTTCCACTGGGGAGAGATCTCCTGGGACATGGGGCTGGAGCTGCTGCAAGGAGGTCCATGAAGCCCCAGATGCTGGAGGGGGAATGGAACAGCATCTTATGCTCAGTATTGCTTCAACTCACTGTGGTCACTTCCTAGAAAAAACAATCCTGACCTCCCCTGGGATGCATTCCAGCCCCAGGAGCAGGGCTGTGCAGGCAGGACACGAGCAGTGGAGGGAAATCATCTCACCTGGGGAAGGGAAGAGCCAGGGACTGCAGCAGCTGCTTTTCTCTTTGCACTGGCACTTTAACAAGAGCAGTTCCTTGGTTTTGAGAGGCACAGGCAGGCCAGATAAAGTTACCAATTCATTAGCATCCCATCACGAATGTCACCTCCATATTCCCCAGCCATATGGTCAGCATGATGGGCTTCCAGAAAAACAGGGACACCCACAAAGTCTTTATTACCATCATTAAAGTAGCTCATGGCCATGTGGAGATGGGGAACATCTTGTTTCCAGGACCTTCTGGGTGTGAAGGAATGTCTGTGGCTGGGGGTCAAGGTGACTTTGCAGGGCACAGGTATCCCTCTTCCCACAGACAGGATTTTAATCGGGATCACCTCTCAGAAAAAAGCAGAGTGGTGCACAACTCCAGTTCCCTGCTTGGGTGGGAGACAGAGCATCTGCTTCCATCTTCCCTCAGAAAAAACCCTCAGGTGACTGATGAAACCTCCAGCAATCAGCTACAACTGAGACCTCAACCAAAATCAAGAGATTGTCGCCATCTCCACCAAGTCCAGGCACAGCCATCCCAAGAAGCATCCGTGGGTGGCATTTGGTGGCCACAAATAGATGTGAAGTGATCACAGAGGTGGCTCTGAAGGCAGCAATCTGTAAAAGACCCTCCTGAGCCTCACCACCACTGCAGCTGATGGTGGCATCTTGGAAAACAACACAGAGAGTTGTCTGTACTGCAGGAGAGGTTAATGATCTCCTTTTGCTACAGAACTCCACTGGACATCACCATAAATAATCGTAATAAGATATAAAGCATGACCTGGAGTCACTCAAGACAGAGAGCAGGGAGCTGGGCTGCATTTCCAGCCCCTGGAGTAACTGCTGGCTGTGACATTTTCAAAGCAAACTGAAAAATGAGATGCCAAAGCCTGCAATTAACACGTTGCTTAAACAGAAAGAGGTTGAGCCTTGTCCTGCCTGGGCAGCTCTGGCTCTGGGGGCCCTCACCCACCTCTCTCCTTCCCCCCAGCCAGCCCCAGGTGACATCCAGCAGCGTGACACTGTGCAGCCCTGCCACCAGAACCCGTGGTGGCCCTGAGGGACCCATCTGCAGGGCTCAGCATCTCCTGGGCACCAAACTGGAGCTGCCAGCTTCAGGTTATCCCAGCAAAGTGGGCACCCTGGAGGGGCTCAGCTCCCGAGAACAGAGAGGTGCTTGCAGACAGCTCTCTGGGGCATCTCCTCTCCCTCTGCCTCCTCCTGGAGGTGTAAGCATGTTTCCAGACACAGGTTGTGTTCAGGCACATCTGAAAGGACATTTGCAGGTATGGGGGGAGCTCCAACAGGAGCATCCCCAGAGGGTCCTGGAGGATCCGACTGGATCTGCCAGCCTGAACATGGCTTTGCCATTCGCAGCACCTGGGGTGACACAAGGGGTCCCTGGGCTCCAGGGGAAAGCTTTGAGCCAACAAAAACCCCAGCAGAAGCCCTGTACCACCACCTTCCACAGCTCAGTGTGGAGCAGGAGTCAATCCATCAGCAGGACAGGGGGGCAGGGAAGGGGGGGTTGGAGTTCCTATCAAATGGCATTCATCACCTTCCCCCAGGCTCTGCAGACTCCTATTAATCAGAGATGTAGCAGCCCTCCAGCCTGGCCTGGGCCCCTTTGTGCAGGTCCCTTCCCATCACAGACAGATAAGATTATCAGTGACAAGCGAGACACCCATTGAGCAACACCCGACTCGAAGAATAGGATTAATTTTTTTTGTGTTATTTATCCCCCTGTCTCAAAGATGAGCTGTTTCTTGTCTTGTCAAACCACATCCTTTTCTGTAAAGGACCAGCTTTAAGAATCCAATTTGTCAAGCTGGACAATCATTTGAGAATCCATAAAAAGCCTCGGTGACTTTATATTAAAAAAAAAAAGAAAAATCAGAAGGTTTTAAATGGCAACTGAAAGGGATTTGAAAATAGGTTGAGTGGACTACATCAATTAATCTTCAGAGAGCTGGGGCTTTGTGAAGCTGAAGTGGCAAAGAAGTGTCAACAGCTGGGCACTGGGCTTGAGGAGATGGAAGTTACTGATATTTCTCCTCTCCTTTTTCCTCTCTTTTCTTCCTTCCCTGGGTCTTCAGGGTATGGTAAGGCAACATCCCCCATGGCAAGGGGCTGGGAGCCTGGGGCCACTCTTCCCTGGTGATTTTTCTGTGGTCATTCCCAGTGTCAGTCAATGGGGACCAGACCTCTCCCAGTGCTGTTCTGGGCCACTCAGCATCACTGCTGGGGTTTTCCTCCAGCACAGGGGGAATCCTCAGAAGGATCCATCAGTGCCATGGACACTGCAAGGGGCAGAAGCAGATGGGAGGGTCTGGCTGGCTCCATCACCAGGCAGGGCTCAGATCCACCTGGGGAGGGAGGAGAGAAGGGGGAAAAAAAGAGAAACAGCTTCAGTTCAACCCCTGGGCTGAGCCCTAGGAGCACGATCAGGAACCAGAGGACACAGGGATGAAAGCAACAGACTGGAGAACTTACTGAAAAAAAAAAAAAAAAAACAAACCAAAAAAACCAACAACAACAAAACCCAAACCAACCAACCCAGACCTCAGGAGGAAGGAAAAGGCTGTGAGGAGAAGGGGGAGGCTGCCACTCTCCGGCACGGAGAGCAGGGTGTGAGGAGCTCCAGATGGCTTTTTGTTTTAGTGCAATAAAGAATTTAATCTGACAGGCAAGTGTGGGGCTGGGTAATAATAACTCCACCACAAATAATTTCCTTAAAAAAAAAAAAAAAATTAAAAAAAGGAATCTAACAGTTCAAAGATATCTTCATTCACTGCAAAGAAAAGAGTGCTGTGTTACTGCCTGCAGTTGGGAGCACAGTCACAAGCTTTCAAATGGCATTTTGTTGCAGAAGTACAATGTAAGGACGCTTTATGTGCTTTCCAGTCTGGGGAAATAGATCTGACTTGGAAATCAGCCAGCAGGACTCTAAGTTAGGGCTCTGAAGAGAAGGTGATAACTTTGCCAATTAAATATGGATGGGATTTTTCTCCTCGCTCCTTCCCCTGAATACTTTTCCACTGTCATTAGGTGATGATATAAAGACAGAGGCCTCCTGGTGCAGCTTAATTGCTCATATATAGAGAAATGATGAGCTCTGTTGCTCTGCACGAGCCCTGCCTCAGCTGCTTGCTGCCTTATTAATAGGTGACACCAACACGGGTTTAATTCTGCACAAGGAAAAACAGAAAGAGCAAAACTCTGCTCAGCAAAGCACCCATGCCCTGGGATTTCATCACCCAGGCAGTGTGAGGTTGTGCTCAGTGCCCTGGAGACAGGACAGGTTTCCTATTGAGTGAGACTTTGTTCCCACATCCTTGTTTTTCTTTTCTATTGCTAGACTGTGTAGGTGCTCCTGTGTTTTGAGATCTGCTGCTGCACAGTTTCTAGTCCAGGTTGAAGCCTCAGCAAGCTAAGGAGCAAAAAGGCTGCTCTTGTTGTGCTATACATGTAATAAATATAATAATTACTAATGGCAACAAGAAAAGAGAAGAAAAGAGAGGGGGAGAAAAGAGAGAGGAAATTTTGTTATTATGAATTATTCTGATTATTAAGCCCCCAGGAAAGCCATGTTACTGCATCTTGTCTGTCTCCCCCTCCTCAGCAATCAACAGGTCCCTCCTAAAACCCCACATTTGTGTCTGCTTTCCAGCAGTCTCTCCAGGGGAAACTTTAAGGGGATCCCATCTGCAGGGAAAGGTGCCGGGCACAGGATTTGCATTTGCATCTGCCAGGGCTCTGAATTTCTGAGTTTCATTCCCAAATCAGCCGTGGCTGGCAGGGGAAGGGAGAGACAGCAGTGAAATTGCCGGAGGTGGAAAAAAACCAGAGGTCCAAATGTCTGGAGAGAAAAGGGGTGATGAGATGTGAGTGTCCTGGGACTGGAGAGAGAAAAATGGGAAAAGACTGCTGGGATGAAAGGAAAAGGCTGCTGATTGCTGGGGGGAAAGGAAGTGAAGGATCACTGGGAAGGGACAAGGAAAGGGAATGAAGGATCATTGGGAAGGGACAAGGAAAGGGAATGAAGGATCATTGGGAAGGGACAAGGAAAGGGAGGGAAGGATCATTGGGAAGGGACAAGGCAATCTGGCAGCAGTGGGGACTGCAGCCCCCCCGGGACACTCCCAAGGGACAGAGCCCACCCCATGGGGCACGGGTGGGCACAGGGCTCCCCCTGCTCCCGCATTTTGGGGTCTGCAAGTGCCAGCACCCCCGGGTTTGCCCCCACGTCCCTCTCCCCCTCTCTCTCCTTGATTCTCTGAGAAATGGAACACTCAGAACCAGAACATCCCCAAACTGGGGGAGCTGGGACCACCCTGCCCAGCCCCAGCGCGGGGGGAGAAGCTGCAGGAACCCCAAGACCCCCACCCCGGTTTTGGGGCTGATGCTTCAGTCCTCAAGCCCATCCCAAGACACTGAGTGAGTGGAGAGATGATGAGACAGACACCAGTGGGTCCATTTCCTCTGCCATTTTTAGGTTGTCTCAGGAATGAAGCAAACGCAGTGGTTGGGTGGTGAGGTTTGCACTCAGACACCACCTCGTGTGGTGTCAGACAGGCTGGTACCCCCACAGCTCCTCTCTTTTAAAGGCAGGGATTGCCCCAACCTTCTCTAGAACCTGCCTGAACTCTCTAAATTCCTGTGTCCCAAACATGGGTGGCAGAGCCTCAGGAGGAGGAGGACTGAGCCTGCTCCAGGTTTCCAAATGACCCAGCAGCAGGTTCAGGAGCCCCATGGCAGCCCCCAGCTGGAGGGCTCACATTTTGTACAGTCCACACAGAGAAGGACAGCTTCAAAATAGGTATAACACACTTTTCTTTTTTTTTTTTCCAAATGCCTCTACTCACGTTATTAATTACACGTCTCAAGTTACAAAACACAAGCAAATGAGGATGATTTCCTTCCCAGCTTTCCCTCCAGAGTTTCATCAGCCTCTCTCAATGAGTTCCCTGCCAGGATTTCCACGGACCAGCAGAGTTTCCCAGCTCCCAGCCCTGAAACCCAGCCAGTCTGTTCTGCTGGCAGCCCAAAGTGCTTGACAAACTCCTCCACTTGTATTGCAATTGCATGTTCCTAAATAGTAGGAGTAGCTCCTAGTGCTGCTTCAGCATCAGATGAGCCAGAAGGAAAAAAAAAAAAAAAAAAACAAACCTCCACCATATTCTGAAAGGTTTCTACTTTTGTATGATGTTTCTGTTTTGAAGGGCATCTTTGACATGGAAAACATAATCTGGCTCTTGCTGATGAGGTTTTCATCATTTACTCAAACAAAGGATAACAAGCAGGGGCTGGAGTGCAGCAAGGAAAGGAGGTAAAGTTTGATACAAAATTAAGAAGCTGCACCTTATTTTCCCAGTCACCCCAGGCATCCATGGAGCAGGGCAGGCTGGTGGTCTGGGGCTTTTGGAGTGAGAAAGTAAGAGAGGCATCAGCAACAGAAGATGGAGAATGAGTAACCTTGCTTATCCCAGGGCACTGCAAAAGGATGCACCAGTTCCCAAGCTGCTCTTCTGGAAGACCCCAGGGGGAGAACCTTAAGAGGCAGCTGCAGTGCTAAAGAAGATATCCCTAAAATAAGGCATAAAAAAGGCCCTGGAGCCATGGTGGGTGTCCCAGGTGATGGGGGCCACAGGAGGCAGCAAGACCAAGAGATGCAGAATGAGTCTGCAAACACAGCGCGGGGGCTGTGACACCACCAAGACACCCTGTCCTTTGGGATCCTTTCCTACCACAGCCAGTTGAAGGTTTTCATGCTGGGGAGGTTGGGTTCCCTCCCCATGGGTGCTGGGGGTGGGTCCCGGCTCAGCACCCTCTGGGCACCCACCCTGCCCCACAGGAGGCACAGAAACAATGCAGAGCCTGGTGCCCTCCCTGTCTCCCTCCTGTTAATTATGATCTTATTTTGTGCAGAGAAGCTGTCACTCAGCCTCCTGTAATGGATAGTTTCTATTTCCATTCTCCCTCCACTCTATTATCTCGTATAAAACTCAGCCAGGCCGGGTGATGGATTGATAAGGGACGGTCCCGGCGGGAGCTGGCTCGCTCAGAATGGCTCTCACGTGCCCCCAACTTCTGTATCTTTAAATATTTCAGTTGTTTGAGATCTTTATTTCACATTTCGATTTCCTGTAGTACAGTAAATTTATCTTAGTCACCCAGCCAAGCTCTCTCCGAGCCTCTTATCTCCTGCTCTGTACAGCTGGAAGCACCTACATTATCCCTGCTGCAGATAAAGCTCCTGGGGCACCCCAGGGATGGTGCCCAGCCCAGAGGAGACCCTGGAACCCCCCTGCTCCTCACCAGCTGGAAGTTCACCTCTCCAACCTGCAAACAGCTCCTCCAAGGTGAAAGTCAGAGGAGGGGTGCCCAGAGATGCCTGCAGACTTGAAGGATAGGGGGACAAGTGCAGCTTCTCCCTAGGGATGCAGGCTCAGGAACTTCATGGATACAACCTCCTCCTCCTGCCGTCTCCCTGAGCTCTCCTCAGGGAGAGGAGATGCCTTGTCCTGATTATTAGGGAATCCCAGTCTGGTTTGGGTTGGGGGGACCTTAAAGCTCCTTAAAGCTCCTCCAGTGCCACCCCTGCCATGGTCAGGGACACCTCCCACCCCCATCCAACCTTGGACACTGCCAGGGCTGGGGCAGCCACAGCTTCTCTGCCCAGCACTGGCCCCACATCTCACCACCATCACTGTTTTGAAGTGGATCATAAACCTGCTCAACCACCTCCTGATTTTCCTCTCTGTTTGCACAACCAGAAACAACTCGGAGCTTCCCTCAGGCTTGGGAGAACCCCATCAGCAGCCACAAGGAAAAGCCTGGATGGGGCCATTTGGGATGTCCTCCCACTGGGATGGTCCCAGTAGAGGGGTCTGTGCCAGCCAGGCTCACCAACACAAAGATGAATTTCCCCCTCTAGAGCACAGATGTTTAAATATCTCCACAGCAAAAAGCAGAGAGAGCATCCTACATTGCTGTGGGACACCCCCCCAAAAAAAAACCAAAAAAACCCAGCATCATTGTTATCCCTGGGATAGGAACTAGAAGCAGTCAAAAATAATAATTAAAAAAATAAAAAACCAAACAAATACCACAACCAAAAAAACCCACAAAACACAGAGGTACAAATCAAGGCTCTTTCTTGCTATTCCCACTCCAGCAGCACTGAGCTGTGATCAGGCAGCACCACCTGGTGCCCCCACTGCTGCCAAACCCACCAGGATCCCTCAGGTGAGTCCTCATGGACTTTTGGGAACAGAGGACCAGGACTAAACCCCCTGGCATTCCAGCCCCCAAGCCAGATGCAACTTTTAGGCTGGCTGCACCCAAACCAAAACCTGGAAGCAAGGTGCTCACCAGCCTCTTCCCAGCTCCTGGAGGGATTTTTCCCTTCTGGGATCAAACACAGCAGCAGGAGACACAATAAACACATCTTCAGAGGGTGATTTATCTGCCATGGAAGCCATGGAAATTCCCAAACCCTTTAAAATATCCACTTCCTGGCTCCAAACAGCCCATAACTTGCCAAAGAGGGACTGTATTTGCCTGCTCCCCTCCTCATATTTTCTGCTTTTCATTATAATTTGCTAAATAATACATTACAATAAGTTATTTATCATGCTCTGGCAGCTCCGTGATGCCCTCCCCTCCATCCAGAGGAATTTCACTCCTAAATCAGTTGCACAAATATCTGCACCCAGCATCTTCCCCCCTGGTCCCCAGAGCCCTGGTCCCAGTACAAGGACATTGCTGGGACTGCTGGCTCTGCTCTCCTGGGCTCCTCCAGAGGCTGAAGAGGAATGATGGAAGTCACAGACCCCAGCAGTGAGGGAAGGAGGAGAGAGCTGTGCTGGCACCTCTGTTTCTCCCACTCCCCTTTTGTTGGGACTACAGCTGTGGGAGAAGCAAAAGTGGCACCAGGAGGTAAAGGAGAGTAAAATTCATTGGAACTGCTCTGTTCAGTGTCAGTCCTGCTGGGGACACCAGGAAGGGTTAAAAAAAAAAAAAAAAATTAAAATTTTTTTAAAAAAATTGACCATTCCTCCGGTTGAACCTTCCCTTCCAAGTCACTGCACTCTCCCTTGGAAGGAAACAGCTTTGCAAATGCTGCCTAATGGAACTTTTGCACCATCTGCCTCAAACAGCATCTTGGTTTGCAGATGGGGAAATCAGGGCATGGAAGGGGAAAAAAGCAGAACCAGGAACAAACCCCCTCTCCCTCTAACTGCAGAATCATCTCTGCTCATTAGCAGCTCATCAGAACCAGCAGAGAAGGAGAGATTATAGGCAGGGAGGAGAGGGGAGTAACTGGAAGAAATAGACATCAAAACAGATTTTCATTTTATTCTCCCATTTATCAGTGAGTCACAGACTCCGGGCTCACTCACCTCCACCTCAGCCTTGCAGGATTTTTGGGATACTGTCACCAAAATACAAGAAGTTCCCAGCCCCCAGGAAGGAGGAAACCTGTAGGTGTGGGGTGGCCTGGGGAAGGCTGGCAGTGCTTTTCCTGCTGGATAACACTCATCCATCTTCCCTCCCCAGCCTCTGCTCCTTCCAGGAACACCAACACCTTCTGAACCCTGACCCTGGGGACAGGGTGGAACAGCTCTGGGTGTCCTGTGCCCCAGGGGCAAATCCCCCAGCCCAGGAGCAGTTTGGAAGCCAACAGAGATATCAAACATCAGGTGTTTGCTTTTTGTAGGGGCTGAGGATGACCAGAAGGTCCCACAGGGCAGAGCCCACAGGTCTGCTCCTACCCATCACCTGAATAAACCATCAGAATGTCTCCTCCTCAAACTTGCCTTTCTCTCCTTATTCCATCCTGACATTCCCAAAGTGAGGAGTTAATTCCATGCCCTGCACAGCTCAGAGCCCCAGACTGCTCTCCAGAGCCACCCCCATTGGCACCAACGCTCCCAGAGGTCACCCAGAACATCCCCAGCATCCCCAGCCCCACACACCAACCCAGGCTGGGAAATGAGGAATGTGTTTTTAAATAAGAGGAGGAAATGGTGTCTTTGTGTCAGGCAAGTGGAAGAAATCCAGGACCAAGAGACTGCAGAGCCTTTCCACTTCAGACAGCAGGTGCTCTCCAAGATGTGGTTATGGCAACAAAATAAATGATGGATAATTGCTTTTGTGACAACTTGCCAATTAAATTAGACTCAGCAGAATAACATAATGACAATTTGTTATGCTCTGGTGGGCACTAACACACCAATCATAATTAAATGCTATGACTGAAATAGAATGCTGCTGTACACAGGAATATATAACCCCAATTCCCTCCCAGTGAAACATTATAGGTTCAGACTTGATTTCAATTTCTGGAGGATAATAGCATTAGTGCACATCAGAATGAGCTTGCAATATGCATACAGGCAGCAGCAGCCCAGGGAGAAGGAGCAAGCCAAGGACAACTGAGGGGGGGCTCCTGGGGGGACCCTCCCCATCACCACTGCTGCTCCAGGACACCCCAAATCCCTGCCACATCCCGGGAAGATTTTAATTTCCCTGCCCAGGGGAGGAGGCTGAAGCTGCTGCTCTCCCAGGACCCTCCAGCTGCTCCTCCTCACTCATCCCTGAGCTGCCAGGCTGGGAATTCCCATTACATGGCTACTTCTGGGGCTGCAGAACAGCAAACCACTACCAAGACCACCAATCCCAGTGAGTTTAAAAAGAAAAAAGAAAGAAAAAAAAAAAAGTTAATTGAAAAAAACAAACCAGGCAGATGTCAGGAACCCACCCTGGATCCTGGGTCACAAAAGCCATGGTGCTCTCTGGTAGCCCCCTTCTTATCAGGTGTGGTGTGATAAGGCAAACATAAGAACAAACTCAAGCTCAGATCCTAGGAGCCATAAATTTCTGGAATATTCCAAAGCTCAAAGTGGGGCAGATTTGAAGAACCAAGTGCATGTGTGTGTGTGTGCAGAGGCAAAGCACAGAGCACAACACTGCAGCAGTGCCAACACCTTAATATCTTACTTGGAGCCACAGTTTTAAAACATTTAATGCTTTATTCCCTGCCTCGCTGAAGCTTGGCAGCAGCAAGGTCAGATCACCTGGTTTTCTGGCAAAGTGGATGAATTATTTTGGCTGCTCCAGACACATGCCCTGATCCTATAAAACCCCAGCTCCCTTGCCCTCAACACCTAACACAGATATTCCATCAGATGTGACTGCTGTGCCCTGCTCTGCCATGTGGGCATCCTGCTGGGGAGCAGGCAGAGCTCTGCACCCTAAAACTTACGAAAAACATTAGGAATTGACCTTAGAAAACCCTTCAGGACAGCTTACAAAGCTGTAGAAAGGGTCACCAACCGCCTGCAATTGTCTTTTTGATGCCTCAAGGAGTAAGGAACCTTGTAACTGATCCTTTGGCATTTATTGTCACTTAAAAATAGCCTGGAGAGGAACTGCACACACTGCTCATCTTGCAGGAGGAAGGAGGTCAGCAGTTTAGCCCAGAAAAGGTCACAGTGCTGCTCTGAAACTGGGTGTAGGATTGCAAGGAGGCAAAAACTTCACTCCTGCCCCCAAGCCACAGCTCCCCCCATGGCCTCAGGTTGTTCCCAGCCCTCCTGTGAAGCTGCAGGGTAAATGCTTGATAAATAATATATTAATTTCTCAACCCGGGCTTTTGCTCAAACCTTTTTAATTAAAAGTGTGTGAGTTACTCTAAGGTCACAGTGATGGCCATTTCAGTCCCAGCCTCAAAAACTCACCCAAACAGCCCCAGAACTCTGCTCCTAATTGTGTTTTCTCCTAATTACACCAAATACTTGAGCTTTACAGCTTTACACCAAAAACTGCTTTTCCACCCCAGAGCCACTCAGCTGGATGTGTCCCAGGGCTGACTCTGCCCCACAAAATATTTTCCATGAAATAATTCCCTGATCCACACACCACGTGTGGGCTCTCAGCTTCCCTCCACTTATCCATTCCCAAGTTTTCCATCTGATTTACCCCCCTACCTTGAGAACAGCAGCACATGCAGGTCAGCCACCCTCCCCAGGAGCTGGGCAGAGCTTGGAGCACAAGCTCACCCTCCAGGATGCACCAAACCAAAGTTTCTTCAGGATTCCCAAATCCTGCTGGGGCTTTCCAGGCATTCCAGGTCTGCACAGAGAGGCAGGGAAGCTGCAATGAACCCCACACACACAGGGTCATAAAAAACACCAGTGAAGGAGCTGGATGGTCCTTTCAGGAGAAGGGGAAGAGAGAAAAATGGAGGAGGTGTGTGGGTGCCACACAACTGGAGCTCACTAGGAGGGAAATTCAAACCTCCCCCCCCAGCTCCTTACTGATCAGCAGCTTCAGCTGGGACCTCTCTGCCCCAGGGACTCTTCCCAGACACAAAATGAGAGCAAATGAAATCCAGCTTTGTTCTGGTTTGCAGAGGAACTCAGCCAGGGCACAGCACAAAGTGGAGATGTGAAGATGTCAGAGCTCAGGGGGGTTCAGGCTCAGCAGAGACAGACAGCTTCAGGACAGGGAGGAAAAGCTTCTTCCAGGGACACTGGCAATTTTTTAGAGAGGTGACAACAAACAGACCCCTGAGCTGTGACTGAAGCCAGCAGAGATCCCTCATGTGTTACTGCAGTTTGGCTTCACAGCACATCTCCTTCCCAACCACTTCCATTTCCCATTTTTGGCAAGCCAACAGCAGCAGCAGCAGCTCAAAATGCAAACCAGGATGCTGAAAATAACATTTTTTACCTCTAAAAAGCCACAGAGCTGCAGCATCAGGCCTGCAGGTGTGGGTGTCTCTGCCCCTGGGCTGATGTTTGGCTCAAGCAAAAAACAGGGCAGGAGGAGGGAAATTCATCTCACAGCTGCCACAGTCCCATGGCATTTTTTAATCCCCCTTTTCAGTCCCACACAGCAGAAACATGAATTTTCTCACATCACAGACAGCAGCAGCAGCACTGAGCTGCACTCCGGAGGGTGTGTCAGGAGGCAGGGAGGAACCAAAAGGAAATTCCCTTTTTTCCTTGTTGGGAAAAGCTGGACAAAGAAAGGGAGACTGGTCTGACCTGATCTGCACCTGTGCTGGTGCTTTGTTGTTTTTAAAAAGGAGGAGACCCACATACAAGAAGGAAAAACACGAAAAAAAAAAAGGGGGGGAAGAGACAAGCAAAAAAGGGGGAAAAACACAAACAAAAAAAGGGCAGAAAACACAAACAAAAGGAAAATGCTAACAAAAATAAAAGGAAACAAACAAAAAAAAGGAAATCAGGAGAAAACCCCCAAATAAGTAGAAGAGAACCCCCCACCAACAGTAATTGCCTGTCCCCATCAGGACTGTCACAAGCCCTGTAAGTCCAACCACAAAAAGCTCAGGAACACCTTTACCACTGCAAATAAGACACCTGAAGAGACAGGACTTTGTATTTTTAAAGAAAAGGTTTAATTTTCCACATGTATCCTCACATTTTCCATCTCATAATTTCAGATAACACCCCTGACCCCCCCAAAAAAGGGGAGCTGTGTGAATGGGGAGGAGGAAGAACAGGAATGTCTGCCCCACACACCAGAGCCTGCTCCCTGAGGCACATTCCCACCAAGAAAATGTCAGTGCTGACTCCTGAGCAGTGACTGCCACAGCCAGGACACATCCTGCAGCACCACAGAGCAGCTGCAGGAGGGTCAGGGGTTTTCCTTCTGCCTCTCTGCCAAGCCAGGGCTCTGCTCCTCCTCATCCTTCTTCTTCTCCTGCATCTCTTCCAACACAGTTTGGAGCTGCTGGTGTAGCACAGAATCCCTGGTTCCAGCATCCTGCTGATCCTGTTTTGCTACCTGCAGGCACAGAACACCAAGGACAGAGTCATAAAAAGATTCTGCCAAAGTGTGGCTGAAGGAAACAGCAGAGAGCAACAGCTTCAGTTGTATGTGCAAAAGAAAAAAAACCAAACAAGCTGTCTGGCTGAGAAGTTGTTCAGAATAACTCAACACTAAGGGCTGGAAGGGAAATTTTCTGCATCCACTGGCCAAGTAACTCTGGGGATATTTAATACTTACTTTATCTGTTCCTTTCCTCTGTAAAATTACCCCACTGGCTAAAAGGGCTTTTCCTGTTTCTTCAAACAATTTTTCTTCTTCAATTTTTCCTTCTTCTTTCAGCTCATAGTATTTTTCAACAAACCTGGATTTCAAGATTGTCACTTTCACTCTCCCAAAGTAACGTTTAGATTCACTGACTTCAGAAGGAAAAGGAACAAGTTCTGCAAATATTTCTAGTTTTATTACAAATAAATCTGACCTCTGGCAAGTAGATTTGTGGTTTGCCTGCAACAGCTCGAAAGGCCTCGGGCCACTGCCATAAACTCTGTAAAACCTCCTGTTTGTAAGAGAGAAGAGTTTAGTTTTCCAAACCACCAAACCAGGGGCAGTGAAAGGTTCAAGGCTGTGCTGGGGAGATGTAAGAGAGCATCAAAAATGCTGGGGGTGCAGCAGGGACGGGGGGTGCTGGGTTCCCCAGGGGGATTGGTGCCACGGGAAGGGACGAGGGGGAGGAAGGGACACGGGGAAGGGGCACGGGGGAAGGGACACGGGGGAAGGGGCACGGGGGAAGGGGCACGGGGGAAGGGGCACGGGGGAAGGGGCACGGGGGAAGGGGCACGGGGGAAGGGACAAGGGGGAAGGGACAAGGGGGAAGGGACACGGGGGAAGGGGCACGGGGGAAGGGGCACGGGGGAAGGGACACGGGGGAAGGGGCACGGGGGAAGGGACACGGGGGAAGGGACACGGGGACTCACGCTCGCACTTCATCCTCCGGGTAGAAGATGGGCGGGATGACATCCTTCACCTTGCCATAGCGCGGCCGCGGTACCCGGTAGACGGGCTCCCTCAGCGGGGGAAAGGCGGCGTAGACATCGAACCAGAGCGGCTTCTCGATGACCCCGCTGCGGAGCAGGTTGCGGGTCCTGCCGGGAGAGAGGAGCGGCGGGGGGGGGGTTAGCTCCAGGGATGCCCGCACCGCCTCTCCCCGCTCGCCCTCCCGGCAGCGAGGTCCCCGCACCGGCTGAACACGCTCCCTATCTTCTGCATGCGGTTGCCCGCCATGGCGGCCAGGCCTCCCTTAGCAACGGCACCGCCCTAGCAACGGGCTGCCCGGACACCGGAAGCGGAAGCGGCGCAGGAGGCGGAGCCAGGCAGCGGCAGTCGATAGCCGAGCGGGCCACGCCCCTTAAAGGGCCCGCACCGCTTAAAGGGCCCGCACCGCCACCGCCACCGCGGATGGATCCCGCCGTCCCGCTGAGCACCGCTCTCCTCCTTACAGCCCCGGGGCACAAACCTTTTCCCTCCTGGGGCTGGGGTCCCTGCAGGAGGTGGTGGGGCCAGGCCAAAGGGTGAGGAGGAGGAGGAGGAGGAGGAGGATGAGGAGGAAGCCTGTGGGAAGCCCCACCTCAGGAGGCCTCTGGCACCATGTCCTGCACCCCGGGGGTCCCTCAGCCCTGAACAGAGAGGGTGGGGAAGGCCCCGTCCCCAGGGCAGCAGCTGTCACCCGGCCACAGCTGTCACCCCATTACTGGTGTTGTCACCCTGTGCTGCTTGACAAGCACAGACAGGCACAGGCAGGGGGGTTCTCTGCCTCTCTGGTTTCTGCCGGGGTTGTTGGGGCTGCCCCACTGCCCACCTGGGATGGAGAACTGTCCCAGAGCAGGGACACAGTGACACGGGGGAGCCACTGCCACCCCTGCCCACACCAGGAGGGCAGACATCAGGGGTCACGTCTCTCCACGCAGCAGGAATGGTGTCCCCAGGGGTTGGGACTCCTCTTCATCACCCACAACACTTTACATCTGCCCGGTGATGTCCCCTGAGGACACAGTGGTGACATTGGGCTGCAACCCATCACCAGCATCACGGGGTGGGGAGGACCAAGCTCACCCCGCTCACTTTTTGGTGTTGTCTCTCACCTGGTCAGAGAGGGAAGGGTGGGATTGCAGCAGGCTCTCATCCTGCCCTGCACAGAGCCCCACTCTGTGTTTTTCCCTGGATTTCTGACCCTCCCCCCAGGCTCTTTGCCTTCCATCCATTTCCAGCAGCCTGGCTCAGGGATGTGGGAAGCAGGGAGCTCTGTCTGCTCACTAGGTGCAGCCCTTAGCCTGGGAATCAGCTGCTGCCAGAAAATCCGCATCCCTCCTCCCATCTTCCAGCCTGGGGAAGGAAGGGGGCAGTAAATTCCCACCGCAGGCAGACAGCCAGCAGGTTTCCAGCCTTCCTCCTCCTCCTGCCTGACCACAGTTTGCAGCCCTGGGCTTTCCTCAGCTGCCGCTTTTCTTAAAAGATGGGTTTGAAAGAGAAAATAACAACCAGCCTCGTCCACGGGGAGTGAAGGAATTCAAAAGGCAGCTGTGTCCAGGGGCATTTCTGATGGCAGCACAGCCGGGATGGGCTGGAAGTATTTATTTCCCCAAAATAAAAGATTTAGGACCAAGGCTTTGGGTGCTGGCTGGGATCCCAGGAAGCAGCTCCTGTAAGAGGGGCTGGATGGGCACCTTCCCTGGCACAGCCCAGCCCTCACTTTTGCTGCTTTTTGATTCTCTGTGGAGTTTCTCACCCCAAGTTTTTCTCCAGGAGTGATTCCACCGATGCCATCCAGCTCCAGGCTCTCCCCTGATCCCACCAGCTCGGCGTGGTGTGGTGGGAAGTGCAGGGCTGGAGTGGAATAACACATATTTTCAGAAATAATTCATCAATCATCACAAGGAGTTGCCATTGTGACACCAGGAGGGAGCCAGCCTGACAAAGGTGGAGGAGTTGCTGTGCAGGAGCTAATAAAACAGTTTAAAGAAAACTCACATGCCCCGTGTCCCCAAGGCTGATTATTTTCAGGAAAAAAAAAAAAAAAAAAAGCAGGTGAGCCACAGCATCTTCACTTTTACACTCAGGTCCCCAGAGGTGGAGCCAGGAGCTTTCAGAGGGCCCCAGACCCTGGCCAAAGCCCTGGTGTGGGGATGCTGGAACTCACCAGGGATGGGTTTCCCACGGCGCTGGCTTTCTCGAGGAAATCATCAGATGCAAATTTAGCACTGTCAGGAGCAGGGAGGCAGATGAAGGGCACAGCTGCAGTGAACATGAAGGCAAGGAGCATTCCTCACCCCACCCTGGTTTCTTTCCTTTTCCCCCTGTAAAGAAATGGCAGCAAAAAGCAAAATACACCCAAGTGTTCAGAGTACAACAGGACTTTTATTATATGAACGACTATTAAACATCTTTAAGAAAAAAATCACTTATGGAAATAAATTCTAAAATAGCAACAATCACAAATGTCACACATGGTTTTGTTTTGTTCTTTTTAAACCACTTTGTAAAGAAGTGATACAAACATCACTGAGAATCATACAATTCTATGTAAGAAATGCATTTTTTGGCTTCCAAGCTGGTTTTAGGGGCCTTTCTACTCATTAGACCTCTTCTTTTTTTTTTTTCCTCCCCGAACAGACAAAAATTATCACTCTTCAGCTTGCACAGAAATGCTGTTTTGTGCCTCCAAGATATTTTGAAAAGGCTGCAGAGTGAGAGCGTTCCAAGCTGGGGATATTTCAGGGCGAGTTGTCAGACAGCTTTAGCACAGACCCCCCAAACCCCTCGCTGCCAAAGCCACCCAACACCGTGACAGCTGTCCCCTCCCTGTGGCCTCAGCCCACCCGTGGAGGGTTCAGCACCCCCGGGTGGGAGTGGGGACTCCCCAGTGCCTCTGCTCCCTGTGCCAGCCCTGCAATCACCTCCTGGGCTGGGAAAAGTGGAATTTCCTTCCTGCCAGAGCCCGAGCTCCATCCCAGTTGCCTGCGGGTGTTTTCCTTCTTTCATGGAAACTTCACTGGAAGTTAAGCCCTCGGTAGCTAAGAGGCGCTGGAACACTGACAGTTCCGAGCTTGATTTTCTTCCAAATATTCAGAGAGCTGCTCTGGGTTGGGAGGGAGGGAGGGCAGAACCCCAGAGCCAGCAGAGGCTTGGACAGGAGCCCCCTTCTCTCCCCACCAGTTTGGGGCTGGGGATAAAAATCCCACTCGGGGACCAAAGGAACTTCTGTTCCCAGCCCCAGCTTCCCTCAGCCCCTTGCTCCTGCTTCCTTGCACCCCAAGCCAGGCAGGGACCCCCCCACCCCCCAGACCCCCACCTCACCCGGGCACAAGGCAGGAGCAGGGTGGGCTCGGAGCCTCCACATTTTGATGGAAGGGCCTGAAACAGGGGTTGGGCTGGCAGGACTCAGGGCTGCTCCTCTCCTTTGCTTTGGAAAGGCTCAGACCCCACAGCCGGGAGCACCCCAAACCTCACTGGGGTCCCGGGACACCCTGTGCTCAGCACCCTCAGCACCCTCAGCACCCACATCAGAGCCCTCCAAGCCCTCCCGAGCCCACGGCTCCAGCAGGTGGAGGGATTGCGGGAAGGAAATCCTGGAATCCCGGCTCCAAAGGCGTGCGGTGGGTTGGGAAAGGAGCCTGTGGGGAAGCAGAGCCTGCAGCGTGGGTTGGTGTTAGCAAACCCCACGGAGAGACAGCGTGGGTTGGTGTTAGCAAACCCCACGGAGAGACAGGGCAAACAAGCGTCTGGGCTCTGCCGCCTCCCCAGCTCCATGCACCCACCATGGCTGCTGCTTCCCGGGAATCCCAAAGCGGAGCCACCCCCCTCCTGCAGCAGGGAGCAGATTGTGCCCATAAAGGAGGAGAAGAAAACCCAGGCGGGAGCCTTCCTTACCCAGGCAGGGAAGGAATTTGTTGGTGTTATTATTTCCAGCCTGACAGCATCTCCCAGAGACGGGACCATTCCAGTGCTGCCTCCCAGCCCCTCCAGGCCAAATGACCCCCATATTCTGCTCCTGCCACCCCAACCCAGCACCGCTCCCTCCCTGTGCTGGAAACACCTCCAGCAGTCCCCCCTACCCCCCCGGGCTGGGGTTTTGCATCTTACCCGAAGTGGGAACATCCCCGGAGCTGCCGAGTACCCTGCCCAGCCCTGGTACCACTGAGGGTTACAGGGATGTGACATCCAGCCCTTGGTGCTGGGGCACAGCCACAACACAGCCCACAAAGCCTCTGGAGCTCAAGGCAGTTTTAGCAATGCCGAAGGCAAAGGTTTAATTCAAAGTGAAACGCCTAGGAAAAGAAGGCCTTTCCTTTTATAAACAATTTATATTATTTGACTATTACCTGATCTGAATCTCTGCTCATTACTCCTAGCAATAGTAGACAACAGCTGTTAGGTTCTCTTTCTCACGTGTTGTTCATTTTTTTCCTGTGTCTGCAGAGCAAAGTTACCTCAGGCGGCTACAGATATGCTCAGGAGTGCTGCAGCCAAGCAGGTCCCACGGTGAATGAATGACTGAATGAATGACTGAATGCATCCTCCTTAGTAAAACTGATTCTTATTCCTCCTGCAATGCCACTCGGACTGAGGGAACAGGCAGGACACTCTCCTCCCGAGCCTGAGATCCACGGGCTCCTCCTCCGCAGCTCACATCAGCTGCTGCCTTTTTTTTGCCTCTTTTTTTTTTTTTTTTTTATTTTTTTTTTTTTATTTTATTTTCTTTTTTGGCTGATTTGCTAGATAGGAGAAGTTGTTTTCAGACCACTGGTAAGAAAACATTGTGCCTCACTTCAGTACTTGTACTTCAGAGGAGTACAGCAGTGGAGGGGGAACAGCCAAACACTGTGTCGTTTGTTGGGTGGTTTGGTTTTTTTTTTTCCTTTTTCAGCCATCTTCTCATGAAGCTTTGTGCACGTTTCGTGCCAGCAATAAGCCCCAGCACTGGGACCTGGAGGGGAGGAGAAGGGGAGGGAAGGAGAACAGTGTGTGCTCAGCCCCAGCCACACTGTGGCCTCACTGGGCCATCGTGGCACCCAGGGACATGGCACTTGTAGCCATCGATGGGGCCATCTGGACCTGACCCAGAGCACCCAGCTCTCCTCCATCCAGGACAGATGGACAGACAGAGCCATACAGGGGCTCACTGGGTCCCCAGGTGCCTCTCACCATTTACTGCCCTTCCTTCAGTGCCTCCTGCTCCTCCCGGAGCTGTTGCCTCCGTGCTTGGAAATCTTCATCTGAAAAGCAGAGACAGTCGGGGGCTGCAGCCACTTCCACACCAGGACACCAGCCCCTGGTGCTGCAATCCCAGCCCAAGCAAGGTGCCCAGCACAGAGGATGCCTGGCCCCTGCTCCAGGACAGGGATTTCCTCACCCAGACAGACAGTCCCCAGGGACTGGGACATGGGGACTCTGCCAGCACACACCTGAGACCCCTAAAGGAGTTTTTGGCCCACGGAGGCATTTCTGCCATGTGGCTGCACCTCAGCCAGCCCTGGAGTGGCTGGGTCTGGCACTAAACCCACTGCCAGGACCCACCTCTGCAAAACCTGGCTGCTGACTGTGCCCTGACCGTGGGCTACACATCCCTTAGGGCTGCACAGCCTGGCTCTGACCCATGAACCTCCCCACAAGAGGAGATCCCAGGCACCACAACAGCCACATGCTCCGGGGACAGCCACCTGAGAGTGGGGCTGAGCTCGTCACATGGGTGGCCATGCCCTGATGGGAGCCATCTCCAGCCAGGTGATGGTGTGGGGCAGGAGGGGAATGGGCACCAGGGGACCCCAGGCACCACAGCACAGCACAGCACCATGGTCCTTACCACACGAGTGTCCTTCAACATCATCGAGAAGGTTTGCTGTGGAAGCTGCTGTCCCCATCCTGAGCTCTGGGCTAAGGAAAACCAGTCATGGGTCCAGGACATGGCTGTGGCACCACGAGCTCCCAGGAGTCACTGAGTGAGGTGGCTCTGACTGCCCCACACCCCCTTCGCCCCCTGCACCTTCCCATCCCCTTTCAGGATACACCTGGTGCTTCAACAAGTGTTTTCTTTTCGACTTCCTCATCTTTGTTTTCTCAGAGAAGGCTCTGGCGAGTTCAAACAGCTTCTTGCGTGTGGCTGGAAGGAAGCAGACAGGTGAGGATCTCACCCCAAAACCTGAGGCTGCTGTGGGTGACGGGGAGGAGACTGAACGGGGACAGTGGTGTGAGAGCCATGGTAACACCTGGGTTTGCCTGGAAATGCCAGGGCCACACCAGGCTCAGGGAGGTGGGTCCTGCACCCAAGAGGGAAATGCTGGTCCCTGGAGAGGGCGCTGAGTTTTTTACCCTTTCATGGATTTTCCTGACCATCCCTACCCCTGACTGATCCCCATCTCCCCCCACATCTCAGCTGGCTGCAGCCTGCCTCAAGCTGCCCCAAGCCCTGGGGTCTGCTCTGGGAGAAGGGGGCTGTGACCTGCCGAGAGGAAGGGATTGGAAAAGGCAGAATTCCTGCAAACCCTCCGGGTGCTCTTCTAGGATTTGCACAGAACCCGCTCAGAAATTCCTCTCTTCCCCAACACCACCTCCATCCTCGACTAACACCTCAGCCCAGAGGTGCAGAGGGGACAATCGACCCCCCCAGGGAGGGGTGCTGGGGGACACCCGTGTGGCAGTGAGGGCACAGGCTGAGAGGACACGCTGCGGGGAAAGGAGGGAATGTGGCAGCACCCGGGTCAGCACCAGGCAACGTGGAACCTCACAAACCCAACTCACATTTCCCCATGTGCTTCAGTTTGTCTCTGAATAAGGCATCGTCAGACACGGCCCCGACAGCCTCGCTGCTCACGGAGGGGGCTGCCTCACCTGGAAAGCAAACATCTCCTCACCGGGAACGCCACAAATCATTGCTATGACCCAGTTCTGGTGCCAGCAAAGCCCAGAGCTGCCAGGAGATGAGCAGGAGCCAGGGGGGCTAAGAGCACGGGCACTGAGCAAGGACCCTCCGTGCAGAGAATCCCCGAGACCCTGGGTGCAAGGAGAGCACCTGCGAGCAGAGGTGGGAGAAGCAGCAGCTTGGTGCCACCACCAGCACTGCTGCTGAGCAGGAGATCTCCCCCTGTGCTGCCCCAGGGAGGGGGAATTGGGGAATTCAGGACAGCAGCCCCAAATTTGGGACAGCAGAGGTATCACTGCACCCTGGGTATTCCATCACACCCATGCCCTCAGTGCCTCAGGGCAGGGCCACCAGAGCAGGAGCAGTATTTCAGGTCAGGCAGCCCAAAGACCTCAAAGCCACATCCTGGTGTCCACCTGGGCCGTGCCCCCTCCCCAGGGTGCCCTGGCAGCACCATGTGCCCATCCACCACGTCCCACCTGCCCCCACATGACAGACACCAGCTCTAAATCTGAACACGGGCAGCTGCTCTGCTCACTGAGGTTAATCAGGATTACCCAGGAACACTCATTATGCCTCCCGGGCACAATCCTCTGCTCTGGACACCATGGGCTTTGTCTCCCAGCTTGCACCAGCAGGGCTGGAGGGAGGCAGGATGCAGCAGCACCTCCACCCAGCAGCACCCATCCATCACCCACCAGCTCCTCTCCAGTTTGCTCCCCCAGAGTCCCCGTTAGAGGCAGAGGTGGGAACATGGGAGCCACGGAGGCCTCACTCCCTCCACCTGGACAGTTACCTGATGTTATGGAGGAGAAACCAAAGTCATTGCTGACAGCAACACTGGTTGACTTGGATTTTTTTGATTCATATTTCAATCGATCTGAAAAAAAAAAAATGCTCATTCAGACCCTCAAGGCAGCACACATGGCTCTGCTCCCCCCAAGGTCCCCCAGGGACAGGCTGGGGGCAAGGGAAGGTGCTTGGGCTTGGCTTCAGCTCAGCAACCACAAGCTCGTGTGTGGGAGCCCAGAGCAGCAGGCAGGAGCACTCCAATCCCCAGAGCACAGGAACCACCAGCACACCAGTGGTTTTTCCAGTGGTGGCAGCTGGGGGTGAGCCCTGCAGTGAGGGTGCTGCCAGGACCCTGCAAACCACCAGTGAGACCTCAGAGGGAGATGAGCCCTCAGCACGGGGCTCCGAGGGCATTTCCAAGGCTCCTTGCTGTGGGTTTTGCTGGGCTTTGCCAGAGCCATGGCAGAGAGGTTGGAAGGGCAGGAGAGCCCCGTGGCAGGAGGCTGAGCAGCCCCCCTCCTGGTACCTGTGGGCTGGAACCACCTGCACTGCCTCAGCTTTGGGACAAACCAGGATGGCACGGGCAGGGCAATGCTGCCAGCAGCCAGTGTCACAGGGGGAACACACCCCTAAGAGCAGGGAGCAGAGGGTTCTGAGGGTGCTTCTCACCTCTCTCCAGGGCGAGGAGGAAATCCCGGTTCCTCTGGAGCTCCTTCATGAACTCCTCGTTCTGCAGGAAGAGCGCGATCCGCTCGTCCTCCAGGTACTGCTTCCAACGCCTCTCCTGCTCCAGGGAGCCCCGTGGGGACAGTCCCCGTGCCACGGGCTGCTGGCACGTCTGGGGAGCCTGGGCAGGGGACAGAAATGGCACAGGTAGGTGGGATGGGGGGAAGGAAGAGGCAGGAGGGGACAGCAAGAACAGGGACGCCAGGTCTGAGGGCAGGGAGGAACGGCTGCCTCCAGAAAAGTGGAGCACAAACCCGGGGATATTTTTAATTTTAAACCCCTCTGAAGAGCAGAGATTTCCCACTGACAAACGTCCCCACGTGAGGCTCTGCCCAGCTCCCAGCACGGCCACACCTGGGGACAGCAGAGCTGCACTCGGCAGCCACTGCCTCATCCTCGCCTACAACGTTTATCTGATTTGTAGCTGCTCACAGAGAGCCATAAAAAGCAAAAGCACACAATTACCATGGAAAGAAAAGGGCAGCTGCTCCTCTCCTCCCCCTGAGCCCAAACCAACTGGCACGTTCCTATTCCCAGAAAGGTAATATAGCCCGTGAAGCTCAACTTGCAGGGCAATCATTTATGAAACCGTGGCAGGCTGCTTTTGGAGCCCAAAAGGGAGGAGGAGGGGATGCTTGGAAGGCAGCGTGCCCAGAGCCCCCAGCCCCATGCCAGGCCAGCAGGGAGCTGGCCACATCTGCAGGCTGGCTCCTCTGCTAGCCAAGGGACACCCCAGGGATGTGGGGAGCCTGGAGCCAAGCTGGGTGCCCAGCACAGTCTGCACTGGGGATGTTCATTCCCCACAGGGTGCTGCCTGCTCCACTGTGAGCAGAGAGGTACCCACAACCCCAAGCTCTGTGGCTCCAGAACCACCCAAAGGACTCTGATTTCCCAGTGGGAAATCCTCTGGTTAGCACTGGAGCTGCCACCCGAGTTCCCCTGCACCAATCCCCGAGCACCCACACAACGCTGCTCCCCCAAGTCCCGCTGCTCCTCAGCAGGATAGCAGGTCAGATTTTCAACTAATTTAAAATAGAGGTGCTAGCAGTATTTCTGGCACTAACTGCTGGGCTAACAGCAGGAAAAAGTGTCAAAGCCTCACTTGAGGTTTCCCCTTTCACACCTTGCTTGCTTGAACAGCACGAAGTGCTCCAAGACTTTTGGTTTAGCCCACACCAGGTACCTGGGAGCCTTCAGAGCACCCACACTGCAAGCTGAGGGTGGCTGAGGATCAGGTTTGGTGCTGCATGGCACATAGGAAAGCCGTGGGGCTGGAAGGGGCAGGGAGCCTCACCTGAGAGCCAGTGCTCTGCTGGGGCAGGATGCGGAGGAAATCCTCGGGGAGGTTGCCCAGGAGTGGTGGGTTCCAGTTCCTGTAGCGCCCGGGTGCCGGGGTGCTGCCAGACCCCAGCACATCTGTCCTGTGGGGTGAGCACAGGGAACATCTTCGGTGAGACAGGAACACCCCAATGTCTGCTGCAGCTCCCCCAGAGGGCCTGGGAACCCAGAAACCACAGCAGGCATCCCAGACCCATGGCATCAAGGTTGGATCCATGAGCTAAAGGCTTCCCTGGCCAGCTGGAAATCCTTGGGAGCCACTTCCCAAACCTTTTCCCCCACAGCAGGGGCAGGCTGGATTTCCCTCCTCCTCCCTGCTTTGCTCGGGCTCCCAGAAAAAAGGTCTCTGGCAGCCCCAGCATGGCAGGACGGTGCTCACCACGCTGATAAAGTCTCCCCCAGATGTCACACCCAGGTGGCAGAGCCAGGGGATGGCACAGGAACAGCCCCAGCCACAGCACTCACCTTTCCACATGCCCCAGGCCTATGGCCAAGGGGGTCCCATCAGGGGACACAGACCCCCAGGGCCAGAGAGCCCGTGGTGGCAGCCTGGCAGCAGAAAGCCAAAGCCACCCCAGGTGCTGAGAGCACGGGGCCAGCCAGCACCTGGTGTTTTCGAGCACTCCCCACCCCCAGGAGGTGATTTTTGCCATTCCATGCGCTGCCGGAGCAGCTTCCCAGGACCCTCAGCTGTTGGCTTTTTGGGCCTCTCCGGGATTTTTCAGGCAGCTGTGAGCTTCAGTCATCTCCCACCTCACCCAGCCCTAACCAACTGACACCAGATGCCCCTTGCTGGGCCCAGCTGACACGCAGGGGGTGGGTGCTGGGTGCTGTTCTGGACCCCAGGAGCAGCGGGCAGGGTGCCGGGGGGCTCACCGGGGTGGTGGGGTGGGTGCACGGGGTGGGAGGCTGCCCGGTGCCTGAGTCTCGTAGGCAGGAGGGGAGTAGACAGGAGGGGGCTCCTCATCCGAGCTGTCGGGCTCCAGGGTCCGCTCCAAGATCTGCAGAGTGAGAGAATGGGGTGAGGGTGACCCTGCTGAACACTGCAACCTCACAAACTCCATCCCCGGTCCCCCTGCACCCAGGGGGGTTTGGGTGGGGTTTGGAGGTGCTGCTCTCAAGGCACTGTGTTTCAGGTGGGTGGCTGAGCCTGTTGCTGGGTGCAAGCAGCTCTCAGGGACCCTCTGACATCTACAGCAAAGTCTCTGTTGGGGTTTTGGGGTGGAAAGGAGGGAGGAGAGAGCTTTGACTTGAGCCTCAAGCATTGCCCAAGACAGACCAGCCAGGATGGATGCTTCAGGCACTCAAAGCACCATGCCCAGGCAGAAAGGAGGGAGGATGATGATGAGCTGCCTGCTGCTGCTGAGCCATGTGGCAGCCAGGAGTTCAGGCAGGGGACCCTCACCCACAGCCACCAGCTGGGGACCACCAGGGTTACCTCAGGGGGGATGCTGTCCTCCGAGTCCGAGCTGTCATCGCAGCCGCTGCTGTCCAGGTTCATCTGCAGGAGTTGGTCGATGGTGGCATCCACGGCGCCGTTGTTGGCCCTCAGGACACACTCGATGATGTCGTAGTCCATGTTGGGGAACATGGTCTTGAAGTCCTCCATGGCCTGGTTGAACTCCAGCCGTCGGACCTGCCTGGCGGGGCGGCTGTTGTTGAGCTCCTGGGCGGAGGAGCCGCCGCGGGAGCCGCCGTTGCTGCTGCTCCGTCGGAAAAGGCTCGTCATGGCGGGGGCACGGGCAGGGCCAGGGCCAGGAGGGTGCCCACCGCCTCTCCTCACGGGGCAGGGCCCCGGCAGCCAGCGGGGAGCATGGGTGGGAGGCGGGGGTCCCGCTCCCCACGGCCGACGGCACCGCCTCAGCCCCCCGCACGCTGCAGCATCCTCCCACCTGCAGAGAGAGGGGAGAAAATCACCCCTGAGATGGAGCACCCGGACACCACGACATCCCCCCCCAACCCTTCCGAGGGGGACATTGGCACCCAACCCTGTCTTGGTGGGACCGTCCCACACCAGAACCCGGGTGCGCTGTGCCCGGTGCTGCGGGAGGGAAATGCAAAGTAAGAAAAATGGCACTGATGGCACCACTCCCCAGGTTTAACATTTCCAGGTTTGAGATGTATTTATAAACACCGTAAAATCTCTCTTTAAAATATAAAGAAAAAGAAAAATGGAGTTGTCTCAGAGAGTTTCAAAGCAAGGGGCTAAAATACTCTGCAGAACAACAAATCGACCCTTGGGAAAAGCCACCAAATCCAAGATTAACGTTCACTTTAAAACCATAAACAGATTATGCAGCTACTGCTTCTCATTTGGAAATGCGGGGCCAAATTCAGCTCTGGATTAACTCCTCTGTTGAAACAGAAGTACCCTAGGAACACTTCTGATCCATAATATCATTTTCAGAGGCTTTGTCTGAAGCCGTGGGCAGAGAGTTCAAAACAACTGTCCCTAAAAATGGCATTTAATTCAGAAGAATGCGCTGAGCACGTTTCTCAGTGAAACAGGGTATAATCAGATTCAGAGCCATTAAGCAGAGCAGCCACCTCTGAAGGTCACCTGGGCTCTGCCCTGCCCGTGTGTGACAGCCACGTCCCCAGCGGCCCCGGTGATCCCGGAATGATTCCTGCTCCATGGGCACGCTCTGCTCCCCTGCCTTTTTTCTAATCCTGGATCCATTTACATTCCCATGCACTCCGTGTGTCCCTGCAGACACCAACACAGGCACTCGGCCACCCCCTGGGCTAGTACAGAGCCATGGGTACCTCCAGCTGATGCTCCCATGGGATACAGAGTGGCTGCTCCCACGGGATACAGGGTGGCTGCTCCCACGGGATACAGGGTGGCTGTGCTGTGGGGAAGACCCTCTCCAGGAGGGAAAGGTGGCTGGAGACCCCAGGCATGGACCGATGGCCATGTGGGGATCCCACCTTCCCCAAGGCACTGGGCTCTGCAGGACAGGACCCATGGAAAAGCAGCTGGAAGTTCACTGTGGGGCTGGAGGGGCCATTTCCAAACAGCACCAGGAGCCCCCAGCTCACTCCAGGGTAACAAAACTCATTCATGAGATCACTCAGCCATGATCCATCCCCATCCCCAGCTCCTGCTCGCCAGCAGCCAGGCGTGGAGCAGCGTTGTGTGAGCAGAGCAGGAACAATTCTGGCAGCCCTGCCCAGCTCTATTCACTGAGGACAAATAAATCTGCTGGAGTCAATTAATAAAATACGGCTTCTCAGTTCCTCCTCTGCTGTCATGACTCATTCACAGCCAAAAGCTGCCATTCTTCACACCTCTAGTATTACACTTTAATTGCAATATTGCGTGGCTGGTTCAGTCACTTACTAAATTGAGTTGCAAGACTTTCAAAGGGTATGCATGATCCTTAAAAGATGTGGATACTCCAAGAGGATGGGGAAAGAGCCTGGACATCAAAGGGAAAAAATTGTATAAGATACACCAGATGTGACCCAAACATGAAGGTGAGAGCTTCTGCTCAGCAATACCACGCTAGCCCATACACCTCACACAGCACAATCAGCCCCCAAGATCCAGAAAGATGTTTGGAAGCCCCGAGATCTAAACCCCTGAGATCTCTGACAGTAATAAGAAGTGTTTGTGTCTGGGGGTCTTTGTCTCCCAGCATCTGACCTCTGAGTGTATATTTGTGATCCTCCCTGTGCCAAGCTCTGGCAGTCCCCCAGCCATGGCAATCTCCTGGCCACCCCTCTGCTCTGCCCTGCTCCAAACACTTCTGTCCTGGGGAAAGGGTGAGTCAACTCCACATGAGATTCTGGGAAAACTCCTGGAAATGGCAGCCCAGGCCGGACGTGATGGAGCGCAGCAATGCATCGAGTGAGGGAAAGCTTCTGGTTGGAAGATGAAATAAATTAGGGATGGGGACAAGATTTTTCTGTGTCACAAAGGCTCTGCTGCACAGCTGGCTTCAAACAACACCGAGGGATTGCACTGCTGGGACCTTCCCAGCCCTGAGATGTGACCAGAGGCTTCTGGGCTCGCAGGATGCTGCTGCCAAGGGTACATTTGGCAAAACCAGGGTGCAGGCAGTGCCCCCAGCACTGCCCAGGGCTGCCCTGGCACACACAGCTGTGGGCAGGGCTGAGGGAAACACCCCAAACACAAGCTTTTTAACCCTTTTTTTCCAAGTCCTGCTGCTAATCCAGAGAAATGCAAACCACTCCAGTGGGATGAGTTAAAACCCCAGAGCAAAGCAAGTCCTGACATGGAGTTAAGTTGCCAGATAAAGCAGTTGTTGTATTTGCAGGATCCTCCCCAATTCCTGATTGTCCTCAATGGCATCAGGTGAGCAGTGAGGAGGGCAGTGGCCCCCCAGTCCCTGAGCAAGGAAGGGGCTCTGGCCCTTATTTCTGTGATGAGAGAGACGAGCTGGGAAGATGCCAGGAGAAGCAAAATCCTTTGGATTTCCCAAAAAGGAAAGCAGAGAGGTGGTGTCCAACCTCCAGCCTGGGCATCAGCACGGGTGCACTGGGGGCTCGGGCTGGGCTTCTCCTTGCCTCGTGCCCCCCATTTGCAAAGGGAGGGCTCATTTAGCTGTTGCTTGATGAACTTTCTGCCTGCTTTGAACCAGCTCCTGCTCTGCTGTCACACAAACAGCCCCTGAATGCCATCACTCATCCAGCCCAGGCACGGGTGTAATCCTTTCCCCTTCTGTCGTGCCCATCCCAGGAGGAGCTTAAAGGCTCTGCAAGCTCTGGGTGAAAATGTCCCCAGTCCCCCGGGTCATGGGGAGCAGTGAGGTGACAGCAGGGACCCTGGAGGGACAAAACCCAGCAGGGTGGGCAAGCACAAGGCAGGGACAGTGCCTGTTCCTGGCTCACTACAGGGACAAGGCACACACAGGTCCTGCTCCTGTTTTCCTCCAGCCTTGGGAGCAGGGCAATCCACACCTCCCAGAAATGGACTTTTTGCATCGAGGGACAGCCTGAGAGGCTGCAGGCACTGAGGGTCAGTGCCGGGCAGGAGCAAAAGTGGTGCAAGGCATGGAGGAGGCTACCAGCACCCATCCAGAACAGAGCAGACAAGCAGCTGGATCATCCCAGGTCGAGCTGGTAACATCATGCTGGGAACAACAGTTGCTCAACTCTGGGAGGAAGGCAGCAGGAACGGAGGAGCCAACAGCTGCAAAAGCACAGGGACCAAGTGCTCAGAGCTCAGGGAAGAGCCTTGGCACCAAGTGCAGACATGAATATTCCCTTCCCCAGTGTCTGCTGCAGCTCAGAGAACAGATGGGATTGCTCAAACACCGCCAAGGCAGCCCAGCCCCTCTCCCCCTGCTATTGCCATGCCAAGTTTGTAGCTGGGGGATGCCGAGCAGGAGCAGAGAAGGCATTTCCATGCATGGGATTCTCTAGAGACAAGGGCTGCCCCGGCTTCTGGAGGGGGAGGAAGTCTCAAAACTAGAGACACAAAACCAGGAACAGCAGCTTTGGGCAGAGCAGCCAGGCCCTGGAGGAGGAATTGCTCTGCAAAGAATGAGGAGTCCGGGAAGGCGACTGCTCGGTGGCTGCAGGTGTGACTGCAACAGGATTGACATTGGGATGAAAAGCAAAGGATCAGGAACAAAACTTGCAGTGGTGTCTGGCAGCAAACTGACAGGCAGAGTACATGCTGTGGGTGTCAGGCATAGGGCCTTGAGAGTCTCTCCAAAACCCCCTTTTCTGTCCACCCCGGGGATGCACACGCATCCTCCCTGGGAAACCAGCTGCTGAACAAATCCTTTTTCATGGGAACAAATAAGCACCTGAGGATCCTCTCAAATACTCATTCTACCACGAGTTAAAACAGCTGGGTTTAAGCCCTTTTCAAAGTAAAAAACAATCAGGGAGGAGAGCAGAAGCAAGCCCTGTCTGAGAGCCTGTACTGCATGTACCTCTCTGCAAAACCCAATTCCCCCTGGCCCGTGGGATCTGCTGGGGCTGCCCAGCCCTGGGGTCCCCCAGCCCCCTGTGCCAAGGAGGGCAGAGCCACCCCCCTGCTCTTCAGCACTGTGCTGTGCTAATCCCTGGCTTTCACACACTCACCATGCCAGAATTACAGCCCCCCTCCCACCCCAAACTAAGCCTATATTAATGAGGTAGCACTAGATCTTAATCAAAAAGTCGCCTGCCTTGCCAGGCTGCCCTGCACTGGTTTCATTGAAGGTAATTTGATCTTGGTAGGACAACATTCCTAAAATAGTTGAGGGAATTCAAACATGAAATAAGGTTTCCAGGAAGGGATTTAAGAAAAAAAAAATAGGTCAAGTAAGTGTGAGCGATTAAAGTAACCCCCACATCCTTTGTATGGTTTAACTGCATCTCTGTTCAGCTCTGTCCTGTATCAGTGTGTCATAAATTAGATGCAGGAGGTTGCCTAAAGCAGAGGCTGGTATCAGACTATTCCTTGAGGTGGCTGAACCTCTCCTGCTCCTGCTCTCAGCAAAACCACACGTGTCCCAGCTGAAAAACCAGCTCAGAGCTTGTTTGAAAGGGCTGCAAGGAGCCAGCACCGCCTCTGTCCCATGGAAAAGCCCTGTGCCCGTGGCCATGCTCCCTGCCTCAGTTTACCCACCCATCTCCAGCCTGGCAGGAGGGAAGCCCGAGCCCCTCCAAGCCTGCTCATGTCCCCCCTGCAGCCCTCATGCAAAGCCCTGGTGCCATATGTCACACCAATCCATCTCCCACTGCTTATCCCTTCCTCTCCCTTTGTGCTCCCGCCTCGGCACAAAAGCATCGGGGAAGCTGTGGGGAGTGAAAGGAAATAAAAATTCCTGCAAGGGACAAAGGTGTGCAGCTCTCATGGGGCCAAATTCAGGGCAAGACAAGCAGAGGAGCCACGTCTGGGCAATTTGGGGTTAGGTTTAGTCATTGAGAACCTAACGGGGAGTGGGGGGAAGTGACCCCAGGCTGGGGGCAGAGCTGGCCCCGTTCCCCAGTTAATTAGCATGGCTGATTCCCAAGTGTTAATTTTCCATTTTAGGTCAAGGGTCAAAGAAATTAAAGGATGGGAGTGGAAAAAAGGGAAAAGAGCCTGAGCAGAGGTAGCGTCTTCCCTTCCAGCTCTTGGTGTAGCAAGGACATACTGGGAATGGACTGGGACCAGACTGGACTGAGCATCTCTGCCGGACCCAGCCCAGCCCTGGGTATCCTGGGAAGCCAAGCAGGGATGGGCAGGGATGGGCAGGGATGGGCAGGGATGGGCAGGGATGGGCAGGGCAGCACGGAGCTGCCACCCAGCCACCAGCACCCTCTCCTCAGTCAGGGTTTCAGAGCCACTGTTTAGTGTTGAAAGGGGAAAAAAAACCCAAAACCCAACAACCCAACCTCTGGATTCGCCTCAGGCTCCCTGGAGCAGTGAGACCACAGGAGTTTCTATGGAAACAAAATTAGTGGAGTAAAACTCTGACTCTGAGGGCACGGTGAATTATTTACCAGGACAGGCTCCGGGCCACGAGGGTCTGGTGAAAAGGTTTAAAGGTGATGGCTGTTGGCAACACTTTCCCTCGGGCACTGACCACAACCAGGAGGAGGAAAGCCCCTGGGTTTCCAGGCCCTGTGGGAGGTGAAGCCCACCCAACACCCACCCCTCAGCACCCAGGGGGGCTGCACCGAGGGCAGGGTGAAGAAAGGGACTCATGAAGTTGCATATGGAGGAGTTTGGGGGTTTTTTGTGAGTCACTAAACCATGTGGCTGGTGCAAGTTGCCCCACCAAGGCCCAGACTTTGAGTCTGGAACACAGCATCACACTGGAACTGGGCTGGGCTTTTGTCCTCCCTGGTGCCAGGTGACATTGCTCAGCTGAGGAGAACCTGCCTGAAACACTATCCCTCACCAGGGACAGACATTTAATTAACACCAATACACCCCTCCTGCTGAAACATTTCCAGCCAGCCTCAAGTACAAGCTCCTCCATTCCTGGAAAAGCCCCCGGAAGCTAAAAGATCAAGTTTGCTCTGTTCCTTCTGCTCCACCACAGCCCATCATGGCTTTATACAGAAACTACACAGGATGTTAACCTGGATTTGAAGCCAGGCCAGTGCTTGGATAAGCTCTCAGTCTCCTCTCAAGCTCAGCAGCAGTCTGCTCCCACCCCAGCACTGCCCTGTGCCCATGCAAACCCCGAGCAGTGGCTCTGCCCTACAGCCACCAAACTAAAGCCATGTTCTTCAAAATTCCACCTCACTTCTGTTTCGTTATTTCTAGGTTTGCATAACTAAATCCCACACAACCCCATCACTGCCAGCCTGACCGTGGCAAGCACCAGCCATGGTTCAAAGCCACAGGGGTTTTATAAAGCAACCACTGAGGTTCCAGGAGCTCAGGAATCCTCCACAAAGGCCATTCCCCATTCCCACCTCTGCCCCAGCACGTGCTCCCACGCAATCCATCTCCATCAGCCAGGACTCTGGTCACCATTCCCCACCAGCTGTGCCCAGGCTCCTGGTCCCTCCATCCCCTCAGAGATGGCACCTGGAGGTGCCACTGCCCTCACCCTAACCCAGGCAAACACAAAATCAGCTTTGAGCCTGACTTTCCCTGTAACCTAGCAGTGGGCCACACTCCATGTTCTGGACACAATATTTCTCACTGCTCAAGCTCCAAGTTCCTCACCAAGGACAGTGCCAAGCTCCAATATGCTTGGTGCCCAACTGTGCCTGCCCTGGGGAAGGGAGGAAGGGCAGGATCCACAGGCTGTCAGGCAGAAGGAAGAAATAACCACTTCCAGGAGGCAGAGCTCATTTCCCAACAATATGAGCAGACTGGGGCTGGGGAAAAGCACCGCTAACGGGGACACACATCCCACACCACTCCAGCCACCGACAGGAAAGAACCCAAGGGCTGCAGCCTGGAAAAATAAAAGCCATCAGCAAAGCTTGGGTTTAAGCAGTGGAGCCCCAGATTGAGCTCAGGCAGCACATAAAGCATCTGCCCTTCCCCACAGGGATTACTGCTGAGGATGATGCCCTCCACGTGCCAGCCTCAGCTCCCCAGCTCCTAGCTACAGCTCCTCCAGCAGATGGGAAAAGAAAATATTATTGCTTATTGCTTCCTCCTGGGAAGGGGAATTGCTCAGCTCTGCATCCTCCTCTAACCTCTCCATTCTGCCCTCTGTCCACTTCAGCCCCATTATCCCCACTCTACCCACCCACACTCCTCTGGGGACCCAAGGAAAGGCCGGGGCGTTCATTGCTCATAAATGGCACTTAGAAATGAAGACTTGAAGGGTTCGTGCTTCCTGGAGTTATTTGTGGATGGATTTTATCTCCTCGTCCATCTATTTTTGGTGCACTTTGGCAAGGAGGGGTCCTCACTAGCGAGCTGGCAGCCTGCCTTCCACACACAGCGTGGCTGCAGACCGTGTGAGAAAGGCAGTTTCCACCCCAAAACACAACCACCCGTGCTGAGGACACGCCAGAGCCTGGCCACGCACACCCGTGGCAGGAGGGGACAGTTCCTGCAAGGCAGTTTTTTCTGCTTTTAAGAGACTTGTTTGTTTGTTTGTTTGTCGCTGAGCAACTGAGAAGATGGAAAAAAAGATCAATGTCATATTGTCACCTCTGAGTCACTGCTCAGCACGGGCTGAGATGCCCCATTCCTCCCACCACCCAACAGCCGGGGATGAGCCTGAAGCACCCCAAAAATCAGCCCCTGCCCCAACACCTTCCTGCAGCGTGGGACACCAGTGGGACATCAGTGGCCCGGGGACAACTTTCTGTGCCCTGGAAGGCTTGGGAGGAATTTGCATTTCTGTTTGCATTTCCTAATTGCGCCCGCGGGTTTCCTGGGGCAGCGTCTGGCTTTGGTTTCCATGGCAGGATTTGTGTGGACCCCGAGAACCGAGGGAGGCACAAAGGGGACACAATGGAGCTGTCACTCACCCCCATCAAAGGCGGCCGGCGGGGCGGGATGGGGGCACCAGGGATGGGGACACCAGAGCCCGGCCCCCCCAGCACTGGGGCAGGCACAGGGAGCCCCTGGGGAGGAGAAGGGGGTGGGCAGGGGATGACACTGGTGGGACACGGATGGTTTCACACTGCTGAAGCAGCAGCAGGGACACGATGCTGACAGAGGAGCCAAATCCCAGCCAGCACCACCCGGAGGTGACGGCCACCACGCACCTCGTGGAAGTGGTGCAAGAGCTGGACACCTCCTGTTCTCATTTCCAGTTTCTTGGGCTGGGCTGGGTGTCCTGGTTTGGGCCAGGATAAAGGTGATTCATTGCCGGGCTAGGGTTAAACCATGACACTGGGTTTCTTTCTGCTTCCAGCTTCCCTATTCCATCGGCAGACTGTCTGCCCCAGCTCACCTCACCCACCGTTGTGCCTGCTCAGCTCCCATGCTGACCCCAGGTACAGCCAAAAATGGGGCTGAGCCCAGGGAAAACCTGGTCCCTGCACTGCTGCAAGCCCAGCACCACCAAGCAGGGGCCAAACATCCCTCCGGACATACCCCGGCCACAGCAATGCTGCTCCAGGATGGACCATGAGAGAGGGACCTGTCACCATTTTGCACACCTGCAAGGGGCTCCCCGTTATTATTTCAAGTATTTTCCTTATTTTATAGCATGCAGCTACCACCATTAACTCATGCCACCCAAAACCTCCCCAGCTCTGACCACGAGCACGAGCTGGCAAGCACACCCAGAGGGTTAGGGCAGCAGCCCCCTCCACACAGGTTCCACCCAGGATTTTACCTTCATGACACAGACACTGGGTGCAAATCACCCTCCAGCTCCTCTCCAGCCATTCCCCTCCAAACACCAGCAAGGAGCACCCCCCCGTTATTTTTGCCCCCACAGAGGCTGTTGTGGGAAAAAGTGGTGCTGGTGTGTGGGTGAGACACTGGGTTGTTAGGGATTTTTTAAAATTTGAAAACTTTAAATAATGCTGAAGAAGTCAAAGCTCTCCTGAGGCTGGGAAGAGGACAGGTGCCTTTGAGCCAATCCTTGAAGGAAAAGCTTTCAGAAACTGGAGGTTCCAGCACCAGGAAGGGGGTGCAGGGTTAGGGTGTGAAGCTGTGCTTAGCACCCAGCAGGTGGGTGCCACAGTGGGGATGGGAATTCCCGTGGGATCAGACATCGTGGTGGGAAAGGCCATGGGAACAAGGTGTGGAATGCCAGGAGCAATGAGAAAGGCACAAAGAGCAGCCGATGGGCTGAGTCTCCTCTGCCATGAGGACCACTGGAAGTTTTCCTCCAGCCTCACCACCAGCATGGGCCATCTCCCCTCCCCAACTCCCCCGGGGTCTGACTGCCCCGGTGATGGGCTGCAGGCAGACACTGCCACGGGAAAACCTCCGTGGAAACCACAAAGAGCGGGTGCTGCTTCAGCCCGTGTGATAGAGAGGAAGGAGGAGGAGGAGGAGGGGATGAGCCACAGCTTCCCCGTCCGTGGGCAGCACAGCCCCAGCCGCAGGGGTCAGCCCAGGACGGCAGCATTCCCACATGGATCTCCTTACCCCACCGTCCCCCACGTTTATTTTCGGTGGTAGCAGCAGGAGGAGGTGTGAGGAGCAGGTGAGACTCGGCTGCTTTTTTTCTTTTTTTTAAAAAAATTAATAATAAAAAGGGAGCCTTTCCAACCTGCCTGACGAGACAGGCAGCACACGGGAGAGCTGCTTGGGACGGTGACTTCCAGAGGCAGGCAGCTCCCAAACCCTTTCTCCATCGCTGGCAACTTCAGCCTTGTCCGGGAAGACCCCGAGGAGCAGCCCCAGGTGCTCTCCAGCCCCACGGGGAGCCAAGGATCTGGGGATCCACACCCCAACCCTCATCCCGGGAGGTGACAGCCAACTCCCCGGCTCCCACACTCAGACACGACCCACTCGGGGTGTCAAATCCATCCCCCCCACAACCACCCGCACGCTGTCCCGCACCGGGAAGCCACCAAAACCCCAACCCCGCACTCCGCTGGGGTCCCGCCGGGAGAGCGGCGAAACCTCGGGGGCAGCCCCAGCCCCTCCTGCCCTAAAACCCGGCGGGGACCGAGCCACCCCCGGGGCCGCAACCACGGCCGAGGGGCTCCAGGCCGCACCGGGCCCCGCTGGACGCCGAGCCCGGAGCTGCGCGGTTCGGCGAAGGGGGAGCCGCCGGTTCGGCCGAACCGCGCAGCTCCGAGCTCGGCCCCGTTCCCCCAAGAGTCTCCGGGGCCTCAGCTCCGCGCAGGCCCGGGAAGCCGCCCGCCCTTCCCGGCCCTTCCCGGCCCGACCCGGCGCACAAAGAGCCCCGTCCCGCCCTCCCCTTACCGGCGGTCGGCGCCGCGCTGCGGGGGCGGTGGCAGGAGGCACCCGTCACGCCGGGAACCATGGAAAAGAACCGGGACGGGAGACGTAACGTGGCGGACGGGGGCGGGGGAGCGGCCGCCGTGCCCGGCACTTGGGGGCGGCGCGGCGGGGCCGGGGCCGGGGCCGGCCCGGGGTTGGGTTGGGTTGGGTTGGGTTGGGTTGGGTTGGGTTGGGTTGCGGGGGGGTTTGCGGGAGCGGGGCCTAGCGGTGGCCGTGCCGAAATGCAGCGGGGATCATAGGGGGGGGTTGCTTGGGGACTGGGTGACACTTCTCTCGGTCCCCGCCACGGATCGGCACGGAGGGGTCGGTAGCGGTCGGTCCGATCTGTCCCCGAAGGGTCTGAGCCGGCCCTGGGGGTCAGGAAAACCCTGGGGGATCCAAACACCCCCTCCCCCGGTGTGGTGTGGGGAGAAGGATCCTGTGCGGAGCTGCTCTCGTCCCTCTCCTCCCCATTCCAAGCTCCTGGGGACGGGCATGGGGGAGGAAGAGGCTGCACCCCAGGGCTGAGCCCCAGGGACATGGGAACATCGCCTGGACCGCAGGCAGGATCCAGGTGTCTGGGGCAGCTGGGGGTGGGAAGCCATCCCCTCTTCACAAATCAAACATTCCCCCTGTTGCAGAGACCGCAGCGAGGTGCTGAGCAGCAGTGGGTCAGGGCCTCCGCTCCCCTCGTAGCTCTCCAAACCCTTTGGGATGTACCCCACACCTCCAGGTATCCACGGCCATCTCCCACAGCACCCAGCAGGACCGGCTCAGAAGCAGTCTGTGGGTGCTGGGCCTCAAGCAGACGTTTGGGATGGTCCAAGGCTCGGGCAGGATGTCCCTCCGTGCAGGGAGGTTTCCCCACACCGTTGTTCCATCCATGTCTGGCAGCAAAGCGACGGGTAAAGATCTGTTGAGGCTTTGATAAGGAACACAGGCATCAGTAAGAGGGAAAACACAAGAGGCAAACCTTCATCTTCCCATGTGCCATGTCTGCTTTCCCAAGTGAAGCACGGATCAGCATCTCCTCTGTGACACGGTGCCTTGCAGTGAGCTCTGCTGACTGCCATCTCCTTTCCTAATCCGGGCTTGTTTGGGGAGAAACAGATGATTCTACCAAATTACTGTCCTTTGATACAGGCTTTAGCTGATAATGATGCTAGGAAGTAAAAACAAATGAGAACAGAAATACACAACTATGAGGAATTAAAGCAGTGAATTTAATTCATCCAGTTCCAGCTAAATTTGCAATTCCTTGAAAAAGAAACCTTGCACAGAAAATACCCATCACAGATGGTTTTGTTTTCATCGCTAGCGAGAACAACAAAGTGAAAAGGTGAATGGAGTATTTCTGTCTTCTCTGAAAACAAACAGTGCCATACAGTCTGAAAATGCCCCTTTTTTTTTTTTATTGAATGGGTTGATTTTGGAGGTAGCTCTTGGAAAGGCTTTGCAGGGAAAGCAAGGGTCTGTCCCCTGACACCAGAGTCAGGTGCCCGGGCTGAAATGGTTTACAAATGTCAGTTTTTCAAAAAGCATTTATGCTTCCTTAAAGAAAAAATACGGGACTTTTAACAGGGGCTCAAATTAGCCCAGAAACCTGAGGAACAACAAACGAATCTATTATTTTGAAAAATCGTAAGCCCAGCTCTCCCATCAGTCTTACTCTGGCTTCAGGGAGATGCAACAAAATTAATTTAACATTGAACACTCTCACCAGCCAGCCAGGAGGGAGCGAGCTGGACAGCCTGGCTCAGTTTCTCTTAGCACTGGAATACTTTTTCCAAACCAATACCAAAAAAGGTTTGTTTCTAGGTCAGGACCTCAGTACTGAATTTTAACCAGGGGCTGACAGTCAAATCTGAACACAGCTGTAAAATGGATTCGCAAGAGAAGCTCAGGCATTCTTTTTCTAATTAGAAAACAGCCACTGAGCCTTGCGCGTTTAAAGGTGAAAGCTATTTTTGACATAAAAATTAGCACGTAGTTCCTCTGTCATCCTTCAGTTGCTGCTCTGGAAGCTGTGAGCGAATGATCCAAAGATAAGAAGTATAAACACACAGAATAAGTTTTAAGTTTTATTCTGCCTGACAATTAGGGAGGAAGCGGTTTATTTTTACACTTGCAATTTATCCTAAAAAGCGCTGCTAAAAAGCTCCACTTAAGCCCTGAGGTGGACCTCAAAGGCATTTAAAAACTTGAAGTGCTTTTAATAGCTGCCTTTTGGAAAATACTGTTAAATCTATTTTCAAGATGGATAAACTAAGCCACCAATAAAGCAAGGCAGGAGTTTGCAGGACCTGGCAGTGAAAAGCTGCAGTTCCCTTCTCAACAACGCAGCTCCCACCCAGGGACCCCAGGACTGAAAGAAAACCTCGAGAGTACTGGATGCTTTTAAAAACCTGAGTGTTCCTGAAATCCAGATTTTCCTTATTTTCTTTGGTGGGAATCTAACCCTGCCAGCATCAAAAATTTGGCAGTTTTTGATGCTGGCGGTTTTCAAAGTACGGCTCAGAGTAACTGTTTCTAAAATAAAAGTGAGGGAAGAGTGAGCAGAACTTGAGGGTTTATCACCACCAGTAATGCCACCAACTAATCCCTCAGCAACCCCGGCCCCTTTATGTAACCTGGGGATTGCTGCAGCTAAAACAGCTTATTGGGGGCTTGGTGTTTTCCTTTAAACCTCACGTGGAGGCAAACACATTAAATACTTTTTTGCTTCTGCTACTCCAAAGAAAAAGTTATTGTGAGAGGGAGGGAAAAAATCTTTTATTTGTGAACAATGGCAAAGAGAATTTAACTTGTATGCTGATAATAACACGCGTTTCACCCTCATCTCTGGTCTTGACTGAGCAGAAATCTTCCTGGTTTACAGCCCTCCTGGGTAACTCTCCAATGTTAAGACATAACAGGTCAAATCCCACTTTCCTCCTCACCCCAAGCACCCTCTGGAAGTGCTGGGGTGCTCCAAGAAAAAAACAAAATAAAGGTAAAGCACTGACAGGATTATTTTCTGGCAGGGTGGGTGGCAGTGCCACGAGCCCTCCTTCCCTGTGGCCACTTTTCCAACACCTCGCCAGCAGCCAGGACCCAGCATCTCTCCTGGCCAGGAGTTTTTGTGCCACTGATCTGACTGTTCTGACTTTGCACGGCACCAATCCTTCCCAGGCAAAAATTCAACTTTAGAACTTGCACTCGGTGCTAAGCCCTTAACCTCACGCTGAACGCTTACGGAAACTAAAGATGAAAAAAAAAAACAAAAAGAAAACCCCTATTGAACTCCTTGCAATCGGAGACCTGAATGGGCTCCATATAAAACCCACTCAAACCACCGGCAGCAATTGGCCTTCCCTGGATGTTGGACTAGATCCAGCTTAAAAGTTTCCATGAAATAAACTAGGCTAAGCGCATCAGCTGCATAGAAACTAACTCGGTGTAACAGGAGCATCTGTTCTTCACATCCACCATTTTCTTCACTCTGAACTTCCCAGGGCTGCAGCCGATCACTCATCCCGTGCCGTGTCCCACTGGCCTGCTGCCTCCTCACCCCCAGGAGGAACCAGCAGGTACCACACACACCCTACAAACTGCTGCACCAGGTTTGTAAGAAAAAAAAACAAAAAAACAACCACTAAAACCAGCTTAATGTATTTCGCAGGACGGCGTTACAAAGTGAAGTTAATGTCTGCATCGAGACAGCTGAGGAGCAGAGCTCGGAACCATTTATACACAGCACAAAGCAAATGTTTACCCAAGTACAAATGAAACAGGTTGACAATTAGCTAATGTAGCTTTGTGGACATAAACCAGGTACAATCGAGCAGAACCAACATGAAATAAAAAGGAAACAGCCCTTTTCCTATCCTGTGCTAAGAGCACCATGGTTTGTGGTTTGGGAAGCCTCTGTCAGGCTGAAAAATTGCCTGGTCGGTGTTTAATGTGTTTATTCTGCTGCTCCTCTGCTGGGATAAAAATCCCATCCGGAGGGCAGGTGAGCTGGGCCAGGAGGCTCTGTCAGTACTGCAGTAATGGACACCATACACTTCAGTCTCAGACCTGTTTATTGGAAGTCATTCAGAGATAACCACTTCTCGTACACATTTCCATATTGCCTTTGGGTTCGGGTTTGGTTTTGAAGCTTGGGGACACCCCAACTTCATCTAAGGGCCATCTGTGCACCTGACCCAGCTCCAAGAACACTACAGCTGTTGTGGGAAACTGGTGCCAAGGTGGAATCGTGGGTGACAGGGAAGAGGAGAGGGGCTTGGAAACCACAGATCCCAACATGCAAGGCCCCCCCTGGGCACACTGCACCGTGCTAGGGGGGCAGGAGGTTCCTGGGGTGCATTCTCCTGAGGTGCTGGAGCAGCCCAAGTCATGCAGCTGCCTGCACGCAATGCTCTACACAGTGCAAACAAAGAGCTCTACACATCTGGAGTTCAGAACAGTGGTAACAAAGTCATAGCTACATATTCTTCTCTACATTTTTGTTTATTGAGACAAACTAATTAAAAGGCACAAACATAGGGCATATGTTTACATGGACATTATAACAAACATATACATTAAAAGTGTAGGAATGTGTTTCCTTTCTGCTAAACAGAAAGTTCCTAAGCTTTTATATATACAAAAGTTGTACAATTTGATGTCCTAAAGTACAAAAGATCATTTATAAAATTATTTTACACTAAGCTCTATTTTTTTGTTTGTTTGTTTTTTTTTTTTGTTTTACTATGTAGTCCAAGCCCCTAGAACAGTTTCACATAATGATACAGATACCTGTCACCTGAGCCAGCAGCCTGGCAATCACTGCTTGTACTGACACAGCAGGGTGGGAACTGGGCAGTCCTGCTAGCACTCTGTGAAAATGCACACACTAATCTCCATAGCTTTCAACTTCATTAAGATAAAAACATCTCAGCTGTAATTTTTTTTTATATAATTTTTTTTATTATTTTTTTATTTTTTTAACGTAGAGTCTTGGGTTTAGGGTGTTTTGCTTTTTTAAACAAAGTTTTAAAAACGTGAATATGTGACATGATAGTCTAAAAAGTATATCTGTTTCCCTAGATTTTTGCTTTCTACTTTTATGTACAGATAAACAGGTTAAGAAATAAAAAGCACATGTAGCTCGAACATGTGTGACCATTTGTGGAGAAGTTCTGGGCTGGATAGTTCAAACCCTCACCCCAGAACTCCCACAAGCTGATAGAAATGTGTTAACACAAGAGAAGAATAACGTAAAAATGATGATGTTTGCAAATATTTACAAAGTTGAACAGATTTGCACAACACTTGATTAAGGAATAGGGGAGAAATTAAAAGACACTCTCTGCTTGTCCTGGAGGGGCATCCTACCTAGTTAGTGGTTAGAATAAAAACTGTATACAATTTAATATAAGACAAAACTTCTAGTGAACAACTAACACGTCTGTCCCCTGCTGGAACACCAGCAGGCTCTGACTGGGAGGCAGAGGGCATGAAAAACATACCCAGTGCCTCCAGAATCTTCCAGCTTAAAGCAATATTTCTTAAGTTTCAAAGCACTCCTTTTGCTCCTAAAGAGTCCCATAGGGGTCTGACTGTTCATAGACCATGTTTACATACATTTCGACTCCTCTTCTGTCAGCCATGGCTGTTTCTCACCAAACAATAACAGTTTTTTTTTTAAAAAAAAAAAAAAAATGTTGACTACAATGCTATATTCCCTTAGGGTAATATGTTGGGTAATATTTACATCTCCAAATATCAGGTCACAATCCCTATTATATGTTGAAGTTAGAATGATAAGTTATCATATGCTTTGCATATCAGAGCTGGTATCACCTTTCCCATAGGGAATGCTGCCTGAAATTACCATATTCCCAAAGGTAAAATGCATATTTTCTCCAAAATGCATTTTTTTTTTTTAAATGACAACATTGTAATGCATTTACTTGTAAAAAAAAATAAAATAAAAAAAATAAAAAAAAGAAAACATCAACACAGACAAAGATTCTACACTAGCTCAGGAACACTGAACTTAACAACTGGCAGGTTAAAATTAGCCATCCACCCTGTTCAAGATACAGAGGGGTCTTTGCTAGTGTTTAGATTAAAATAATTTTCTAAGTTATAATTTGGGGGATAAAACATAAAACTCTTTTTAATGACCTTTTTTTTTTTGTCTTTTTTTTTGTCTTTTTTTTTTTTTTTTTTTTTTTTTTAAAACTCTGGCAGGTAAGTATCTGCTCTAATTCCGCATCAGTCAGCTAAAAGGTAAAACTTACTTTAAATGAAGTGCTCCAGTGAAACTCAAGTTTGAACCATGAGCCAAATCAACAGGGGATGGTGCTACTATGGTCTCTGATGGTGCATGTTGCCCCAGTGTCTTAGTCTGAATTTATGATTAACTAAAACAAAGGAAAAAATAAAAACAAAAAAAACCAACAGAACAACAAAAAAACCAATTTAAAAAATTTTAAAAACCAAAACAACAACAGCAACAAAAAAAACCAAAAAAAAAAAAAAAGCCCAACCAAACAAAACCCAAAAAAGAACTGCTGGTAAGGATTCCACTTTAATCCTTTTTTTTTTGTTGTTGTGGTGGTTTGTTTTTTTTTTTCATTTTAATACTGTTTAGAAATTCTTTTACCAGGGAGGAGAGGTGGGCAAGGCCTGGGGCAGGAAAGGCATGCTCTCAACAGGTCTCATGGCTATGTTGAGGGGACCAGCTAACGTCATGGGCGTGGGGAGGTTCATGGGGGAGGTGATGGTGACCGGGTGGGCTATGTTCACCGGAGCCGTTACCGGGGTGGGGAGATTGACCGGGGTGGTGAGAGTTAATGGAGATGTCATGGATAATGGACTTGTTATAGTTACAGGATGCCCTAGGTTCATCGGGCTGGATATATTAACTGCACTTGATACATTTACTGGACTTCTCATGCTCATTGCAGCTGCCACTGTGACTGGGTTTGTGATAGTCCCAGAAGCCACAGAGGACGTTATATTGAATGGAGTAGTAAGAGTCACAGGCGTAGTAGCAGCAGTGGAGGTTTGGCACAAGTTAGCAGCTTCTAAAAATGAGACATAAAAAGACAAAAAGTTTTTAACACATAAAAAACCGTGGACGAGATTTAAAAAAAGAACAGAAACAAAAAACAAAAAAACAAAACAAAAAAAACAACAACAAACCAAAAACAGAAACCGAACAAGAACAAGTACAAATTCTGGAATAATTTTCTTTAGGAATTATTAGTAAGTTAAAACTGTTAACATTCTATAGCCTACAAGAAATACAAACTCTCATGCAGTTCATTGCAATTCAATTTTTTTTTTTTTTCCTGAGTAGCGAGTTTGTCTTATAAAGAGGGTTTTGATGTTCATAAAAAACAGCATCTTACAATCAAAAAAATCCTGCCAAGAGGTACATTAGAAATAGAGGAGAGAGTGTACATACCGAATGGTACGTACTCTATAGCCTTCTCAAAGGTGAACTGACATTCTGTGAAGGTTTTAAAAAGTCATTATTAGGGACTGATAAGCAAAGCTCGTTTCAATATATACCTGCTTATTTCAGTCTTAATTATTGCTACTAAGTTGTTCAACTGAGCACAGCACTTCTACTTAGCAGTATTCCAGACTACCCAGTCAGTACAGCTTTACACCCCCGTTATCTCCTCAGCTGTCACACAAGCTACAGCCCCACACCTCTTGTTCTGCTTTGCAGGGTTTTGGGGTTGGTTTTTTTTGTTTGTTTGGTTGGGTTTTTTTTACTTGATTTTGCAGGAAGCAGGAATTAAGTGCCGAACAAGGAGGAGGCAGGAGGCCAAGTGCCTGGCCCTGCAGCTGGTGGGCTCTGGCAGGGCTGGGCACTGGGGGGGCTCCAGGAACAGAAGCAGGGTGGCAGAGGCAGGTAGAGAGGGAAGGGGTGACTGCCAGGGAAACCAACAAAAATATATTCTACAGCAACGTTACGGCACTTGTAAGTCGTGTCTTATTCCACATTTGTAGGGGAGGACACCAAGCTCAGTCTACACCCACGTTTCAGGAGGTAAGCCAGGAGCAAAGAGTCCACTCTTGCCTCTTGGGCAATACAAATGTTTCAAGACAGTTAACTTTGAAAGCAACATTAGCCCCATTCAAGGGTTACTGTTGGTTCTTCAAAGTCCATCTCTAGGAGGGGTGGAAAGGAAGGGAAAGAGTAAAAACAAAACAAAAAAAATAGTGAAAATAAATAGCATTAGACTAAAAAAAAAAAAAAAATCCCATATAGTGTTGTAAAACCAACGCAAGAGGTGGCACTAGCACAGGAGAAGCAGCATGGAAAAGAGCAGCACGAAAGCCTGGCACTGACTGGGCTACAGAGAGACACATCCCACCCACATCCCTTCCCATCCAGCTGACAGCACTTCTCCACACCCACCTCCCTCTCCCACCACTCTGCCCAAACCCAGCGTTCCTCTTGAAGCACATTCAACAATCACAGTGAGAAAGAGAGGGAAGAGGGAACAAGACACAGGAAGGAACAAGCAGGAAAAATAAAAATTCTCAGAGCTTTTCTAAAGCTGACACCCATTTGCTTAATCCATTTAGTGGCCTGATGATATTTAATGTTTCTGTCATGGCTACAATTTAACAAGAATAAGCTCCTTCTATACTCTGATCACAGAATTCAATTCAATTGGAATAACAAGGCGAAAGGAGCTAGCAGCCTAATACACACAAGACCTAAAAAATAAAAAGTGAAGGAACTGAAAGGGAAGATTAGGAGGAAAGAGGGGGGAAAAAAAGGTGAGTAAAAAACATTTATTACTAAAAACAGCTAGTGAAAAGCAACAAATGGTCACTAAGAATTTCTCTTAAAACATGCAATCCAGGAGAGTCTGGTGACAGGCATCACAAATCAAACTGTTTTGAAAATAATAATAAAAAGCTAGCAGTAAGGGAAGCCTTTAAACTACTATACTCCTGATGACACTAAATAGAAGCAATCTTTACAATTCAAATTCTTTACAAAACTGACACACTGGCCATGGACAGGAAGCTATTCAGCTGCAATCACAGTAGCACAGCAATAATGAAAAACACCATCACTGATCAGTTAATTTTGTAGTGAAAAACAAACAACCAAACCAGAGATAGAAAAGTAAGTTCTATGAGTTCTAGAAAACTTTATGCAAAGACAGTTACATGATCATAAAGCAAATGGGTTAAATTGGGAGAGAAAAGATGAAAGGGACACAGAAAGCACCCGCATGCAAACTGATGATGATGTTACAACAGAGGGTTTTGTTTGTGTGTGTGTATATATATATATATATATATATATGCTATACATGCACACAGGGTGACAGGTAAACAGCCATAAACACAGCTAAAAACCACATGCAAGTCAAAAACACTCTTGCCTTGGAGCAGATACAAACATCCCTTTGTGCTGTACACATTCAAGCACAGAGGGGAAGCAAGCACTAAGGAGCTCATTTACAACATTTTGGTCCTGTTATCCTCCTGCTTATAGTTTTTAGCTACTTTAATACTGAGAATGGAGTTTTTCAGTAAAAACATCCTTTTCTGACATCTTAAACTCCCTATATAACTGTAAACTCCAGTATCTTAGCAACCCAAGACCATAAATGCTGCTTTGTTTTACCTTTCTTCCTTGCTTTGACGGCCTCTTCCCATAATCTCAGGGTCTCTACCTGCTTTCCAGGCCAACTTGTGACATGTTGCTGTTGCTGCTGCTGCTGTTGTTGTTGCTGCTGTTGTTGCTGTTGCTGCTGCTGCTGTTGCTGCTGCTGCTGTTGTTGTTGCTGCTGCTGCTTCTGATTGCTGGTCTCTTCACTCATGCATGCTATGCCAATTAAGTAAGAACACAAATTCACCTTGAAAAGTTACTGTTTTCTGCTGAGGTGACAAAGGCTTCAGTAAAGAGCATGGGGAATCTCACAGGATCCCAACAGCAAAAATCACAAAGGCATTTAAAACCACACAATTAATTCTGTGTTTCATAAAACTCCTTTTCCAGGATCTAACAACCAAAACGCCAGTCAGGAACACGTGCTCTCACTGCCAAAAATGAACTTCTTTTCTGATTGTTTTGTTTGCATGTTGGGAAGAATGAACTAAAGACCACTTCCACTTTTCCTATACTTCAGCTCCAGTTAAAAAGGGAAAAAAACCCCAAAAACCAGCTTTTTTACTTTTTATTGCAAGTGTGACTTCAAATTTTCAGTTTGCCTCTACAGAACAGCACAGCACATTACAACTCTTCACTTCCACCTCTACCAAGTGCTGTAGATGCCTCACGTGAACTGGCTCAGCACCACCCAGCTGGCCTGGGAAGCCAGGGCTGTAACCCTATAGCTTGAAAAATACTTCCCATCCAAATTTCATCTTAAGGTCAACAATCAGGCATTTTA